>JAFMSR010000017.1:18152088-18206132 GCA_022818135.1 Saxidomus purpurata
GCCAAGTTGTACTCAAACCCTAACCCCTTAATGTCTACTGGGCATGTACGGACAGACAGACAGACGAACGGTGCGATTTTAATATGCCACCCTTCGGGGGCATAAAAAGTCACATATCGGTTTTAATTATCTAAAACTGATAGCTTAGTCTTTGAAATCGGTCAGTAACAAACGGCAAACCAGGGAACTGAGAGGAAGTGTAGTAACAAAGGAACATAATTTCACTGCACTCCATTTTAATTATTTCCCTTTATCATATGAATTCATAACTCCAAAGCAATTTAAGGGATTTACCTGATAATAAATCATACACAGCTATGGAGGCTTTTTAGAGAAATTACAGAATGCATGAACCATAGCTCTACCATACCCCATTTTTTGATTATCTCTTTTTATGTGACGTAGTAATGCTTGCCAAAACTATTGGAGTGATTTACTGAACAATACACACAAAGATAGAAGATATTAAGAGGAAAGTAGTATCACTAAGAACCATAAATATAGTTGCATCCTATTTATTTCCTTTAGTTTCACCCTATTTATAAATTATTTCCCTAAATAATGTAAAATGATACTGGTAGCCTCTGGGAACATATCATTAATTATAAGTACATCCATTTTTACAACAAAAATCCATTTTTTGTGAGTCGGAGATGTATTTAATTCTATAAACTCTTCTCACATTACAATATTTTGTTTTAATGAAGCTGTTCATGTACAGAGGCATATTGTTTTCATTTAATAAAACATGTATTACTAAGCGCTACGACATATATAAGAAGATTGATTGATAAAAACGGGTGGACGACAATTGCAACATGAACTTTCGCATTTTTTGCTTTAAATAGTGCGCTCTCTGTGAAAATATGTCTTTCACTCAATATTTAGGTAGTAAATAAGCAAACTATGTCTGTCACCCAGTATTAAGTTGGTTTATTAGCAAAATATGTCTGTCACCAAGTATAAAGGTAGTTTATCAGTAAAATATGTCTGTCAGTTAGTATTAAGGTAGTTTATCAGTAAAATATGTCTGTCACTTAGTATAAAGGTAGTTTATCAGTAAAATATGTCTGTCACTTAGTATTAAGGAAGATTATCAGTAAAATATGTCTGTCACTTAGTATTAAGGTAGTTTATCAGCAAGATATGTCTGTCATACAGCTTTAAGGTAGTTTATCAGCAAAATATGTCTTTCAGTCAGTACTTAAGTAGTTTATCAGCAAGATATGTTTGTCATCCAGTATTAAGGTAGTTTATCAGCAAGATATGTTTTTCTGTCATTATTAGGTAGTTTATCGGCAAAATATATTTGTCACTCAGTATTAAGGTAGTTTATGTGCAAAATATGTCTTTCTGTCAGTATTTAGGTAATTTATTAGCAAGATACGTCTGGCAAATAGTGGTAAGTAGGTTATCAGCAAAACATGTCTGTCAACCATTATTAAGGCAGTTATCAGCAAAAGATATCTGTCTATCTGTCTCCCAGTATTAAGGTAGTTTATCAGCAAAATATGTTTGTCACAAAGTTGCAATTATTATCCAAAGTCTGCTATCGTCAAATCGCTGAGAGTAGGTATTTTCTATATGGCGTCTTGAAGAGGTAAGAAAACAAATTTTGATTTGAAAAATAAAGCAGCTATAGTTTAAACCTTAAATTTTAAGAAAATGTAAGGGTTATGTATGTAAAACAAAAACTTAGAACTTTAATCTATTACAAAATCGACCATTTTTGGAAATTTCCATGGTAACACATGGTATTTCAAGGTAAAAAATCTAAAGCTGCTTAAGCTCTGTATTCTATGTTTATGGTAAATTATAAAACTATTTGATTTTATAGAGAGCAAATAGGCTTTTATTTTCTTTGAATCTACTCGCCTATTAAAGCATTCTGTTTTATACTGTGCCTGTCCACTTCCTTGCCTTGCTATCGGGTAATATCTTCCTGTCAGCGCATAATGGATTGTATTTATAATGGCACTCTTTCCTGCGCCGCTTTTACCTAGCAATAAGATGACGTCAGCAGATTGCTTTTCTGATGTTTCACATGTATTCACTAGTTCCTCAAGTACCGTAAAGTTTGTAGCAGCTGAAAGTAATATGAACAGTAAACAGCTGATACATAATATGACTATTTAAGAATAAGGAATGTGAACATGGTTTACAAAACACCAATCAAGTATTTGTCTCTTTCAGATCTCTTTGATATCTTTTGAAACTGAAGAATTTCGATTGATCAATGCAACACATGCATGTGAATTCATAGCATTGATGTTGCTGTTTTAACTTTTAAAGACATTTTATTATGTAATATTTCAGTTTTTAAGGTAGTATGCTCAAGTGATGACCATGCCGTTGCTAGCCTCACCATCATTGTGGAAAATTGGACATAAACAACAGCGAGGTCGTCGAGCGACTTGTTTCAACGATTTTTGAAAAAAAAACGATATATATAAGTGCGTCAACAATTTTATACAACACGTAATCCAATTTTACCATTTGTCCAAGTTTCTCCTGGTTCATCTTCTTCCGATGAAAATATATCGTCATCTTCCAGCTGAATACAGAAAACGAACACATACCAAATTTACAGAGAAAATGTTGGAGCTTCTTTAATACCACTGTTTAGTAAAGATTGATATTGTTGGGTTGTTTTTGTTTTCAAATGGAAAATTAAAAAGAAGATCGAGAAATGGTCGGTCTTTATTTGAAGCATGTTACCTACCAAATTTAAATTGGTTGCCATCTTCTTGATTTGATACCTATATCCCACCCAATTTTGTTTGTGGTGGTATAATAAAAGCGAACGTTGATTGTGTAAAGGTACACATAGTATTAAAGGTGTTAAAAGAAAGAACTAACAGTATCAAATATGTATCTCCGGATGCATACAAATGTAGTATAAACATGCAGTCAAAAATACAGTACATTGTATCATAAAACGTTGTTCTCTTTTAGCAAAGAAGATATGATTTATCTTTTGAAGAAAATATACCCAGGTTTTTGTTTTTTGGGTTTGTTAGGATGGTTATTTTTGCGACAAAACACTTTATCCCAGAAACATACGAACAGTGTATAAATTCCTTACCAGAGGTTTATCTCAAAGCGAAACAATAAACGGGTATGCAAGAAAGCTTGTTGTAGAGGACTGGATTTCCGCATATGTATTATCCCCAAAATAGAACGGATTAAAACGCAGACGATATAAAAATAGAAGGATTGCAGACAACATAGGTAAATCAGACAATATAAAATGTTTATGAAATAGATATTATTGTCGAGGGTGGTAAATTTAACTTTAATATTAATTTATACTTCATTAGTTGTATAAAATTAAAGTTATAATTAAAATGTGGTAATCAGTGAACTGTTTGATTTTTTATAAAATTAAATAGATAACTGAAGTATGCTATTTGGTGAACTAGTTATTATGCAATAATTCTCTGAATTCTCTTACAAGCATAGATGATTTGCATAAGTCATAAGGTAAAAATGGATAAATTAAAGTACTATGATGGTTGAGTTATAAAATTAAAATGATTATTAAAATGTGCTATTTGCAAGAATTTGGTGAACTGTTTGACTTTTGTAAGTTTTAATGCAATAATTCTTTGATCTCTTAAAATCATAAATAAGTTACATATTAAGGAGAAGAGGGATGAATTAATTTAATCTAAAATAATAAATCCCAAAAATGTGTTTTCTTTTTGTTTAGCAGTGATTAATAACATATTATATAAAACATCAGACATTTTAAAAGAAGTTAAACTTCTACATATTATGCTTTCTTGGTTGTTATATTGCTACATATTGCGATTTCATTTACGGATAATATTCAAGTGTTGAGGAATATTGGTTATTTATATAAAAAATTACATGTATGGCTTTAATGATAGGACATAGAGTCAGGCTAAGTAGTTGTCCAAGTGTTTAGATTAGGAGTGTTGTAATGTGTTTTTGTACCCGGGATATATATAGAGTGCGTCAGTTTCATAATGAAAATAGCCTTTTTGATACATCACCTTTCTTCTCGGCGGGTACAGTTCGAGTTTTATAAACACTGTGAAGCATAGTTATATATATCAGTTTTATCGATTATTTTCAATGTTTCTTTCTCTTTTTTTTTTAAAGTAAAATATCTCTTTAAAATCATTGATAAGACAAATGAATAAAGTAAGAAAAAAAATCTACGTCTTAATTTAAAACTTAGTCATCAAAAAACTTAGTATATGCCAATTTCAAATTGGGGTGAAATCAGTTTCTCAAACTGATTTTTATTTTTATAAAATGCCCAAGGTTAGTCGTTGCTTGCCATAATATTAAATACGATCGCTATGTATTTTAGTTTTCGGAAGATAGTGCTAGATACAGAAAGCGTCCCAATTCCAGAGACACCCCTAGTTCTTATACATGCCAGGTGAATAACACCTATACATGGGACCTCGGTTTTTAAGTCGCATCCGAAAGACTGTTAGTAATTTAAGTTGGTCAGCCCCGGGAATCGAACCCGCATCCCCGAGATTACAAGTCTCGTGCTCTATCAATTGAGCTTACCGGGCTGACTAGACGATCGCTATGTACATGTATGTATGTTTTTTTTAGAGTTTTATCGTTGGTACCGGATAATCCATATGACCAACGCCACTAGAAAAGCTTAGTTATTTTTGGTTTCGGGAGATAGTGCAAGATACAGAACTTGTCCCGTTCTAGAGACATCCCTGGTTCTTTAACATGCCCGGTGTATACACAGGACCTCGGTTTTTAGGTCTCATCCGAAAGATCATTAGTTATGTTAGTGGAGGAGCGAGGACTCAATCCTGTGATCCCTGAGACGGTCGCTAAAGTTTATTTCTTTGCTATTATCAAATAAGTTTATTCTTTAATGGTGTTTAATTAAATGTGGCAAACAATTACTTTTTTAAATAAATCATAAAAAAGGAGTATCTTAAGCAGTTATATCGATGTGACATATTTTATACATATAACTATAGCAAAAAATCAGTATATCAAGAAATTTATTGCAAGATATAATTATCCAACCCCATTTGTATCTAGGTTACTTCAACACTTTGCACCGTAATTAAAATTTAAAAAAAAGAGAAAAGTATAATACACCTCCTTATAAACACGGTCCATGCACGGACACGTTGTAGTGCAGATGCTAATTTTGAAGTCATTTATACTGAAACTTCGATCTCATGTTCAGTCCTATACAGACAAGAGTAGCATCAGATTGCTATATTATGGCTCATCAGCTCTGTTATTCTACAGGGTACATTTTGAGACTATAAATGAAAGAATTAAAATTTTCACGTCTTGCTTGTTTTCATAATTTCATTTTCTTCCGTCTCCCAACCTTGTTACTGGTTTGAGTCCATCTCCCTTGTTCACATAAATTCTGGATATATATACATTCATAATAATTGAGCCGCATCAAGCAAAAAGGGTCCTTTTTTGCACAATTTAATTTTTTTTCTATTTTGGATTAAACAATGATGTTTTAACACTTTGGCAAAATGTTAGATGAATAGCACAAAAATTGACAGAAATATATCAAATTTTGTAATTTTACTGAAATCGAGGTCTCATACATTGTTATTTCTAATGTTTTTCACTGTAAAAAAATGTATGTGTTTTAATATGTATGTGCAATTTGTTTTTAGTAATAAATGAGTTGGGCCAAAACACCTTTTTGTTAAAAGATATTAAAAAAATAAAAACTTCGCTGATCTATTACAATCAGTATTTAAATGTAAATTTTACTAATCAGATTGACAAATAAAATGGGGTTGTATATTTAAACAAGAGTCATGTTACACATGGTTAATCCCCCCGCCGGGAAGAAGTTACCTGAAGGTTGTACTTTTTTTCAAGTAAATCTGATAAAGGGCAATAACTCTAAAAGTAGGCAAGGTAGAGTTATTGTTCTTGCACACTGCACTTCCTACCAATGTGCTATGTCAGTGTATTAAGTTTGAAGTAAATCCCTCAAGTACTTTTGGAGTTATGCTCTGGACAAAACTTTTAAAGTAAATCTGACAAAGGGGAATAACTCTAAAAGTAGGCAAGGAAGAGTTATTGTTCTTGCACACTGCACTTCCTACCAATGTGCTATGTCAGTGTATTAAGTTTGAAGAAAATCCCTCAAGTACTTTTGGAGTTATGCTTCGGACAAGTAAATCTGATAAAGGGGAAAACTCTAAAAGTAGGCAAAGGTAGAGTAATTGTCCTTGCACACTGCACTTCCTACTAATGTGCTATGTCAGTGTATTAAGTTTGAAGTAAATCCCTCAAGTACTTTTGGAGTTATGCCTCGGACAAGTAAATCTGATAAAGGGGAATAACTCTAAAAGTAGGCAAGGTAGAGTTATTGTTCTTGCACACTGCACTTCCTACCAATGTGCTTTGTCTGTGTGTTAAGTTTGAAGTAAATCCCTCAAGTACTTTTGGAGTTATGCTCTGGACAAAACTTTTAATGTAAATCTGATAAAGGGGAATAACTCTAAAAGTAGGCAAGGTAGAGTTATTGTTCTTGCACACTGCACTTTCTACCAATGTGCTATGTCAGTGTATTAAGTTTGAAGAAAATCCCTCAAGTACTTTTAAAGTTATGCTCCGGACAAAGTTTTTAAAGTAAATCTGATAAAGGGGAATAACTCTAAAAGTAGGCAAGGTAGAGTTATTGTTCTTACACACTGCACTTTCTCCCAATGTGATCTGTCAGTGTATGAAGTTTGAAGAAAATCGCTCAAGTACTTTTGGAGTTATGCTCCGGACAAAATTGGGACGGACGCACGGACGCAAGGACGGACCGACGGACGGACGAAGACCATTTCTAATATTCCCTTCGCCTTTGGCGGGGGGATAAATAAAATATTTCTAAGTATCTGAATAAACTCGAGAAAATTATTATAAATCAGTGTCACACCTATTTCACACCTTCACACATTCTATAATCTGCATTTTCAACACCCTTCTTTATCTATATTGTCTGCATTAAGAGGAAATCCTTCTTTACCTACGTTGGCTGCAGTCCTTCTATTTCTATATTGTCTGCTTTTTTACCATCCCAAGCAAAGATGATTGTTACAATGGCGTCCATGATAGTTTGACGTACTACATAAAGTTGCGACAAGGTTTGCAAAGTACGTCACGTTATAAAGAAATTGTTAACTGGAATTTCTGAGATATACGTTTATCCCTTTCCTACATTCTTTCTTCAATTCTTAGATAGAAGGATTAAAAAATCTGGTATTAAATGACCTAAAAGATTAAATGGCCATAACCATAACCGACTGACAGACTGACCATCGACCATCAAATTTTAAACGGAGAAAGCAAATATTGATAAATAATGATAAAAGATATCATTTAACGAGGGGGGGATTTTTTTTGGGTTTTTTTTTTTTATTTTTTTTTTTTTTTTTTTTTTTTTTTTTTTTTTTTTTTTTTTTTTTTTTTTTTTTAAATTAAATAAATTATTTTTTTTTTTTTTTTTTTTTTTTTAAAAAAAAAAAAAAAAAAAAAAAAATTTTTTTCTTTCTCTCTTTTTTTTTTTGGGAAAAAAACCCAAAAAAAAAAAATTTTTTAGGCCTGAATCCAAAACATTAGTATTACAATCACATGATTCTTACACAAGTTGAATAGGAATCTGACTCTTCTTCTTTACTTTCATCAGTGTCTCCGACCGTGGTTTGTTCATTAGTTTGCGACGCCACTTCACCATTTCCTTCAGGTAACTGAAACTTAAGAAGATTTAGGTCGCAAGTTACAAGATCAAACGCAATCAAATACTATTTATTTATAATAAGATATATGTACCAATAAAGTTGGTTGTGCGTTTTCCATTACAATATGTACAAATGTACTAATGCGATTCCTGTCTTCTGATCCTGCATGGTCTTTTGATATTATTGACATTTTTCTGCAATATTACGTCTTACAATTTGTATGTAACTTAATAGATAAAATAAGTGTTGCGAACTAACACTCGAATCCATCATTGAGATGTACATTCTATTTGGCTTTATACAGATATGATGAAAGATGAATTGAACCAATTATATTCTGTAACTGACACCTTACTTCGCGACTAAATTGTTAAAAAGAATATAAATGTATTAACAAAATATGATATTGTGCCTACTGAATGTGAAACAATTTCAGAGGAATCTCCTTTGCTTCGATCAAGGTCTTTGCCACTTTGTTGTTCAGCGTTTTCTTCTTCATAAACCTCTTCAACCTTTTCTTTGAGGATTTCATCTGATTCTGACGCAGCTTCAACAATTTCATCGAGTAACTAAAATTGTTTTGTAGAATAATCTAGATAGTATTGGTCACAAAACTGGTTTCGATTGTAATACATGTAGCTGCAATTTTAACAGTTACCTTTACGTCCGTCAACTGTTCCTGTATAAAGCCTTCTTTCTCTACTTTTATTTGCTAATATGAAGGTTATTTCATTTTAAAAACAACCCTTTGTTCTTCTTCATACAATGTATATGTTCTTTCAAACAAGTAAATTGCATTGCATAGACTACAAAGTCGTTGAGATTGAGATGAAATTTTAAAACTTTAAACACCTATAAAAGAAGGCTATGTTCTATACCCGGATAAAACAATTATATCCAAGTTTATCTCAACAGACTTATCAAAGCGATTCCTGGTTGTACCTATTTCTTGGAAGAAACATTAACACCTTGTTGGCAAGTAATTGATGCTCAGATAGCACTGACCACAAAAAGACAAACGAGCCTTGAAAAATTAGACCATGTTATCCATTGTTAAGTCAATTCCCAGTTTACAGTTATAGGCGGCACACGTTAGCTCGACTATTCGAAGAATTGGAGAGTTATCGCCTTGGCGTCAGCATTGTCGGAACACCTTGGTTAAGTGTTCCGTACCAGCCACCTTTTTCCAAAACATTACAAATATTGATTTGAAACTCACACTACTCATTTACCAACATTACCTTCATCAACAGACAAGCGTACACAACTCTGTGAATGTTTTTGTCAGATTTATGGGCCCCTTTCGACTTAAAAAATACATTTTAATATGGGTTAAATTCATTTATTGACTTAAACCTTTTAGATATTTTACGAAAATGAGAATACTTTTTTTTGCATCATGACCCCCATCTATAGGCGAGAGAAGATAATTATGTCAAGATATTTGTTTAATTGACCCCTTTTCGACTTCGGTTACATGTATATCAGTTTTTCGTATCAGTCACTTTTCTGACTTAACCATTTCAGATATTACTTGGAAAGTTGGAATACTTGTTTATAAACATATGATATCTATCTGTAAGCAAGAATAGATAACTATGTCAAAATATGTTTATTGTACTTAAAAATGCCTAGTTAAAGTTAATGATATGTGGCTATTCTGTAACTGACATCTTACTTCGCTACTAAATTGTTAAAAAGAATATAAATATATTAACAAAATATGATGTTGTTGTGCTTACTGAATGTGAAACAATTTCAGAGGAATCTCCTTTTCTTCGATCAAGGTCTTTGCCACTTTGTTGTTCAGTCTTTTCTTCTTCATAAACCTCTTCAACCTTTTCTTTGAGGATTTTATCTGATTCTGACGCAGCTTCAACAATTTCATCGAGTAACTAAAATTGTTTTGTAGAATAATCTAGATAGTATTGGCCACAAAACTGGTTTCGATTGTAATACATGTAGCTGCAATTTTAACAGTTACCTTTACGTCCGTCAACTGTTCCTGTATAAAACCTTCTTTCTCTACTTTTATTTGCTAATATGAAGGTTATTTCATTTTAAAAACAACCCTTTGTTCTTCTTCATACAATGTATATGTTCTTTCAAACAAGTAAATTGCATTGCATAGACTTACAAAGTCTGTTGAGATTGAGATGAAATTTTTAAAACTTTAAACACCTATAAAGAAGGCTATGTTCTATACCCGGATAAAACAATTATATCCAAGTTTATCTCAACAGACTTATCAAATGCGATTCCTGGTTGTACCTATTTCTTGGAAGAAACATTAACACCTTGTTGGCAAGTAATTGATGCTCAGATAGCACTGACCACAAAAAGACAAACGAGCCTTGAAAAATTAGACCATGTTATCCTATTGTTAAGTCAATTCCCAGTTTACAGTTATAGGCGGCACACTGTTAGCTCGACTATTCGAAGAATTGGAGAGTTATCGCCTTGGCGTCAGCATTGTCGGAACACCTTGGTTAAGTGTTCCGTACCAGCCACCTTTTTCCAAAACATTACAAATATTGATTTGAAACTCACACTACTCATTTACCAACATTACCTTCATCAACAGACAAGCGTACACAACTCTGTGAATGTTTTTGTCAGATTTATGGGCCCTTTTCGACTTAAAAAATACATTTAATATGGGTTAAATCCATTTATTGACTTAAACCTTTTAGATATTACTACGAAAATGAGAATACTTTTTTTGGATCATGACTGTAAGCAAGAGTAGATAACTATGTCAAAATATATTTATTGTACTTAAAAATGCCTAGTTAAAGGCTTGTGTGCAAGGCACTGTCATGCACATACATTTACTCATATCGCAGTATTAACCACTTACGGTATAATTTGAAACTATGCTGTAGGGTTTTGCCCTTTACTGATAGACGTTTTGTTTTATTGACAAGCACTGAGAATAGTCGAGCGCGCTGGTTAACGGACAGCTCTTGTATATTTTCTGCATGCATATAACGAAAATTACACCTCCCTCTTACATGTACAACTACAAGTTTTAAATGAATCGAAATCTATTTTGGTAGATCATCACGGTCATACATAAATATTATTCCTACGGAATATAATTTCAAAATCTGACTACTAGTGTTTGATATATAGATTAAAAAATTATCGAAGATACCCATCATGATTTCATCAGCGTTGTGTAATCCTCATGCAAAGGGTTCTTATAGTTTTTATTTATTATACAGATAAACACATAAATTGCATGTAACATAACTTTATTTTTATTATAGCACATAAAACAGCAAATTGTCCTAGAATATATACAATATAAATGAAATAAACTACATTGATTCTTTAGATTTGAATGTACTGGACGTCAGCTTTATCTTCCAACATCTAATTCCAAACAGGTAGCATTTTATGACCAGAAGAATGAGTTTGTGATCTAACATATGATATGTGGCTATTCTGTAACTGACACCTTACTTCGCGACTAAGTTGTTAAAAAGAATATAAATGTATTAACAAAATAGGATGTTGTTGTGCTTACTGAATGTGAAGCAATTTCAGAGGAATCTCTGCTGCGATCAAGGTCTTTGCCACTTTGTTGTTCAGTCTTTTCTTCTTCATAAACCTCTTCAACCTTTTCTTTGAGGATTTCATCTGATTCTGACGCAGCTTCAACAATTTCATCAAGTAACTAAAATTGTTTTGTAGAATAATTTAGATATTATTAATGCCTAGTTAAAGGCTTGTGTGCAAGGCACTGTCATGCACATACATTTACTCATATCGCAGTATTAACCACTGACAGTATAATTTGAAACTATGCTGTAGTGTTTTGCCCTCTACTGATAGACGTTTTGTTTTATTGACAAGCACTGAGAATAGTCGAGCGCGCTGGTTAACGGACAGCTCTTGTATATTTTCTGCATGCATATAACGAAAATTACACCTCCCTCTTACATGTACAACTACAAGTTTTAAATGAATCGAAATCTATTTTGGTAGATCATCACGGTCATACATAAATATTATTCCTACGGAATATAATTTCAAAATCTGACTACTAGTGTTTGATATATAGATTAAAAAATTATCGAAGATACCCATCATGATTTCATCAGCGTTGTGTAATCCTCATGCAAAGGGTTCTTATAGTTTTTATTTATTATACAGATAAACACATAAATTGCATGTAACATAACTTTATTTTTATTATAGCACATAAAACAGCAAATTGTCCTAGAATATATACAATATAAATGAAATAAACTACATTGATTCTTTAGATTTGAATGTACTGGACGTCAGCTTTATCTTCCAACATCTAATTCCAAACAGGTAGCATTTTATGACCAGAAGAATGAGTTTGTGATCTAACATATGATATGTGGCTATTCTGTAACTGACACCTTACTTCGCGACTAAGTTGTTAAAAAGAATATAAATGTATTAACAAAATAGGATGTTGTTGTGCTTACTGAATGTGAAGCAATTTCAGAGGAATCTCTGCTGCGATCAAGGTCTTTGCCACTTTGTTGTTCAGTCTTTTCTTCTTCATAAACCTCTTCAACCTTTTCTTTGAGGATTTCATCTGATTCTGACGCAGCTTCAACAATTTCATCAAGTAACTAAAATTGTTTTGTAGAATAATTTAGATATTGTTAATGCCTAGTTAAAGGCTTGTGTGCAAGGCACTGTCATGCACATACATTTACTCATATCGCAAAATTAACCACTTACAGTATAATTTGAAACTATGCTGTAGTGTTTTGCCCTCTACTGATAGACGTTTTGTTTTTTTGACAAGCACTGAGAATAGTCGAGCGCGCTGGTTAACGGACAGCTCTTGTATATGTTCTGCATGCATATAACGAAAATTACACTTCCTTCTTACATGTACAACTACAAGTTTTAAATGAATCGAAATCTATTTTGGTAGATCATCACGGTCATACATAAATATTATTCCTACGGAATATAATTTCAAAATCTGACTACTAGTGTTTGATATGCAGATTAAAAAATTATCGAAGATACCCATTATGATTTCATCAGCGTTGTGTAATCCACATGCAAAGGGTTCTTATAGTTTTTATTTATTATACAGATTAAACACATAAATTGCATGTAACATAACTTTATTTTTATTATAGCACACAAAACAGCAAATTGTCCTAGAATATATACAATGTAAATGAAATAAACTACATTAATTCTTTAGATTTGAATGTACTGGACGTCAGCTTTATCTTCCCACATCTAATTCCAGACAGGTAGCATTTTATGACCAGAAGAAAGTGTTTGTGATCTAACATATGATAGGTGGCTACAGAGTCAGTCTAAGGTCATGTTACATCATGAAGACATCTTCAATTTTTCATTATTTCATAACAATTATAGATGTGCCAAAATACTGGCCACAGCTGATCGCATGTGTCAAGTCGTTAGAGTCAAAGATAATAGATGTTGTGAACATTCTACGAAAATGCTATCACAGAACTGAAGGGAATATTGTTTGATTGTTTAAAAAGACTCTAACGACTGATGCCAGTCTACGCATTACATGGCGGATCTTAAAAGAATATCTTAATATGTTCTCCTTTTAACTGTAGAGTGCTTGGTGTACGTAAGCTTGTGTATAAACTTTATGCTATTCTATTTCTATATCAAGGCAAGACACTATATATCCGTCAATGGTAGTCCACATTAAGTTGTATCTTGTTGACAACCGACATGCATTCTTGCACTAGTCTATAAGCATTCGACTTTTTTCAAATTACCACTGAATTGTGTTGCTTTCTGCTGTTGATTCAAACATCTCCAGTATTATTTTAAGGAAACATACTAACTCGGTCTGTTCCGGCACGGATAAGGTCATTGTAACGCAATATTTTTACTGTAAATATATGTTTCATCAATAAAAATTGATTAACTAATCAAGTAATCGAAAATAAGTGTAAAGTTGATTAAACAAAAACTCAAAATTTATTTTAACAAGTATTCAAAACAAACCACTGCTGCAATTGTAAAACGATCTAATGCTTGATTGTTTCATTGGTAAATGAATATTGTACTCTAGCATATCAATAATGGTCGTGCTGAAACACAAGATATGAATTTTCTCTAGAAAGGTTATTGCCTCAAATAAAGCGACATAATGACCCGAAAACTGATTTTTAACAATTTAAATCAAGGAATCTGGACTTCTTTGTGACATAATTCGTAGTTTCCTACCCAAGAAGATACATGTATGTTCTAATGTAATATTAGAGCAAAATGATTTTACTTACAGGGTTAAGCTCTGTAGCCAAAGCTTCTGCTATTTCCTGGTTGTTTTTAAACGCCTTTACCAGGGTTGTCATGTTCTCAAAATGTTTCTGAGGATCCTTCATTTTCTGACCGATACTTTTGTCCTTTGTGCCATCAACCTGAAACGTTAAAGGCATGTATATCCTTATTATATAGTTGCTTGATGTTGTTGACTTTCGTTTGTTTTTTTATTTAGGGTACCTTAATTATAAGCGCACAGTGTATTTTTAGAAGATTTACAGGGTATACATATTAGAAAATTACTGGTCAAATGTTAACTTTCGATGTATCAATAGATCTGTAAATCAGTGTACAGTGATGCTGTGCTTAGACATGACGGGGAAATAAGCGGAATGTTTAATTAGTCTTGTGCTAGCCTACACAGAGAGATTTTTTTCTCTTTCCAAAAACCCTGAGACACGTGACTGGTACATTATTCAGTTCACATACATTTTGTACAATGATATTATAGACTTGAATCAATATTATCTTGAGATTCTATTTTATTATTGTGGGAGATTTTCGAAATATACAAAAATAATTTTGTAAAAATACAGATTGACACCAAACCTTTTTCGTTTGACGTTTCAGCACCCTATTTTCCTGTAGCAGTTCTTTTACTTCATGACGTATTTCATCATTTTGCATCTTGAATTCTTGGTTCTCAAGTTTGTAATCCTCTCTTGATTTCAATCCCTGTATATGGTAAAATGATTTATTCGAATTCTGGTTGATTTAATACATTAATCAGAAAATTAAAAGAAAGTAATTCATCTACAGTAGCTTGGTGTGTTCTAAATTCAAATTTCCAAACCTGTTCCAGTATGTAACTACCTGTAAAATAAATGCATCAAACAAGAGAAATATGCTAACCCGATGCTTCTGGAGTCCCAAAGCTACAGGAACGATCAAAACATCATGAACAATCAATAACAGTTTTGTGTACATGCAGTGATCTGTATGTATCATTAAGAAAGTGTTTCCTCACTTCATGCCCACATATAAACTTCTCTGCTGGACCCAGTTAATATCTTAATCTAATATTTTACATCCAAAGTATATTATTGTGATCAATATTCTTTATGTGAAACAATTCTTCTCTTATATGTATCCAACTGATCAAAGATCGGTGGGGTATCCAACTGATCAAAGATCGGTGGGGCTATAGTTATGCACGGTGCGTCCGTCATTCAGTCCGCGCCCACGAATCAAATCCGATCGAAGGAACGTCCGTCCGTTCGCACTTCGTGTCCGGACTGTAACTTCTATATGCAATGACCGATTTTGAAAGAACTTTACACAGTTGTTGCCCATACTACAAAGGTGTGTCATGCATCACATCCGGGAATCTACCTTGAAGGTAAAGGTCACAATTATGGCTCAAAACATGATACAGGGTTATGTACTAGTGCTTCGTGTCGGGGCTGTAACTTTAACATGAACTTATTGATTTTGAAATATCTTCACTAAATTGTTTTCCATTACTAGGGTGTGTCATGCACAGCATCACAACAGCGTTGAAGGTCATGTCTGTCTTTCTTAGGGCTTACTTATAATTAAAGCTTATGTTGTGGTATTTTGAGACATGACTGTAACTTCTTCATGCAACGACTATTTTTAAAAAAACTTGCAGTTGTTGCCCAAACCTTGCCTGCATAAGGTTCAGGCCATATGTTAGGGCCAAAGGTCGAAAAACGATAGGTTCACGATCCCTGGAAAGAATGTTTTGAAACTTGAGCCAAATGTTCACCTCAAGGTTCATCCATGTTTCAATCAATCCAGGTTAAGGTCACATTTTGAGTCAAAAGTGATGCTCATATATCCTCCAAACCTTTGAAATATTTTTTTGAAACTTTGGGTAAACGTTAACCGCATGCAGATAATGTGAATAATCCGTATCCCAGTTAAGCTTGACTCAAAGTCAAGGTCACCAGATTGTATCTCCTTAACCATTTGAAGAATTTTCATAAAACTTGGGTCAAATGTTAATCGCATCAATGTGAAAAATGTAAAAGTTACTCTTTGGATCAAAGGTCATCAGACTATCATTAATAGACTTGACTCGATTCAATATTTTGTTGTTTACACGCTTATGTCATTTATCAAGATAAATTGTGAGGTCATTCATCTGGGTGAAAGTTTGGTTGATGCCCACCACTTTGTTTTGAAAAACGCAAGATTTCCCCAAGAATGCAGGTTTGTACTTTAAATTGTGTACAAATCATTTTGATCTACAATAGTGTGAATATTTGCTCTTTCTACCGATATCTAAACATTTCTCAATCACAGCTCGATTCAAGACTCCATTTTATATGTACATGTATTAACAATTTTCGTTACCAGAGCCGTTATTGCGTGACAATAAAATTTGAAACTTTTAAAAGTGAAACTCAATCTATATCAAGTTGAAAAAATGTTGTAGTTTCCTTTTTCTTTTAAGACCATAGCCTTTGTTTTCGCCAATTTCTTGGATTCATAGACAAAGCTTCCATTTTTCGGATGATTCTTTGTTGGGACCCCAAGCTTTGTTTTCATTGGGTGGTCTGACATGAAGCTTATTTGAATGAGCATATTGGCATCCATTTTTTCCCGAGTAGTGACATGGCAAAACCTTCCTCCATTATCTTAATTGGAGTTCTCGCATTTTCTCCAGTAATGAGTCTTAAGGCCTGGTTCTGGACCTTCTCCAGCACTCAAGCTAATTTGTCAACGTGACCGTCATTTAAGCTGTGGAACCATATTTATACAAGGTGGCGCCTTGTTGTTCCCAAGTATACTGTTTTTCAGAATCCTGTCATTTCCTCTCAAGTTTGTGCCAGCTAGCTGCAGTCGTATCGAAAGCTTTCGGCGGACACTAGTTTCAGCTTAAGCTAGATGGGGTTTCTATGTAAGTCGCCTGTCAAAGGTTACACCTAAATATGTAGCCTCTTCCATTTAAGGAAGCTCGCGGGTTTCCCCCAAAATCGGGTCATTTTTTTTAAAAGGCAACGCATATCTAAGATATTTTGCATGACTGTCCCGTGACTAATAGACTTTTGTAGAAAATATACGCTGAAGTAATATATCCATAGTAACAGAGTTAAAAGCGCCACCTAGCAGGGAGGTGTATTTTTGTCAGTTTTCGTGCTATTTTCGATATATCTCTGTCTATGTAAATAACGAAAAGATCTAACTTTCATAAATGCAATGTCGAATCATTTATCCATCTGAAAAAATAAACTATCTTATAGTTTTTGCCAAAAATATGAAAAATTGCGGAACGGACCCTGTCGGGGCGACAATTTTCAAAGCAAAAAATACTGCAAAGTTGACGCATTTAGCGTCAATTGCGAAAAAAACGGCATGAGAGAAATTGTTATTAAAAGCGCTTGAATCTTAATTTAATTTAAAGCATTTTTTAAAGGTCCATTACTAAGCGAAAATTAAGTGACAGTTATTTCAATGGCAAGTACATTACCTAATGCAAGACACTAAATAATGAAGATTGTCAGGTTTAAATTTACAGAACGTGTTTGGAACAGGAAGAAAAGTATGTGTATTATGTTGAAATCTCAGTGATTCGACAAAATGACTACCCAGGTCTTTTTAACTTTCTTCATAATGCATAGAAAAATAATTGTACACGTACTGTGGTTTAATTAGAATTTCTACATTCTTTCATTTTATATTAAGAATCACTTATTTTTTGTGTTTTTTAAATAATATTTGAATTTTTGCTTTCATTAGTATTGGACTTTTAAATAAAAAAGGTGGGTCACTGTCTTACTTTCGTGCCACTGAAACTTTTTTGAAGTCGGAAAACATGAGAAACGTTGACGTAAAATACACGATTGGCGTGACGTTACGAGCCGTTACTGACGTTTATTGACATTTCCTGTTAAGGTAAATTACATACGTTATTACTTTATTATATAGAAGTCACTTTAGAGCCACCCTTCAATGGATAATAATCTTTGTAGTCGATACTTAAATTTTAAATTTGAATGGACACCGTATTTTAATTAAATGAAAACAACTAATCTGTATTACAAACTAGTTCGAGGCCATTTCATTTACTAGTAACACGGATCTGTTGTGGTGCAATGTTACATTAATAAACACAATATAGAAATCATTCGAGGTAAAACTGAAAAGTAAATATCATTTTAATTGCCGCATTTAGCCCAACATGAAATATAGTATCTTCAATATAAGAGTGGGCACTGATATGCACAAGACAATAGTGCGCATAATGGGAATTCGGTGAAATGATGCTTGCCAGTATGGACGTTACCTAAATTTTTAAACAGTGTTTTATAAATTACATGTACTCTTACTTACAAAATCGACTCCGTCAATGCTGGCATGAAAAATACCTAATCTATAAATTGAACAACAACAAACTTTCTGATACAGTAGCACGCAAGAAAAGATTATATGATGAAACGCGAACAATATTATCAATACCAGACGAGCGATTCAATCGGGTAATAAGATATTACAAATTAAGGTAGTGGACTCCTAATAAAAACCTCAACTTGAAACTCTTCAATTATAATGCACTAGCCTAGGTTGTTAAGCACAGGACTATAGATCTTTTGAGGTTTTCCGGGTGTAGGTTCGAATCCAGTCGGAACCACAATTTATTTTTTACTTTTTCTTCCTTGTTTTCAATATTTTGTATTTTTCTACATATGTTTATATTGTTTTTACACTAAAAAAAACGTGCCCCATTTCTACAAAATGTTGATTTTTCTTAAAAACGTTGATGTTCAAAATTATTGAACATTGTAAAAACATTACATGAAAATTGTAATACTATCTGATTATTTCATAAAAGTTTTATAAAACTTGTTGATAATATGGTCCATTGATTCTACATGTATGTGTTTGTAGTTTCCCTTCAGTGGAGCCGAAGTGGCGCAGGCGGCGCGTTCACATCAGGATCGGAAAGTCCTGTTTCGATCCCAAGCAGTGCCACGGCGGTTTTGTCCTTAGGCAAGACACAAATATTTACACATTGTCTCTCTCTTTCGTGATTAATTTCATCTGGAATGAGCGATTATCTAACTTGTAAGAACTTGTTTCGCAATCGCGAATAAATAAATAAGTATAAATTAAGTTTCCCTTGTGTTTGCAGTTTCCATAGGGACTGTATTTTTAGTTTCCGGATGTCAGTAGTTGCATTAAATGCTGTCAAAAATTGATAAAAAACATTTATACGCCTCTTCTTAGGAACCAATTCAAAGAATAAAGGGTATGAATTAAAAGATATTGAGCCGACTTGAGTGGTCTTTATTTAGTACAAGACTTGTATGATCCAATTAATGGACTGTTATGCGAACAGACTTACCAAGGGAAAAAGACCGGCCGGGGCACTTGACATTTCAGAAACTCTTTTCAGTGTTTCCCACCCATCTAGAGATGAAACCCAGAGGTAGTTTCACGTGTATCGGTGCTATACACCGGGCAGTCTATTCGTAAAAGAGCTAGGGTCTGGTACCCGGATTCCCTTGAATATTTATCTGTCTCTCTACTGGTCGCACCGTATATACCTTGTATATGGATGGTGAACCATATGCCCATCCAACAAACAAATGAATAAAATATCCATACATGTATAAAGCGTATTTTACAAGCATGTACATGTATCTGATTATCTCAGCAAACGAAGTACATGTACGCTGGTGTTTGCGAAAAACCGTCATCTTTAAATTACTAATTTATTATCGTAAATTATCGTTATCAAATGTCAAGCCTTGTAGTTGATGCAATGGCCGCCGGGTGTTTGACATTTGCATTGCTGGCCGATTACGCCGTTCGCACAGGTCTGAGTCTTAGCTATTGCCTTATAATGTTTTTTTCGATGTATTTAAGCGCTCCATAAAGTACAACTCTTGGCCAGTATTACCGTAAATCGTACACTTTTTGCGACGCTCGCAAACACTTTTATATAGAGAAGTCTTTTCGTGTTTTAAAAAATCCATTTAATCTTCTTAAGAATCAATTTGTTTGCTTCTTCAAGTATAGTGTTAAAGACTTTTGTTCATTAATTTAAACGAAAACGATTAAAGTATGTTTCAACCAGACGCCTGTTCATTCTTGAACCTGTTCTCACCGGTTTTTTCGGCATGGGCAAAATCATCGGAAATGCAAGAAATATTTATAGCGATACCCAATATACTTTAGTGTATATGATATTAAGCAATATTAACTTGAAGTCTAGGAAGCTTCTTTAATATGAAGAAAACGTAATTTTTTTTTAAATGTACGGTTGTATGGTAAATTATAGTAAATTGTTACCTTGGTCACTTACATGTCGAGTCATCGATCTAAAGTGATTCCTGCATAATAATGCAACAACGCTAGTATTTTTTTAACAAGAAACGTCAGTTACGGCTTGTTAGTAACGTCACGCCAATCTTGTATTTTACGTCAACGTTTCTCATGTTTTTCCCACTTCAAAAAAGTTTAAGTGGCACGAAAAGTAAGACGGTGACCCACCATGTTTTTTTTACAAAATGCTTTAAATTAGATTAAGATTCCATAGCTCTTTTAAAAGTTTTTTCTCTCGGACCGTTTTTTCGCCATTGACGCTAAATGCGTCAACTTTGCAGTGATGTTTGCTTTGAAAATTGTCGCCCCTACAGGGTTCGTTCCGCAAGTTTTCATATTTTTGGCAAAAACTATTAGAAGGTTTTATTTTTTCAGATGGATAAATGATTCGACAATGTATTTATAAAAGTAAGATCGTTTCGTTATCTACATAGACAGAGATATGTATATCGAAAATAACACGAAAACTGACGAAAATACACTTCCGAGCTAGGTGGCGCTTTAAACTCAGTTTCCATGGAAATATCACTTCAGCATTTTTTTCTACAAAGGTCAATTGGTCACTGGATTGTCATGCAAAATATTTTTAATCTGCGATACCTTTTAAAAAAATGACCGGATTTCTGGGGGAAACCTGCGAGGTACCTTAAGTTAAGCCTTCTGCATAGGTAACAGTTGGAACACAGTTGGAGGACCTGCCCGACTTGCCAACGTCCAAGATCGCATATTACCAACGTGTAGTATCGGAGAATTTTGCACGAACTATCTAAGCAAAGTGAACGGGGCAATATGAAAGTATATGTTAATATCTGATACACTATGATTAACAATATTGTTGTTCGTCATAATGTTATAAAACTTTACAGTGTAACTCGCATAACTTACGTAACTGACAGGTTTTTCCGATTGAGTGTCGATAATACTTTTAAGTTCCATCTTAGTCTCTTCAAGCAAGCCATCTATATCTTCGTTGCTAAATCCCTTGCTTCTCTCTATTTCCTTGTCCGTACCGAGAGCGGATTCCTTTAGTTTGTATGCCTCTTCCGCCATTTTCTTTAGATGTGAGTCGGGAACAGACACAGCCAAAATTGTCTCACTGCGCGTCTGAAATAAAAGGAGAACAGAAATACTTTTGTCTCATTCTTCAATATAAAAAAGAACTAAATTTGTTACAAGGCAGAAGCCAGGATTCAAAACGGTACCGTTTGGCGAAATCGCTCAGAAATGAAAAGTAAGAACACCTTAGATCACTCGATATTGGTATACCATCTATATTTGTTAACAGCAAAACGCTTACTTTCTGCTATATACCGATAGTGTTTTGATATCGTGCACTGACATAAACAATTAGAATATTGTTTCTGCAATAGATAGAACAAAAGCACCTTTTTCAACGCATGTGAAGTACGAAGTTAATATTTTAAGAAAATATAATCTATTTTGTTCAACCTATTCTTATATTTCTGAATGTCAGCAGCAAAGACATTTGATTCAAACTTTATATAGTATAGAAGAAAAATTTAGTGTCCCTATTCTCAAATCTACAATTCTGTCAACTAGTGTTGGACTATGGACTATTCGAAATGACAAGCATGTTTAAATAAGAAAGCCGTAACAATAGTCTACCTTCTCTATGTTTTCGATGGCTTCTACAACTTTCGGAACACTGTCAAAATATTTCAGCAAGCTTATCATTGTTGTCAAATGAGTCTTGGCATCTTCTCGGTGTATTCTGTTATTAGCAGAGTGGTGAAGTTTGTCTCTACTCTGTAATATCTAAAAGAACAAGCAAACGTAGTACATTTATATCCCTTGCCAAATGAAGAAACTCAATGTTTGTAAGCAAATTCAAATCAGCAGACTTTTATTTTCAAAACACAAAATTTTTGAAGTTTCTGTACAGAATATAAAAGACAAGCGCCACACCTCCTTATGGGCATCATTTCAAAACGAAGTCTACTTTCTATATTATCAATTGTTAGAAAATTACAAACTTGATTACTCGTGTCAAACATAATTAAATTTAGACAAGCTTGTTCAGAAAAGAAAAGCATTTTTAAATATTGGGCCCCCATCCCCCACGAATTGGGCTAAAATAGTTAAACTGCCTGCATTTTATTGCATAATTGACTTTAACCTTTTCGGCAAACGGTTAACACAACATTTGTTATCTCATTAGCGGTAAAACAATGTTCAACACATATATAGAAGAGTCACTTCATACTAATTCAAGGAGAAAATATAATTAAATGCATTCATATCTGAATGCCTTTTTGGTATATAAGATGAGATCAGAAGGGTATGTTCTTTGGAAAATCCAAAAGCATTGACTTAATTGCAGAATGGATTTTGACATAAGACTGAGTTGTGGAGGTTTGTCTTGCCACGGTGTAGTTTCAATGTTTTTGTTTCTTTAAAGCAAAAGATTCAAACATCGTTAAAATAAAGAGATTGTTTAATCAATAAATCAAAATTATCAAGCTAATTTAATACTATTGAATAATACTGTAATGAGCTTTAGTATTAAACAATAGTTACATTTTCGTACAAGGCATTTTCCTCGATTTCAAACAGTGTGCAGTTCTTCATCATTCGAAAGAACATGGCAGCATCTGTGTCCTCTGGTCCAGTATTGGATATGTTAGTTTTTTCCGTTCCATGTTGCATAAACATATTAGCTACGCACCAAATATGTTCTTTCTTGCAACCGTCAAATATGTCTTCGTAATTTATTGTCACTACACTTTCTGTTTTATTGTCTTGATTTTTGAAAGGAAAACTCAAATATTCAAATAATTTTTTCAGCAACAGTGAAAACACTGACGTATCTGCTCTTGGAATAATCTCCGTCTGAATCTCGTCTTCTGACGTATCTTCAATTGTCCCTTCATAGAGTTTTTTGCACAGACCACTATTCCAAACAATGCTGAAACTTGGGTTTCGTTGTAGGCACAGAACACGTTCTAAAATGTTATTGCAGTGTAACTGTAGGCAATTACAATACCATTCCTTCTTATTTCCTTTATATGCTTTACTGTTTGATGCTTTTGTATTTCTAATTTTTATTTGCTTTTGCGCAACATGTATTAAGAAATTTTGGAGCTGGTCTCGTTCCGGCTGATCCCACGACATTATTGCTGTCTTCCATTTTTCAATAACATATTCATGTAGAGCCTCCTTTGTGACATTCAGGGAATGAACAGACTGAAGCCAGTTTGAAAATTTTTTTCTATGTGTCTCTTCTACCTTTTCCACCATTTCCTGAAAATCAAATCGTCCAGAAAGAGAAGTATAGGTTAACCCTGTATAATATAAGGCTAACAGTTTTGTAATTTTGACATTTGCGACTGTATAAACGGTTTTTAATGGTCGTAAATAGTATAAACCGCGACGGCGTCAGCCGCAGCTGTTAAAACTTTTGCAACAATAGAATAGGGTATATTCTAATGCACAATGTGTTTTAATGCGATAACTAAAATGCCGTTCGATGTTTGCGACTATATATACGCTAGTTAATAGTCGCAAATCTAAATAACGTAACCAATCAGAGACGACGGTACGTCGGTACTGCGTTAGAGAATTACTTTGGTAGCAAATGTCTGTATTTCTTTTCTGTGTTAATGAATGAAAATTTTACAATCTACTGAAACATATGACAAAGGTCCTCTAACCTTTAATAAGGTCTTAGTGACGAAGCACCTGAAGTCATTCCTTTTACGGGATGTAGATTCGTCACGATCGAACACTTAATTAAAGATTCACAGTGATTATATGCTAGCGATAGTTCTATTTGAATCTATATTTAACTAGATAGGTTACAAAAACTAACAACTCCATCTTTTCATGTAGTTCATTTTAAATAATGATAACACTCACATGGTCCGTATAGATAGACTAGGCATATAGTTTGTGAAGTAAATTAATCCCTCTTTTCCGTATACACTGTACTGATATTGAGTGTTTCCATTAAGTTAAACATAATTTAACTTCCCTATGTACTGCCCGACCTACATTTAGTAAAACGGTCTACAGGGCACAATCAGTATGCAACGCATTCAAAACAAATACGGAATACCCCATTTAAGATATGTCATTGATAATCTGTAAATTTAAATTATAAAGATTGAATAATATTGTTATGCAGTCTAGTTCGGAATAGTAAGAATTAATCAGTTCTACCGTTCTGTGCCTATTAGGCCTATTCGTATTATCCCCCCCTCCCCCAATTATTTTTTTATGATTTTTAACATGTTTTTATATATGCATTTATATTTAATGCGGTCCAGTTTTATTCACAACCAACACGAATTCGAATATATCTACATGTACAGGTATGTAGTTTCACCTTCATTTTGTGTATATGAAATAATGTATAAAAAATATATAGGAATATATACTTTCAAGTAAAGCTGATGTGAAACATATTTCATGCAATCGTCGAGATTTTTATGATAGTGAAAAAGGTAATAACGTTTTTCAAGTGTTACAATATAAAAGAAAAGACTGCTGATATTTAATACTTTAACGGCCTAAATGTCACGCTTAATATGCAAAAAACACGGTGAAGCAAATTCCAGAGGTGTATGGATATTTCTAACCGTAACTCAAGAAACCTGGCGGAATTTTTTTTAATATTAGATTTAAGTGCCTCCGTGGTGTAAGGGTTAGCACGCTGGACCTGTAATCCAGAGAACCGCGCTTCTAATCCTGGCAGTGGCGATCGATTGTTCATGACATCCTTAATAATTATTAATAATATTGAATTTATATTTTCCTGTCCCGGGTAGTTGGTAAGCCGTTACGCCCCTCTATCTGTGAGACGTAAAGAGAAAACGCGTTATTCCGGCGCATGCGTTAAGCATAAATAAATAATACTTGTCCGGCTCATTTTGGGCAATTGAGCTAAACTACGTTTACAACGAATCCTGATATAGCAAACTTCCGGATACAAAAAAATCGTATACCGGCATATCGACTCCGCATATAACGTAACTCCGGATATAACGATATCTAAGTTTTCAGATTTGCATGATCGGTTGATTTAACGTAAAACGTAATGCAAAACTAACGAGACATTGTACAAACTGTAGCATATATATAATGTTAATATAATTCATGTTATTAGTTTTTTTTAAAGACTTAGTGCAACATAAAAGCGCTAAAAATAAATTTAACTTCTATCACAGGCGTTTACTTTAAATGATAATCCGTACTTATTTTTATCCGATTTTAATCTTCTGTTCTTTTGTCCTCTTTTTCGTAAAGAGAAAACGCGCCATTCAGGTGAATGCATCAAGCATAATCAATTCAATTCAACTTTAGAACCAAATTAGCATAAATGAACATAACTATTTTGCAAGAGCTATGATGCAGTAGTTATGGATGGATGACAGAGATGTAAATGTGCAGATAAGTTTAATAAATAATGACATTATTCTATTTTGGGAAGGTGATGAATGTGAAAGTGTGCAAATTTCAAGAAAATTGTTTTATGTTTCATACGAAGCTGGAATAATATTGATAACCACTTCGTTTTCAATGTGGCAAATGTTTCATTTTGCAAAAACAGGAGATTGTATTAATGATATACCCTTGTACGCAAATTCGAATTTTAAGTGATTTTACGAGAAAATATTAAATCATTTTAGTCAAATAGTTCTGACATGAACAATCCTGTAAGCAGTGTTTCATACATCCATTACTCCCTCTTTGTTCAAAACGGTTCAAGCCCTGTTACCATCTATCACTGGTGAGAAATTAGGCAGGTAACACATCAAATCATTTACCGCAGGTAAATTCATAGTCTGCGCTTCTTTTAAAAGTTATCATTCTTATGATACGATAAAAGTTATACAATGTAAATATTAGGAAAACCTGATCATGATCGGTGTAACTGGAAATATTAAAGATATGGAACAAGAGGTGAACATGTATTTCATTTATCATTTTTATGATCGAAAATTGGTACAAATAATTATGGTCGCCGATAATGTGCCTATGGTACATGTAATTTAAATTGCACCTCGTGTCAATATGAACATTCAATGCGGATTGTGTTATGTTTAAACATTGATAGTCTGTTTGAAATTCTTACAGTGTGAAACTATATCATAAGCGAAAAGAATCACAGAGTAATTTCAATTCAAAAAGTTGGATTATGATGGCCAATTCAATAGCAGCAGAAATAAAACGTCGACGTAATTATGCGAAAATTTGACGTCGAAAATGATTTGCAGTGCCTCTGTTATAAATACAGTGGTATATAACTGATACTGTTTACGTTAAAAGGACCGAATTTATGAATTGGAAACACATGCAGATTTCCCTCCTATAAATTTAAATGAGGTTCGAGAACATGCGAAAATTGGCCCTTAACGGGCCGAGTTCTTAACGAACACTCTCAAACTGTAGCTAAACCTTGTTTATTTGTCTCATTCTTCATTGATTTGTATGCAATGTGATAAGAAAATAGTAGTTAATGTGTACACCTACATGTATAGATACTGGGCCGTGGAAAGTGTAAACCTTCTACAAAACCTCATGAGATGTATAGCAAAATGTTAATAGAACTTTACAAGTCATATTCTACATTTGGATTTCATCACAATTGGTAAAAGGGTGGTATCAAGTGTGTGCAGGTCAAGATCTGTACATAAAGTAAAAACATTACATCCAGTTATAGAAAAACCTTTATAACATGTTTCTTTGTAGATTTGAATTTTTATGAAGGTCCATCTCATTCAGAGTAATTGCACTAAACAGGAAAGTCCGTTTACAACGATTCCAGATATAACGAATTTCCGGATATAAGGAACACATTCTTGGCCCGATTTAATTCCTTCTTTATTTAATATGAAATTCCCATGTGGATATAACATAATCCGGATATAAGGTTCATATTTAAATGGTCACGAGGAGTTCGTTATACACGGAGTTTACTGTATTGAACTATATAGCGCCATTTTGTAATATCTATGTTTTCAGATTTGCATTTCGGTTTTGCTGGATCGCAAAACTGGCGAGACCTTGTACAAACTGTAGCATATAAAAAGTGAATCAGTTCATGAGTAGGGAGGAAATCCCACCCGAGGGTTGAATACGTCCAAAAACGAGGCCGTCGAGTTTTTTGGACGTATCTCAATCCGGGAGGGGCCCCTTTCCCAACTCAATGGACATGGGGGAGTTTTCTCACCGTTTAAATCGCATTTTCACACAAGTAAGAAGGAATAAGTGCTAATACAGGACGGGGGATGAAAAAATGAAAATCAACTTTTTCTCGAATTTTACTTCAAAACTGCTATAGATGGATAGAAAATGATCTAACTAAGAAAATGAATACCAACAACCCTATGCTTATTTCAAAAATAACAATCTTATAGTCATTTTTCGATTTTTATGTCTGCATACAATTAACGTAAAACTAGTCCGGCAGCGATGTGAGATAAGCGATGTGAGATAAGTTTATCTCACATGGGTAAATGCGCGGAAATATGTATCTCATAGGTGAGAAAAACAAAGTTAATATAATTTATGTAACTAATGTTTTTTTAAAAAGTTTTTTTTTTAAAGTTTACCTTCTATCACATGCGTTTACTTTATACGATGATCCGTACTTGTTTTTATCCGATTTTAATCCTCTGTCATTTTGTCCTCTTTTATATTTTCATATAAACACGAGCTATCATTCTTTGGTAAACATGAATTTAAATGACTGTAATATGGTCTAGACGTTGAAATTTGACACTACCGACTACCGGGTATAAATGGTATGGTTAGCTGTATTTACTATCAACTTATCATAACTAACGTATAACAGATTTGAAGTGTTTTATTGTAATTAAACAGATTTGGAATACGGACACATATCAAATTAAAAATTGTACAAAAGCCAGGAATCATTATCTCTATAACCATTTCGTAAAGAGAAAATGCGCCATTCAGGTGAATGCGTCAAGCATAATTAATTCAATACTAATTAAGAATCAAATTAGCCTAAATTAACATAAATATTTTGCAAGAGTTATGATGACGTAGTTATGGATGGATGGAGATGTAAATGTGCAGATAAGTTTAAGTTATAATGACATACATGTTTTCTATTTTCGGAAGGTGATGAATGTGAAAGTATGCAAGTTTTGAGAGTGGCAAATGCTTCTTTTTTTACATAAACAGGAGACAGTATTAATGATAATTATATCCTTATACCGATTTGAATTTTAAGTGTTTTTACAAGAAAAGATTAAATCATTTTAGTCAAATAGGTCTGAGATGAACAATCATTGTAAGCAGTGTTTCATACATCCGCCACTTTCTCTCTGTTCAAAACAGTTCAAGCCCTGGTACCATCTATTACTGTTGTGAAATTTGGCAGGTTAAAAATCAATTCATTTCCCGAAGGTAAATTCATCGTCTACACTTCTTTTAAAAGTGATCATACTTATAAATACGATAAAGATTATACAATTATAGACTAATTTTGAGGTCAATAAATAGTTTTGCGGACCTGTTAAAAGTGATTTTGACCGAGGACGAAGTGAAAATCCGTGCAGGTCTACACGTCATTTTGCAGGTCTACACATACTTTTGTGGACCTGGCACGTGAGCGCTATCGGCCAATCAGGATTAAGTATTTATGACAGGTATACGATATTATACAATGTAAATTTTATGATCGATGTAACGTGAATTATTAAAGGTATCGAACAAGAGGTGAAAATGCATTTCATTTATCATTTTAATAATCGAAAATTGGTACAAATAATTATGGTCGCCGATAATGTGCCTATGGTAATTTAAATTGCCCTCGTGTCAATATGGAAATTCAATGCGGATTGTGTTATGTTTAAACATTGATAGTCTGATTGAAATTATTACAGTGTGAAACTATATCATAAGCGAAAAGAATCAAAGAGTAATTTCAATTCAAAAAGTAGGATTATGATGGCCGCTTCAATAGCAGCAGAAATAAAACGTCGACGTAATTATGCGAAAATTTGACGTCGAAAATGATTTGCAGTGCCTCTGTTATAAATACCGTGGTATATAACTGATACTGTTTACGTTAAAAGGACCGAATTTATGAATTGGAAAAACATGCAGATTTCCCTCCTATAAATTTAAATGAGGTTCGAGAACATGCGAAAATTGGCCCTTAACGGGCCGAGTCCTTAACGAACACTATCAAACTGTAGCTAAACCTTGTTTATTTGTCTCATTCTTCATTGATGTTTATGCAATGTGATAAGAAAATAGTAGTTAATGTGTACACCTACATGTATAGATACTGGGCAGTGGAAAGTGTAAACCTACTACAAAACCTCATGAGTTGTATAGCAAAATCTTAATAGAACTTTACAAGTCATATTCTACATTTGGATTTCATCAAAATTGGTAAAAGGGTGGTATCAAGTGTGTGCAAGTCAAGATCTGTACAGAAAGTAAAAACATTACATCCAGTTATGGCAAAACCTTTATAACATGTTTCTTTGTTGATTTGATTTTTATGAAGGTCCAGCTCATTCAGAGCAATTGCACTAAACAGAAAGTCCGTTTATAGCGATTCCAGATATAACGAATTTCCGGATATTAGGAATAAATTCTGGGCCCGATTTTATTCCTTCTTTATTTAATATGAAATTCCCATGTGGATATAACATAATCCGGATATAAGGAACAGATTTAAATGGTCACGAGGAGTTCGTTATACACGGAGTTTACTGTATTGAACTATATATTGCCGTCTTGTAATATCTATGTTTTCAGATTTGTTAAATATAGATTTAGTTAATATAATTTATGTAATTTTATTTTTAAAGTTTACCTTCTATCACATGCGTTTACTTTTTACGATAATCCGTACTTGTTTTTTATCCGAATTTAATATTCTGTCCTTTTGTCCTCTTTTATCTTTCCATATAAACACGAGCTATCATTCTTTGGTAAGCATGAATTTAAATGACTGTAATATGGCCTAGACGTTGAAATTTGACACTTCAGACTACCGGTTTTATCAGTATAAATCATACGCATATTTACGTTTAGTATTGTACTTAATTCTATGCACAAAAGGCATGGTGTACTAATTTGTTACCCTTGTTCTTTGTGTTTGAAATATGAGCCTGCACTTTTATCTTATGACGTGTATCAGTACTATGTTCAGGGTAATCAAATGTATCATATCTTAAACACATGAAATGGCCATGTTTATATTATATTGTTTTAAAGTCATCAAGACGGAAGGCCTGTGATTTGCAAATATCTTTATGGAATTAATTGATTTTGAATTGTTACTGACATTTCTATATATGGTATCCCGTCCGTGCACTCAGTGTCCGTATGAACTTGTTAATGTCAGTTTAACGCCCATTACAGCTGTATTTCAGTCAATTTTTTTACAGGCAGACAGTTTACCTAGTAAGACTAGTATGCCAATTTGTCACATGGACACGGTCAGTAGCAGGGCTCAAACCCATGACCGTCGTTCAATGAGAGGTCACAGTGATTTCAAAGTCGGTCATCTTCCATGCAGTGTGCATATTTTTGTTTAAAAACACTTGTACAGACTAAGCTAGACTAAACAAATCTAAAACCAATTGTATATAAAGTTTTATCATTTGAAGTGTTACTTAAGAGGGGTGTTCAAATATGAATGCAACTGTGTAAATATTTAGAAGTGCTTAACAAACAATGCCAAAATAATTATCTCAATCCTTCAATTTACTCACCACCATGTGATATACAAAGTTTTTGTCTTTTAATCCAATTATCAAAGGCGTTTTCATCATGTTTTTTGAGGAATACTGATCAAAAACTGGAAAATACCGGAACCGAGATTTTTGTGCGTTTGATAGTTTCTCATAGCAAGGTGTTTTTTGAGCCTCTGAAATAGGAAAAAGTCACAAGGGGCAAGATCTGGCGAATAAGGAGGGTGAGGAAGCTCGACAACCTTTTCCTGTTTCAGATATTCGCGCAAAATGGCCGCTTTGTGTGTCGAAGCATTGTCATGCAACAACCTCACACCACGGAGACCCGTTGCCGGTTTGCGAAATATTTCTTTAATATATGAAGGACCTTGCCTTTGTAAAACTTGGCACTGACAAATTTACCCTTTCATACGGCAACCTTAATTTGTAAAGAAAATTACTTACATTACCTTTTTGACGCTCATGGTGCGTTTTGCTATGCAAGGTCTTTGGCTTCCTTTGTTTGCCCATATTTTGTTCTGTATATTTCGCTTGGGCTCATACAGTGAACCCACGTCTTATCGCCAGTGATGATATTTGCGAAAGATCGATTGTTGTATTTAGGCAACTGTTTCAACAATTGTTTGGCGATTCTTACCCGAGCAAGTTTTTGCTCTTTTGTAAGGAGATGAGGTATCCATCTGGCACTTATCCTTCTCATTTTTAAATCATGTCTGATAATTGTATGAGCTGCTCCTAATGAGACACCAACATATTTACGTATATGCCTAGTTGTAAATCTTGCATCAGTAGCAATCAAATTCTTTGCTTTTAAACTATTTTTGGCGAAGTTGCAGTTTCCGGACGGTGTTAATAAGGCGCATCTTTTACTGAATCTACACCACTTTTAAATTTCTTTCACCACCGTGTGAGACATGAAAAACAGAGTTCATTGTTCCCATAAACACGACATATTTCATCAAATATGAATTTCGCCTGTATACAAAGAATAAAGCGGTTCTTGATATAGGGCCGTATTTGGTCAGTGAAAGCAGACCTTTTCGCAACCATTTTAGCTTTAGTGTACACGGGTAGACAGTGTTAATCGAGCTACTGTCAAAGCTAGACAGAACGGATTTAAACATGTATTGTATAAATGGAGAGCTTGCACAACCCTCTTTGCGATATATGTACCTATTTCATGCAAATCGTGGTTAAAATTAATATTGGCCTAGTTGCATTCATATTGTAATACCCCTCGTATTCAAGCAATATGCGATATGCCTGAGTTGACAGTAAATGTACAGCACATATAATTGCATGAATAGTCAATGGTGGATACAAAGCATAAGAAAGGGTCAATGATGCGTACAGAACATTTAAACAGTGTTATTTGCCTTGCGGTATAGTTATTATAAAGTAATACAAAATATTCCATTAAGACGTATGTAGGTATTCAAAACAAAATATCATTTCATGGGTTATTTCCCTTGTTGTATAATATGTGTGAGTTCGGGTAGATTTTAATGAGCGGAGGAAAGTGTTATATATTTAGTGGAACATAGTGTTTCATCGTTAGAAAGCTTTAAACGTATAGATTGCTAGTTTTCAAATCAAATTGAAAATTTCGCAGGTTAACAATTCAATAAAGAAAATGGAATTCATCTTATAACTTGTTGTAAGTTAAACATTATCTTTCGTTGCGTGGTATTTTTCTGGGTTTATGCCATCATTTACCACTATTTTCAATAGATTTTCCCAAATAACTACATGTATGTTGATTTTCACTTGTCTTGTTGATTCAAGCATTTACGCTTACATATTCTGTTTAAATGTATCATTTTATCAGTTCATGCGTTACTTGGGAGACCCGGTGGTCACACTAATAAAAATAAATAATAAACGAAAGATACATGTATACCTGTGTCGCACAAAAAAACTATCATCTAACATTAGTGATTAAGAAAACAAATAGTATTGCTAGTATGCTAAAGTATATAACAAAAATTATTTTCGTTTCAAAACCCAAAGAATTTTCGAGATCAAGATGGTTAATCAAAATAGCATCAGGATAAATTTTCGCGGTCTCTCGTGCCGATTCAAGGCAACATGCCGTACGAGGAATAGGAGAATCAAGACGCGAAAGATACGAAGTTGTCATTTCTCTACCAATGATTGAACTTTGCCTAAACGAACAAAAAATGACTAATTTCCTTCATCGATGTTACATATACATTGTATTTTGTAAAGTACAAAATGAAGCAAATGACGAATAAATATCGATTGAAAATGCGACTGGCAATACTCTAAAGTGACTGTCCGGCAGGTTGGAAATTGAAACAGTGGCAGCGGCTTCTATATAGTTTACATGTACAATGTACAATGTACATGGATATAAATCTTTAACGGGTTTCAATGGAAATTGTTTAGCTCGATATTATGCTAAAAAATTAAAACAACGAAGAACTGTAAACTAAAATCCATTGCATCATTCGAAAAAAACTCAGGTTTTTGTGGAAACCAAAACACCCTAAGGCTTTAAAAATCCTCCTGCCTAAAGTATTTTGTGTATTCAAATGACATTTCACCGTTACCGATTGTAAAATGAAAACATGCGTTTGTATCCCTTCGAAATGCTTTAAAATAATGTGTCGGATGTTTTTTAGCCACAAATGCTCACCGCTAAATCTTTCAACAAGAAGACTCTTTAATGGAAGATTTGCTCTTCTGAATGAGCACTTAATTGCATTCCTTGCCGCTGTTTATATTCTTTTTACGTAGTTACGTGAGTACATTGTTTCATTGTATTTGATATGTTTTGTAACTATAGTATTAAGATTTGACACTTAGCTGTTTAAAGTTCTCAGCACCAACACTTGATTTCGAATTTTTCTGTAGTCCGTCCCATCCCACTTTGACCTACATTAATAAAATTCGAACGTTTCTTGAAAATTAAATACCTGTTTTGTGATCTAGAAAAAAAGTCACCCTCGAGAATTTCAATTGTTTGTGCAGCAGTTGGCTCGTTTGCTCATACGTGGGCTATTATTTTCTCCATGGACGCCATTTATATTGACTCTCCTATTTTGGACATTTTAGGGAGGCTACACATGTTCCAGGAAGTGAGAAGGCTTGGCTGTTATTCTATTTATCATGCCACTATTATGATTTGTAATCATTATTATACATTTTTATTTTAATGTTAATGTTGCTGTGATTGATAATGCTTTGTACATATTCATGCCTAGTGATCTGCATGATATCAGTAAGTACCTGGCTTTTGTATTGTGTGTTTTCCGGCAGAATAATTGGTAAGGTGCCGTGTAATGTCTGATTTTACAGTCATTGTTTTCAATAGAGTGCCAATCTTTTTTTGTCCAACCCGTTGTTGTTTAAACCACTAGTCATATTCTCTTGTTGGGGTTGTTCTCGGTGCCAAATGAAATTGGTTCGAATTCCGACTAAATCCATGCAGACGCTTAGCCGCATAGTATCTATAGGCATATACTGGATCCCGCTCATCCCTTGCAGAAACATCCGTCCGACATGCATACTTCAGTTTAAGGTCTCATCCGTAACACCATTAGTAATGTAATGGTATCGTCGATGGTTTTCTTGGCATTTAATAGATCCAGGGATGTGCCTGAATCTGGGACACTTTTTGTATTTGGCACTCTCCAACGAAACCTAAAGAATTATGATCATAAATTCCATAATCGTTTTATTTCTTATGTAGTTGGCAAAATCCTAAGGCATGCATATATTCTAAACAAAATAAGAATGTTCCGCTAAGTTTGCTTGAACTCAAATCAGGGGACTCATTGTTATACACAAAGTACATGCGTTTAAAGAGGATTTCATTATGCATCATTTGGTGCAAAAATTATGGCCAAAGATTAACAGAAAATTGGGGAAGTTTTGAACAAGTGAGGTAGGGTCTATTTATAATTATGCAACCTCGTTATTTATCGCCTGTTATTACCATCACTTCCTGTGTAATATTATGAAGGAGCCAGCTGTTGATGAAAATGAGGTGCGTTACATTATTTGACAAACTAACCTGTTGCAGATGGCCAGAGATGATATCCCGCCTCTAATAGCTCCCCGTAACCTTTCAGCTGAACGTATGCGCATGTGCGTCCTTAGTCAGGCGACCATTTCAAGACCATTTTTAGACATTCTGTGTCATTCTCCAGAAGAGACATTATTTACTCAAACAATTCGGATTTTGCAAATTAATATAATTAATTCAACGTAGTCCAACATTTTAATAAAAAAGGTATTTTACGTTACTGCATCTTACAAAACGAGGGTCAAGATCATTTGTGAATGTCTGATAGTGGCTTTATTTATGGTCAACTGAAAGTATTTCATTTAAAAGCGTTCAATATCATTGCTATATGTATAAAGGCCAAACATTTTCCTAATGGGAAAATTTCTTCAAACTTGGTACATGACCGAGAATCACACCCGAATCAGTAATATGACATAAAAATCATACGTCACCGGTCTTGATCTTGAAATATCTACCCTTGGAAATAACATTGAGATTCGTTCAGAAAAGGCAGTTCTATGCATTTCGGTGTTATTCTAGGGGAAGATAATTCAAAATTAAGCCGGAAGCGAAATGGTAGCGCACACCTTTACACTTTCGACAATTGACAATACTGATACTTGTGAAAACTTAGCTGAGATTATTTATCTAGACTTATAATCAGTTTGACTTATATTAAAACTTCGTACATGTAGTGTTCCTCAAGCAAGATATAAAAAGTAGAGTTATTTTTGTTTTATGTACACACTTCCATTTCTGCATTTGAAAGAAGTTTATAGTTTTATCACCAAATTTTCATTTTTGTCAGAAGTATCATTTGCCTGTATACATGTACCAATGATGGCAGAAGCTCTGAAATTTAAGGATACCTCTACTTATCACGGGAGAAAAGCAGTAAGTATGAGTATATAGTATTATGTAATATATAATGCTTTGTAGCTTATCTTCATAACAATTCTTCAGTTTATGCGGTTGAATTTTAATAGCTGACAGTTGTAGATAATTAAGGGTTTAAAGAGAAAAGAGGGTAAGAATCCATCAGTTGTTACTTTTGAACGACAAGAGTATTCTTTATCGTCAAGGTTTGATGAAAATCGTAAGACCAATTAAACTACAAAACTGTTTTCTTTACGAAGTAAAGATATATTTTTACTGAATGAAGTTGCTGTCTTACATTTATTTGGTTGCATGCTTCTCATGTTAGACAAATAGGAATTGATAAGGCTGAAGGTTTTTGGTTTCGCTTGTCCGAGCGTTCGCGTCACAGCCTTTGTTTCCCCCCAATGTTCCTGGAATTATAATTGTCCATGCCTTTTTAACTTGCTTCCTTGTTTCTGAATCTACAACTATGAAATTAGGACAATGTATCTAACCTTAATATAACCTTGATGACTATCGACTTTGACATTCTTGACCTACTTTCTTGTTAGTGAAGGAACAGTCATTAATTTTGGACCATGTATGTCACCTTTACGCTCCGATTAGTGTCCAAGGTATTGACTCGAAATATGAAATTGTTATTTACTGCTACAATGTACTGAATGATTCGAAATATTTCAAATGCAGAAAATGATGCTTTAATACTGCACATATCTCTATGCCTGTTTCTTCCTCTGTCTGCGAGAAAATGATGCTTCATAATTGCATATATCTTTATCTGTTTCTTCGTCAGTCTGCCTCTATTCATTCTGTATCTTGCTCTGTTTATTACCTATCTTGTTTGATTGTTAAATGCATTACACGAAAATAAAACAACAATACTATGTTCGTTTCTTAATATGATAGTATAGTAAATAGATCAAATTTCAGAAATCACCAGCTGTTCTTTACTGGACTTGGCCTGCAAAAGAAGATGTTATAAACACATAAAAGGCAAATACTTAATGTTAAAACGTTAATTTTGAGTCTTGAAGTTTGTTAATGTGACGCATTTAAGTGGCATTTGCATACGTGTCCGAATATATCCGTAGTTGTGTTCTGACAAAAATGGGATGGCATCAAAATGTATGCAGAAACTATCTTGAAAATAACAACAATAATATTTACATACATTGTATTATATAACAACTAAATAACATATATTCTTACAAAAGACATCCCTGAAACAATTAATATATGCGTTAAATCAACAGAAAAAGTTAAAAACAAAAGTCACATAACATTCATTCCGTCAATAACTTACTAAGTGACATTTTTGTGTCTGTCATATCGTGATAGGACTTTTTTTGCAACAATTTTTGTGTTTATTTTATGTCTAAAACTCTAGTTTTGTTGAGTTTATTTCAATGAAATGTCGAAAATCGCGGGAAACGTCACCATAAGGCATCGCAAACATCGTCATCGTCATATGGTTTCTGGCATTCATTACGCTCTGTATACATTATGACATTAATCCGGGCAACAGATTAATATCTTTTATAAAATATAAGTTCCATGTATAAGTTGTGTACGTTTTCCATGTTTTTTATGGCATCTCCTTGACTGTTTACACTTTACCTTAGTTATTCTATCTTTATTCTATAAAGGACAACGTGTACAGATTCCTGATTTAAAAAAAAAGATGTGCTCAAAATCTAAACCATCAAAGTTGATAGCAAAACTGGGCAGTAGTTTCATTACCTTCACAGATATATCTAATCCAATAGCTGCATGGGCCATCATTCAACGTACGGTTGTGTATTTCGTCATTGAGATACACGCAATTTTCATTGCCATCTAAATCGTTTGGTTGTCCTGCATCCAAATCTGTGTAACTCGGGACGGTATATGACCAGTTCCAAACATAAGTCCCCTAGTGTCCCTGATCTGTTAGTCCTATCCAGTATTCTGTTAAGATATATATATATCAGATGTTTTCCTTAGTGTGTTAAAAGGGTTTTGTTCTTCAAACCATTTTAAATACAAATCATCGAAGCCTTGTTTATATACTTATAGTACTGAAGGTAGTTCATTTAAGAGCATTGTAATATCATTACGATTTTGAACCTGCTTCAGGTAAAATTCTCTATACAAGCGTTAAGCCTGACAACCCTGAATGTTGTTATATAATGTTATATTATACAATATTACATACTGTATTAAATTGTGTACATGCGTTTATATGTGAATAAATCAAGCCTGCTTTAGTTCATAATTCAGCATTTATTCAATAAAATCAGCAAAAATTATCCTTTTCTTGTACAATTACTGTTTTGACAAAAAAGTAGGGCATGCATAAATGTGTAATACTTTTAATTCTTGGAAGATGATTATGTGGTGGCATTTAACTTGTTCTATGTTTAAAGTTATTTATCAAGTATTTCTCTATAATAAGCCTATTTGAAGCACTCTCTGCTTTTAATTTCAAGCATGGGGACGGACTAATTCATGTGAAAGTTATAGTTTCACGTTTTTCAAATGTCTGCTTTTGATTTGTTAATACTGTAATTAATGCAGATAACGATGTATATTTTATGTTTTATGTTTTTCATAACTATTAATAACTATTGTGCAAAGCCCTCTGGCCAAATCAATATCTTATCTTTGCTTTTACAGTTTATATTCATTTTTGTTTTCTGTACGATCTTATTGATTTGGGTCACTATGCTTATGAAAATATATCTGTTTAGATATAAACTACAGTATTAACAAATCAAAAGCAGTTATTAATATATCTGGAATGCATTGCTGCCGAACACCATGGTAAATTGAATATCTGAGTGTTATTGACTTAATACTGTGTGGTAGGAATTAAATATTGCCACATCAAGAAACATTATTTTCTAGTTTATTTTTAATAAGATCAGATATCTTGGAACAATAATTGTTGACAGCAAGGAGTAAGTGTGCCAATACCAAAGTAGCATACATGTATATCGAGGAAAATTCGAACACGTCATTGAACATTTCGTATGATTGTAACATATATCATGAAAATAAAATATATTGTCTGATCAGCTGGTATTAACAAATCGGTTTTGTTAATAGATGACTGAATAGTTTGGTTCAGCGATGCCGCGACACAATTGTAATTAAAATAGTAATACGTTATTTGGCTTTTATAACAAAAAACTCAGTCAAATAAAAGGCAGAAGTGTTTCTATGACATAAATAAATGTTGATACGCAAACATACAAATGTTCGGTACCAGCACTGAATTCCAACTTCACATGAACATGATCAAACTCTTGTAGAATTATATCATGTCGATGGTAGCGTCTTTTTGGTATTTTGTTTTTTTGCTAAACATGTATATTGTCTTGTCATGGTACGGGTTTTACACCTACTCCTTCCATAGCAACTATGCGGAACATTTTGAAAGAAAGATTCAGACAAAGGATACTTTTCCGGATACATCACTCACACGCTATAGAGAATAGATAGACGCTTTAACAGTACACATTCTGTAGTGTGGCTATACGGAATCAGATTTTAAATGTTCTTGATCCGTAAGATCGATTTGTCGTAGATGTTTTGGTGGAAAATACACATGTAACAATGTTAAGTACATACATGCATTAAAAGAAACTGTAAGAAGCCCTTTTCCGTAATTAAGAAAACTTCTTTTTGAACCCTTATCAATTGGTTTAACATGATTTTTTCAGATTGGTGGTGTATTTATGTACATAATATAGTTTGCAGTATATTAGGCACAGGTAGTCAAAAGATCTTCTTCTTTTCCTAAGTTGGAACACTAAAATGTATTTAAAGAAAAAGTGACGCCCCGTGTTACTAACATTGCTGGTGTTTCCATTTAACATTTATTATAAGAAATCGTAGTAGTATTCTTTATTCTATTATATTCACCTATTTATGAAAACATATTGTCAACAAGGACTTGTTTGTGTTTCCAGGTTTGACTGTGATATCATAATTCGTGTGTGAAAATATGCATTAACTACAGGAAAATGTAGATTTGCCATTATGCTTAAACAATTAATCATCCCACGTTAATAATGATTGTCGAATTTTGTTTATCAGCATAAAAAACCCGATTGGAGATTAATATTTATGAAGACGAATTCAAATAAGTAAATTGTATTTAAAAAGAAAATGGTCATACTGACGCTCTCCTAAAAGTCTGACAAAATAAGCGGTTTAGAAGATAATAAGCGGACATGATTTATAAACGTCCAGACCCTTGTAACAATAACCTTTAACTATAATTATTTATGATTCCTAACTATAATATAAAGTATAACTATATACTGCCGACCACTGCTTCAAATCATGTTTGGTGAAATCCAAGGATGGGTTTCGGAGAGTATGAGCGGACAAGATTTTAGGCCTCTGTGACATTGCAAAATGCGAAACAAGATTTAATACTAATGATTCCCACAAAGTTTGAGGAAAATCCAACTGGAGGTTTAGGAGAAGAGCGGACAATTATGATACATTTCAGGTTAATATAACCTTGAACTAGGACTGTATGGCTAAAAATTGTATAACGCACAACTACACTTCCTACTGCAGCTTGATCTAAAGCTTGATATAAATCGAAAATGTGTTTCGGAGATAAAGTGTGGACGAGAGTTTAAAGTTTCAGGGTTCTGTCATGTTGAGCTTTGATTACGAGTATATGACTCTAGATCTAGACTTTATATTGATGTTTCGTATAGCGTATGAGGATAAGGAGAGTAAAAGCGAAAACGTTTTTTCAAGTTTCATGCCTCTTTAATCTTGACCATTGCCTGTTTGACAGCTAAATTAGATATGCACATATATATGACCATATAAGCCAAATTTATGATATGCACCGCTACACATTTTTAGCTACAAAATTTGATGAAAATTTAATTAGTGATTCTGCACATAATGGGCAAAGAAGTTTCCTGCCCCTGTGACCTTTCAGTATATGACTCCAAATTGTAGTATGAGCAAGTTAACTTAATACTGGTGGTCTCAACCAAGTTTGTTTGTTTTTGTGTTGTTTTTTTTAACATTACATATACTTTTACTACATTTTTTATATATATTTTAAAGGGGGAATAACGCTTTATTTCATAGCACATGTTTATAATCACAAACAAGCTCTATGGCTTTTTCAAAGACTATATTAACATTGATGTAAGAACATATTTTTATATGAAATATACATAAAATACCTGTATTACATATCTAATTCCCTGTTTTATAAGACTCATAAATATACATGTAAATACCTTGATGTGTAACCCCTTCTTTTAAATATTGGAAAAAAATAAAATAAAAAACACAAACAATGGGATCTATCTTAATACATTTTGCTGAGGCCAATACATTGTACTTTATTTTACATACAAAGGGCAATAATGGTCATATATCGCTCACCTGAGTATCATTGCACTTTAAAACGAGAAACTAGGTCATAATGTTATAAACAAGGTCAGTCATAAGAATTTTAGTTGCAAAAATGCACAAATAGTCAAAGTTTAATCCTGTACTTTGAGAAACAACAACCAGGCCAAATAGGGCAGGTCAGCAAAGGTCTAAGTTGAAATATGCATGCAAAACTACCTACATATTAATAAAAAACCTTTTGCTATAACTTATACAATCAAGAAAGTAGGTTAGTAGGTCAAATGGACCTTGGGCGGCGCCAAGCTATAGTTCAATCTTGGTAAACATTAAGTGAAGCCCAGGATCGTGGCCTGTGGTGGTTGCTTTTTTTCGCAAAGAGGTTCCAATATAGTTCAATGTAAAATTAAGTGAGCCCCGGGGCGGGTTGTTTTGATTTGAACAATCTTGGTAGAGGTCCATTAGACAATGCTGTCAAATATCTGAGATCTATGCCTTGTCGTTTGATCCAATAATATTTTTCTCTTAAATATATCCCTATATAACTCTATGTAAAATTTAGTGACACCTTGGCGCGGCAAATTTATCTAGGGGCTCATGATTTGTAAAGTCTTAGTAGAAGTCTAGTAGACAATGCTACATGTCAAATACCTAAGCTCTGGGCTTTCCGGCTTTTTTTTTTTTAAGTTTTTTTAGTATAAACATTTACAAAATGTATGTAGCTCTAAGGGCGGGGCCAATCCATTAGGCATGATTTGGAGATCCAATAAACACTGCTGTACACCGAATATATAAGCCCTGTGACTTGCGGTTTCAGACAAGAAGAATTTTTAAGATTTCCGTATTTTACTATATGCGAAACAACAGACCAGACCTCCGGGCCAGTTTTAACAAACTCACTAGAGGACAACTAGAAAATGCTGTTTACTCGGGTTGAGTGGTTTTTTGGAATATCTTTACCTCTCGTTGCCATACATTTTAGTCAAGCGGAACCATTTGTAAAATGCAGGATGCTTCTGGCGAAGTTTAATGGTATTCCATAGATTTGTCTATACGAAGAAGTGTGGACGACGCACGACGGACATTCATAGATCCTAAAATGGTATATAAACATTATCGTGAATAATTATGATCTGCTAGATGAAGAGAATGCTCCTTTAGGGTGATTTTCATAATAATATAAAGGTTTTGGTTTTACTGTGCTGTTTTGTGTTGAATTTTGCAAGCAGCGGCTTCCACCTTTTACACCTGAAGAGTTATTTCAGTAACGGTGTGTGATGACTGTTCAGTACCGCCGACTGTTAGTACATTATTGTATAAAGAGGAGAACATTTAAGTCATCTGATGAATAACTTACATGAATGCAAATGATGTACAAGTTACTTAATTAAAAACGTTCAATGGCGGAACAAAGTTGAATAGCATAAACTGTTTAAAATTATTTACGCTGCTTACTTTCATTTGAGAAGATTCAAAATAGCTAACATGGTATATAAATGTAATACACATTTCCTCACTATTAAGTTTTTCATATTCCTGTTCTGTTTTGGGTGGTTGGGGGCAGATGGGTTAAATGATGATGTGTTTTTTGCATTCTGTCCTAAGATTGATAAAATACTGAGAAAATCTGCAATCTATTTGATAGTATAGAAACAAAATTTGTTTGACAACAATTAATATTTATTTGTAAATATGATATACACGGAATTCACAATGAAATACTTTATTTTAAATTCTGAAATAGCAAAGGAGAAGTTTAATTTAAATTTGAAGTTAAGGTTTACAGCTTTGTAAGCGCTTCTACAGTATCACCTAATTTGTTGTGTTCCTTAAGACACACTAATTTAACGGGTGTCAGATTAATTACTTCTAAATGATAAATAAGATGATGTGTGCAAGTATTATAACTGAACCTAAATATTTAAGCTATACATTCCAGTCATCATCGATAACTCAGCGTGAAACTTAAGATTATGTTGCAGTACAATTAATAGGTGGATATTGATTTAGTACAGACGGGCACTGTGTTGAGTATTAGTGCAAGGAAAAAGACATGTTTCGATACATGTAAAATGTTGTTCCCTAAACTTGTATTTTTTAAGAAATAATATCCTTTCCAGCACTGTTCATCGTCTAGTAAACAATGATTTGTAGTTTTGATACACAGTGATTAACCAAGTAGGCCTTGTCGTTAGTTATATTTGGAGTATTCAATCTGCTAAATGTATGGAGTGTCCCTTTAACATATGGTTAATGACAATTTTGAATATCAACATCATGATTCTTGACGCTTTTAATTCCTTTGATTTAACGATTACAGTTAGAACAGGAAGATGTTCAAAATTCATATGATCTAAATAACGTTTGTGTCTTGTATGGTCACATACTTGCGGTACATAATAGCTAAGGTATATCATAAAATTGAGCTATGTGTTCAATACCTCATATTTGATAAAAGTCTTTGGTTCACTTATTCTGAATAAACAAATCAAAGTTCAACCTTGCTGTACTTGTACACAACATAACATACACGTTTTTGTCGTGAACATCTTGACACCTTCACAAATCATAATCATTTTATAAATCATAAGTATTGTAAGTCCCAGGACCACAATAATTATTACAAAAAACTTTTATTTTACCAAGAAAGATCTTACTTGCGGAAATGGCCTTTATTTGTACCAAAAACATTCCCAATTCACCTTTCTAAATCGATGGACATGTTCGAGATGTAGCAGGCTCATATGTTTGTACAGCATGGTTTATATAACTTAACTTGCTTCCTTTAAACTTATAGTGTAAGGGAAGTAATTTTTATTTGTTGCGAGGGAGACTATTCAGTTTGTCTTGTATGTTCATTCCATGAGTGATTTCCCTTTCGCTGTTTGCGCATTTCTTGAAGCGGGAAATCTCTCGATTCTCATTGGTTAGTCAGGTCAGCTGATTGAAAAGTTCATGTTTTGCAGAACGTTACACACTTTTGTCGGGTGTAGACACATTTTTGATAACGATGGTTTTTAGAGTTTGTCAACTCTATTTTTGGAAGGAATTATGGATTGAGTTGATATGTTAGTATGTTGTTTGACATTTGATATGATTTGAAATGCTTTCAGAGGTTGCATTTCTGGTGATTGTTTCTCAGTTGGGTTTCGCGGAATGTCTGTTGCGTTGATTTGAGAGTTCCACAGAACTGTCATTTATTTCTGTTAACAATTGTATGAATATCTTGTGGTTTGGTATTTCAGCACAGTTGTCAGATTAACTACACTGTTAACTCTTCAGCACTTTCTCAAATATCAAGCAGTTTCTACATTAAAGCTGCTCGCTCTCAGATTTTGGTAAAAAAATAAGTTCTTCAAACTGTATAAAAATAACATATTTTAGATCATATAGTCATATAAAAAGGTTTCAGTATAAATTTTTGTCACGTATATCTGTAGATTTGAAATAATACACTACCAATTAATAAATTGTTGAAAACGCTTTAAAAATTCCAATATAAACATATAGTGTAGCGGTGCCGTAAAACCAGCATTTTCAATCGATTTTTGCAAATTCCTTCCTAGATTTTTACTTCTATTGTTTATTCTAGCCTTTAGTTTTATATTAATGAATTAGTATGTTATTTTTTTAAATTTCTTTTATCAACGGCAACTGAGAGCGAGCAGCTTTAATACAGTATGTGTCAAAAAGGTTGGCCGAACAATTTAAACTGTAAGCTGTTCGATAACAAAAAATTAAAAACAAAAGAAAAGAACACTTTCGCCAGTACGTGTAGACTCCATTCTTTGGTACATTTTGTATAGCTACTTCTTATCTTAAGTGACACCCTTTAGCATAACTATAAATTTACCTGTAAACATCTGTAAGCTCATAGGTGTTCCACAGCACGTAATAACAAGTTCTTAAGTTTCAAAGCAAAGCTTTGATGAGAACAAAACTTCATTTTCAGTTATGATTGAAGAATCCGCTCGCTTCCAATATCATAAAATAATTATCTTTTCATTTACGCGTTCAACTTCAAAGAAAATAATTACCAAATATATATTCTTAACCCGTAGACGCCATCATTATTATCTGGCTATTTGAACGATGTATTTTCATCTTTCAAATCCCTCTAATAATATTTTCGTTTTGCACGCTGTGTTCACCCGTCATACCAGGTAACTGATCGGTTAAAAACTGTCACCTCAAATTGAACTATGCACTTGCATATTTCTTCAAGAGTAAATGTTATATGATTATCTTCATTTTCGTTTTTTTTAACCATAAAGTCGAAAATTCACAATTACACGAATTAAGATAAAAGTCAAACGCTGGACAAAAATTCGAGAGATTTTGATAATCCTAAAGAAAAGTACGTTAATAATAATAATGATAGATAATAATAATAATAATAATAATAATAATAATAAATATAATTATGACTTTATTTAACAAAGGTTACATAATAGACATAATATGAATTACAAATAATTAAAAACATATCATTTTCATATGGCCTTCAAAATAAAAGGAAAAAACAACAATTCATACCGAATACATATTCAAATGTCATAAAAATCAAGCCTATTTAATGAACAAACACACTCTCATTCACAGGGCCCCAAATGCATATGTAAGTATTAAAAATAAAGAACACGTATAAAGTCTCATCTTTAAATTGCGTAAATGAATTTATAGCTTTGTTGTAGCACTATCTTACATTTTGTAATATTGTTGTTTGAAAGATTTATGTTTTATGTTCTTAATTCAATTGGGGAATCATTCCAAACTTTATACTATAGTATGAATAAGAATCATGATATAAGTTTGTTCTAGGCTTCTCTTATAAAACAATATCATTGTGTAATATAGAACGGAGATTGTACGAGTCATTTTGGCAAAAAGTTATGATTTTTGACAAATAGTTTCGGGCCATATTATTTAATATCTTATAAACGAGCAAAGCAGCACGATATTTGCACTTGTCAGAAAATGACAACCGTATCCTTTAAGTGAGTCTAAAGTATTTAATTTGGCAGACCGACTTAAGATGATCTTTGCTACCCTTTTTTTGCAACATATTAGTTTTTTTGTATATGTACGTAGTAAAATCTTTACCCAAATCCTTTACCGCAATTGATACAACAATAAATCAAATATTGGAAGAATATAAACTATAGTTATTATTCAAATTATATATGGGAATGCCAAAGAAGATCTTTGTACACATATACACCTTATATTTTCTGAGTGGTAACATTTTGCAGTATGCAGTTATTTACAGTTAAATGAAGATGTCCTGAGTGCTTAATTTATATTTTGGGCCTATAACGATGCACTTGGTTAATGGGATGTAAAGACATATTGTTTATTTTGCACCATCTATTAATTCAATCAAGGTTTGTTTGTAGGTTTGGTTAAATGTTCGATAACAGGAAGTCAGATCCATGTAATGTTCAATCATCAGTATACAGGTCTAGATTAAGGTTTTGACAAGTTAACGTTAAATCATTAATACAAATATATACAAAAATAATAATTGATGTAACCAGGAAATCATATGGCTTAAAATACATGTATTTTATTGCATATTTTATGTGGGCAGTATAAATACTTCGCAAAGTCCATGATTCAATCATCACCAGTGCCAAGTAGTGGAAGAATCGAGGTTGATACCCTCTGGAATTAGTCTCGAGAGCGATTAATCTAAGTTGTAAGAACTTGATCGTAATCGAGAATAAATAAATACATGTAAGTATAAATTAAAATCATCATTAAGCAAGATACAAATAATACTACGTTGCCTCTCTCTCTTCGAGATTGATTCCAACCTGTGTGAGCCTCGAGAGCGATTACCGGTAATATACGTTGTAAGATCTTGTTTTACACTTGCCAAGAAATAAATCAGTGCAAATAAATATATGCACATTAAAATACTATTTTTTTAATGAAATTTTAGCAATTAGATCGGAACTTATGATATCCTAGGCCAAAGACACTGATGCCACACGTGCCTCCGTCTACCCAGCTGTAAATAGGTAGCAGTGAAGAAAAACTCGCTGCCTCCCTGTCGCGAGCGTGAAGACACATGGAATGAATGTTCGAGAATGATTCATAAGCTACAGAGCTTTCTTCGTAATCGAACTAAAAATAAATTCGTATAAGCTAATGATATCACATTAGTACACGGCAACAAGAGTTGATACCAGCAAACGTTTATGTGACTGAATATGCGTTGCACCGACGACTGCAAATAAAAGTAAATATTGGACACTGTCTTATTAAAACCGACACACAATATGTTTTACACCAGTTTGGTTAGCTGCAGCTCATATCAAGACGAGTCTGAATACTTTTTGAGAGACTCTAATGTAATCATCTGAGACCATAAGGCGGTTTTTGATTGGTTTATTATCTCACTATATATATGTTACAATATAATACAAATCCCATACAATATAAAACAGTATTTAACATGTACATGTATTCTGTTCTGGAACGATTATAAGAGATAGCAAACAATAGGCACAATAATATTATTTGTTATTTTGGTTCATTTTAACGTGGTATATGTGCATTTATTATCTGCAAAGATTAATACTACCAGAGCCTTTGGGCAAGGGTAATATTATGTCGAAGCAGATCATATGTCAACTATACTAAAATTCAAAAACCAAACAGAAATGTATTACCTTTCCTGGTCTTAAAAAGAACTGGCCATAAACACGCATTTAAATATCCACATGGTGCTCCATCGCCACTAAATGACGTCACAAAATGACGCCGGAAATCAGCACTTAACGAACGTTAACAAATAATTTGGACTAAAGTACGTGACATGATGATTCGGATAACCTCGATGTTAGAGGAGTTACTAAAATGTTATTTGTTTTAGATTTGTAGATGAACTAGAGCATTAACGTTTCTTTGTTGACATATCCAACATTTTTGACGTAGATTACAAGGAAGTATATTACCTGCTTAGCACGTTACTACCAATTTCTTTGTACGGGAAGATTGACAATGACATGACTAGAAGGGTTATAAATGAATACACAATACTAAATACGACATTGAATTTGAATACTACAATATTAAACATTTAGATTATGATAAAATGGTGTATCATTTAGGTAACAATCGCTAATTAATACCGGTAATAAAGGTAACAAGAATAAGATACTGAGAGAAGAAAACTGCTCTTCTGTGGATGTGAACAACGGTTGTAAGAACTCAGATATCACCCTTTGTCAGATTGGGTGAGCGTTGCAATGATTACCAAAACTATGTCATATCAGTCTACTGGTCAGTCTCAAATATACACATATTAGAAAATATGAGGATAAAACATACAGAAAACAAGTGTTGATCATATTGTACAGTGCATGGCCATGTAGAAGTACGCAACGTCAGAAATGTAACTTGTCTCAAGAATTTGCTTGATTGGTTAATGTTTTAAGCCAGTGTACGTTTATCTTGCATTTTTATCATCTAAAGTGCGCGTATAGTTTAATGATGTCATTAGTATGAGGTCATTGATACATATAATAAAATTAGAACCACATCGTTAGCGCTAACTCGGAAAAAGTAGCTTAGCTTTCTGTATGTACATAAGTTCTAGAATAATTTGAACAGCAATTTGGAAGTTAAAATGATCTGTTTGCGAATTATTTCAAAATTTTCCTAATTGCTCGGAAGACGTCAATTATTTCCGTGTCGGTAAAGTTAGTGAACTTCAATGATGCCGACAGTAATTTAAATAGTTATGCGTGTCTGATATAGTGCCTTATATAATATCGACTTTGTCTTCTTACAAGTTTATTTAAATGAAAAAAAAATATGTAGATCTAAAAGTGCAAAATTGAAAATAAACAATTATGATTATTTTCAAGGTAAAGTTGTGAATATGTAAATAACGTTTAATACTTTGTAGAACGAAAATATAAAACGACACATTCTAAGTAGCGGTCCGCGGCCTTTTTATTGAAATGATTTAAAGAAATGAAATAATGACTTTTTTTTCAGTTTTGCCTGGGATTTGACCGAACTGTTTGAAAATAAATTACATCCACTGTTAACACACTCAGTTCAACCAGTCATTGACATTGGAATATCTGAAAGATGCTACATGTACTTGTTTTGATACTCTTTGAAATTTTATTGAAAACAATGACGGATGGTATAGTAGGATTTCTAAGGTGTTTTAACTATACAGTCATATGACAAAGGCTACACCACTAAGAAAATATCAACTTTGCACAGATAATGTGTTTGTCTTTCGGTCAGAATTATTGCATTTAAAATTGCACAGCAAAAAAAAGAAAAGCGTTTGTTTTTCGATCAGAATTTTGATATTTAGATATTTTTCAAACTTTTACTAAGCAACGCACTACACTACATTTATTACACGAATTATAATAAATTATAAAACTATTTATATGAGAGGCATGTGCTTAAAATATATTCATTGTTCTACATTGTACTAACAGATTAGGACGATAATGATTATATTATTAAAACAACACCGCTCGTCTTAAGTTTCATGTGTCGTTTGTTGATACATGTACAAGGATAAAAGTTGTTTGCATTCTTGTAGTCGTTCAGTATACATGTAACATTTTAAGTCATTTTGTGACTTATGTTCTAAATTGTAACCTATTCTAATCTATATGGTCAATAGGTTTTAAAATTCAAAAAGTTTTCTAGTATTTCAAGGAAAGAAGATATATGTTTCGAAACCCCGTTTTATTGTTAGAAGTATGTTAGAAACACACTTAACTTTTAAAACCAAGCAAGTTAAAGAATTTGAATAACTTAATACGTAAATAATAAAAACAAAGAAAATCAAAATAATAACACAACAAAATTAGGATTTATCAACTAGATAGCAAAGTTTGTGACATAAAATTTGCGCTATATACATGTACATTGTGTAACATATACTCTGTTTTTTATCATTCAGCATTTTTCGTCTTATTATATTACGGCAATTTAAAGGGACACTCCCTACAATATGTTCAATGAACGCCAAATGACAAATAAATGCACCTTAAAGGTCCATTACTAACACCAAATTGAATTTTCTTTTAAGTCTGGAATCGTAACGGGCGTCTTCTCAAAAGGAAAAATATGACATACTGCATTGAATGTGACCTTATTGTGTTGAAAATTTGAGTTTAACAAAAGAATAAATTATATTTTGCCTTTTCAAAAACGAAAGTAGGTTTTCCCGTTTTCAAATATCTTTGTGATTTTCCAGAAATCTCCCAGAGAGAGGCTGTAAATAGGTTTTACATAAATAAGTATACCTATTTTGAATTTTTATTGAAGAACTTTACTTCCACTGATGTGCAATGTATATGTCTGACTGTTTACAACATTAAATAAAGCGAAAGTTGGACAAAAAGACCACCAAGGTCAATTTAAGGAAATACCCAAACATTCACTCGTTTTTCTGCAGCAGTATTTCAAACAGGGAAATACTCAACGGCTATTGTAAAGTTTTAGAAGCCAGTTTCAAACTGTATTTCCCTGTTACAATTCAAGATTTAAAAGAAAAATCGATTTGGTGTTAGTAATGGACCTTTAAAGCTGCTCGCTCTCAGATTTTGATGAAAAAATAAATATTTTCCAAATGTCTGAAAATATCATATTTTAGAACAAATAGCCAATTGAAAAACTTCCAGCATAAATTCATGTAAAGTATACCTGTAGATTTCAAATTATACGCTACCAAATCATAAAGCATTACAAACACTTTTGAAATATAAACATATAGTGTAGCGGTGCCGTAAAACAACGCTAATACACATTTAAAACAGATTTTCTCAAATTGGTACCTAGATTTTACCTTGTGTTTACATTTGCTGTTTTGATATATCATTTTGGAGAAATTAAAATTTTTCATCGGAAACTGTGAACGAGCAGCTTTAAAGAACAATATATAAATATGTTTAATGAAAAATGCCTCATTTTCACACAAATAAATAGTATAAATAGACCTTCTGTAATAAATCAATATCCACACGTTAGTTGTACAACAACAACGTTACATAGTCTTAAAACATGATGACTAGAATGTAAAGCTTACACTTTTAGGTTAAGTAATAATACTTGCAAATAATCTTTTTTATTTATGCTTTTGAAGTTAATTAATTTGACAACAGTTTTAGGGAGTGGCTCTTCAAGGTATGCAATTTCTTTTGCAGAAAAGACATGTATATCACCTACATTTGGGTTTCTGCTGTATTCGCTGCACACGCGATATTAGAGACTACTGCATTTTAAACTTGATATTTACTCCGCTTAGAAAAAACTGAAAACACCTTTTGAAGATTATGTCTGCTGTCTTTGAACCACTTTATTGAAAGACAAACATTAACAAAGCACTTGCATATTGTAACGAGTTCCAGTACCGGTCTCAATGTTACTGGCCGCATAATGTCTATATTCGTCAAAATGATAATCGTCATGTAAGTTATTGAAAAAACAACAACATTTACTATGTAAACGAAAACATATACAGTTGCACGAAACCTTTGAATGGTTCTTTTTTTATTTTTTTCTGGTCCAATTTTGGACCTTATGTATTTAAAAATTTTGAAATAGCAAAAACATGAACAAAAAAGCCCTGTACACAATACAACGGCATATGGAATAGAAATAACACTATTACAAAATCCAGGTGTAGTAAATACGGATGTTGTCCAAAATGTAAGGTAGCAAACACCATATCGAAAAGTAGTACATACACTGCAGTTACTTAGCCAGACTAAAATTGTTGTTTTCCGAATAAACGTTTTGTTCATCGTATTTATGTATTTCACTGGTTGAGATATCAAAAAATAACGCTCTAAAGACATAAGGAAAATTGTGAAAATAGACAGTTGCATATTTAAAGCTACTAGATTCTGAATATTGAGGCTTATGATAGGGTTGGAAACGAGTTTTCTTATAGCTGATAAAACCGTAAAGAGAATATCGAATGCCAATAACCCAGTGCCCATAAATTTCGAGGAGTAAGGTGCTTTTTTCGAACGATATATTAAAGATATGGCAATAATACTAGATAATGTTGTCACGAATCCTATACAAGCAAATACGATATTCACTGCTACAGAATAGGTTTCTACTAGTGCTTTGTCCTCCTCTACGGCATTTGTGTAATTGGATATACCGCTTATTTGGCTATCATTTAACATGTTTACAGAAAATAAAACAAGAATATACAGATATACTACTGTATAATCACATACGGTCAGCTCCCATGACAAATAGGGCCTTGCTTGATGAATCAACTTGAAAGTGACAATAAAGCTTTTGGTAAAATGTTCCTTTGGAGTAGCTTTAAAATGTTCCTTTCGTATGTCTTCTAAACAGCTCTTTTCTGAAATAAGAACAGAAATAGTTATTTTTAAAAATTCGATTCTATATTTCTTTCCACATTTCGTAATGTATATCAAGATATTATTCATTGCACGTCCATGGTAACATGTACCTGTCCATGGAAGAGCACTTGTAGACATAAAAGACCCATAATCACTTTGGATGTTTTTGATGTTACAATTATTTGTTACACTAATGTTACAGTAAGGTGTCTTATCAGCGAAATTAACCATTTTTCGTACCAAATATTTCTACATCTTGCTTTTTAAATCGTAAAAGCGTCATATTGCAAAAAATAAGAAACGCTCTCTGACCTAATGTGTTGTGAGATACCGATATGAATGCGAAAGAAAGATTTAGTTACGTCAAAATTGTTTTAGAGTTAACAGAGCACAGTTCTATCATTATTTAATTATCATTTAATTCAAGTAAAATACAAAGTGAGCTTAAAATTATTGTTATCTCCTTATTTGATAAATATATAGACATAAGTCAAATAACACAGACCATACCCTGGGAAATATTTCAGAAGTTGCATATAAATAGTATGATTAATGGTTCTAGAACTTTCTACGCAACATTTTACAATAGACTTAGCTTTAATACCCTTTGAAGAAAAATGTTGATGACAGCCTTGATCGAATCACATTTTGAATTATTGATACTGAAACGATAAAGCTCGACTGATTTCTTTCAGCTAATAGACAATACTCAAGAGGGAACCAATAGCTTATTAGAGACGGACAAGCAGTAATTGTTACTGGTTCCCATATCAATCTAGATGGGTAAAGATATAGGTCTGGTGGACTGATTGGGGATCGAACCTCGTCGGCAATAATCGAACGCCGTATCAGCTACATTTTTAGGTATAAAAATATCGAAAATTGTTTGCAGTGCAACAACAAGTAAACCAAAGTTTGAGATAGTGGCCTATGCATGTAACTTAATACTGTGTATACTGGTTTTATTTTTTGGTAGGTAGCATATTGTCGATTGTCAAAATGTTATAGTGGTAGCAATAAAAACTAAATGTAGTAGATAAACAAATGGGAACCGCGAATTAGTTTTGCTTTGATTTCTATTTAGATTCGATGCATTTAAAATACTCAATTAATTGTGTATGTGCACAAACAATTGTAAGCAATACGAGAATTTCTGTATCAAACACCATAAAGAATGACATCATTCCAACAGTAAACATTGACAGCAGCGCATTTAAAGCTAATACGTTCACAACGGTTTGTCGATTTTTAGGGTCCGAAACATATTTTCCTATAGTTGATGGAACTGAATACCAACAATCTAGTAGACTTTAGTTTCGGGGCTTAAGGTAACTTCCTATAC
>JAFMSR010000017.1:18206632-18219403 GCA_022818135.1 Saxidomus purpurata
TTAAAATGTTCAGACTGAATTCAATATGAGCTAAACCTTTAAATTTGGCTATTTTGTTAAATGAACATTTACATCTTTTAACTTGGGTAACCCAGTTCTAATAATGTTTCGAACGAAGACGTTCACAAGAGATACATACAAGTATATACCGACTAAATAGCTAACAGTGTAAATAATGACAAGACGGCGGTGTGCAGCCTGATTTGATCTACAGGGGTCGCAAAGGCAGACTAACTTGCTGCATACGGATCACGGACCTATATATACATGTGTATATAGGTCCGTATCTTCTCAAACAAAAGAATAAAAAATGTTGTTTAATGTTCCGGTGTGTCACGATTTACTGCCTCAGCATTTTCTTTATGACGGCCGTCGCCACTTTCTGTGTTCTAACCTGAAATCAAAATAACAAAATAGACGTAAGTGTGTCATCTCCCAATATAACCCTCTTGAAGTAACTAAGTTTACTCTGCGATACGCCATTTTGTTTGTTTAATCAACCTTTATTTTTCTTCTGATATAAAATCATGCAGACTTATTGTTCCTTCTCAGGATACGTACAGACGCACTCGACTGAACAGTTCATCCCGGAAACTGTTTTACGGTGCTTCCGTTATAGTTACACGTTGATGATATGATGATAATTATGTTTATACGCTAAAAGTACCAGCCGAAGTAATCTACCGACACCAGCATCTCGCCCGTGAAGCCGTTAGAGACCTAAAAAGGTCTAAAAGGGAGAGTTTTGATAGAAGATGCCACCCTCCTTATTTGACAGCATGTATTATTTTTGTGTGTCAATTATAGTGTATAGCTGCAGCAAATTCTGTCTGGGTAGCTGCTCCCCTGCAAAGCTAATTGTAGATGGACCATAGAGGCAAGGTCCTTTTTGTTTTGTATCATGGCTACTGCATATATCTATAGGAAAAATACTGTACTGCATTTCTGATAATTGGAACTATGCATGGAGACGGAGCTTAGACTGTGATCTATCTGCAATAGAGAACATGATTTATCTGAAAAGAGTTCACTTTTCAGATTTTTTTATTGCCTAGAAATACTGCCTTTTAGAATAAGTTGGAAAAGTCTCCACAAGAATAATTTGGAAAAGTCAAAAACAAAATAAAAACTAAAAACACATGATCCGGTACATGATTTGTACAGAGCACCCTAAAAAGCAAACAAGAACATGTACTAATTTTCTTCCTACGCATTATCGTGTCAATATCTGAAACATTCATTTATAATCTGACAGCTTTGATCTTTGCCGAAATTTGCACTTTTCTACCCTGGGCAGCTCTCAGTTTTGACACCTTCGATCTTAGCCGCGCGTCTGACCTGAACGTCAGCTGTAGAATATGTGTACGTGACATATTTTTATCTGTCCCTAGTTAAAAGTTTTAAAAACCTGTGGTGTTGAAAAGCACAATGATTTTCGGACTCATGTAAGTAAAATGTTTTTGAGAAAGTTTGGGTCGTTATGTTTATAGTGTTTGTTTACATCGCTTGATTTCTCGTAAGTGATTATTTTATCGTCACATACAAATTTAAAGATATACTGTAGCAACGTCCACTGTTTTTCTCATCAACGGAAATAAAAAATCCACAAAATCACAATTTTATTTTTATCTCAAAAGTGAACTTTTTTAAGCGGCGGTGTTCGTAAAACATAGAACCCAAAAATGTTTATTTTTTTTTTTGTTTTTTTTGTTTTTTTTTTTTAATTTTCGAGCCCCAAAAAGGGTAACCCCATTTATTATCCCCGTCTACTGGTTTAATGGGGGTCGGGGAGCCATCCCCCACAAACCTTACAATATATACATCACATATAATATTAAGTTGTTAGTTTCATAAACATAATACGTGTATTACATTGAACAAAAATTTCGTCGTTATATATTTACCAGATCAAGTCGTAAAGCTGGGGATAATATTAGGTTGGGACCTTCTATAGGAGAAAAGAGAGATAAAAGTAGAAAAAGGTTAAGTCTGTTAAGTGAACGTTAATCGAGAGTTGTGCGTATGTGTGTGTGCGTGCGTGTGTGTATTGATGTGATGGTTTGCGCGTGCGCGCGCGTGTTTTTGTGTGCACAGATGTCGTCAAATGCTTAAAAATTCTTCCCATATTTTGTTAAAACTGTAGAGATTTTCTTGTTGTAGGGCTAGCTGTTGTTCCAGTTTTAGTCTTCTTTCAAATTTAATTTTGAATATGGTGAAAGAAGGTAGTACACTTTTGCATTTACTTTTATAGATGTGTTGTTTTGCATAAAGTAAGATATGTGATACTACAGGGTTATTAGAAGTACACATGAAGGCTGTAATTTTATCTAGCGTTCCATTTACATGTTTTGCGACAAAGTAATGTGTTATTTGGTTCCAGAAGTGTTGTGTATGGTAACACTCCCAGAATAGATGATCCATTGTTTCTATTGCCTCATTGCAAAAGTTGCACAGACTAGATTCGATTATTTTACATTTGAATAGGTATGCATTTGTAGCGATGTTTCTGTGAATAAAATTATATTGAAAGTTTTGTAGTTTAGTGTCTTTTGTTAATCTAAATGGAGTTATATTTATTTGTTCCCAATTAAAGTTATTTTGAAAATTTAGATTGTCTTCCCATTTTATTTGATATTTCTCTTTATGACACGGAATTTGTTTAAGCTGAATGTCGGTAAGAGTTTTAGTTAAGTTTTTTCGGTTTATTTTGTTAACTTTCTGATAAAGTGAATATTGGTCTGCATTTACTGTAGCATAATTTTTACAAAAGTATGTTTTAATACAAGATTTTACCTTTTGATAATAGAGATATTCTTTTGTTTTAAGATTATGTTGCGCTTTTAATGCTGTGAACATTATAAATTTCTTACTTTCTATATCGTAAATATCAGAAAGTGTAAAAATACCTTTATTAATCCATGCCATATTACATAGAAGTTCGTGTTTATATTTTAAATTGCTGTTGTTCCAAATAACAGTGTTTGAGTACAACGTGTTTTCTTTTTTGTAGTTTATCCTGAACCATGATTTTAATACATCTTTAAGAAATGTACTATTTATGTGAATCTTTTCTATATCTTTTTCATTTAGTTGCGACCTGAGTATTGTTATGCCTCCTAATGTATCTAACTGTTCCATATATATGTTTTTCCATTCTCCTTGATAATTCGTGTCTATCAGTTTATATACCCATGCTGCTTTTAATGAATTTATATATATTTCAATGTCAACCATTTTTAATCCTCCGTTTTTATATCCTGGAATTATAGTGCTTCTTTTGACTTTATCTTTTTTACATCCCCATATGAATTCAAAAGTTTCTTGTTTAAGTTTTTTTATAGTTTCTGATGACGGGTTTGGGAGGACCGAGAACAAGTATGTAAGTTTCGGTAAAATTAAGGATTTCAAAACACTGATGTTACCTATTGTTGATAGTTTCCTACTTTTCCATCTATTCAAACTGCAGTAAAAGTTCTTAATTTTGTTTTCATAGTTTAATTCTGTCATTCTGGTTGGGTTTGCATGAAATATAACTCCAAGAGATTTCGCTTCTGTGCTATTCCATTTAATGTCTTTTTTTCGTGAGTATATCAAGTCGTGTTCGTTTCGTAATGATCCTATTTTTAAAACAATGCATTTTGAATAATTTAATTTTAAACCTGAAATTTCTCCAAATATCTCAAATGATTTTAATGCGTTTTCAAAGCTGTTTTCAGAACCATCTAATAATACTGTAGTATCATCTGCAAACATTGCGTTTTTTATTTCTTTACCATTAATTGTTATTCCTTTTATATTTTCATTTTTTCTCAGAGCAAAGGATAATAGCTCAATGCTTATTATAAAAATGTAAGAACTTAAAGGGCATCCTTGTCTGACCCCTCTTTCTATTTTAAAGAATTTTGTGTTGAAACCATTATTAGTAACGGAGCAACTAGGGGACTTGTAGAACAGTTCTACCCATTTCCTTAGATCTTTTCCGAAATTAAAAAATTGAAGCAATTTATGTATGAATTCATGATTTAAGCTGTCAAAAGCCTTTTCAAAGTCTGTGAAGAGAAGCATACCCGGTATTTTATGATTATATGAAATTTCAATTATATCTCCGAGGAGTCTTATATTTTCACCTATATATCTATTTTTTACGAAACCAGTTTGACTTTTGTGAATTATATTATTTAAAATTTTCTTGATTCTTGATGCTATTGACTTTGTTGCTATTTTGTAATCCACATTGAGTAAACTTATTGGTCTCCAATTTCCTAAATTTGTTAAATCTTTATTTGGTTTTGGTAGTAATGTTATTAAGCTTTGATTTTGTAGTTCTGAAAGATGTTCTGCTTGAAAAGAAAAATTTAAAGGTTTTAGTAGATCATGTTTAATATCGTTCCAAAATAATTTATAGAACTCTACGTTTATTCCATCGGTTCCTGGGCTTTTTCCATTTTTCATGTCTTTAACCGATGATGTTATTTCTTCTATAGTTAATAAACCTTCACAAAATTGTTTGTCTTGATTATTTAGCTTCGGAATACTGTTTGTTTCTAGATGTTCAAAGGAGGTTTTTTCTGGTAATCTTTTTGAATAAAATTCCTTATAATATTCATACGTTTCGTGCAGAATTTCTTCTTGATTTGTAATTTGCTTTCCATTCACATTTATTATTTTTATAATTTTGCTCTCAGCTTTATGTTCCTCTAACAGTTTAAGTAGTTTTATGTTTTTATCTTCATTTACTAAATGCTTATATTTTAATCTTGTAATGTACCCTTCTGCCTTTTCCAGGTATAATTCATTGAGTTTGGTACGTTCGGCATTTACTTCTTCTTCTAAAGCTGGGTTGTTGTTGTCTTGTTGTTTCTCTAATAAGTTAGTTATATTTGTATTTAGTTCATCGATTTGTTCAGATTGTTGCTTTTTCATTTTTACTGAGAATTTTATACTTTCATTTCTTACTGTTCCTTTAATAAGTTCCCAAAGTATTTGTGGGTTTGAGTCTTTATTATGATGTTTAATGTCATTGATAGATTTCCTTATTTTTTCTTGATAGTCTTTGTTAAGTAATATAGTGTTATTCATTTTGTAGCTTCCCTTGCCACGTTTAGTATTGTTTGCTTGTATGTATATATTAGGAATTAAATGGTCGGAATTTATACTGTTTGTTACATCTGCTTTTGATATTGAGTTTGTTACATTGCTAGATATTATGAAAAAGTCTAATCTACATGCCACTGTGCGCGATTTCCAGGTATATCTGTTTTGCATAGGGTGGAGTACCCTCCATATGTCTAAAAGATCATATTGTTCTATCATTTTAATAAGTTTTTGCCTACATAATTTATGTGTATTCATATTTCCTCCTCGTTTGTCTATGCTTGGATTTAGTGTGATGTTCCAATCTCCACCTATCACTATTTTTTTGTCAGCTATATCCTTAATAGCGGTTTCTAATTTTATCAATAATTTAGTGTCGTCTTTGTTTGGTCCGTAATAATTTATGATGTTGTATTCATGACTGTTTATTTCTACTTTTAATTGCAATATTCTACCCTTTTCTATTTCTTTCGACTGTATGACATTTATGCCTTTTGATTTATTAACTAGAAATCCTACTCCCGCACTGTTTGATGAATCTCCACTAAAATAAATGTTATATGTAGTGTCCTTTTTCCAAATATTTTCGAATTTATTGGTATAGTGTGCTTCTTGAATAAGGCATATGTCGATGTTTTGATCCTGGATGAACTTGAATATAGCTAAGCGTTTTATTCTATTTCCTAGCCCTCTTACATTATATGATGATATCTTAAGACTCATTTATAAAGCGCATTGAAAAACGACATCTGTGACAGTAGGTGATAATGGAATCGTGAGGTGCAGAACAGAAAGAAAAAAATAACATGGTTGATTGGATGTTCTACACTTAGGGTAATCGCCTTTTTCTTATATTGTATAGTTAGAACAATTACTTAAAAATTTTAAGTTTATGCAGCTAACATATAAACTAATTTCGTATGTTTTTATTTTCTTGTTTTATTTTTTTTTTTACAGCTACAGGTATTTATAGATAACAGATGATCACTCTCTTTCAATGTTTTTGTGCATTTTTGATATTTGTTTGTGTATTAATTGAAAAAGAAAAATGTCCCAAATATGTCACTTATGCATTACCTAACTAAAGACACAAGATGTTATATTTAGCTTAAAATCATATTTCCATATTTTCAATATAAGTATTCGAATTTTGAAGAATGTTCGTAATCATAAGTTGTAGTATGTGATTCATACTAGCAATAGACAAAATCGTAGGAGTTTTTTTGTGTTATTAAAATTTAGATCAGAAAAAAATGTAATTAACGCCCTGTTAACAATTTTAGTTGTTTTGCTCGAAAATAACGAAACAGCAATCCAACTTGTTGGGCCTATTGTATTCATGAAACAATGTACTGTTCACTTATTGATAATGAGTGTATGTTTTTATTTTGACTCGAAATCGAAATAGTAAAAAACAAAAAACAAAAACCTATGGATCTGATTCCGAGCTCTTAGTGGGAATGCATGCTATTTATCTGGCAGATGCCATAGAATTAATCATTAACAATCTTCGAACAGTCTGGTGATTGATTTTCAATGTTCAAACGATTCCATTCTATTTGCAAGAAATCATTCGATATATGCATATGTTTGTTTTACGAACAATAAATTGACAACATATACATGTATATAGATCTATATATAAAAGTACAAACTTGTTAGCACTGACGAGTTTCATAACTCAGTATTCATGGTGTTAAATTGAAGTATTGCTGAATCTTTTACATTTTAAATTGTGTAACAGAAACATTCATACATGTTAATACAATTGCTTTGGATAAACAACATATTTAATTTTCTGTACTACTATTTAACTCAATTTAAAATCGTCAAAAATGATATAAATTACAAAATAGTGTATCGCCTTACAATATGTACCACAGTTTGTACGATCATCCTATTACTCTTGTAATGTTTCATTTTATGTATTCAACAAAGAGAAGCAGTGCAATAAATAAACAGTTTACTTAACTAAAAATACTGTTGTACTTAATTGCATTTAAATCGCTGTTATTCGTTAGTTTTTACTTGTAAAATTATAAACAGAAATATCTGATAAAATTAAAAAGAAGATGTATAAGGGAGATAAATATGCAAAATTAGTATTTAACTCTCAAATTTGAGTAGGATTCAGTGCTATAAATAAAGGCCTACTTAATTATGTATAACAGTTATTTCAACAATATATAGTGGCAAATAAAAGTGAGTATTTTTTAAATTGTGTACTGAAATAAACAGAAAAGTTAATACAATTGCCTTGGGTTAACAACAAATTTAGTTCCTTACAGTAATTTTAAATGAATTTGAAAAAAGTCAAGTTTAATGATAATAAAAGGGGGACAATTATGCAAAATTGATGCACTCGCTTCGAGTAAGATGCATATTTTAGAGCTTCTTTATGTATTTAATATAGGGATACAGTGCTATAAGTTATCGGCATAATTAAGGGGATGTACATAATAGCTACATATATACAAGGAACTGTAAAGAAAAGTCATGCATACGATCTATATGAGTATCTTACTACTTAATGACTAACTGTGATCTTGTATTTTCATTTACAGTTGTTTTCCAGATAGTATCAAAATATTAATGGGTTTGCTTGAAAAACACTGCATATTTAATTAATCATAGTAGATCTACTTTTTACTTGGGATTATCAAAAGTAAAAATAAAAAATAAATATAAGGGAGATAATAAAGTGAGTTTATCAATTAATGAAGGAAATAAATAAATGGGTAGTTATTTTGTAAACACATTTTATAATATTGCTAAAAAGGTATTTATATATATTAATTTGTTTTTCAGTATTCTAGATAAAATTAGAGTGAACATTTAATCTATTAGCATCTAAATATCTTGGCTGATGTGAATATTCTTTTTTTCTTTTAAGTAAAGTGGTATATCGTTCAAAAGTTTGAAATAACGGTCAAGACTGACATATACTGACATAATGACATTTTTACATACACTTTTAAACAGCAGTTATCTACTTATGTATTTCATTGTGTAAAAACAATCCACTGTGGAATTTATCTTTTTATGCATGATAGTTGTAAAGTACTAGTAAATGACCTGATGGTTAATAGAGTATACATATGGACAAAAGTAACGTTACACTGTCACAAGTTAAATGTCTACGACTGTTTGTATTTTTGTGATTATTTCTGTTTCCCTGGCTCTACTGGTTCTGCTTAATTATGAAAATGTTACTTTTGAAAGAAAATCACCCATATCTATAAAGAAGCTACAGTAAAAATGAGTTTGAGATCGCAACCAAACAAACTGATCCAACCCATTTTGTTAGGGCGTGAGAAGTGTCAATCAACGTGCCATAATACAAATCAGATAGAGTAACTGTTTGCTCGAATAATTACGTCATTTCTCGGAGGCTACGCCTCATCGAAATAACAGAATTATTCTCGCAAACAGTACTATATCTCATGCAGAATTTATTTTCGTTTATTTTTTCTTCATCGGCCTCCCTGACTTGACTCACTACCACAAAATTCTATATTTAAAAACGCCATGTTATCCAACACAAACTGCTAAGAGTGACGACGTCCCTTTTTTTGATAAAAAAAATCTTCTTTTTTTCTGCAGCACTCATGGACAGTGTGCTCTACTTGTTCAAATGGCATTGCAAGATAATAGTCCATGACTGCTTCATTAAAAAAAAAAAAAAACTGTTCCGCAAGTTTTTGAAATTGCCACCACACTATGGTTACATGTATAGGTTCCGGTTCCATGTTGCGTCACATTGGTAGACGGAGAACCAGTTTTTGAGGGTCGTAACTCTTAGCAGTTTGTGTTGGATAACATGGCGTATGTCACTCCTTTTCTTTTTTCAGTCTACCGGGTACTTCAGTGGTAAAATATGAAAGTTAAGATCCGGGGAAAATAAGATCATATTTTGTTAGCTTGGTTCTTAAATAAATGTAAAAAGACAAAACAAAGCTGGAAAAAGCATAATCCCGATCTCGAGCTCCTATGAGAAGGAACATTTAGAATGCTATATCTTGTTTAAATGTAAAAACTGTATTTTTATTCTGTCCTATGGTAATGAAATGAATTTCGTCATTTTCGACAACATGCTGCAGAAATTATTAGGCGGATGATAAGGAATCAAAAATTATTATGAAACATTCTTGAGCAGAAAAGTAACAGTTAAGGTATGGTCAAAAAGAAAAATTAAAGTATTTCAATTTGAGATTTTCGGTGTGTGTGCGGGGCGTGTGTACAGCCCTGCTCCGACTATTTCTTTCCCGTCTCGAGTTTGGAATTTCCTCTTCGTCTAAATTTAGCAGTGACTTATTTTGCTGGTGGTCGTCCTTTGGGGAGATCGCCGATTGGATTACTAATTATTGCCGTCTAATGAAATAACAGGTTTCAAAACGAGTTTGGCTTTCTTTCCAAGATGGCGGAACAAGAAAGTTGACCGTGGAAAAACAAACAAAGTTGAAGGGAAATGAAGTGTTTACCCGCAGGGTACAACATAAAACACCTAGAAAAGGGTACGAAAAACAAATGGAGATGGGAGTGGCTGTCTGAATGCGATGAAAACGGCGACAAATGGGGAAACTGGCTAAAAAAGCCCGATATTGCCGGAATGGCATTTGGCGAATTTTGCGGCAAAACGATAAAACATGTGTAATCAAGCTACAGCTGGTCAGAGAAAACACATTTTAATGGATATTAAGCATTTTGTGATTTTGAAACTGAACATTCAGTCATGAAGGAAAGGCAAGGTATAAATAAAATCTTTAATATTTGGTACATTTCTTGTGTACACTTTGCTTATTGATGTAAATATTCATACTCAATGATGGACCTTAACAGATGGATATTTCAATGATCTGAAACAACAGTTCTTGTCTCAGGTCAGGAAAAGGGTTTCCAGCCTTTTTAATTTGCTAAATCCCTGGAGCTTCCGGGGGCCTCTGGCCCCCTGGACCCCTAGTCAGGGCGTTGCTCTGGACCCACCGAGGATCCTTGCGACCCCCAGACCCCCAGCAAATTTTTCAGGTTTTTCAATGTTTTATACTTTCACCCATGTTCAAATTCGCAACGTTTTTTTTTAAATGTCCGACCTTTTTATCGAACGACGATGTCACAAACAATATGTAATGGGAAATAAGTACTAAGGCTTCTTTTAGCAAATCATTTTGAGTTAATTTCCAACGCATGTACTTTCAATTGTCCTAGCCGGCATTAAACGGGACGAGTTTTCGACAAAAAGAGCCATGCCTCTTGCTCTTTTTGTCACTTCAGTATATTTTTGTCAGTTCCAATCCGTACCAAAATTCAATTTTCTATAACTATTTCTAGATTTTCCATAATAGGGTGCTTAGATTTCGGTCAGACGAACGAATAGATAACTCAATTCGTCGTACCATACCCTTAAAAACAAAAACCTTCAAAATATGTGCTATTTGAAAACAACTTACATCCGTTGATAGGTATGCCAAAAGATCGGCTAGAGCTTGGACATTGTGATTCGCTTTAGCAGTTTCGGCAACTCTTTTTCTTTCACGCAAATCCATCAGCCGTTCTTCGGAAGCGTCACCACTTCCACGCAAATCCACCAGTCGTTCTTCGGGAGCTTCACCACTACTACGATAATCCATCAGCCGTTCTTCGGGAGCTTCACCACTACTACGATAATCCATCAGCCGTTCTTCGGGAGCTTCACCACTACTACGATAATCCATCAGTCGTTCTTCGGGAGCTTCACCACTACTACGATAATCCATCAGCCGTTCTTCGGGAGCTTCACCACTACTACGATAATCCATCAGCCGTTCTTCGGGAGCTTCACCACTACTACGATAATCCATCAGCCGTTCTTCGGGAGCTTCACCACTACTACGATAATCCATCAGCCGTTCTTCGGGAGCTTCACCACTACTACGATAATCCATCAGTCGTTCTTCGGGAGCGGAACCACTTCCACGCAAATCCATGTCCTATAAAAATCGAACTCTAATTAAAAAGTTACTTAGCTAAAATATCACGAGTCTCGAAGGAATCTTTATACATTTGTATAAAGTTTTAAATCTCATTATTTAACTAGATCTTATCATGCATGGAATATTTGGTTCTTTCAATTCTTATGCACGTAGAAAATACATATACAGTCATATATAAAGATAAAATAATAAATACTAATAATTTTAATAATGTATAAATATGAATATATACACACTTCTCTTACAAGTGTTTTAAACAGTTCTTTCAAAATCTCAACGCCACGTTCTTCGACAGTGTCAGTAATTTCTTTACCCGAACGTAATGGATGACCCTCAGTTATGAAACCTTTTCCCCTGGTGGTGTGCCAAAGTCTTTCTTTTGGACTGAAACTATTTTCTCCATGTTGATGCAATTTCTGCAGAAAAAACACCGAAGTAAATTATCAAAAGTTAATGTAAGTGGGCAGAGAACCTTTAATACATATCCCAACTCTCACTGCGTCCCGAATCTCAAGGTATTCCGTATCTCACGGTGTTCCATATCTCACGGTGTTCCATACCTCACGGTGTTCCGAATCGCATGGTGTTTCGTCATGGTAATCGAATTCTTTCTAATGTAATGTAATGTAATGCCTAAATGAGGGTGACAACGCGATGTTACAATGACGATGTAACGATTACAATGAATTAAGTTAAGCTAACGACATTATCTCACTTATAGATCTTCATTGAAATATTCTTGATTGTTTTTAAACAATAAGATTTAATTAAGTAGTGCACAAAGTATCGCCATAGTCCGACAAAGTCATGTGCAGGTCTTATCTATCTTACCCGGAGGATGCCAGAAATTAGTTTTAAGCGACTGTATGTGTCGGAAAAGGTTATTAGATTCATTTAGAATCTGTGTATTTGAGTCACAATGCACGGGCATAGACTTACAAAATTGTTTCCAGCCGGACTTACATTTTGTTTTCAGACCTTCAAACACTTGAATGAACACTCAATGGTTATTCAACAGCATAACTATGTTTATATTATATATAAATTTTAAATCATTTTATAAACTGACAAACACTAAACACGAATATTTTCTTTCACCAGATATGTTAATTAACAATATTGCAACCTGATGGTACATATTAAAATAATGGAGACAGTATGTAACCCAACAGCGTCACTCTCATCAGTACGGGGTATTTCATTTTATAGGTTAATTTTATTATTTCACTCACCATAATTCTATTATTAATGTTGTACTTTAGCCTGGCTTCACTGGCTCCCAATACACAGAGTAACAGCAGCAGAGTTATTTCCATCTGGAAAAAGACAGAGGTACACCAATCAGTTGAGCACAAATTGTCGATCTATAGACCAATGACTACCTATAGCAATGCTGTTATGTATGCTGATGACACTACACTGTACGCCAGTGATTACTCAGCCAGGGCAATACAAAACAAGCTACAATCTGATGTTGATAATGTCAGTAAATGGTGTCAGCTTAACAATATGGCTTTAAATCCTAAAAAATCAAATTGCATGCTTCTTGGCTATGTTCATCGGACTAGACATAATGGCAGTCTTAACATTGTCATAGATAACTGTCAGATTGATTGTGTTGAACATCAAAAAACACTGTGTTTACACATTGACAGAAACCTTACGGGGAATATTCACACTGCAAACGTTTACAAAAAGCTTAATTCTA
>JAFMSR010000017.1:18219903-18249762 GCA_022818135.1 Saxidomus purpurata
GTAATAAATCATTGGCCTTCAAGAGACTGATATCTGATCATGGTTATTTAGAGGGGAATAGAACATTGACTGAGTTAGGATTAACTCCAAATACGACAGTACCATGAATGATGTATTGGGACCTGCGTATGGCTCGATGTGGTTTATCAAATAAGGGAAATGTTGTAAGATATATCGGTAGAATTAGATGCCAGCCATGATGATTCATTGGCTTTATTCATGGCGCTTATTTCTGTGAACTTATGATAATAACTCTGAGGAATGTTGGGAGTTGTTTTACGAACATTTATTGTTGTTATAAGCACTATTCATATTGGTAAAGTATATTTGCAAAACCCCGTTTAAGTTAGTATTTTGTCCCGACTGCTTTAGGTGAATTTAAACCTTTACGATAAACATCTGAGTATTATTAAATAGAAAGCGATGCGACTGTTTCGTTGTTTTAAACTTCGTTGATTTTGTATTTGTATTCTCCTTGTGTAAAACGTTGTAAATGCATGATACAAACATGCTCTTCGTACTGTTCAGTAAATAGTCTTCTAATTTTCTGGAATCATTTCCCTTTAATTCGTGTGTCAAGGAAATGTTACTTTGTTTGTGTCGACATCCTTGAGTGTGCTCTTGCAGTCCTAAATCAAAAGTGACACAGTGATTATGTTATCGCTATACATCAATAGGCTACGGTCTTGAGAATTTATTATTTAGGCCTACAACAATTTTATATAATTTGTTCTTGTATTTGCAGACTTAACACGGAACAAAACTAGCCATCAACACAACATGAAATTTCGGCAGTTCGAATTTCGTCTGTTTCCAAAAATACGAAACAGAAAGAAGAAGAAGGCAAAACTTAATCACCCTGACTACCCCCGCGATATCAGCTTGGATAAAAACTGCAATTTGTACAAGAGAGATTTTCCGTGTTTTTACGACAATTTAGCCGCAGAGGCGAATACAGACGATCCTGATCACGGATTTTCATTGTGCTCGGAAAATGCGACATTATCTGATACTGACAGCCTTCATATTAAAACATTTCCGCTTGCAGCACTTAAAATTGATATTGAGAGCACCTGTTGTTGCTCCCAGTGCGCATGCTCGACAGATCAAGTGTCCTGTCTGCAGGCGCCTTGCGCAGTTTTGGCGGGAACATCCGCAGGATCTTCTCTGGGGACACCAAACACCATTCCAAGGACTAGGACACGTATAAAGACAAATCCATGGCTACCGTCGCCTAGATCAACTCCTAGCTCATCTCCAACAGGTACAATATAATTTTAGAAATCTGGGTCAGGAAAAAATAATATAGTAGTTCTTGTTACATGCTTAGATGTGATTATGTGACTATAAACATGAATTTAGGGTAGTGACCAAAACATATGGTTGATCTAGGTTCGGGTATATTGTTTTATTTTTGCCTCATTTATTCGCTTTTCTCAGTTTAAGATTCGCGTAGCTTATAAAAGAACTTATGATTATTCAGGGCTTGAATTACAAGTTAGTGTGCAAACACTATTTTTATTCACTTTCCATAAACGTTATACTAATACTTTAAGCAGAATTCTCATAAAGAACGCTTAACGATAAAACAATAAAAGGAAACGGAACATATATCGGGCGTTTAAGGTAAAAGCGGTATGAAAATTTACTACATCTTAAACGGACCCAGACTGCTTGTACGCTTGCTGTACTTTTTTATGTAATGGTTTTAACATTTTGTTTACACATATTCATCTGTTACAAATGTAGGTCACTGTCACGTTCTCCTAAATTTACTGTAGTCCTCGTTGTCCTTTACCATACCAGTGTTAGATCTGACGAAACAACTGTTAGTTTAATACTATTTTATTGTTCTATGTACAAGTACACGTATAACATTTGGATAGAAACAATTTACATACATTTGACAAATGGATTGGGCCACGAGTTATAGCAAAATCAGTAAACGGTCCTCTCCAATATACAACTGTTATATGTACATGTACCAGTCAGAAAGCCAAGTAAAACGTATATCTACAATGTATTTGAAAAAGACAATTTTCAAGACATTTACATTCTAACAGACAGACAGGTGCTACCATAGACTTGATATTTCCCTTAATCAATGAGGAAAAGTCACACTCGCAAGCTATACGTTGTGATATATGACAACGAAGCGAAACACTTACAAAGTAAATTTATATTTGCATAGCTGAATGCATGACGGTTTTATTGGTTGCATATCTCGTGCAGTATTGATATTTCAGACGTATTATAGCAAGAAGGCACCGCGTACTAAAATCTTGTTTTGTGGCATATTACTCATATATCATCTTATTTCTATTTTATAGCTTACGTCGAAGTTAATTCAGTTAATTGACAAAACATTAAGAACAGCACAGGTCAATGGTTGTATCATGGCAACTCTTTCTGTATTTATCCCCCAATTTATTTGACTTCGTTAACCGATACACTCCGGTTTCGAGCACTTAGCCGTGAGTGTAATGTTAGCTTATTGTACAACAACGGTAAAATCCGAGGAAAATATAAAGGTCGCAGTTCAAGGGTCAAATTTAGAATATAGTTACCGTGTTTGTCTTCTTCGATAGTTCGTTCCCTGTCGGAACAGTTTCCTACCGGAATAGGTCAATACCGTAATAGTTCCATACCGGAATAGTAAACATGACAAAGGCCTTGTTGTAACTCGGGAAGCTATAACTATAGTCTGACCAGAACATGAATATGTTACGAACCCCTGTGACCATGGCATGTGACAATAAAAACAAAACAACGTTATAACAGCTTTACAACAGAATATACGAAGAGAAATATAACACCATTCAGGGTTTTTTCGGAAAGTTATTCGAGTAACTCGAGAAACCTTTGCGCATGCGCTTAATCTCGTATCTATCCAACCCATGTACCCCAGTTGCCCACGAGTTGACCAGAATACATTGGGCATAAGTTACCCGGGTTACTCGAGTAAGAGCAGAATGTATTCTGGGCAACTCGTGGGCACCTGGGGTACATGGGTTGGATAGATAAGAGATTAAGCGCATGCGCAAAGCTTACTCGAACTACTCGATTAACATTTCCGAAAAAACCCAAAGAGGCGAATGCGACAAAAGTATATACATGTATTGAGCTTAGCCAGCGATGTAATTAATGTTTTAACTTAATATTTTTCAGACCATTCTCAACAGTTTGTTGCATACCAAGCGTACAGTGACCAGGGAGATAATTTTTACACGACGAGACCGAATACTCTCCCTTTGTATTCTTCTTGTGGTTCAGAGTATCGGAGTATGAAAACCATGCCCTTATATGGCTTAACGGAGATACCGGAGGATGGTCACGATGAGGAGGAAGCAGACGGCACGCTATATTGTAATGATATTTTCGCTAAAGAAGAAGAGTGTCAATATAGGCGAATTACAAAACATAACCTGTCACCTGTGTATAGTTTACTCAAAGAAGATCCCGATTATGAAACGGATATATCTAACTGCAACTCGCCAGTAAATGAATTCCTGAAAACTGTGAGGTACGAGATTGATTTCGCATACGAACAGACAGCAGACGAGCTGTTAGAGAATTCAACATTTCCAAGGGATGACAGCTTTCATTCTGGTATCAATGTGCACGCAGACATTCCTGAAAAAGAATTCGCGGTTGAGACAAGCAAAACTGTCTGTCAAATGAAATTTGAAGAAGATATAGATTTAACATTTGATGACACAAACAACAACATGCAGGAATCGATTGATACTGGTTATGGCAGCGTATCACGTGACAGCGATTTTATGTCATCTGATGATGAATTTGGAATAAAAACTGAAAACAAGAGCGAACTGAAAAGTGCAAGTACATTCCATCGGACACAAGACTACTATAGCCCGGGATCCGATGAAAACATAGACAAGAAAAACAATCACGTGGAAGCGAATTCTATCAAGGCCAATATCGGTAATATTGGTCTAAGTAATGACATTGACTATACAAATGATATTGACCATAAAAGCGGTACAGACCATCTGAGTGACAATGATCAGACAAGTGACTTGGAATGGGACGATGAGCCTATAACACAAAGATTGTTTCTAGAATTTCCACTTGTCTCTACGCTCCCTTCAGACACTGAGATGAATAGTTTGAACACCAAAAGCGAAGAGTTATTAAATTCTCCAGTTAAAAGATATGGCTCTGTTAAATACAGGAGAAACCTTAGAGACGAAAGCGAATGTACCTGTTACCGTAAAAGATCAAGGTCATTGGCTGACATTGAACTAAGTCTCGACGAAAAGGTTATTCTTCTACGGGAAGAAAAAACCTTCGTTCAGAGAAAAGTGCATGCAGCAATACTTGAAGAGAAAGTCAGAGAGCATCAGCTAAAGATTTTCAGATTACTGTCCGGAGAAAAAAGGAAGGAGCTGCTCACAAAAACTTTAAATGATCTTAAAACGAGGCTCGAAGACCAGAGTTCTCGATTACAAGCTAGTTACAGCACAGTGATCTCTTTACAGAATATGTTCTCAAAGCGACGTCGAGACCGCATGCTACAAGAAACAAGTAGTTAAAATGTTCACTGATGTTATCAATGTAAGAGTTGCATGAGAACAGTGAAGATTTTTGCACATAAGTGCTTATACAGTATATAAGATATATCTAAAGACAGTACAGAAATGTTGACGATAGCGTTTGATGGTACCCATTTTTTTTAACAAGGGAACAATGGAACCACCTATCTGATATTTGGAGTAGCAGTATAACTAAAATAAAAAAGTTGTTAAACCAGTGAAATACTGAGTATACTGCAGACCAAAGAATGTACATGTTGTGGTTTTGGTAACCATGCCTACCCTAGATTTTGGTCATACCCTTATAATAGTTCTGTTAGTCACATTCTAAACCTTACGGCCCTTTTCCAGTATGGAGAAAAAATGTGCTAAATCTAAAAATCAAAACTTTTTTTTCCATGTAGCTCGTGCATATGAGCAGTACACTATTTGATTTTTCAGCATGATATTACAAGAATCATGATAAAACATTTTGGCTTTAATATACCATGCCTAACACAGGTATCCAAATAGTGTCTAGTATGTCAGTTGAAAACCTGAGCTACTGAACCGACTGGACAAAGCTACAAGAACTTTAAGTGCAACAGTATAACTGAAGTGTGTGAATGTAAAGAAATGTGTTCATATAGATAACTGTTAGGTTCTTGTGCAATATTTTATTTATTTCCTATTAAAGATGTTTTCATATAATTATCTATTCATCGTATATGTGAAAAATGTTATGTTGTTATATTTAATTCGCTTACTATTAGAAATAAAATTGAAAAGTTATAGCAGCATTACGTTATGAACTTGCCAAGAAATTGCAATCTAAGCCAAAGGGAGCTAATCCATTTAGGTAAATTAAATATTTATCGCACTTAATTTCCCTTCTTACTTTTGCTGAGGCGAGCCGGTAATACTTTATTATTTTACTATAGCAACAGCTAGTCTGGTTCCCTGTCGTATTGACAGGCTACAGTACGATAGGGAAAGCTCAGTAATGGCGGCGCCCAGCGGAAGCTCAAAGATAAAAGTATTGATCTTTCAAAAGTACTGTTTATTTGAAATAGTTTTTAACATAGTTTTAAGAGGCGAAAGGTTTTTGAGTGCTCCATCTGTAAACGTTGTAAACGTTGAAAAAGTTTGACCATTTAGTATACTTTATTTCGGACAAGCTACTTTAAGAAGATATTTCGGATTAACACATTTTTTTGTAATTTCAGTCGCCCAATCGAGCCAAAAATGTTAAAATTTAAAGCTTGATAGGAACAAATAAACAAAAACAAAACGATCAGAAAAAAATAGAACGGCAGCCGCGGTATTTGAACCTCTTTCTATGATAAACTCCTACATAGAACCCTCTATTAACTCCATGTACAACATTGATTGTGTGGGCGCCGCCATTATTGAGCTTTGCCTGACCCATACCGGTGGCATGTAACTCGAGAGTAAACAACAGCTTGTAACGGTCGAGTAAAACTTTGTACACATCATATGTGGTACATGGTCTTATAGCAGAGGAATAACTCTGGTGTGCCTCGTTTTTATGAATAATCTCCCTTTGTAACGTTCTCGCTTAAGAGTATATATACCAATTGGATTTTAACTCATTTTATACATTGACAAGATCTAAAAATATCTTAGGGTTATATTTGTTGCCTGATTGATGAACTATTCATATTTGTTACTTTTTTCTTTGGGCCTCATCGCGAAAACTATTAATAGGCCATATCAATATCAGACAATTACTGAAGTAATTACCTGAGATAAATCGGTGGTGGTTATGTCTTTCAGAAATGACTCTGAACATTTTGCACTGAAACCGACGGTTGTTGTTGAGAATATGTCACAGAAAACTTTAATATTCTTTGTCAATATGGATGCGCCATTGGCCAAAGATGCGAATACGGTGAGTAAAGCGTTAGTCATTGGTAATATTTTAAGTCCTTGACTAAATGACTGTGATTCAGTGCTGTAGTTTCTGTCTGATTCCCCTAAAAAAGGTTACGATGATCACGTTTCCTAACACAAAAGGTAGGTTACGGATGAAAATGTCCGAAATATTGACTTACGTCATCTGTTTGATAAATCCGCTTTGAAATATTCTAAATCTACAGGCCGGTACATCTGCAAGAACGCGCAATATGCATATAAGCCCAAATGGCTGGGTGATTTGTGAAATTAAAAAGCGAGTCAATAAATATGATACATGCACTTACTTCTTCTGATATCGATATCGTTTAATACATCTGCTCAGCGTGAAATTCAAAAAAAATAAACGATAAAAGTAAATCAAACCAAATGCATGACGTGCTCCTTAATCTATTTTTAGCAGCAATATAACGCCAGTAAACTGTTAACTGCTATTACTTAAAACTCCTAAAAGCGATTTGATTGAATGATCTCTGTAGCGCTACAGGGCGGAGTAGCTTTCTACTAGCTTAAGATTCCAAATTTAATTCAATTAAGTCTATAGGACTACACAATTGTGCTGCATTTTATACAATATATTCGAAAGCTTGGATGTTTACCACTGTTTCTAACGCAGTACCGATGTAACGTCGCCGTTAAAGAAGTTTCCGATCAGTTAGCGGTCCAATTAGTGAAAATTGACCATACTTAAGCATTTTAAGTTTTAACTGATATTTTGTCGGCTCCAGTTGCTTTCTTGACATTAAACTTACCAATGATTTTAGATATGTTACCTTCATTTATATGCACAAAATTTAAACTATTTTGGAAGAAATTCTTATTTTTAGATTTTTATCTTTAAACCCGGCTACAAACAAATCATTTTTATCATGTAATTTTAATATGTCAATATTGTTAAAAATAATTAACCAGAATGCCGCGGGCAGTTTCATTTTTCTGTTTCAATATAATTTAATCAAATTGAACTCGAGCAAAATGGATGAAAAGGAAAAACGTTGTCTTATTTTCGTTTTAATGATTTTTGGTAGTTTTATATTTACTGTATCTTGGTATAGTCGGGAAGGTAAGATGTTTTTATGTACATTTGTAAAACGTAACTCTTACAGTGCTAGTTTCCTGAAATGGACTCGTCCATCTTTCAATTCAGTTGATAGGATTTTCAGTGAAAATTTACCGTGACTTAATAGCGGATAGATCATTAATGTCAGCAAGTTGAGTGCTAAAATTGCAGGTCGAGTTCTGCCTCATCAAGAGTCTAGGGGTTACCAGTGTCTTCTATAAGAGATTGTAAAAGAAGAATTGCCTTTATAATAGCAACATCATTTTCGGTGTCCGACAAACTATTCTGAGCAAAATTCTTGATTTCGTCAACACTCGATAACTTGCTATGAAACAGGATTACCTTTCACCAGATTCATAATGCGAGTCTGTTGAAAAAACAGTATTTAGCATGATCTGATCCAATGACTTATAGTATGCAGGCACGAATCCCAGAAGCATAATTTGGGTACCAAACACCAGTACATAAAATATCTGTGAAGGTAAATTGACGTTCCTCAGTACAGAGTACTACAGACGTTAACATCTAACTGCAATTGTGTTAGCCATGTTGGGACGTAAGTCACAAAAGTTAGCTTAGATGATGTGTCGAGAATCATACAGTTCTGTGAAGTTTGTTCGAAATTCTAACTAAACAGTAACTCAGAAACTTTTCAGAAGCTTACTCACGAGGTGGCAATTACTCTACACAGATTTTTAAAAATGTTTTTAAAGTGATCTTACTGTTCAAAGTGATCACAATAATTTTAAGATGGCCATGAATCTACTCCAAGAAAAAGGCGGATGTCAAGTTATAATCAAAATATATGAATCTATATAACAGACTTATACCCGTTGAATATTGAGAAAATCGTGCTGACTATACTAAATATTGAAAATCCACCCTTTCTGCTGCATTTGTTATCATTCAAACCTGTCAATAACAGACACAACTTAGCAGAACCCATTTCTTAAATGTCTTCCGAAATCATCTACTGTATTTTGAGCATCAATCTCAATGAAATACAACATAAACTATTATTTGCTTGGCAGACGTTATTATTTACTTGCAGTGCTAAGCAGTCAACAATATTCCGGAGGTTGCGGGTTCGAGCCCCACTGGGTACACGACCGTACCTCCTCATATGACACCAGTACTGGTTTTTCCAGGAAGCGGACTCGACATTGACTCAATAAGCTACAAGATTTCTTCACAATCAAGCTAAAATAAATAAGTATCAACTAAACTAAAGTAGCGTGTACGGCATTAATAGACAGGTTGAATCTAGGGTGTAATATGTTTTCGACCTGGCGAAATCCATCGGCAGAAATCTATCGGTGGAATTTGACCTCGACGTCCGAAATTCCTTCTTTCGGCACAACTTCTTGTGAAGACTCCGGGAAACTTGCATCGGTTGTTGCCAGGAGAAAATGATTAGAACATAAAGTGAATCTAACATGTTCATGAGTTGTGGATAAGGAAATCCCACCCGAGGCTTGAGATACGTACTAAAACGAGGCTCTGCCGAGTTTTTTGGACGTATCTCAACCCGAGGGTGGGGTTTCCTTATCCACAACTCAATGGACATGGTAGATTTATTTTCTCACCGTTTAAATCGCATTTTCACACAAGTAAGAAGAAATAAATGCAAATACAGGATGGGGATGAAAAAACGAAAATCAATTTTTTCTCGAATTTAACTTCAAAACTGCTATAGATGGATAGAAAATTATCTAACTAAGAAAATGAATACCAACAACCCTATGTTTATTTCAAAAATAACAATTTTACAGTCATTTTTCGATTTTTATGTTTGCTTACAATTAACGTAAAAATAGTCCGGCAGCGATGTGAGATAAGCGATGTGAGATAAGTTTATCTCACATGGGTAAATGCGCGGAAATCTGTATCTCATAGGTGAGAAAATTAGATTTAAAGCTGCTCGTTCACAGTTTCCGGCGAAAAAAAAATCTCCGAAATGATATACTAAGACATAAAATGTAAAAGTAATAACTAGAATCAACAACACAAGTAAAAATCTAGATAGCAATTTGAGAAAATGTGTTGAAGATGCTGGTGAGGTTGGATTTACGGCATCGCTACACTACACGTAAAATTCCCAGGATCTTTTTGAATTTACTGATTATTGTATTGCTAGGATAATGATATAACCATGTGCTATTCACTCTAAAACAATGTTGACATATTCATTAAGTCGCTTTTTCACGAAAAAGAGCTGCCAGGAAGCCTTTTTAATTGTTTGCAATATCATTGAAAAAAATACAACTGTATATTTTTAACATGCACATGCACATCGATTTAAAAAGTAAGTTATGAATGTTTTTGGTGCAAATAAAGGCCATTTCCGCCGGCCAGACCTCTTTCTTGGTAAAATAAAAGCTACTGGTAAATGTGGTCCTGGTACTTTAATATTGGATTTTTAAAAGTATTATTTGGTAGCGTATAACTTCAAAAATACAGGAATACTTTACACAAATTTATAGTGGAACCTTTTACTTTGATGATTCGTTCTAAAATATGTTAGCTTCAGACAGTTCGAAGAAATTTTGGGGGTTTTTTTTCACCAAAATCTGAGAGCCGGCGCGGCGTTGAAATAGTGTAAAAATCAATAAGTTCAAACGTGGTGAAATTTAACGTTAAAAACAATCAGGAAAATAAAATGTCCTTAAAAACTATTTTCAATTAATTTATACGAGCATGCAGATGCGCTGTAGGCAGTATGATTAAGATCTGCAGTCTGCAACCTATTCAGTCACTTAACAATTTGAACAATTTATGGTACTGTCCTAAAAACGAAATTTCTTGGGGTAAAAGTTAAACTTGAGATATAGAATAATCTATTCATATAAATAAATGTTAAGGGGAACTTTTGGTCTTAATATATTTACATGTACTCACAAGTTTGCAGTGGGAAGACTTGCTATATAAGGTGATATGCGCATGCGCGAATTTAACAAATGAAGCCTAGAACTGAGCGTTCCTGACAAAACACGCTAACTATCATGTAAAAGTCAAGATGTTGAACTTTTTTCGAGAAATTGCTTGTTGCCGTGATAAATATAGAAATTGTTTATTAAACTACGTTTTGTTGTAAAAAGTAGCGAACTTTGAGAGATTTTGCTGTAAAGGAAAAACAGAAAACGTTACCGGTACTTAGTCATACTACTTGCATTTCTGTGACAGATTCAAGGCACAATTCCCTGAAAGTCAATCTGCCGTGTTTGTATTGAAATGCACATCTCCGAGTTCGGTCGGTTTCAACATAAAACTAACATGACTAACAAATGGCGGCACTGAGTTTTTTACATTATTTTTCGGATTTCTCAGTACCATTAACTGGAAAAAAAAGAGTTTTTATTCGTGAGCATATATCATGATTGTCCATCTTCTACAACGCCTACTAGTGAGGGCGCACCGGAACTTTCACACCATGTGGTTATTCCATTGTCCTTTTGTCACCATTGAACCACATATAGAGCCTATTTTACGAAGAAAGATTTGTACAAACATCCAAACGTTGCTTTTTAAATCGAAAGTACATAATGATAATACAGCGTAGTATCATTTTCAATGATGGCGTCCCAGGTTACGGTAACAACAAAAAAATGACCAGCACCAAAAGAGTTGCTAGTTTTGTAAGCTTTGTGAAGTTTGCACAATATTTGACATTAAACATTCGACAGTCGTGAATCTCGAGCAGACCAGCTCGTTTCAACATTCGCGAATTTAGAGCAGACCAGCTCAACATAAAGAAATCATCAATGGCGAGTTGACCAGAGCAGAAAAGCTCGACGTTCAACATTCTGTATCTTGCACTACCCACCGAAACCTAAAATAACTAAACTCATCTGGGGATGTTGATCATACGGATTATCCGGTACCAACGATTAACCCTAAAGTACATACATGTACATGCATACTTCAGCATAAGACAGACACCGTATTGTCAGAAAAGGGTGAAAACTGGTTGAAACGGCAGCTGGGACACAATAATCAAACCAACCCCAATCTAGTAACCCATTTCACGTATTCGTGATTCATAACGAGTTTCTCGTTCTACCTTATATACTATGCGAGTTTGCGATAGCTCTCTATTTTTGAAAAGGTCAATTTAAAAATCAACATATTTAAATACAAATATTACGTCTTTTAAGGGTCATAACGTTCAACGATATATACAAGGATGGTATTTAAAGGCCTGTTCTGAAAAAAATTGAGTCAAAGACATCCATTCAGTTACATGTATAAAAATAAGTAAACAGTTACTTTGAAAACTTTAACCGTCTAGTTAGCAAACATCTGGGCAGCAAATTGATGTCGTTTCTGAAGTTTCCAGCAGAACTGTTTGAACATATTTATAAAATACATAATTTTATATACATGCTTTTAAGGACAATTTTAAGCATCATTATTAAATGAACTGTCAAAGTGGTCATTGGCCTTTAAGGATTAGAATTGGCGGGAGAAAATGCACGAAATACACGTGAAGGATTAGTACACCGAATTAAAAACAAAATCAAAGCATAAAGTATATTACAGGATAAACACAGTCAACTTTTCGAAATATGTTGAAAAAATTATTAAATTTGGACATTGTTTAACACACTGTCAAGCATTTTGGTTCTCAGTAATACTTTATATTGTGTCTTCCGATTGCTCGGTCATAACCTTATCATTTGTCGAGATACTACATTTTAAATACCAGTAGCTGATAGCTTATATGTTATATGTATCTGAAAACAACTGTTTGTGAGCATTCCAAGAACTTATTATCGCAAAAGCCTTGGGTTGATAGCTGGAAATCAATACGATAGAATTCCAGAACTCCGAAGTACCAATTTCAACGTTCTGGAATGGACTGTTTCTTATGGGTGGCTTGATTTCTGATAACGTGCAAGATTAATGCAAATTTCTTCAACATCACCATTGCATCAGCGGCACCGTCATATTATACATCAAGCGGAACATCACTCGGCCTTTTCCGTAGAAATGACGTCACCGTCATATGACCAGCGACACGGGAAAATGGACCTTCGGACAAAATACTTGGAAACTAGCTTTCCTGCATATTTGAACAAACAATATTTCAATATCAATATTGGAAAATTTCAGTTACCTACGTTCAGTACTTACAAAACTACAACATTTTGAAAAAGTATACCTAAGGCGTCATTGTTCACTCTAAAAATGACGTCACATACCACAATTTGACGTCAAAACTCACTTCAATTTACATGGGCAGTAAACTATTCCGGTAATCATTTCCTAACAGCATCATTTATTTTTGGTTGCAACATTATATACTCTTTAAATATATATCATATCTAGTGAACCATTTCATGTCTTCTTTCCACAATCTGCCATTTTCATAGGGTATAGCCAAAATTAATAAAAAGAATAATTTCAAATCGCTGTTGCCATAGTAATGGTCTTGAAGGATATTGAAGCAAATAGTTTGTTTCCGTTGAGTAAAATATAGTAGCTATTAGTTTTTATCATTGGTTTTGCATTTAAAGAGGGTGACAAAAATGTAAATTTTATGGGCTTATTTTATCAATTATTGTCGAATAATGTAACAAATGTCCGAAGGTACATTTTCGCGCGTCGAAGGTCATATTATATATCAATCGGAACATAACTCGGCCTTTACCGTATAAATAATATTTCTACGGAATAGGCCTAGTGAGGTTATTTCTACGGAAAAGGCCTAGGGATGTTCCGATTGATATATACATAGAAGTTTAAGTCCCAGGAGCACTTTAAATATCCATAATTATATAGAATAATAAATTTACGCGTACAATAATGAGTTGTGTTCTGTTTATTGTAAGACAATGTTGACGTATACAACTCTTTCATATTTTTGTCGTTTTCTCACTAAATAGTGTTATTAGAAACCTTTTATTTTTTTACAATTTTATTGGGGCGGGGTGGGGGAGGGGGGAATGCGCTGTGTATATATAGCATGTGTACTGCTGATTAAAAATGCAATGTGAGAAATGTTTATAGTACAAATAACGGTCAATTTCGCCCGTCAGACATTTATCTTTGATAATTTAAGAACTACTAATAAGTTACATCCAAAGTGCAACAGGGATTTCTGCTTAAATTGATTTCTTGTATAACACTACACTGGTAAATAAATATAGCAAATGTAATTTTAAGTCTAATTTTGATCTAGCGTAATTTACGTGCAATGTCACACTTTAAAAACTATTGCTGGTCCCACTTTCTATTACAAATTTGCATCAATATTTGCGGTGACTATGATGCTAAATGTATTGATGTTTGCTTATTTATATTCAAGGAGTACAACTGGTCGAGCCGGATATTGCACCATATATTCGCGAAGGAATGCTAGTACCCCGACACAAATTTAACAAAACATCACAGCTTAAGGAAAGAAATGCATTTTACAGGATAGACACAACGCCAGAGAAAACGGTTGGTTTCTTTTGCTCATAACCTGATGCCCAGCTATAATAGACCCAAAAATTTAAATGAAACGAGTGAGTGCCTTCAAACGCCCAAAGAAAGTGAATTACTTTTATCACGTACATATATACTAGAATCACATAATTACTTTATTTCATGCATAATTACTGTATTCATGTATACTACACTCACATTTTTTATTTTATGACATGTTTACTAGACTAACATTATAATTTTATTTCATGTAAACTAGACTAACAATTTTATTTTATTTCATATATACTAGACTCATAATGTTAGTTTATTTCATATATACTAGACTCATAATGTTAGTTTATTTCATATATACTAGACTCATAATGTTAGTTTATTTCATATATACTAGACTCATAATGTTATTTTATTTCATATATACTAGACTCATAATGTTATTTTATTTCATATATACTAGACTCATAATGTTAGTTTATTTCATATATACTAGACTCATAATGTTAGTTTATTTCATATATACTAGACTCATAATGTTAGTTTATTTCATATATACTAGACTCATAATGTTATTTTATTTCATTTATACTAGACTCACATAATTACTTTATTTCATGTATACTATACTCACATTGACTTTATGAGGGGAGTGGTGGTGTGGAGGTTAAGGTGTCTGCTGCTCATCCCGGAGGATGCGGGTTCGAGCCCCACTGGGGTTACGACCGTACTTCCTCATATGACACTATTACTGGCTTGTTTCCATGAAGCGGAATCAAGAGTGACTCGATAAGCTTCAACTCTTCTTCACAATTGAGCTAAAAATGAGTATAAACAAAACTAATACTTTATGTCATGTATACAAGACTCACATTATTACTTTATGTCATGTGTACTACACTCACATTTTTATTTTATGACATGTTTACTAGACTCACATTATTACTTTATTTCATGTATACTAGACTCACATTATTACTTTATTTCATGTATACTAGACTCACATTATTACTTTATTTCATGTATACTAAACTCACATTATTACTTAATTCATGTGTACTAGATTCACATTATTACTTAATTCATGTATACTAGACTCACATTATTACTTAATTCATGTATACTAGACTCACATTATTACTTAATTCATGTATACTAGACTCACATTATTACTTTATTTCATGTATACTAGATTCACATTATTACTTAATTCATGTATACTAGATTCACATTATTACTTTATTTCATGTATACTAGATTCACATTATTACTTAATCCATGTTTACTAGACTCACATTATTACTTAATTCATGTATACTAGACTCACATTATTACTTAATTCATGTATACTAAACTCACATTATTACTTAATTCATGTATACTAGACTCACATTATTACTTAATTCATGTATACTAGACTCACATTATTACTTATTTCATGTATACTAGACTCAAATTATTCGATGCTGCCTCGGTAGGCGGCGTCGAGTATCTAGGATACAAAAGAAAATGAACCATGGACGCGAGTCTATGAATAGCTTGGTGAAAAATTTAATTTATACACGTATTTTTTCTAGATACGGGACGGGACCTCTTGGGTTTTATTACTTTAGTTCATGTTTTCTAGATTCACATTATAAAGTACTATGACATGTGTACTGGACTCATATTATTACTTTATTTCATGTGTACCAGGCTAACATTATTACTTTATTTCATGTACACATTAACTTTGATATGTACACAACCTTCAAAAACAGATACATAAATTTAAACCACGTCCGCAAACTAACTCCTAATAAATAGAATAAAATAGGAAAATTAAAATGACAAGATGAAAAGTCGAAATGTAAATTAGTACTTACAACCGAATAAATTCAATAAAAATAACAACAGGTGTCATATTTTATATAATTTGTCTAATTTATAGTAGTAATATTGATAAAGAATACAATTTATTCTATCATTTACCGGTCTAATAAAAAAAGAACTATAAATTTCGTATAAAAAATCCATTCTGTCTGAAAATATAGTAGCTTATAAAAGAATTGCATTTTATGAATATCAGTTGCGAAGCAACACCTGTGTTGGACATGTTTAAAATGCGGACCACATTACAGTCTTATTGCAGTCCTATAACGGAAAGCGCAGCCCAGTGGAAATGTTCTAAATTTTATAAATAGAGTGTTTGTATAACTTGAAAATATCTTGTATAGTAATATAATTGTGATGTTCAGCTAGATTTTATTAATAAATGTAGTTAAAACTGCTTCTGTGCGTTGCAATGGGATAATAGTAAATATGCTGTTTTTTTAGCGACATGTCTTAAAATTCAAATGATCATGAACGAATCCGTCTATGCAACTCCTGTAAAACAATTTTATACTACATTCACTCTTTTCAATTACATAACAATGTATATATGAATTATTGAAAACCTATCCAATTACTTCAGAGTGCTATTTAAATGGGGGAAAAAATCTTTGGAGGCGTCTTTTATGTCTGCATTACTGTGTTCGTCTTGTTACTTTATGTCATGTATACTAGACTCTAATCTCATTAAAATCAAATCCTAATGTACGCTCCTCTACCTCTACTTAGGTCAGTTAGCGAAGCGAAGATACTGAGTCTGATTTTAATGAGATTGACTAGACTCACACTATAAATCAGTATGCTATGTTCAGTTTGATTTACAACATGTAAACAGCACAAGTAACTATAGTCCGATTTCTAGCACTGAACCGCGAATGTACTTTTAAATTATTGTAAAACAACGGTAAAAACCGAGGAAAACAGAAAGGTTATGGCTGAAGGATCAAATTCAGACTGTAGTTCCTATATTAAAATGGAGCTATTTTAAGATTTTATAATTTGTTCTCGTCACATTCAATTTTTAAGGTAAAACTTCCATTCCTAGCAAACTACAAAAATCCTTGTTGGCAAGAAATGTCTGGGAATACTTCTAAGACGAGCATGCGCATAAGATGTTTACCTTACTTTTACCTGGTCAAAGCACCTAAAAGTGGAACTACAGATTTGCACGACAGGCTTGTTAAGCATCCACTTATATCATCTAGAGTTGTGAAAGAACCGCACTGGTTGACGAGAAAGCGCTTCTATAATGGTATGTAACAACGTGAGAAGAATTGGGATGCCAAGTTTATGATGATTTATATTCTGTCTGGCACTTTCGGCCATCCTTGCAGTAATGGGGGGGGGGGGGTAAATTCGTTTCCTGTCGGGGTTTTTTAAATACAGGTGAATACCACTGAAGAACCTCATTTGATTGACATTACAGTAGTCACGTGACAGTCTTCCAGGCACAACCTTCAGCACTTAAGTCACAGCTTGTCATAGTACATATTCTGAAGAAAGTACTTCGCATTATTTCCAGTCATTGAACGTTTATACAGACTTTACAGGGTAAAACTTTCAATATTTTAAGATGAAGATTTTTTTTTTATATTAAATTTGAAAAATTTCATTAAAAAAATAAAACAATCTCCGCTTGAATTTACGCAAGTAGATGACAACCAATCGGAACATCACTCGGGCTTTTCCGTATTTCTACGGAAAAAGCCGAGTGATGTTCCGATTGAGATGACAACGAAAAGTATGTAAAATTAGCCAACGAAAATGAAAAAGATGTCGAATTAAAAGTGAGGTCAAATCGTTAGATTTTCAATTTTTCACTAAAATAATCAAACATGCTTTTACAGATTTCCTGAGCCCGATTTTTCCCCTTCCGTTATTTGATATGAAAATGCTGTATGGATATAACATACCTCGCATTTAGTAAAGAACAACTTTAAAAGGTCCCAAGAGTTCGTTATATATGGAGTTAACTGTATTGGTCTGGAAAACTGTGTCAAATGAAATGTTTGGGCTTTTCTTAGATGTAGAATATTTCCCTTATGTTTAATGTTTTTCTCTTCAAATGCTGATTCGTTTCTTTTTGTTTATATTTCAGATAAAAACCCAAATTTGAGTGCCTATTTAAGAATATTTGACCGAGCTGTTCAGGATGACATCACACAGATTCAACAAAATGGCTATTTTAAGTCAATATTCGGTAATCATAGTTTATTACAATAACAAATCTTACTACATGTATATTCGGGAGTATCGTAATTTTTTTGTTGTGATACGTTAAAGACAATTAAAATGTCCTTCATAAATGTCCTTCATAAGTGACCCCCCAAACCGCAGGTGGTCAACTATCTTAATCGTTTTATTGTCCCTTATCAGTTTTAATCCTCTCTGATTAGGTCCAGCAGCGTGTCAGTAGACTTGATATGTAGTACAGTAGAACCATAAATTTGATTGATTTGTACAGATAATTGATTTATAACTTATTTCCTGTTGTTTATATAAACTATTTTATATAATAATGACATTTTACTTTTATTGCAGGATATGAAAAATATTTTAGATAAATGCAGTAAACTGTGATTTTAAAGTTATACTGAGAAAGTTAATATGCTCAATTAATTATGCACCTTCCTGTGGTGTGGCCTGAATGCATTTTTGATGTTTAAAGAATCCTTCTGACTATTTATTTCTTTGTAAATTATAAGTGCAACTGAACGCTTCTTCTAACTGTAAAATAAGCTAAAACTAAATTTCTCTTATGTATCAAGTGTAACATCTAATCTTAGTGATAATTGGTTTGCTGGATGAGTAATTGATTGAGTATTTAAAACATTACTCAATCTAACTTTGAAATCACAGTTATTTTTCAGTAATCTAAAATTTAAAAAAACGTTTATGTTTCTGTCATATAAGAAAATAATTTTGATATAATAACTGTAAGTGTTGATTTTTTTATTATCTAATTTGACTGGGAATTACGTACCTAAAAGGTAACTGATAAAATAGAATAATAACATCTTATGAAGGTCTTAAAATTTATGTATAACTAACATCCCTTTCCTACATTATCTGTACATAATGTAAGGAAGTTATACAGTAGCTGAATATGATAAACAGAAGCTAGTCTACCAGTGACCAGTCATGTTAATTGACATCTACTGTGAATTCGCTGTGAATTCGCATGGCTGACTGGACCCCTGTTGTGAATACCCCACATTCCTGTTCAGTTGTCTTAAAAGTATTCACAACAGGGGTCCAGTCAGCCATGCGAATTCACAGCGAATTCACAGTAGATGTCATTATTATATAAAACAGTTTATATAAACAACAGGAAATAAGTTATAAATCAATTATCTGTACAAATCAATAAATTTATGGTTCTACTATTGTACTACATATCAAGTCTACTGACACGCTGCTGAACCTAATCAGAGAGGATTAAAACTGATAAGGGGCAATAAAACGATTAAGATATTTGGCCACCTGCGGTTTGGAGGGGGGGGGGTGTCACTTATGAAGGACATTACCGCGTCACATATGTATTTGAAAACTTGACTTATCCGTTTGAATAGTCACTAGTGAAAGGGTTAGACAGAGAAAAGGTACGTGGACTTGGCAGTGTGGATTTTGAACGGATGAGCTAGCTGCTCATGATCTGCACTATTCGCAAAGATGAATTCTACTGCACTCGTTGGTACGGTTTTATTGTATTTCAGGGGACTGCTCTGCTTCAACATTGTGGGACAACAAATTATTGCTGGCGGGGAAAAGTGGAAATATGACCTTAACGCCTTACACAAACGCTGATGTTATATATAATTTGAATCCTAAGACGAAAATAATTATAATTCTGAGAAACCCTATAACAAGGTGAGCAATAGATACTTTTAATTCAAGAAAGGAACAGATCAATACAATCTCAAAGTGTGACGTCACAGAATTCATTGACGTAAAAGGGTAGCGGTGGTGTAGAGGTTAAGGTGTCGACCGCTCATCCCGGAGGTTGCGGGTTCGAGCCCCACTGGGGTCACGACCGTACTTCCTCATAAAACACCAGTACTGGTTTTTCCAGGAAGCGGACTCGAGAGTGACTCGATAAGCTACAAGCTTTCTTCACAATCGAGCTAAAATAAATAAAGAGAGAGAAGAGAGAAAACTTTCTGACTGACCGTCACATGCAGTTACACGTAAGGCCACTGCCTTGTAATCAGTAAAATTTTATGTCCATCATGGGTTCGAGCACCGCTACCAACCGGACTTCTTATATGAGAAAGTAAATCGCTTCTGAACAAGGGCACGATGAATAGGTTAACTGTTCGCAAGTGTAGATAACTGAACTATTGTAGAAACCGGCGTGAAACCAAAGAAAAATCAAAGCGCTGTGAGCGCTGAAGGCATAGTGGCTCTAAATTAACTCCCCTAAAAACAACTTTTGACCTTCGTGATTTGCACTGAACCTTACCTAAAGCGCGGGTCGAAATGTGCATAGGAAGAAATTTAGTATATGACACATAATGAATGATTCACAAATATATGGGTGGCAGGGAAGTTTGTTTTATTATAAAACGTACGTTAAATGAAAAATAGTCACATGGTCAACAATATCAAATGTTTGAGAGAACAATCAAAATAATTCAAAATAATGCGCTTTGTTCAACTTCAAGCGATATCTGATGATGTGGATCGAAAATTATTGTGTACCAAGGACAAGACCTTGAAACAGAAATAAACAAAGCAATACCAGCAATGAAATATAAATACAGTACTGTACAATGTGTATAACAGGGAAAACCAAAAATGATTCTTGGTTACCTTGTAGTTGTAATCGGTGAAACCGTTCACTGGGCCTTGACATGCAGCGTCCTCGATAAATGGCGGGTGATTTTGATCACGTGAGTTCCTTCTCGGGAATGTACGTAAATTATATCTTTTTTTTAAAAGAAATTTATGTTTAGGTAAATATATATCTAATCGCCAACAAGAGGGCCATGATGACCCTTTATCGTTTACATGTTGAACCATTGCCTTTCACGCCAAGGTCAAAACAAAGATTTTTTAAGTTTCTCCGACCATCGGGGAGGGTCAGTTTTGACCCAAGGGACTGATTCGAAGAAACTTGGCAGAGGTTCACTAACAATACTATACGCTAAATATCTAAACTCTAGACCTTGTGGTTTTGGAGAAGAGGATTTTTCAATTTTCCCCTAGTATATAAATCTATATGAAAGCAAGTGACTCCCTTGGTGAGGTTAGTTTTGACCACAGGGGAATGATTTGATAAAACTTTAAAGAGGTCTACTAGACAATGTTACATACCAAATATCTAAGCTCTATGCCGAAGATTTTACGTAAAATAACTGAACCCCGGGTAGTGTCAATTTTGATCCCAGAGGCATGATTGAATAAATATGGTTGGGAACTACTAGAAAATGCTATATATCAAAATATCTAAGCTCTAGGCCTGGTGGTTTTGGACAAGAAGATATTTAAAGTTTTTCTTTTCGGTTGTCATGGTAACAGGAGTTCTGCTTGGGTCCACTTTATTTGAACAACGTCGGTAGAGCTCCATGCCGGGAACAACCCCAGCAAAGTTTCATCAGCAATAACGAAGTGGTTTTTCATGAGATGTTATTTAACTCACATTGAGCACGTTGTGATCAGGTGATCTAAAAAAAACACCACCGATCGGGTATGCACCTACACAGCATATAGAGGGCTCGGAAAAGCGCGATCCTCAGCAAATAGACACATTGGATCACGTTGATCAATTGTCGAAGTTATGTCTACTGACAAGTGTAAGTAAGTGCCAGTGACGCGAGTCATTTTGTTACATGTCTCTACACACCATTACAGAAGATCGGAAAACTCATGTTGTTAGTCCCCTAACGGTCAAATTACCGGTTAAAAAACTATAGGTTTGTGCTGTTACGCCCGCCTGACTCACAATATGTCCGTCTTTCGTAGGTCCGTCCGCAATTTTGTTTTCGGTCTTTATCTTCCACATGTACAGACCGATTTTGATATAACTTCACACAATGGTTTCCCATACCCTAGAGTGTGTCATGCATACCAAGCAACTACCTTCTCCTAATTTCAAGGTCACATTTAGGATTCAAACACTTCTATGTGCAATTTCGTTTACGGTCTGTATCTTTCACAGGCATTGACAGAGTTTGATATAAGTTCACATGTGCACAATGGTTACCCATATCTCAAGGATGCACCATGCGCAATATCCAGTTACCGGCTCCCCAGGTCTGAGTTATACGTAAGAGCTCGAACCGTCTGTAAATTTTTAGTGTTGTGTACATCAGTCTATATAGATTGCTCAAAACCGGTATGGAACTTCGTACTGCATGGCAATAACTTATAAAAAAGGAGAAATCCTATCGTGACTATAAAAAATTTAAATCACCAATTGCAGAATGTTTATCAAATAATCTGGACGTTCGCCGCACATATCAGTTTGAAATATGAGTTTTGCAGTACAACACCCTAACTAAATATTTCACAGACATTCTTTGTAAGTCTGCCACCGAACCAGCATGGCGGCCAAGTATTTCAAACGCCTGCATCACTATCGCAACAGACCGAAAGTCAAAGTCAGGTTAAACAAATGTTCTTCGGGAAATTAAACGGCTTGAAATCGTGGAGCAAACTTAGAATTTAGAGACTAATTTTAGGAATTATGACTGACATGCCAATGAAACGGAGAGTGCTCGAATATTCTAGTAAATGACAAACAGTGAGTTTCCGAGAGTTTGTTATTCAGTATTGAAGTGCATTCTGAATTTGATCAATAATGTTTATGAGAGTGGTCATTAAATGTCTTTTTTTTCTTTTTTTGTGTTTGGAATTATTTTTTGTATAATCGCAGCGTAGTTATGATCGGCTGCACTTAAACTTAGGTAAATCAATAATTATATTAAGGGGATAATGCCGATTTTTTTTATAAAATATATTTTCGCAAATTCATGAAAATGAACACTAACCTATACTTAATTTGTTTTTACTTCAATTAATATTTTAATACTCTTTTCAGACTTTATTCTGGATATCTATATTTTAAAAAAGGCAGAAAAAGTGCGGAGGAGTTTCACACTAAAGTTGTTCGCGCTATAGACAGCCATAAGAAGTGTCTGACGTCACACAGCGAGCGTCATTGCGCTTACTTCGAACCGCATCAGGTAAATATTTAGAACGTTTTGTAAAGTGCGGACTTTGACAAAAATTGCAGACGTCGGATGTCTCATTGCCTCTCCATGTTTCTGAAAACTGAACTTAGACAAATATGTACGAAGGTCCTGCAAAAGTTGTCAATTGTCTTTTTATATTTTCTATCATCTTCAAAGTACATGTACTCCACCTTGTCCGAAACACAGTTTGAAATATTTTAGCCAGTCTGTTATAAGTAGTCTTCTTTCATTAATATATAAAGCGCTGCCAAGAGAGCCTGTTTTCTTCCTGCGAAACATTTCTTTATATTATTAAGTCACATGCGCTCTTAGACATTTGTACTACAGACGTTGATTTACAGCACGCCAAGGTCGTTATCATCATAACACTTAAAAAGAAGCACTGTTATAAAGAATAAGGTGTACACGTGAACATCATTAATTTTGCTTCGACGCTTCTTATGGTAAAATTTTTACAGCCGAGTTCTAAGTTATACTAATTCAGTTTTGCTGGATTGTGAAGAAAGCTTGTAGCTTATCGACTCACTCTCTATTCCGCTTTCTGGAAAAGCCAGTACCAGTTTCATATGAGGTGGTACGATCGTGACCCCAGTCAGGCTTGAACCCGCAACCTCCGGGATGAGCGACAGAAACCTTAACCTCTACAGCACCACTCCTTAAAGCGCCATGTGACTATATGAGCCGATGGACAGGGCATTCGAACCATTGGTCCACTAGCTTGTGTTTTTTTTTTCGTTTCTACTGTTTGTTATAAGCGTAGCAAATAAATAAGTAAAAATAACTCGACTGTCACAGCTTAATGCATAGTTTCCGGGCAAATTTTTAGAGCAAGTATCTTTCCCTCCCGAGTCAACACACGAGTTGACCACCTTATGCAAATATTTCTTATGTACAACTCTTTTTTCAAAATTATGTGAACGCTACACTCTAATAAACATGTACATAAATGTACATGTACTACAAACTACATATCTGTCAACGTCTTCTACCACATACTTCATAGGGCGATGTCTGCTTTTGTGATAAATGTTTAGGTCCACACAAGCTGTGCCATCTCGTCAGTAACTCTTACTTCTTTAAGGATTTAAACTGCATGTACATTAAGCTATACGAGTATATACCACACAATATGCATTTTGGTCTCTTCCGAGCCTAGTGCGGCGTTTTATATAGTTCCTAATTTAAGCTTTTTCGTCTTTGTTACCAAAGTCAGGTTATACGACTTTATGTAGTTCAATTAGAAAGCAATTTGCACGAAATTATTGTTCAAATGGAGGTTTTAGTGCAATAAAAGTACGGAATCCCAGAAGTGCCATATGTAAGATACCGACCACTGAAATTAAACGATATTTTATCTTGTTTACTCCTAATTGTAATTCCGTAGTTTTTACTGCCTAAGATATCATATACCAATGTTTTATACAACTAAGTGTAATGTTTCCATATAAAAGTCTGATGTTCTTTTCCTGCAAATTTCATAGTTACATACGTCCTGAAAAGAAAATTATTTTTTAATGGCGTATTTTAGCAAAATATTAAGGCGTTACCAACGGCCAAGTGTTCAGAGGTTGTAATCTTAATATTTGCGACAGTACAGGCCTTTAAACGGTCAAAAAATGTCCTTTGTTATGCGTGCCCATTAAACAATGAAATCCATGTCAGTAACTCATCAATTCAAATTTACGAAACGGTTGTGTCTTAAATATACAAAGTCATTACATGTTGCATTGTGCCATACGCGAATCAATATGTTTTAATTCATAATTATTTTATGCTGTCAGTTTCTACTACCCCCGCTTTTGCTAGGCATACTTTTATAAGTGGCCAGGTACTTTTGTTGTTTTTTTTCAGAAAAAAATGCCATTTCAATGACATATAAATTCGTGGTTACATAATGGTTATATATAGCATAGGAACCTATGCTCCTGTGTGTCCCCAGTTGTTTTGTGTTTGGTAACTGTTACATTTTATGAGGGTCTAGAAGAAAAAGAAAATAGCTTTTCTGATATTTCTTAAGAAAATTAAGGTTCACAATAGGGATGGGCAAGGGCAGATACTATGTTGTTAATATCTAGGCGTGAAATGTGTTATATAATTCTTAAATGTTTGTTTGTAATTGTGCTTATTAGGTCCACCAACCTCGTTCGAGGTATAGTCGGTACGACCCGTAATTCTTAAATGATAATTTACAAAGTATGTTCCCGAGTGTTTATGCGCGGATTTGATTTAAATACTTTGATTTTATTAATCTTAAAATAAACTGGCTTGCAAATATCGTAGAGATAAGGTATCTTTTAGTAAATAATTCGTTACGTTATGATCCTAGAACTCTAAACATAACAAACAAGTATAATGTTGTAAACAAAATATGTTTTATAGGTCTAGTCGCCATGAAATTGTGTGCTTATGCTGTAATTTAACAAAAAATTCTTATCACAAAATGCGGTAATATATCCCGGCACGCATAGGGAAGAGCAAAATAGATTTTGAATCACCTCCCAATGCCGTTAAACCCAATTTTTGAGAAAATCCTCTCAGTTTTTGTAGCTATCTTATTGTTTTTCATTATATTATATTATATACGAAATAACATGCATCATTTTCTTGTCGCTTTTGCAATTTCGGTCTCAAAACTAAGAATATAACTTTAAAAATGTTTCAAAAATTACGTTTTTTTAGCCTCAAAGGGATGCCCCGCGTCAGTCGAAAAACTTGTACTGTAAGTCTATGGTAATGTATTTAGCATACTTATACCAAATGGTTGATCATTCACGAGAAATATTTTCCCAGATTATTAATTTTTTTACATTTTACATTAAATGTATGTATGTTTTATGTTTCTAGCTTAGAATTCAGATTGGTCTTTACTACCTTTATATCGAAGACTACATGCGAGTATTTCCGAGAGAGCAGATAAAAATTATCACACTTGAAGATTATTCAAAGAATATATCTACCACCATTACAGATGTTTTCAACTTTTTAGGTACTGGTAAGTTGATTATTTTCCGATATTTTGTTACATGAAACTACCGCAGTATGCAGTATTTATACCAGTCTACCAGACACAGCATATTTCTAATCGATTATTTTTTATAAATACATACTTTAATGAGTTATCTCCCATTAACTGTCAATTGCTCTTCTTTTATCGCTATTTTGTTTCTTTGCTATGGTAGATATCGCGGACATATATACACATGTACTTTTGTCCGTGCAGATATCAAGGTTGAACATATGCGACCATAATAAATCGGATTTATTAGATATTAAGTAAACACATTGACATTACTGAAACTTCTGCTAACTAAGAAATTCCGAAAGTCATACCTAGAACAATAAGAAACAACACTAAATCTGTGAATTTACCAGATGGGGAAGATAACGAAGGTAAACTTTTTTACAGCGTTGTCGGAAGTATTTTCCATATTAGATTATGAATTGCACGAAGTTGAAATGAAAGATGGATCAGATAGAACTTAAAATTCATTTTCAACCAAGTGACAATGTTTGAGCTGACCAAGGTCGGTCGTGCTCATACTGTGCTATTGTGATCGGCATTCCTCCGTCCAAGTCAGAACAATATTAGACCAAAACGTTCCATGGTCACCACTCTTTGTTTGCGCTTTCAGTGCTTTGATTTTATTTTGTAGAAATACCGCCAGACGAGGAATTGTTACGAATTGCCAACCGAGGAAAAGCCAATTCTAATACAAAGAGCCATAAAACTACTGGACAGATGTTACCTAAGACATTTAATATGTTATATAAATTTTACAAGCCATATAATGATCGACTTGTTAAATTATTGGGAAATAAATTTAATTATAATTAAATGGATTAAGTTCATGTTCTTTTTATTCCGGTTAAATCCAGCGTTGTTAATCGTCTTATAAACAACGTTTTGTAGGTCTGATGCGCAGCAATTAAAGTCCCATGAGCATTTTGAATATTAGATTATTTGTAGTTTTTATATTACCAAGAAAGATATCTCAACGGCGAAATTGACTTTTTATCTGTTCGAAATACATTCCTAACGTTGCTTTTAAAAATTGAAGGTACATGTTTCAAATATAGCGCGATATTTTTCAATGATATTGCAAAAATAAGAAACGTTGTTTGATCACGTTTTTTTTTTTTGAAAGAGCGACAAAACTATAAAAGAAATGTCTCTATGCCAACATTGTTGTAGACTAAATTATATTCCTGGCATGGGGATGTACCAAGTTTGTTAAAAGAATTCAATTTCGTGCAGAGATCTAACTGCCATGGCCGAAAGGAATTTTTTTAATCCTCTTCTCCACAATCACAAGGCCTGCAGCTTAGACATTTGGTATGTTACATTGGACATAGTGGACCTTAACCGAATTGGTTCAAATCTTGCCCCTTGGGACATCATTGACAACACCAAGGGGGTCACTGGTTTTCATATAAACTTATAAAGGATTTAAAATGATCTTATTCTCCAAAACCACAAGACCTAGACAAAGCAGCTTTGATATTTAGTAAATATCATTTCTTAGTGGAATTCCTACAAGTTATGCCCCCAAGTTCAGAACTGGCCCTGCACATTTACATAGATTTATATAGGAACACTTTTAAAACTGTCTTCTCCATAGCCAAAAGGCCCAGCGCTTAGCTATTTGGTACGTAACATTTTCTAGTGGACCTCTACCAAGTTTATGTACAGCCTCCAAGTACAAAAATATCAAAGAAATGCATCTGCACCATGCACTAATTGTACAAGGAAACTTGCCACGCACTCTATGGTCCAAGTTTTGCGGACGGACGGGCATGATTGATTTTTATGGCTAAATGACCGCTAAGTTATACAACATCCATAGATTTTAACTTTGGACCTTGCTGTTTGGACAAGAAGATGTTTTAATATGCATCCTTCTGGTTGTCATGACAACACGAGTCATGGAAAGAGTCCGCTTTTTTTAAACATCTTTGGTAGAAGACCTTCCGAAGAATATTTCTGTAAAGTTGAAATGAACTCGGACTGATAGTTTGAAGGAAAATGCGAACTTTGGACATCGAATGATCCTAGAACGTGAGCTACATCTAACAGAAGTCGTTGAATATCACGCCAACTGGACCGAGTTGTTCGAAACTTTAATCAGCGATGAAGCTTAACAATTATACATCAATGAGGCTCGGTTTAAACTGTCAAGGGCAGCCAGTAATGATAGACCTAAATCCCAAACATCAAGTTTAACGACTTCTGTTTCTGCTATAGGTCTATAACCAAGAGGACTGGGTAAACGTTTTGTCATCACTATTTATATCCTTTTGTCTTCAAAATCAAATTATATTTACTCTCCTGAAATACTGAATTTCAAATTTAATAATGATAATACGTTTATTGCAAAATGTATAGGTCACCAATTGTATGTAAATACACCGTGTTTGGGGAGGGCCAAGTTATAAAGCTGGTAGAACTTGTGTCCCAACCCTTTTGTAGAACAAATCGTTTTATTGGAACTTGTAGGATCGTAGTTTCCCCATGATAGTAAACATTACTCCAAACCATGTCTTAGGTATGACCCCGGACTGACGAAGGGACGGACAAACGGGCGAACAATGACATAACAATGAGATCATGGGGAAATGATGATAATAATAATAATAATAATAATAATGATTATAATATAATCATCCTCATCATCCTCATCACCATCATCATCATATTTATAATAATAATAATAATAATACTTATAATAATAATAATAATAATAATAATAATTTTTTTATTTATAGACGTTAAACAAGGCGAACAATGACAAAACTATAATATCAAGGGGATTATAATAATAATAATAATAATAATAATAATAATAATAATGATAATACAAAATGTAATAATAATAATAAATTCTTGATTTATAGAAGGTAACATGTACAGAAATAGCCTGGCGATAGAGCGTCCGCTTAGAGTGCGGAAGGTCGTGGGTTAAAACATGGCCTTCTGGAAAAAAATACGTAACATAAAAGTACAGTAAAGACAACTTAAATTTCACCTATACACAAATTCAGTTATACACCATTCAATATGACAATCACTCAATGAATTATAGCAAACACTTTGAAACATTTCCGAATGCCCTGCATAAACATACCAGGAGTTGTATCACTGGTAGGCTCGATCCTGTCTTCTCTACTGAAGAGGTTCTTCCATCATGGCTGCCTTTTGGCGAAAACCATAGTGACTACAGTTAACTCTAAAACTCACCAGCTCAACTATACATGTAGTATGGTTACTCTTCAGTCTAAACTGAGTAAAGGAGTGAAAACTGTATAGAGTTACTCTGAATAACGACCGTGGTCCGACCACCGTTTTAGTATGGTTCGACTAGAGTTTTCATTCGGAACACCTCTGTACTCTTTAGTATGCTTTTCACACCTTCATTTTGAAGAGCAACCAGACTATAGTTGAGTCGAAGTGAGTGTTTGCGATAACCGTAGTCACTATGGCAGCCCATATCAAAGTTGAAAAACACACATTCAACGGAAAAGCAGTCATAAAATCATAATGATTCTACGTGGTTGCTTGTATTGCATTTATAATAACCATGTCACTATAAACTATTTACAAAAATATTTGCGTGTTATGCAACAGGCTAATTATAACCGAAGGTTATTATAATTTGTTAGGGACCATACTTACATAATACATAAAACAGTCCTAAAGCAGATAAAAGATCGTAAATTAGGTATAATAGGACAGTATTATCCTATTGTCACGAAATGTTTAAAAATAGGCACCTTACTGTGATTTCATAACAAGATGTCGACTCAACAGATTTCTGCTAAGCGCATGTTGTCTTTATAATAC
>JAFMSR010000017.1:18250262-18302331 GCA_022818135.1 Saxidomus purpurata
AATAGTCTAAACTTCACAAATTTAAGAACGAATCATCAGATAAAAAGGTTCCAGTGTAAATTAATGTAAAGCAATACTGTATTTTTGAATACCAAATAATAAAGTGTTACACACACTCTTGAAATCGCAATATAAACAGTAGTGTGTAACCATACATTCAAACTAAGCGCATCAACATTTTCAATACATTTTCTCAAATTGTTAGATCTATGAACATTTTTTACTTGAAGTGAGTAGTTAATTCTTGCCATTACATTTACATTTTTATGTAATAGCATAACATTTTAGAGAAATTGAATTTCTTCATCGGAATCTGTGAATGAGCAGCTTTAAAGGTCACGCATGCAATCAGCAGTTCATTTCTCATTAAGTAACACTTCAACAGGTAGCATATCAAGCAGTGACCAGATGCTGCAAAGCACAGAAAAGATCTCATATTTACAATTTTTACCCTTGTTGTGAATCTTCAGCCATATTGATAGGCACCTTTCCTTTAATTTGATAAGAAAAAATGAAAAAATAAATTGAATTTCGAAATATCTGTTTGGTACAACTATTTGGTAATAGGGGATTTTCCGAAAGTGCATCCCGATCTGAAAATGTGTTACCAAATTTAGCAATTCAAATTCGGTTTGGGAAGCAGGCTATTACTTTTTCACAGGTTTAGAAAATCATTAGGGAACGCACCCTAATTTCCCATTTGGGACGTTTCGCCCACTGAGTTGACCTATGACGTATTTCATGCAAACTGTGTACAAGAACTGACTGCACCTTAGCGATGTACTTCCGTTGTCTTATTGAAAGAGGTTCCGAGTCTCATGCAGACATATACGTTTACAAATAAATACTTACAAGAAGCTCTGTTCCATTTCCCCTATTGCTGAATACCACAACTCTGAAAAGATTCAAATTTGTAACTATATAGAGAGTCTTAACATTTAATATTGAAAATCAGACAGGTATGTTTCAGAGGATGAGAGGTGCAGATGGGCGTATATCCCTTCAGAATAAGAAAGTAGTGTGCATGCTTAGGGCTATTTTTTTCTATTTTCACCAGGAGAAATTTCATATTTGCTGGTATTACTGAATTCAGTAAATTCAATTTTCTATTCACCATCAATTCAATCTACTATCAATCATCCACTCAGTATCAATTCACTCTATCAAATTTTGAACAAATTTGTTAGAGGTCCACTAGACAATGTTAAACACCAAATATCTAAGCTCTTTGTTTATACCTTGTGGTTTTTCAGAAGAAGATTTGTAATTCTTTTCCTGCATAAGTCTTTGGTGGGCTCGTGGTTTTGGGAGACTTCTACTTTTAGCTCTGGTAGCCATGTTGTTCAGTAAATTGGCAACATTTAACAACATAAGTTAAGAAATTAACGCCAATATGCATCTTGCCAAGTTTGATGTTATTCCATGAAGTGGTTTACGAAAAGAAGTCATAGGAAGCATTGTAACCGGATGGACTGACAACAGACATCCAACGATCCTGGTCAACCTTATTTCAGTCATTTGTCATACATGTGTTTATACAGGCTACATGTAACCATTGTTCCTGGAAAGGACCACTACTTAAGAACCTATTCCTTCATGGCAAACTGCCAACTTTCGCACATAAGAGTCATAGTTGGCAACAGGACTCAAACCCACGACGACTCTCAAACAATGTAAGGTCACAGTGATATCAACCTGCGACTCTTAACCACTCAATCACATGGGCTAGGTTTAGAGGTACATATATAACACACTAACATTATTCTATATACACTTGATAAGTTTTAAGAAGAATTTCATACCTGTAACCAAGTTTAGTAGCCTCTGTAACAAGGTTCAGGATGTATGTCTCGTTGCTTGTACCTATAATATCAAGGCTAACAGTACATAATACTACAATCATTACATACAATATCAAGGCTCAAATTACCTAAATCATTGGCTTAAATTACTACAATGATTACCTACAATATTAAGATTTCTATAACTACAATTATTACCTGCAATATCAAGGCTTACATTACTTCAGTCCTTACCTGTGATATCAAGGCCTAAGTCACTATAATCATGACCTACAAAATCAAGGCCTAAATTACAAAAATTATTACCTTCAATATCAAGGCCTTATAATGAGGGGAGCAGTGGTGTAGAGGTTTAGGTTTCGGCTGCTCATCCCGGAGGTTGCGGGTTCGAGCCCCACTGGGGTCACGACCGTACTTCCTCATATGACACCCAGTACTGGTTTTTCCAGGAAGCGGACTCGAGAGTGACTCGATTAGCTATAAGCTTTCTTCACAATCGAGCTAAAATAAATTAGTATAAACTAAGGCCTTATAATTACTACTTTCATTTTCTGCAATATAAGGCTTAAACTGCTACGGTCATTACTAACAATATCAAAACTTCTATGACTTCAACTGTTGCCTTCGATCATTATCAAGGCTTGAATTACTACAGTCATTATCTACAATATCAAGGCTTATATTACTACAATCATTACCTACAATACCAAGGCTTAAACAAGAGCTGTTTGTAAAACACGTATGCCCCCTTAATGCAATCAGTAATTATGGTAATGATGATTGAAAAAAGTCTAACAATGTAAGGAACAGTTTTTAAAGTAAAAGTCACTGTGAACTTGGCATGTGACCTAATAACCTGAAAATTAATAAGGGTCATCCATTAATAATGACAAATCAGGTTTGAAAAAAACGTGTATGTATTTTTTTTCATATGGCCTTCAAAAACTATAATGTGACCTGTAAATAAAAAATAAATAAAAAATGTTGGCCTTAAAAAAATATAAGTGGCCTTACAAAAATACAACTTTTTGCTTACAAAAAAATTTGGTGGCCCAGACACAAAAGAAATTAGTCTGCCTAAAAAAAGTCCCTGTGACCTTGACCCACTGACCTCTGAAGGGGCACAAAAATAGAAAAATTACATTTATATTGGCTTTTGTTCCTCATTGTTTTCATAGACATTTACACCAGGTAAACAATGTTCAGATAGATTGCGATATAGCAATCTCAGTGTTAATTGTATATTCATCCTCGGTTTTAAAGCTGACCTTGCAGATACATTTATAACAAAGTCCTCATGACAGATCCTCACTCCAGTCCTAAACTGATTATGTACACTTAATGGGACACAGTATGTGTTTCGTTCGCAGCCTTCATAATTAAATGTAATTACATTTATTTCAATTGTTGACTGCTACATTCTTATGCCCGTAAATTAAAAAAAACAACTGATTAATACAACTCCTTTTTGTTTCTAAATGCATTTATACTTTTCAACATATTTAGTGACTTGACTGACAGAATCGATGCTCAAACTTATATAAAATAGGCCTTTATTTAATCTAGTTCATGCTATTACATAGCTATATAAGAATTTATAATACCTGTAAGACCAGGTAAGAGCACGACAGTTGGTCGAGTCTCCGGGTCTGGATGAATCACACTGTCATCGTTGTATGCCCAGTCTAACCGGACCTGTCCACCATCTTGCATCGGCAGTATCTCACTGCAAAACACAAATTGTACAGTATTGTTCTACAAGATGGCAGGATAAAACTGTGTTATGCCATTAACAATGGAAAAAATAGAACAATATTGCTAAAAATAAGGCAAAATGAAACATGCTGATGGTTAGTAGTAATCAGATAAAAATATGAATGGCTTTTTATGCTTTATATAAGGCATATTGGAATGCAAATATTATATCTGTCAAGCACCTGTTCATCAAAAAAAGTTTTTTTTTTATTTTTCAGACAGTGCTTGCTGACAAAAAACTGAGTACATAATATTGGACCAGCAGGTGCTTGCTGACAATATCCTTGTCCAAAATATGGAACCAGCAAGTACCTCCTCACAAATATTTCAGTCCAACATATGGGATCAGCAGGTGCTAGCTGATAAAACTCCCAGTCAAACTGTATGAGACTAGCCAGTACTTGCTAACAAATATCCCAGTCCAACATATGGGACCAGTCAGTGGTTACTAACAAATATCAAAGTCCAACATATGGGACCAGCCAGTGCTTGCTGACAAATATCCCAGTCTAACATATGGGACCAGTCAGTGCTTGCTGACAAATATCCCAGTCCAACATATGGGACCAGCCAGTGCTTGCTGACAAATATCAAAGTCCAACATATGGAACCAGCCAGTGCTTGCTTACAAATATCCTAGTCCAACATATGGGACCAGTCAGTGGTTATTGACAAATATCGAAGTCCAACATATGGGACCAGTCAGTGCTTGCTAACAAATATCCCAGTCCAACATATGGGACCAGTCAATGCTTGCTAACAAATATCCCAGTCCAACATATGGGACCAGTCAATGCTTGCTAACAAATATCAAAGTCCAACATATGGGACCAGCCAGTGCTTGCTGACAAATATCCCAGTCCAACATATGGGACCAGTTGGTGCTTGCTAACAAATATCCCAGTCCAACATATGGGACCAGTCATTGCTTGCTAACAAATATCCCAGTCCAACATATCGAGGGTTGCCCGCAAAACTGTTGTAACTACATTTTTTATCAAAAATGACATTTTTCAATTTTCTTATGTATTTTTTTGAAACGCATAATCTGATTTAATAGCCAGATTGATACCTTTTTTTTTCATGAATTCATTTATTATTTGCATAAAGTTGTATCTCAGATTGTCTAAAATGCTCCCTGCAAGACTGTTGTAACTTGACTTACTACTGTCTTGCAGAGAAATTTACATGAAAATAATTTGCAAAAAAACTGCAAAACAGTGGTAACTGGAATTACTACAGTTTTGTGTGATCAACTCTACGTAAAACAAGGTAGTGTACACTGCAAAACTGTTGTAACTCATTTTGCAGTGTTAAATATACATAGAAAACAGGTATTGCTTTGCTGCAATATGATAGTAACTGAATTTATGTTGACAAAATACTGCTACAAATAAATAAATAAATCATCTTATGCTAAAAATGGAAAGAGTACAAAAAAGTAGTTATAATCTGGAAATAGACTTTTTCAATGTGAATGCTTATAACCAGTACTTAAATTTATGAATCTAAATGAATTCAAAACCATTTCCTACTAATCAAAATTCAACTTGAAGCAGTCCATTTTTAAATTTTGATGGCATATCATAGGAATGATGTTACAAACTTTTAAGAAATTTGCAGATCAGCTTGAAAAGGATGGACATCACGATCATGACTAAAGTTAATGTGACAAAAACTTTGCCTTTGAACAGTAGTTAGACATTCTTACTGATAATTTGCATTTCTTATGGTTAAAACAGTCCCCTACAGATTTTAGTGAACCTTTAATTTGCGATTCAATTTAGTTAAATAAAGAAGATTTTTTCTGAGTGTTATCTATGTTACCATTCTCTTCAATGACAAACAAAATTTCTGAGTGTAAAGTAAACCAGAATTTTGTAAAGTAATTTCAGTCATCATCCTTTGATTTTACTTATAAGACCACCACTCAAAATTTTTTTTATTTTCGTTTCCACTGCACCGTTTGTTTCTCTGCAATACATATAAAATTCTAACAAAAAAAAAATTCAAAAGGCCTAAAAATTGTTTCTTATAGTCATATCACTTCCATCCGTAAAGACCCGTTAACCTAAAGATAAAAAAGTGATGGCATAGAACAAAGTATTGCCTGCTTTAATCAAAACACTGAAGGTTCAAACTCTGATATGGTCATAATGGCTGATGGAAAATTATTTTGTTTGTTGTATTCAAGTTGTCCTGTTTGAGAAGGTGAGCTTCAACAGTACATATTTAATGAACATATTTTCTTTACATTGAATCTTATTGTAACATTGATATTTCTTGTCAACAAGAATCACAATGGGAATCAGTGATGAAAAGTGTTGCCAATAGTTTCCCATATTAAAGATGACCTGAACTGAAAGTTTTTCACATGCATGATGGATTCGATAAAATTGAACACAGACAAATAAAATATTAGTAGCCCTTGCATCTTAAATGTACAAAACAATGTTTTTGACAATGATCAATAGCCCTAACCAGAAATAAATATTCTTAATCACTTTTCAAAACTTGTAATTGTTAAGAATACTATCTAGCACTTGAATGATTGTGAAATATTTTGGTGTAATTTACAACAATTGTTAGAATACTTAGTCTTGTGATACAATGTCCTGATGGTACTACAGATATTTTATGATCTTTTCAGGCCCTATATTCATAATGCACAAATTCTCTTTAAAGTTCTAGGAGCACAGTTACAATTAGTTTATATGTCCTGAAGGAAATGACCTTACTTGTACCAAAAACATTCCCAACTATGCTTTTTAATTTAATAAGAATGTTAGAAATTATAGAGCGAGGTATTTGCAAAGAATAAGAAATGCTTTGTGGCAACTCTTATTCGTGACGAAAGAACTTGAATACTGAAGAATGGCAAATGTCAACATTGTTTCAGAGTAAAAAGAAAATGGCTCCATCGTTGTACTATCAATAAATTTATTTTACTACATCAGTAATTTCAAAGTGATCTTGGGACTTTAAATAAAGATTTATCTTCTCTGACAGCTAATTAAAGACCAGGATTTTTTGTCTTTGTTTTCATTGTAAAAGTAACTGAAGGAACTTTTAAAATAAACAAGCTTTTCCATGCTTGCCAGTAAAAATTCTAAGAAAGGTAGCACAGAATTACTAGAATTCAAAAGACGTAACCATAAAACACAGTTACTCCATAAAATAAAAACTGGAGACTCCATGAAAACTTTAACATTCACTTGCAATGCCCTGCATCTTTTTTTTTCAAAATCGTTAAAGATGTAACGTTCCTTTAAAACCTGCAATACATGTACATATTTCCCATCATAACCTCCATCAACAGACAAGAAAAAGTACATAGCTTTTGTCAGCATTATGGCTTTTTTTTGACTTAGAAAATACATATGAGGTAAATATGGGTAAAGGCCAGACTTAAACTTTTGAGTTATTGCAGCTGTGAAACTTGGAATACTTGTTTTGCATCATCTGTACGCAAAAGAAGAGGTAACTCTGACTTACAATTCAGTTAAGTGTTTCGTATCAGTCCATTATTTGAGATATTACTTCAAAATTCAGAATCCTTGTTAACCATCACGACCCAACATGTCAGCAAGAGCGGATATCTCTGTCAAGGTTTCTTTTTAATTATGACCCTTTTCAAATTAGAATCTTGGTTAAGTTTTTCCTACGAGTCCCATTATTGATATAACTTTTTGAGACATTACTTTGCATTGTAAACACAACTGTTATTGCCCACAGCAATCTTATCTAAATTGCCGTGTGACGTCATGGCAATCTCTCCTATATTTTGCTACTTATGGCCCTTGTTTACACTTTGAAAATACACAGATTCTTGTTTTGCTTATAGCACTGAGAAAAGTGCAGCCTTCTGTCCTACAGACAGCACTTGTTGACTCGGATAGTCCATTTTCTTTATATTAAATTCAACTATATTCGACAGAAATCAAACTGTTATACAGATACACTCAGTCAATGTACTTTATGTAGTTTTAACTTTGGGGTAATATTAATTTCTCTATGAGTCACAATAAGCTGGTGCTGACTGTCTTTATGCAAATTGTGATACTTACTTTGAAGGGTAATATCACATTAACTGATCTAAGACCTAAGTTTATGCTGCATTTTTCCTGGGTTTAGAAAAGTGGCGTACGTAATGGCAATACAGGCTTCATAGTAACCACCAAGGAGACCCTTGTTTTCAATGAAATGTTAGACAATGCTAGCAAAGTCTGTTGCAGCAATATGCTTTTTGCAGAATTATCACCCTGCATTATTATTAAAATGGGATCATACTTCTACATGAAATCAGATTCTTGATGATGGTGACAAATTATACACCAAACTTTCCAGTCACATTTATGGTGATTTTTTAACAGTTGAAAACATCCCTTAAGATTTCTTATTCTTGTGCTTGCTTGAAAATTGAAATAGCATAGGAATAGTCTTGAGGAACTCTACCTTTAGTCTCTGGAAACTGGCATTCCTTCGTTGATTACAGTTTATATGTTTTTTAATTATTGTCACATAAACAGCAAGCATTCTATATAATGTACATTTTTGTACTTGTTTGCTTGTTATGTAAAATTGAAGATAACAAATACAGAGTGTAATATTTTTCGGTGAAGTATCATATTGAAATAGAAATAAACTGTATTCATTTAATGCATACAGAATAATGAATTTGAAGACTATCCCCTTTTGCAATGTTTCAATGTGAGAGTTAAATATCTATTAATGTTACTGATAGCAAAATATTAATCTCAGACATTACGTATGAATACCAGTAACTTCCTTGATCTGAAGGTACCGGGTATAAAAAATTGTGTTGTCAAATGTAAATTTTTCTAGTAAGTAGTTTCGCTTTTTTGTGGGGTTTCTCATATACATAATGTAATTGTAACTTAAATTAATGTAAAAAGCCAAAATCACCCAGGTATTGGTGAAAATAAGTGTTTTAGCTTGGTCATAGCCTTTAGCATTATATAACAGACTGATTATCAATGTATAAAACATAAAATGGTTATTTTATATTGTATTGCTCTCTCAAAAAGTATATGTTTTAATGTTAGGTTTGTCTTAACTGGAAGTGTGGAAACTGTTTAACCGTGCTCTGTATACATGTATAATTCAGAAACTAAAAATAAAAAAACATTCCAGGAACCTAAAACTAACAGAGCTGACTATAAAACTAACTTTAATGCATATATATTTTGTTAAAATATTGTTCTGACCATTTGTTCACCAGTTAATTACTCCAATAAATGATACAAAATCATCACCTTCCAATTTTCTTCAAATTGCAAAAGGCAGTAACTGTTGTACTTTGCATGTCTTACTATATTTTTACTGTTGAAAACTTCCTGCAAAAGAGTTGTAAGTCAAGTTACAACAGTTTTGCAGAAAGGTCGAATATCTATAGATGATCTAGATAATTCTGCAAAAGAGCAGTAAGTCTAGTTACAACTATATTGCAGTACAAATATACATGTTTAAATCTGAAATGTCCTGCAATACAGCTGTAAGTACAATCTTATTAAATAAAATAAGTTATGACAAGTCTAGATAGAAAAATAGAAAATTGTTTTAAAAGAAATGTAATTTCAACACACATGTCCAAAGCATGTTGCCAAAACATTGCTTTCTTTTAAATAAGGAAGTTTTAAGCTTCTCCTGAAAAATTTATAAAAACACAGTTACAACAGTTTTGCGGGCAACCCTCGATATGGGACCAGCCAATGCCTGCTGACAAATATCCCAGTCCAACATAATTCTTTTATGGGACCAGACCACAATTGCTGACAAATATCCAAGTTCAACATAAGGGACCAGCAAGTGCTTGCTGACAATTATCCCAGTCTAACATATTGGACCAGTCAGTGCTTGCTGACAAATATTCGAGTACAATAAAATGGCGCCAACCAGTGCTTGCTGACAATAAAATACAGTCCAAAAAATAGGACCAGTCAGTGCTTGCTGACAAAAAACAGAGTACATAATATGGATTCCCAAAACCAGTCAAACTACATGAGACTAGCCAGTACTTGCTAACAAATATCCCAGTCCAACATAATTATGGGACCAGCCAGTGCTTGCTGACAAATATCAAAGTCCAACATATGGGACCAGCCAGTGCTTGCTTACAAATATCCTAGTCCAACATATGGGACCAGTCAGTGGTTGTTGACAAATATCAAAGTCTAACATATGGGACCAGTCAGTGCTTGCTAACAAATATCCCAGTCCAACATATGGGACCAATCAATGCTTGCTAACAAATATCCCAGTCCAACATATGGGACCAGTCAATGCTTGCTAACAAATATCAAAGTCCAACATATGGGACCAGCCAGTGCTTGCTGACAAATATTCCAGTCCAACATATGGGACCAGTCGGTGCTTGCTAACAAATATCCCAGTCCAACATATGGGACCAGTCAGTGCTTGCTAACAAATATCCCAGTCCAACATATGGGACCAGTCAATGCCTGCTGACAAATATCCCAGTCCAACATAATTCTTTTATGGGACCAGACCACAATTGCTGACAAATATCCAAGTTCAACATAAGGGACCAGCCAGTGCTTGCTGACAAATATCCCAGTCTAACATATTGGACCAGTCAGTGCTTGCTGACAAATATTCGAGCACAATAAAATGGCACCAACCAGTGCTTGCTGACAATAAAATACAGTCCAACAAATAGGACCAGTCAGTGCTTGCTGACAAATCTCCCAGTCCAAAATATGGATTCCCAAAACCAGTCAAACTAGCTGACAAAAAATACAGTCCAAAATATGGAACCAGCAAGTGCTTGCTGACAAATATCCCAATCAAAACTATGTCAGTGTGTGCTGACAATGATACACAGTGCTTGCTGTCAAATACAGTCAAACTTGTATTAAGCGACCTCGTAAGGGAAAGGCCAAAACTGATAGCTTAATAAAATGGTCTATTAATACAAAGTATCACCGGAAACTGCAACCGTTATCCATGAATATCGTTATGTCACATTGTAATTTTCCAAAAGCAGCAAATTAGTTTGAACATGAAAGTACCGAAAATCGGTAAATACTCGACAATTAACACCTGCGAACATAAGAATGAACGATAATCCTTATGAGATTTGACACCTCCGTGCCTAATTTGGACGTTAAATGCAACATCAAAGCGGTCAGTTTTCATAGAAAGGATCAGTTTGCACATAAATGGTCGCCTAATACAAATAAAAGACTGATTGTTGGTCGCTAATTACTGGTCGCTGGTCGCTTAAGACAAAGGTCGCTTAATACACGTGGTCTCATGGGCAAGTTCGACTGTATTTCACTTTGGGGATCATTAATTTATTGATGTTAAAGCCATGACCAAAGAACTATCAATTTAGCAGACAAATAAAAACATCAATGTTTGCCCTGCAGAAAGAGTATGGGAAATTCTCTGTGGAGCTGAATCTATAAATAATTAATTAGTTTCTCAGATATTCTGGCTGTTACATCGTTACTTTCATGACGCATGGTAATAAACAATCAAACTTGGCAAGTTCTCTGCCAGAAAGTACCTGTTTATATGTTTAAAATGAAAGACTTGTATAAGAACATTGCCAAGGGATGTACATGTATAAGTTATACATGAATAATATAATTATACTTGCTCACTCTGAGATTTTGGTGAAAAAAAAACCAAGGTACTTCAAACTGTCTGAAATTAACATTTTTTAGACACAATGCTAGAAAGAATCCTCATATAAAAAGGTTCAAGTATAAATTCCTGGAAACTATTTCTGTATAATTTAAATATAACTAGAGCTATCACTAAATGTGATTAATTCCCCCGAAAGACTGCTTTATAAACTGAGGAAGTTCGTAGTAACAGAATACCTTGCAAAAAAAACTAAAAAAGATATTGTTCTTGGCAATAACTCTGTAATTAATCAAGATAGAGTTATGGTTCTTGTACACTGCACTTCCTCTCATTGTGCTGGACCACTGTATGAAGTTGTACTGCATTCCAACCAGTAGTTTTCAAGTAATGCTCTGCGACAAGGAAAAGTAAAAATGGGCAATAACTCTGTAATGAGTCAAGATAGAGTTATGGTTCTTGTACACTGCACTTCCTCTCAATGTGCTAGACCATTGTATGAAGTTGTATTGAATTCCAACCAGTAGTTTTCTAGAAATGATCCGGATAAGGAAAAGTAACAAAGGGCAATAACTCTGTAATGAGTCAAGAAAGAGTTATGGTTCCTGTGCACTGCACTTCCTCTCAATGTACTTGACCATTGTATGAAGTTGTATTGAATTCCAACCAGTAGTTTTCAAGTTATGCTCCGGACAAGGAAAAGTAACAAAGGGCAATGACTCTGTAAATATTCAAGATAGAGTTATGGTTCTTGTACACTGCACTTCCTCTCATTGTGTTATGAAGTTGTATTGAATTTCAACCAGTAGTTTTCAAGTAATGATCCGGATAAGGAAAAGTAACAAAGGGCAATAACTCTGTAAGGAGTCAAGAAAAAGTTATGGTTCCTGTGCACTGCACTTCCACTCAATGTGCTTGACCATTGTATGAAGTTGTACTGAATTCCAACCAGTAGTTTTCAAGTTATGCTCCGGACAAGGAAAAGTAACAAAGGGCAATAACTCTGTAAATACTCAAGATAGAGTTATGGTTCTTGTACACTGCACTTTCTCTCATTGTGCTAGACCATTTTATGAAGTTGTATTGAATTCCAACCAGTAGTTTTCAAGTTATGCTCCGGACAAGGAAAAGTAACAAAGGGCAAAAACTCTGTAATGAGTCAAGAAAAAGTTATGGTTCCTGTGCACTGCACTTCCTCTCAATGTACTTGACCATTGTATGAAGTTGTCTTGAATTCCAAACAGTAGTTTTCAAGTTATGCTCCGGACAAGGAAATGTAACAAAGGGCAATAACTCTGTAATTACTATAGACAGAGTTATGGTTCTTGTTCACTGCACTTCCTCTTATTGTGCTTGACCATTGTATGAAGTTGTATTGAATTATAACTAATAATTTTCAAGTTATGCTCCAGACAAGGAAAAGTAACAAAAGGCAATAACTCTGTAATGAGTCAAGATGGAGTTATGGTTCTTGTGCACTGCACTTTCTCTCAATGTGCTTGACCACCCCAGTGAAAATGTGACTGAGATCTCACTGAAATCCCAGTGAATTTAGATTGTGGTATTTTGGTATTTTTTTCAAATCCCAGAGAATTTCACTGGGATCTCAGTGAAATTTCACTGAAATCCCAGTGAAATCACCCTTAATACGTCAAACTTAATTTCACTGGGATTTCACTGGGATTTCACTGAAATCAGGATGTGGATCTCTGTGAGATCTTGTTGAAATCCCAGTGAAATTGACCTCAAAATGTATGTTAATTATGATTTCACTGAAATCTGGATCATCCCAAGTGAAATCTCCATATAATTATAAGGGGGATAAGGAACGGGAAATATCCCGGTGTCACAGACTAATTATTGGATGTGGTTACATATAATTATATATTAAATTTAAACATATATTGCATATATATGCAGTGATTAAAGTGTTCAGAGTGTTCAATTATTGCCTTTTGTTTTTTAAATCTGAATGTTAATTTCATGTACATTAATTTTAGATGATCCGGTGGGATTTCACTGAGATCTCACCAAAATCTCAGTGGGATTTTCACTGAAATCCCACTGGGATTTCAACCAAATTTTTCAGTGGGATTTCACTGAAAATCCCACCAAGATTTCACTGAAATCCCACTGAGATTTTGGTGAGATCCCAGTGAAATCCCACTGTTACTTTGACCAAATTTTTCAGTGAAATTTCACTGGGATTTCACTGAAATCCGAAATCCCACTGGGATTTCAGTCACATTTTCACTTGGGCATTGTATGAAGTTGTATTGAATTCCAACTAGTAGTTTTCAAGTTATGCTCCGGACAAGGAAAATGCAACAGACCGCCTGACTGACCGACCGACCGCCCGCCCGCCCGACCACTGGGTGACTCCTATATACTCCCCCAAACTTCGTTTCGGGGATATAAACACATATATAGTGTAGCGGTGCCAGTGAACCAAGCTCTCCAACACTTACAACAGAATTTCTCAAATTGCTATGTAGATTTTTATTTGTGTTGGTGATTCTAGCCAAAATTACTTTTACATTTTATGTCCCCCGGCTGCGCTACTTGGATGATTTGTGTAGGAACTTACAAGAGTTTCCAATCCATATTAGGTATATTAAGGTCCATGATATGTACATGTAACTTACGTATCATAATGTACTTTTGGTGCCCTTTCTAATATGGACCTGAGTATAGTCATGGCGCGACTCTCAAAACACCAGATTGTTGGCCAGAACTTCTCATGGACTACTGGAACTTTGTCTGTCAAAAATTTGTGGAACTTTTCATCAGAACATGTCAGTAATGGTTTCTGAAAATAAATTTTGATAAATCTGTTATTAAAAGGGCATTTCCTTCTTCAACTAGCAGGTTATTTTCTAAAAACGTTACCAATGAGCTAAATGCATGTGAAATAATAAATAAATAAGTTTTTCAAAATGAAATTGAGAAATTCACAGTTTACGCACAGTGTGCCAATATAGTGGTGTTTTATAATAAATCACTATCCATCCAAAAATCATTAAAAAAATTCTTTTACAGTTCTACTAGAACATCCTGATGAAGACTCTGAGTCTAAACGTCAATCTAAATAAAATACAGTAAAACTTATCCTGTTTTGATCGTTTGTACCACTTGTGTTTATTTTTTTGTATAGAACTAGAACATGTATAATTATGTTAAATTAACTGATGTCACCTGGAATTTTTAGCTGAAACTTTCAGGTTTGGTGGCAAACCTTTCAATTATTTGTATAACAAGAGCTGTCTCATGACAGCATGCTCGGGGGTTTGTCAGTACTAAGATAAATTAGTTTTATTGTGATATTGTGTAAGAATAATCATGATAATGGTGAAACTTATAAAACAAAAATTGAGAAATGTTTGTGATGGGGTGGGGTATATTGTGTAATTGTATAAGAATTAAGGTCAAAGTTATAAAAAAAAAACAAGAGCCATGTTACACATGGTTAATCCCCCCGCCGGGAAGAAGTTACCTGAAGGTTGTACTTTCGTACATTTTACTTGGTGAGAGGAAATCCTTAAAAAGCCGTATAGTTATGGTCATGCTGAGTACAGTTTTCAAGTAAGTGGAAAAAGAATAACGCAATGAAGAGAAGGTTTGCAAAATTATACCAATGTTCATTATCAGTATAGGTATGATATTTTTCTATTTGACTAAAAGTAGGCAAGGTAGAGTTATTGTTCTTGCACACTGCACTTCCTACCAATGTGCTATGTCAGTGTATTAAGTTTGAAGAAAATCCCTCAAGTACTTTTGGAGTTATGCTTCGGACAAGTAAATCTAATAAAGGGGAATAACTCTAAAAGTAGGCAAGGTAGAGTTATTGTTCTTGCACACTGCACTTCCTAACAATGTGCTATGTCAGTGTATTAAGTTTGAAGTAAATCCCTCAAGTACTTTTGGAGTTATGCTCTGGACAAAACTTTTAAAGTAAATCTGATAAAGGGGAATAACTCTAAAAGTAGGCAAGGTAGAGTTATTGTTCTTGCACACTGCACTTCCTACCAATGTGCTATATCAGTGTATTAAGTCGAAGTAAATCCCTCAAGTACTTTTGGAGTTATGCTTCGGACAAGTAAATCTGATAAAGGAGAATAACTCTAAAAGTAGGCAAGGTAGAGTTATTGTTCTTACACACTGCACTTCCTCCCAATGTGCTATGTCAGTGTATTAAGTTTGAAGTAAATCCCTCAAGTACTTTTGGAGTTATGCTCTGGACAAACCTTTAAAGTAAATCTGATAAAGGGGAATAACTCTAAAAGTAGGCAAGGTAGAGTTATTGTTCTTGCACACTGCACTTCCTACCAATGTGCTATGTCAGTTTATTAAGTTTGAAGAAAATCCCTCAAGTATATACTTTTGGAGTTATGCTCCGGACAAAGTTTTTCAAGTAAATCTGATAAAGGGGAATAACTCTAAAAGTAGGCAAGGTAGAGTTATTGTTCTTACACACTGCACTTCCTCCCAATGTGCTCTGTCAGTGTATGAAGTTTGAAGAAAATCGCTCAAGTACTTTTGGAGTTATGCTCCGGACAAAATTGGGATGGACACACGGACGGACGAAGACCATTTCTAATATCCCCTTCGCCTTCGGCGGGGGGATAAAAAAAAAACAAGAAAAAACTATTCGGGAAGGGGTGCCGGGGTGGTGGGGGTATATTTTGTAAATGTGAAAGAATTAAGGTCAAACTTATTTTTCAAAATTCAATAAGTTTTATTTTTTTCAGGGTGGGTGGTGTAGGGTTGAGGTAGAAGGGAAACATGATGACCATGTTGCCATAAGCAATATAATATGAAAGTTTGATGAAGAAATATTAAGAAATGGCAAAATCATAGCCAACTTCAAGTTATCTTGACAAAATCAAAGTGCAAAAAGGGGCATAACTTTTTCAAATGTGACCTTGACCCAAAACATTTTAGCTGCATCACAATCCTGTTGTCATTTATAAGCAAAATAATTTCAACGTTTGATGAAGAAATATTGGGAAATGTCAAAGTAATAGCTAAGGTTAAGTTTTTGTGACAAAATATAAGTACAAAAAGGGGCATAACTATGCAAACATGGTTGACAGAGTATTGTGACTTGCTGCAGTTACCTGTTTATATTGCCATTAGAAACAAGTATCCCAAGTTCGAAGTAAATATATTTGATGGTATAGAAAATATCAGCATTTATAAAAAAATTTAACCAACGCAGGCGCCTACGGCGACACCGACGCCAGGGCGAGTGCAATATATTATCCTCCTTATTCTTCGAATAGTCAAGCTTAAAATGTTTTAATTGATCCCAGATTATCATTAAGGGTATACATGCCTCTTTAAGTCTTTGAAATATATTGATGTGAATGCTATGCTGTAACTGTGTAAAAACAATTTCTGTACTTATATATACATCAGCATATTTCATAATCCATTGACCAAGTAATAAGTTTTATCACTATGATTTTGACATGTTTTTCTCCAATTTGCAATAAGATCGAGTAATTGCCTCTTACGTCCCTTTGATGCACATATTGGACAATTGCTACATTTGTAGAGAAAGCATAATTATCATTCACTGGGGATCATGTGATATTTTCCATTATGTCCATGACGATATAAATCCATGATAAACACCTAAAACACATGAACTTTTGAAAAGTCAGTGACATTTTATGTAATATCCATTTTAGCAAAACCCAATATGCAATGGACAGTGTTACAAAGACATTACAATTAGATACTAAGCTGATCCCATGACGTTATTTTCATTATTTTTATGACGTTATGACAGCGTTAGAAATAACATCATAACCGGATATTATGTAACAATTTCCAGGGCTCAACTTAGGACTGAAAACTTAATTGGACCTTCGGACCACCTCATTTAGACTTCACTTGGCCCGAGGTCTACTGACCTGGACCAAAATATTTGCACCAATAAATACTATAAATTGACTATGCAAAGAAATGTAAAAAAATAACGTGACTTCAAAATAACGTGACTTTGAGTGGAGTTTGGAGTGAAAATATCTCTACGTATTTGTAACATTGTCATCTCATTTTTGATGTGGACCGGTGGACCAGCTTCCTGGATGGTCAGTTGGACCGTAGGCTTTTTAACTGGACCCGGGCCAACGGTCCAGTGCTAAACTGAGCCCTGATTTCTGTTTTGCAGTGAAAAACCACAGGAAAGCCCTTAAAATTACGTTGTATTTTCTGTGGTGATACCGTCATGGTTGTCAATGGTTTTAGTAGATCTGCAGTTGGTGGGATCTTGGCGAGTTTACCAAGGGAGAAATCCCACGGTCAGTGGGGACTATAAACAATAAAAAAAATTATTTTAAAATAGATCTGCATTCATTGTATCGTAATCAGATAGGCCTACCCTAGTTCTGGCTTCCAAAACTCTAAATGCCGCTATTTTTATATTTTGTTTTTTGTCAGGTGCGGCTCTGTCAAGCATATAAACCGGGTACGCTGAAGTTGTTTTAACTAGGCCTACCAATGTTTGACTATTCCATTTCACCACATATCCCAATAGAGCAGTAGAATGGAGTTAAAGAATGGATTGGTTGTGGGTATCCATACATTGTCATTGTTGACTGTATGTAAAGTATCTAGCCCAACATATTATGAGCAAGGGCGATAGTCAAAATATTTAAGTGCATCTTGAGCAAAATTTTCGTTTTGGTCAGAAAAAATAACACAATATCTCGACGCGCGTACAAATTAGTTGGACTAATGTAATGTCTGTTTGTAAAATGGGTCTGTCTTGCAGTCGAAATATTGAGGCTAGTAATGTAGTAACGAGAAGACTAAGTACGAGCTGACTTATGTACGAATTGACCCGGAAACATTTTGGATCGGTAAAAACTTCATCAATATATTATGCCAATAACGAGTTATACTATTACCTTGACCACATATGTGAAGTAATACACCACATATCCTATGACAAATAGTAAAACAATAAACGCAGAAGGGTATGTGTAGAAATAGTCCATAAATTTATGAATTACTTCCATTTTGACAGCTCGTGCCGGGTTCGTTATAATTCGTGACTTCACAAGGTAGACCAACTCATTTTTCTTAGGTAAAGTAGAATAAAAAAATGGTATTATACAAAATAGTATTTTAACATTTGTACCCCAATATAAACAAATTTACTACAGTTTTGAAATATAATTACAGTTTATTTCAATGTAATTGTCAATCTGACATCGGAGGCAATGTATAATTTTATAGGATATTTAAAAGCGAGCCTCCATTGGTAAAATGGTACAGACCATACTGATTAAAATACCTATAGACTGGTTGCACATAAATAAACAGGAAAGACGAAAAACAACCAAAAAGTGAAAAAAGTTAGTTTTTTTCTAAAAGCATACTTTAAGGCAATTTAAGTCGAACTTGCTTTATTTTGCAAAGAGATAATTGCAGCTTGCACATGTTGCAAGGATTCAGTATAGCACTTTCACCGGTAAAGACCTTACTGGATTAATTAAGTAATTCATTCTCCAAAATATCTGGTCAAATTGATCAGGTCGGCATGACGTCACTTCCGTAGTTACCAATTATCCGCCATATTGCCGAGGTGAAAACAAGCACCTGGCAACCGCATAGTTCAAATAGGGAGTAAGCTTTAAGATCGTCTTATTTTTCAGCCCAGACAAAATTTAAACGTTAAACAAACCATTTCATATATATTTTTACTTATTTCAATGTCTAAGCGATGTTTGTCAGATCTTTCTTTTAAAAATTCTTGAAAATGATTGTTTAATGACGTTCGGTGAAATAGATCTATCATGCACAAGAAGAAAAGACAGAAAATGTATTTTTAATTCGGCCTATGTAAAATGATCTATATATTTTAATTATTTTCTTTAAGTTTCTCATATTAAGATAAATAATTTAATTGTTACAAACTTGTCCTAATTTGATATAGATTTCCAAAGTGCACAACTTTTCTTGATAGGTCTAACTAAAATCAGGTCGAAGCACATCATTAGGTATATACGAGAATGTTATGTTGAAAATTTTGTCACAAAAATGTATTTTATTACAGGACCGTATGATATTATTAAATACACAGATATGTTTTTTAGATCTAGTCTTTATAAAGGGCTGGCATTTATATTCAAAATAATTTCAAAAAATCACGTAATTGAAGTAAAGGCCCTAAATTGAATTAATGTGAAACAGATACATATACTAAAAAAAGTCACTTACATGTTGCGGAACACTTATAGCTTATCCTTAAATCAATTCAATAAAATCAAATAGCACAAACAATTTCTCATTTTACAACGTTGCCATGGTTAAATGATGGAATTTATGTGGATCTAGCCCACGGCATAAGTCACAACAAAGGATGCGATATGATTTGTTGTTAATTGGCGACCCCCTGCCAGTAATCTAACTTGTCACACATCATTGCATATTGCACACTGGTCAATTGCATTTGATAATTACATAACAATTTGCAGAGTGTCCGATCTAAATTACGCAACTTTTTTTTATTGTGAACGATCGATCTAACATATGAATTTATTTATCATGTGACAATAACGAACCATATATTTAATGAATGATAGACCTATATAACGTTTATACACATACGTTATTTGACACTTACCTTCGAGTTACATTTATAATGTATGATCAAGTCTGCATTTAAATATTATTTAATCATCTTATATATATAAAACTTGGTAAAAAATCAGCAAATGAAAGTTTCAAGCATTCTTACAAATATTCGAATTTTATGTACTCCGATGAAATGTTTTTCTATAAGTGAAATTAGACACGTACATGTATTTAGGTAGATATCGTGATTTCAATTATAATGAATTTTTAACAGATTTACGTCAACATTTTGTTTACAACTAATAAAATCGAGAAAACTATTTTGATTTACGATCCTAAAGTAGATCGCTCTAATACTAGAGTCTAATTCTTAAATATACCCACAAGAAAAAGTTTCATGAAAAACCTTCGATAACATGCTTGTGAATATCTTCCTCATTTTAGAAATGTAATTAAATGGAGCATTTGTGTTCTTATTTTCGGAGGCAAGTTTTAATCGTCAAAGGAACAAATATCGTCCATAATTGAATAATTTGTAAGTCATGTGCATGCGTAGATCTAGATCGTTTCGATACATTTCTAACACATTTAAGAATGAAAAACATCTTTTCCTTTTGATAGAAACAAACAGAAACAGAAGTCGGTGTCATTTGCATATAAAAAACTCGTCATAACTGCTACATTTTAATACTTTAATCAAAGAGTTTTATAACGTTACACAGACTTCGCTCTATACGTTATTAACAAGATGGCGGTTGTTTTCACCTCGGACAGCGTTGCTATGCCTGAGCAGGTGCGCGCAACGGTAAATGCCCGGATGTCCGACCTGATCAATAAGCAATATGTGAAACATTCTTATCACAAGTTTTAGTTTGTGCTTTTCTGCAGTTTTTTCAGTTACTAACAAATTCACATATGTACAGTCTTGTCTCTATGTTTATTTTATAATAATAATAATATTTTAGTTAATAAATAAACTGTGTAAATCTATAAAATAAAATAAATGCAGAATGAAAATGTTGTCTGACATCGCTTTGTGCATCTTGGGACATCTTTTTGGCTTGCTTCCGGCTGGCAGTGTGTTTTCTGGGCGGAGTGCTTGTCTGAGTGTGTCTCTGGACAGTGTGGGGCGACGTTGGACAACATTTATAGTATTATTATAATGCTGCATTAATGTATTATGTATTGTCCGATATTTTACTGTTACTGTGATTTTTGCGTTTCATTTGTTCAATTAAATTATTTTGTATTATTTTATGCGACATGCTCTAAATGAGCCATGGCATTTGAAATTAAATATTGAAATCTTTAAGACATAAAAACCACACTAAAACTAAGCACTGATATAGCAAACATCGACTGCACCAGTCAAAAGTATTAAATCATAAAACTGTAACAGACATACATCTATATGAAGGGAAACTGTATATTTCAGATGACCTGTTATAAAAGTTAATGTTATAAAACCCAAGTATATACGTTAAACATATTAAGATTAAGATCAGCTAGAATGATCCTAGACAAGAAGTTCGATCACTTGTCAGCTCCTCTATTTCAAGAACTTTATTGGTTGCCATTCTTAGAACGTTGTAAGTACCATATGGGTGTTTTAATTTACAAAGCTTTTCATGATTTAGCCCCCGTGTATTTATCAAACGTACTCATAAATGATACATATGCAACTGCAAATCATAATCTTCGTTCCAAAAACAAAAACGATTAATCCATTAATTAAATATCGCGTTATACAAAATACACTTTCCAATATTCTGCTATGGTTGTCTGGAATGAAATCCTGGTTCAAATCCGTACCTGTGATAAATTATACACGTTTTCGCAAACGCTACAGAAACTATCGTTTTGGAAAACAACTATGATTTCCACATTAACACGCCGGGGAACCCGCATATGAAGTGCAAAATGCTCTTCGGTAAAAATCATACGCGGAGCTTCCGTAACTCCATATGCGGATAAGTTTAAAGGAAAAACAAGGTAGGTAATGTTGCATTTTCCCATTTTTCATATAATTAAAGAAAAAATGCCAAAAAACTCGAATGCTTTTCGACCCTCACATAAATTCCGCGTATCTCCATATACAGTCGGAACTCATTATCTCGACATCGCTTATCTCGAGTTTTCGTTATCTCGACCTATTTTGTAAAGTCCCGAATTTATTTATTCTTTTTTCTATGTAAAATTCGTTTTTTATCTCGACTTGTTTTATCTCGATCTTTTTCGTTATCTCGATCTACTATTTTTGCCCCGATGCAAGATTTTGCACTGTTTTCACACGTTTATCTCGATGTTTGAAATGGCGCTTGTGAATTGAGAAGGTGTGAACAGTTAACGACATGTCGTAAAAAGTGTTGTAATTAAAATCAACCAACGCTGAATTGTTTGCCAATCCAAGTTGTCGGACACCCGAATGTTATTTCTATTCAACAGTTAATTGACAAATATCGAAATTGAGTGATTAAGAAGACTTGTATAAAAGATTAGCTAGGTTAGATTTTGACCACTGTCATTTCGACATCTTATTGCAAAAACGTTATTGTAATTTAATAAGAGAGCTAAAAAAACTACAGTTCGATACGAAGACAAAGCATGGAGGAAGATTCCCGGTTGTCGGTCGAGCAATCCAGAAAAGGGTCCGGTAACCAACCCGGGAGGATATCTGGATCGGCCACCTCTAAGAAATCCAGAGTAGGACCCGGTAACCAACCCGGGGCATATCTGGACTCTCGGCGACCGGAAATAAAGGCACGAAGAGAAAACTTTCACATGGAAAAATACCAAGCAGGAGGGGCTAATTTGAAAATTTCATTTTCGCACGTTCGTGCTCATACACGTACACATGTTTAATAAGACATCAGATAAAATTCGTCTTATTATTTCAAGATCGAGATAATATAAGCGTAAAGAAAAAATACTTCAGTCATAATTTTTATAACGTGTGATTCACACGCTCACACATTTCATATGTTGTTTGCTTGTACGTTTAGAAATGACTATGAAAACTTTGAACAATTTCGGACTATACCTTTAAACTGAAAAGCACTTGTTTTGTCATTTCAAAAGCACCTAATCAAGATTTATATTTTCAAAGCTATATCATGTTGATATAATGTAAATGTATTGTGTTGATGTAAACTGCTATCTACAAGTCAATATTTGAATCTTATTTACAAAGTATCTTTCTATTGATTAAAATATTTCAAATACCGTGTTGAAGAAGCAGCTTGTGGTAAGTAAGGAGTGTCATATTTAACGTTGTAGAATGCAGAATGTGACCGTAGAATGCATGGAATCTTTATGATTAAGTAATGTATTTGTCATAAACTATTATATGACATGTACACAATGTACTCGTATAGTAGACAAAATATTACTTTTAAGTTAGTGAATGAAGTTCGTATGAAAAAAAAAGAAACATACTATGCAGGTAAAACTTGTGCAGATTTCTCATCTATGTCACCGTTAGGCGGATTTCAACCAAGTTCCACATGAATGATAATGAATATTTTTTTGAAGGCCATATGAAAATAAGTAACGTGATTTTTTTGAAGGCCATATGAAAATATCTTATGTTTCGAATTATTTGTAATTCATGAATGACATATCTGTTTATCCTACAGTGTTAAGTGGTGGGTGACGATTTTTGTTGTGTGAAAAACAACCTCTAGTTACCACTGGTTTCTTAGAAGACATTTTTAAGTTTTACCTACAAACAAATTATGATAATCCGCCACCAATATATTTTTACAAAACATGAAGTGGGTTACAACAATATTCATGCGAAATAACCTCAAAATCTTACAATGGTTTCGAAAGTATTTTAACCAATCAACAAATCTGGAAAGAAGGTAGATTAATAATCAAAGAATTTTCTTATTTTTTTAATATCTTAACAATAGTTCATTGATACATATTTTAAGTTTATTAATTAGATATACCGGAAATGTAAGTTGTGCCACCTGTCTTTCATGTCTTTACCGACCAACATCTCTTGACATTAATTCAAGGAACATGATTCCAAAGAATATTGTAGATGATTTCACGACAGTGCCGTACATGAGTGATCACAGTCCCAGGCATTGCGGTTTACACAGAAGTTTCCTTGCTTGTGTCTTCTTAACTGAGGTAGCCATGTTGTGTATACATCCTAAACCATTTGAACAAATGAAAATGGCTTTAGTGAAACTCAGAGTTACGAGGCAATGTCGTTCAATGCAAAATGTGTACGATGGACAGCTGTCGTCTCAAAGACTCAACCACGAGCTCTTTGTTCTTATGTGAGCTACAGAATTAAGCTGAAGGCTTATCTAAAGAAGGTTCATAAATGAAAAGTTGTTTACCATCCAAATCCTTTTGGCACTATTTTCGTATCAAAATGATGTAAACTAGCAAACATAAAATGTGCCAGATATAAGTAAGATTTGCTACATTATAGCAAGAATTACTGCCAACAGATAAAGTATTGTATGTTCCTGCTTGTGGTGTATTTATGTGCCACTGTACGACGTTTATTGTGTGCAATCTTAGATGGATGTGTCATATAGGAAATCAACAAATGGCCATAATATTACATATTAATTCATCGCATTTTTGTTTATTGATCATTGTTCGCCTGTGGTGATTCATTCAACAAAGTTAATAGTGCGCATATTATAAGACCTGCTGTTACATTCTAAACAGCGATGTATAGGCTACTTCACATTTAATTGTAATCTTCTGACAAGATATTCAAGTTCTTGGAATAAAAGAAAATGTAAGGCTTTAATACTTTCTGTTTTGTTAGATTTTCGAAGTATATAGCGCTTTGTTACTAAGTTTATTTTCATGTTGATGTCTGGCTTAATCATGTCAAACTTTTTCAGATGCATGAAAATATATTTTATTTAGATAAGAAAATACGTTCACATTGTACTGATTTGAATTCTATGTAACGATCAAAATTTACAACAAATATTATGTGATATTACTGTTCAAAGGGACGATCATAATGTCTAGAAAGACATTTAGCACTGATTAAAAGAATCTTACCGAGTATAACTGAAATACATGAATCTGTGTAACAATTGTATTTGTATTGAATAAGTGAAAATATCCTAAGTTACAATTGTATTTGTATTAAATATAGTGAAAATCTCCTAAATAAAAATTGTATCTATATTGAATATAGTGAAAATCTCCTAAGTAAAAATTGTATTTGTATTGAATATAGTGAAAATCTCCTAAGTAACAATTGTATTTGTATCGAATAAAGTGAAAATCTCCTAAATAACAATTGTATTTGTATTAAATATAGTGAAAATCTCCAAAGTAACAATTGTATTTATATTAATGTAGTCAAATTCTCCTAATTAACACTTGTATTTGTATTGAATATAATGAAAATCTCCTAAGTACAAATTGTATCTACACTGAATATAGTGAAAATCTCCTCAGTAACAATTGTATTTGTATTGAATATAGTGAAAATCCCCCGAGTAAAAATGTATTTATACTGAAAGCAGTAAAAATCTCCTGTTTAAAACTGTATTTATATTGAATATAGTGAAGATCTCTTAAGTAAAAATTGTATTTATATTGAATGTAGTGAAAATTGATAATACAGATATTTTTAAGGTGTATATTCATTTCCATCTGCTACTATGTCATAACTCGAAAAAAGTAGTTAATATATGCTTTAAAAGCATTGAATTGTGTTATAAGCATCGCTCTTGACAATAACAAAATATAGCCAGTTTGAACAGCACAAAAAAAGACCCAGATAATATATTGGTATATGAATCTGATAGATGAAAGTGGAACTGGTTAAAGTTATATAATTACCGTTCAAAATGTCTGTACTGAGTAATGATCAAAAACGATTGCTGAAAAAAGGGACATGCTTCGAAAACAGGTTAATAATAAGTAATGCTGAGTTGATTCTGTTTCTGAAAGGTATAAACTATAATACATCTAACAGAAAGGGTAGGTTTGGATTGTCACTGGTTTTCTCTATATCCAATGAGAGTAGAACTGTGATACAGACTAATGTATTTGGTTATAAAGGCAATGTTCATTTTTCAAGTTGTATACGTCAGTGATTAATGTATTTCTTAAAATGATGGTCATTTTAAAAGGTAATTTATTTTTAAATAAAATACATAGAATGAATGATGTAGATCTATTGTGTATGCAAATAATGTATTTTAAAACAAGATTATTCTATTTTAAAACGTATGATCCTACAGGAAGTGTGTGATTTTTGCTTTGACACTGTATGTTGCTGGTCGTCATTGTACCCATGATAACCAAGATTGTTGCACAGAGGGATTTAAGGTTCCAGAGAAAAACTGTTTCCTTCCTTGGGATTCGTTCATAACATACGTAAATATAAATAATCTTGATTTATATAGTGCCGGCGATGTTAGTAATTCAACGACGATTTTTCCATTTAAGACTCTGTAACATAGGAATAAAAAAGTGAAATAATGAAATGAATCAGTCAATATCTCTTGATATATTTAATCAGACTTGATATTTGCTTAGAATAGGATTTATCAGCTCATGTCTTAATCGTGGACAGTAGTTTAAAAACAAAAAGATATACAAAATTGTTTACAACTTCACACCAAAATACCATTTTCTATGGTCATGCATTTGTATCTATTTCAATATAATTGTCAAACCTCCAGTTGTAACATTAAATGAAATGGCCAGTATATTTCCTTACTAATAGATTAGCAATGTGACATGGATGATCATATATGAGAATATGGTTGAACCTTCAAATTATCTCGTTACAAGGCCGACGAAGGCTTCTCTTCGTTGGGAGATTTTGCCAGATTCAAATGTGAGAAAACAGTCCGCATTTTGGTATGTTTTCTTCATTATATATATTATGATTGACTTTTATAAGCTGGTTAACTATAACATTGGATTATTTCAAACCCATTTTGTGAATTCCATTTGAACCAGTGTTCATCTCATAATCCTGTTTCACCATGTCATTATTTAAAAAAGTTTGTTTCCACATAAACTCTATTTCATTGTTCATCAGACATTTTGTTTCGCACTTATTGCTACATACGACTGCGTCTGTTCCAACCTTAACAATTGATATTGTTTATACAAGTAGGCTTCGTTTTAAACGAAAGAGAGGTGCATGATCTTGTGATAGGTGTAAGACGAAAAGTTCAATGATAGAGTAGCCTGTTACATATTTAGCTGTACAGGGAAATTAATTCATTAGAATTGAAACAAAAAAGATATCCGTTACTGTATTCAGTCTCAGGATCGAAACTAAGCAAAACATTTTAATACTAACGGATTGCAACCATAGTCCTCTTGTAAAGCTAACAGATTGCATACACTCAAGTGACAGACGAATATTTGTCATGAACCAGCTCTTTTAGGACAGCTTAATTGAAGGTAGGATTTTTATCTAAAATATAGAAAACAGATTCCTTAAAAATGATGTTTCCTTTAATTCCGCGCGTACATTCGCTCATGCGTTTATCGAACTTTAGTTTTATCTAAAATACAGAATAACGCATAACTGATCATTCTAAGCGTAGATTCCGTTGCAATGCGTTAAGTGTTTCGATTTCATTTCACATCGATATGAATATATACCCTCTATTGCTTTTGACGCTTTTTTACTTTTGGACAAATTTCATTTACAAATATGTCACGTAAACTTGTTTGTAATTAAATACTGATTTTTTTTCAAAGCTCATTTATTATAATAAGTTAAAATATGTCTTAATAATTCCATTTAAATGTAAATTTGGAAATCCAATTTTTAAAACTATTTCATTCGTAAAAAAAACTTAATACTTAAAATTCTACGTTACTACATTTTTAATCAACAAAGGGGCATAACCCTAAAATCATTATTTATTTGAATGAAAGCTCATTGCACATACTTAACAAAACTGTTGATATTATCTAGAAGAATGAAGATTTTTCGTCTTGCTGTATTTTAGGAATACATTTTAAGCATGTGCATTACGGAATTTCATCACCCTTTAAACTAGCTGACGATATTTGACTTGAAACATGCATGCTGAAATATTGTAATAGTCTAAATTATCAGGCAGCAAAAGCAAACACTGCGGAAAGGTCCTCTCCAATAAGAACATTGGCAAATCATTGTTGTCAACGTTTAATAAGTAAACGAGTTAACAAAGAAACGACCATGAAAAACCTGCACCGTGCGAAAATAAATATTGAAACATTTCAAGAGATCGCATGTGAGATAGAGAATATTAGGCTACTGTCTTTTGATAACATGTGATATCAGGTGAGGTAGATGCGGTCAGAAAGGCGAGGCTCTGCCGAGCCTTTTCCGACCGTATCTGCCGAACCTGATATCACATGTTGTCAAAAGGCAGTTGACTAATATTCTATTTATCATGCAAATCTTCATATTGTATATTTTTGACACTTTTTGGGGCCTAAAATAGAATAAATACGGTATTTATAAAATAAAATGATTTCAAATTACTACATGTGCCTGGAAAAATAGTTCTACATTTCAATGGACAAAAAATATAAAAAGCGACATAAATATAGCTTTATAATTACCTTCATGAAACTATTTATAAATGTTTTTATGTTCTAATGTAATGATATTGTTTTGCAAACAAAATATTTGCAAAGACACACGCAAGAATTTCCAAGTATAACACTGACATTTCAAAAATGGCGGCGTGGGCTCAACACCACTGGGGTATTCTAATTGTAAACAAACGAGGAACTTGAGAGTTGATGAGTAAAAAGTGAGCGGTTTAAAAACAGTTTTCAACTTTTGATAGGTAGCTGATAGGTTTCAGGCCATTTCAACCACGCATTAAGAACTTACCTTGAAAATTGGATAGCGATAAAAAAAAAAAAAAAATGAAAATCAACTTTTTCTCAAATTTTGCCTCAAAATTGCTGTAGTGGATAGCAAATGATCTAACTCAGAAAATGAATACCAACAACCCTATGTTTATTTCAAAAATAAAAATTCTACAGGGGATTTTCAATTTTTATGGTGCCTTGCTGTTCGTTTTAAATCATTCAATTTATCTATTTGGGCTGTATTTTTATGCAATAACTACATCATTAACAATGATTTGTAAACAAAAATACAAAAATGATAGGATAAATGAAATGTTTTGATTACTTTTTCTCTGTGATTGCACTTGAGGAGTCTTGCTTGGTTAACTGGAAGTAGTCCGGCATGTGGGCGTGGTTACAAAGTGCTATCACGTCAGTGACGTGATATCATGTTAAAATATCGGACGGGTGTTATCGGTCAGATTTAATGCTAGTTGCATGATAAAGACACTGTCGTGGCATATACGAATTGACAATTTTATATTATGCATTCATTCATTTTCAAGGAATGACTTCAGGGGAATTTGTATGTACTCAGATGTAACTACCAGTGGAGGTGCATGTACCGGAAATTCGAAATTCGATTTCTTTGGAGGTATGTATTAAAGCTGCTCGCTCTCAGATTTTGGTAACAAACAAGAAAGTTCTTAAAACTGTATGAAAATAACATAATTTAGAACATAAAGTCATAAAAATTGGTTCCAGTATAATAATAATAATAATAATAATAATAATAATAATAATAATAATCTTTATTTATAGAAGGTAACTCATTAAGTCTATATGTTTAAATGTTTAAAACAAAACTTATCTAACATGAGGTCTTCTTCCAAAATACATAGTATAAACAAAACAACAATAACAAGTTACGAGATTGATTTGAGCAGAACTAAATTCCAAAGCCATAACACATTCACACTGTGTTAAGGTAAAGTCAACGATCTGGATTCTCCATATATATAAGTATAAGTTCCTGTAAAGTATATCTGTAAATTTGAAATAATACGCTACCAAATAGTAAAGCGTTGTAAACGCTTTTGAAATTCCAATATAAACATGTAGTGTAGCGGTGCCGTAAAACCAGCATTTTCAATCGATTTTTGCAAATTCCTACCTAGATTTTTACTTCTGTTGTTGATTCTAGCCTTTATTTTTATATTTATGTATTAGTATGTCATTTTTGAAAATTTCATTTTTTTCAACGGCAACTGAGAGCGAGCAAATCAAATGATTTTAAAAGGTAGGTTTATGATCAGTTTAACTACTTTTTCTATGTTTTTTTGTATATAGCATAATTATTTATACTAAACACCTGCTTAAGTCACGACTCCTCCTATTTAACAATCGTAAATTCATTTCATTATCAAGGCTGCTAGATCAATTATACAGAAAAACAATAGCTTTTAATCCTTACTCTATTCATTTTGAACATGAAATCATCTGTCTTTCAATTAGTTTAGAAATCAGCTGTCGTTCAATTAAGGTAGCGCCTGACATATGTAAGAATTACATTTGCCAAAATCTTTAAACATTTTTTTATCTTTTTTGTTTAGAAAGTATACCCATCTTAGATTTTTTAACAAAACTTACTGCTAGGGGTAACACCCTATACGCAAAAGTTTCATTGCATTTTATACATTTTTCCATGCCTGAGGGATCCGCGTCATATTTTTTTTAATTATATTTGTTACAATTTAATGACTATTATTGTACGGTTAGCGGAGTAAACTATTCTAACAACACACATGTAAGAACTCAAATTAATTTGAAGGCAGATATCAAAAATCTGTGTGACACGTTTCCCACAACCAGGGAAGGGTGTATACAACGGGAAAACATTTTAGCATATGGGGATACCCTTAGTTGCAAGCCTTGTTCAAACATTGATGGAAGGTTTGACATTTTATTATATTTTTTTATTTATTGCCCAATCTCTTTTTGTAAAAGTGAGAACCTTGATTTGTTTTCTTTCGTTTGTTTGGAGTTTGAAACACCTTTCCAACAATGTATAGGTTTACATACTTTCTACGTACAATAAAAATGCAAAAAAACGTTTGAAGAGTTTTGCGAATGGAATTCTAGCTTTTGTCAGACGTTACCTAAAATGTTAAAAAGGGTACTCATTGTAATGTATATACTAAATGGTAAATGGTGCAGATCATAATACTGCATGCATGTGACAGTTAATTATAACATACAATGACAGAAACTATTGCCGCTAGCTGGATTAGAGGCGTATGTTGGCTATATTTCAGACACCGATAAAATTGATCCTCTCATAAGACCAGTAAATTCTGAGGGGCGTGTTGACCGATTTGTTAGTCCTAATCCCGAAGTGTTTGTGATAATGTCTATATGTCTAACGGGCGAACAAAACTGTCAAGGGCTATGTTCTGAAGGCCTCACCGGTGTTTTGATAAAGGTGAGTACATCATCCGTTATTTTTAATTTGAACATTGCTTGTACGTCATGAAAACAAAAGCAAACCATTTTTGTGTGTTAAATCGTGCACTGATGACCAGAGCGATTTGTATTTACAGGGATGAAATTGAAGAGTTTACTAACACAAACACTTTTAAAATAGTTTTTGAAATCGGTTAGGAAAGAGTTTTAGTTGATGTGCAAATATATGCAAACAAGTCACACTTTTAGACACGTCCATTTTTCAAAACTTAATTTTAAACGCCATTTACTCATTTTCGTACGATTGTTTTTAATCTGAAATTGACAACATGGATTAAGTGCCATGTAGGATCATGTTTAAATATAATTTTGAAGCTAGCAGTATAACCTGCGTGACTTTTTTATTAGAGCACCATGACATCACAAATTCAAAATGGCCGCCTCCATGATCCTCCAATTTGGAAATTTTCAGTCTTCAATATCTTCACATTTAATACTTCGATTATAGAAATTCTTTCAACTGTGTGTTCCTCTTAACAAGTTCTTAAATCTAAAGTCAAATTACTTTCTGACTTATCTGTCCCTTTAATTGCCTCATTTGACTGCTTTTCTTAATAAATAGATCAGCGTGTAATTATTTCATTATGATATACTTTAACTCTTTGTGATTTTTATCTATAAAAATCGGAAGGTTTAAACGCATCATAAAAATAATTACATCAAATCAATTTCTTCCACGAATGTTCCTGTATCAAACAAGAGATGTTTAAAGGGGCATTCCCTACAACTGACAGATTATTTCTCAAAATGCTAAAATAGGTTAAATGTTCGTACAATAATGAATAAGTAAAGTTTTCAAGAAGAACATATAATTACCGTATACTACTGTATAAATGTTCGTTTCTGCACACAACACCAACGACATTTTACAGAAATCGATATTCATCCAAAAATTCGAACAACTATAAAAGGAGGGTTTAACGGCACTACAACAAATCTTACTTTGCTTATTTAAAGAGGCACTTCCTAAAACTGATCTTATATTAAATAACCTCAAAAGCATAAATTCATAGCGATTAATTACAGAATGTCTTTATGTTAATTATTTGTGCTAAAATGAGGTGATTTTCTTTAAAATTGTATTTATTTATCATTTTCCGTTCATTTAACACATTATTTATGTTTTGAAAATATAATCTGCTAGATGTAGGGAGTGTCCCTTTAAAGGAAAACATACATCGAAAAATGGCTCATTTTAGCACAAATAATCAACAAAGAGACCTTCTGTGATAAATCGCTATACATCCATTAATTGTACAACAACAACTTTGCGGTTCAAGGGTACTGCAACCTGTTTTAAAACGCTGATTTAACCGATGGTGCCTGGAATGTATAGCTTAAACTTTTAGGTCAAGTAATAATATTCAATTTGACTCCAGTGTTAGGGAGTGCCTCTTTAAATGTAAATTTTTTTAATACCGCATGCACAGGATCAGAGACCCAACGGAGAAGGCGATATTCGTCTTGAGAATTTGCCTTGGTGTCAGATTGAAAACACCCTTAATGACTGTTTTGACATGTCACTTTCAAACTACTCGTATCGGCAGGTAATGGATTGGTCATGGGTCGGAACGGGTAAGACATTTTTGTTTGGTTTGTTTACTTGTAATCTGCATCAGTTTACGAACTATAAAGTGACTATGGAAGGAGCAAAATGCAATGTGTCACATATCTTTTACATGTTTCTCAACAGCAAACGTAAAGAAATTTAAAGTCAAACGCAAACTTTTTATTTTTATATTTTCACCTACATACATTCATAATAAATAAATAACAGAAATAACAACATATGTATCTATTTTGTTGTAGCTTGTTGTAATTTATTTCATACAAAATTGTACCAACGTTATATTTAATAATTTAAAAACAATTTTCAAGTTGATACTTACACAATGCATTCGAATGTCTTTCCTATTACTTTTTCTTTGTAGAGTGCAGACTCGGTGGTAATGACACGCACATTTGAATGGCGGTATCTTCGAAACAACAGCAAAAGTCTTTTCATCGCTTAAAAATATTATTGACTTGAAGAAAAAAGTAAATTACAGTCGGGAATTTAGTTGTTCTGCAAAACAATAGAACAATAAAATTTAGACCTCCTCTATCTGACGTGTTATGTTTTAATTAATTTGCTAACAGTTACGTCGATGTCCAGTAAATCTTAGCAACATAACTGTATATCACAAACAAAGATTTTTTTTTTATATTAAGGAACTGTTTGTCCTTCAGACCGTAACATTTTGCATTCATTCTGTGTGTCCATCACATGTGTTTGCTAAATTTATAACTCTTGATCTACTTTTCACACTTTTTTACATTTTAAAGTCATACACATTCTGCCTTATTTACGTATTGATACATGCAAGTGAAGCAATGTATAGTCTAGAGTGTATTTTTTAAAAATCAAGAATCAATCGCTCTTGACCTTGTGATTTTAGCTTGTTATACAATTTGACCAAAAAAGGAAGGTCATCATTATGTTTTGTTCAGACTGTTTAAGACATTTGGATGGCAGAGTATAATAAACCAAATGAAGACGACACATATTTACTACTTCATACTACTTTACACATTGGTTCAATATTCCTGGCTAAATAGTTTGGAATTAGTCCATCAAATGCACCAACCTCAGGACACTTTGCGGTGTATTAAGAAAGGTTTGCAATCTAATATATATATTTAGACAAGTCGTGCTCATGAAAATGTTTGCAGCTGTTCTAAGAAAGTCATTTATCTCTTGATGAGTTGTGCTCTCTTTCTCAGTTATCTAATAACGAAATTGCCGTCGTGGCCCCATCGTTTAGGGATTTCACAAGGTACTGCATCACACGCCCATCAAATATTTCATCTATGACCCTCCAGTCACCAGAACCACGGCGAATCTCACAAATTGCCCCGATTCTCAACATATTTGTGATTTGCAACATTGTTTACAATGTTGCAGCCCAACTTATTGTTGTTGTGCGCTGTTTTACTACGATTCTCACGGCCATGTAGTATTTGTATTAATTTAACAAACATCACGACACTATCATTTGGTATTTGAAAATTCTGATATTTTTGTCGGACCACTAAAAGTACCCCTAAAATGGCATAAAGTATTGTATACATGTAACATGTATACAATTTTGCTATATTTATGTGGGACAAGGATGATTCTGCAAAATAAAATGCTTTTCGGCAGTCGGTGAGAATTTGGGTAGTCGCACTGGCTGAAAATCTTATAATCCAAGTCTACGGAAATATATTTAGCATACTTATACCTAAAGAAGACTTTTTTTGCGGGTCGTACCGATGAGAGCCTCTTTAGAGGATGGTGGACCAAATAAGCACATTTACAAACAAAGAAGACTTTTCTCCGTCTTGCGTTTATTGCTTCGTCTTTCCTTCTATTGCTTCGTCTTTAATTAGACACGTATAGTAACAACGAAAAGGAACGAATCTTTCCAAATGAAAGACATAAAATGGGTGAAATCGCAGGAATACACAGGAATAACTTTTTAAGTAATCGATATATGCAATGAATATGTACAAAAACTGAAAATCAAAAACAAAACTGTAGAGATATATCGCTTTAGAATAGAAAAATATTGCATTAGAGAGTAGAAAATCTATTTTAAAAGCGATTCTACCAAATGACGGTTTATAAAGTAGGCTGATATACATAGGACAAATTGCAAAATTATTTCCAAAGAAAAGTTCTCGGTCGATTTTGAAAATTAAAAAAAATATTCAAGAGATATTTCTAAACTATATAAAGGCCTTATTTTTTTGTTTAAACTTTGCCTAAACGAAAGAACTGACAAGGGTCAAACGTAAGGTCGAACCAGTTTGACGTCGACTTTTGTTCACTTCGACTTTTATCTCCCGTTTATACAAAATTCGACCCTATGACATATCTATATATATATGTTTATTTAATGTTTTTCGGTGGTTTATCGAAATATAACGGTGAATTATATCCCGATAAACTCACTGTCCACGCAGTTAAAATTATTAAAACTTTCTAACCGGTTTAACGTCAAAATATATACCGAGCGTAACGAACGCAAGAAACCATACGACGATGACGTCGTTAAAATGACGTCATGTGTGTAATGTTTCTGATGACGTTTCCCGCGATTTTAAACATTTTATTGAAAAAAAACTCAACAAAAGTAGAGTTATAGACATAAGATAAACAGAAAAATTGTTGATATCGATGTAATATCGCGATAATTTCACTCGTTAGCACCAAAAGTAGTTATATTCACTCGTGACTGCGCCACTCGTGAAAATATCACTTTTGGTGCTCACTCGGTGAAATTATAACGTGATAGTACACCGAAACCAACAATTATCCTCTATATATTTATAAAATAACATTCGTTCCAGCGGTGTTCATCGTTTAATAAACAACGATTTGGAGTACTGATACGCATTAATTAGCCACGAAGGCCGGAGGCCTGAATGGTTAATAACTGTGCATCAGTTCGACAAATAATTGTTTCAACAACGCTGAAAAGGATGTTATTGCAGGCCGCAACAGCGGTCCGCTATATTTAATACATGGTGAGTAAAAGAAGCATGAATGCTTCAGCACTAGATCGAATATATGCGTCTCTCTTCATTGAACAATTGAGGTACTTCTGAGATGAAAACTGTAGACACAGTCTATTTTTTTGGAAATGAAAGAGTTGTTCTTTGTAATTGAGTTGTCGTTCGTTTCATAGAGGGCGCAATCTACGCTGAGAAAAATAGAGAAAAGCGCTTTTCACGTTTCAGGCGAAATCTACGCTGAGAAAATTGGAAATATGATTGCTTTTTCCACTTACACAACCTTTGACATTAAGAAACGAAGCACAGTCGACTGAATAATCTTCGATTGCCTTTTTATGCTCCCGAAGGGCGGCATATTAAAATCGCACCGTCTGTCTGTCTGTCTGTCTGTCTGTCCGTCTGTCCGTCTGACCGTCTGTCTGTCCGTCCGTCCGCCCGTCTGTGCGTCCCCACTTACAAATTCGTGTCCGGACCGTAACTCTGTCATGCATTGAAGGATTTTAAAATAACTTGGCACACATATCTAGCACATCAAGACGACGTGTTGCGTGCAAAACCCACATCCCTACCTCAAAGGACAAGGTCACACTTGGAGTATGAAGTTTATGGAATCCTCTATGCACACATTCGTGTCCGGACTGTAACTTTGTTATGCAATGAAGGATTTTAAAATAACTTGGCACAAATGTCTAGCACATTAAGACGACCTGTCGCGTGCAAGACACACGTCCCTAGCTCAAAGGTCAAGGTCATACTTAGAGTTTGAAGGTAATGGATTCCTCTATATATGCATATATGCACACATTCGTGTCCGGACTGTAACTCTGTCATGCATTGAAAGATTTTAAAATAACTTGGCACAAATGTTTAGCACATCAAGACGAAGTGTCGCGTGCAAGACCCACGTCCCTAGCTCAAAGGTCAAGGTAATACTTAGAGTTTTAAGGTAATGGATTCCTCTATAAATGCATATATGCACACATTCGTGTCCGGACTGTAACTTTGTCATACGTTGAAGGATTTTAAAATAATTTGGCACAAATGTCATGCACATCAAGACTACGTGTCGCGTGCAAGACCAACATCCCTACCACAAAGGTCAAGGTCACACTTAGAGTTTATAGGTAATGGAATCCTGTATATATGCAAACATTTGTGTCCGGACTATACCTTGATCATGCTTCGAAGGATTTTAAAATAACTTTGCACAAATGTCTAGCACATCAAGCGGATGTGTTGCGTGCAAGACCCAAGTCCCTACCTCAAAGGTCAAGGTCACACTTAGTGTTTAAAGTAATGGAATACTGTATGCGTGGTTACTCTGTCATGCATGGAAGGATTTTAAAATGACATAGCACATTTATTGAGCACATGGAGGGAACACAGACTGAGGCACCTCTTTCGGGGGCATTCGTCACTTGTGAGGGACAGCTCTTGTTAAATATATATAATATTATATTAGCTCATTTCTTTCCTTCATTAATGTTGTCTGACAACGTGGTGTAATAGGTAAAGGCGTCTGTTCCTGCACTTTTGTATAAGTGTACTTTTACGAATCCACGAGTTCGAATCCCACCCAAACCCAATTTCTTTTTACTTTTTTCTGCTGGTTTGCTTATCATTTTTAGTTTTTAAACCATTTAAAAATATTTTATGGCAAATAATCATAAAATCTTCATTCATGTCAAATTAATAAGGATAATGGTAATGAAAAATTGAGACCTATAGAGCATTCCTGGACATACATGTACTGTATAAATATTATTCGATAATAGTAAATATTGATACTACAGGTCAGTCAGTAGATGTGGTGTCGTGTCAGGTTTTGCTTGTTCAACCAGAATTGGTTTCTTCGAGTTCTTTTGGGGCCATGCCTCAACATCAACCATCACCAATTTCCAAAATATTTACATGGCATTATTGTTTGTGGGCCCGCTGTGATACTTTGTATCACAGATGTTCTTGTTTCAATTCTAACATGACCAGATATTACAATCAGTGAATAAATGCAAAGCGTTATTTTCTACGCGAACGCTCATTTAACGTCATGCGGCGCAATATGACGTCATGTTTACAGCATATCGGTTCCCGCGTTGTTTATGGTTAAATTTAACATAATTTTTCTACTCTGTATAAAGAGACAAAATCGTGAGTCATGTTAGAATAATAGATTCATAGATACAGGTATTTTAGCTTCGTTCGTATTTTTCCGTCTGACTTCTCTCTTTTCGTTCAGTTAATGTTACTTTATGTTTTTCGCATTTTCCTGTTATTTACACCAATGAGTAATGACTGTGCTCACCTTAATAAAAAAAAGTATAATCAAGTCAGCCGAGTCTATTTGGAGGCCCAAACCGTTCTTTGTAGTGTATAATTGATTGTAACTGATTTATATTCTTTGTTCATTCATTACGCCTAAAAATTTCATCTTTATCAAATATTTATGAGAATTGTTTAAATCCAATAATATATAAGTATTCTCCAAGTTGCAAATACTACTCAGTTATTAGCATTCGACTGTAATACAGTGCTAACGAGATTCTGAATTTTATCAAATTCATGTCCATCAGAAAGTAGGAAATTACATTTCTTTAGTCACTAGCGGATATTTATGTCTTCCACCTAGAGTTGGGGAGACATATTTATTTGGTGCTGTCAGTCTGTCTCTCTGCCTGCCTTAACTCCTAAACCCCTTGAAGGATTTTCATATAAATTTGGTAAAATATTCATCTCATTAAGACGATGTGCAGAATATTGTTCTAACTTCGCCCGCTCGAGGTAAAGGCTACAATTTTCGTAAGGACTTTTCGTGTCCACTACATAACTCCTAAACCCCTTGAAGGACTTTCATGGCACTTTGGTCAGATAATCATTTCATCAATACGCCGGGCAGAAATCATGTTTCAACTTCGCCAGCTCAAGGTCAAGGTCACACTTAGGGGTCATTGGTTTTTAGCGTCCCCTCCTATACCAATTGAATGATTTCTCACGAAACTTTTGTGAAATGTTTATCTCTCCAAGACAATATGCAGAATTAATGTTCCAATTTAGATGACTTAAGGCGAATGCCACTCTCAGTGATCAAGTGTATTTTACTCGACATTCATTTAATGCGGCAGGAGATATACGTTTTTATAACTTTAGATAAACAATCAATAAAAACGGCACAGAATATATATAAATTTCAAAATTCAAGAACTTTTTTTATAATTTCTTTCAATCTGTCATTACAGTTCTCAAACAATGAAGAATGAAAACCCAATGCCAATACTCTCAACTTACAACCGCACCTAAACAGTATGGAAAATGCACAAGAAAGAATGGAAAACAACGTTGGAAAAGAAGAAAAGCCTAAAATGAAATCTCCAAGTATTAAAAGAACGGTTGGTATGAAAATGCCGAAAATATCAAAGGGAAAGCAAAATTCACCAAAGAGAAATCAGGTTTGTATTTTAGATTTCTATAGAACGTTGTAAAAATTAACATTAACATTTGAAGAGGCATACCCTAAATATTGATGCATTATGAAATAACTTAATAGCGATAAGTAATGCTTTAGTTAAAAGAATCTTCCCTAAACATAATAGATTCAGCCAAAAACGGTTTTAGAAACTAGTAAACTAAGCGAAATAAGACGTAAACCTTCATTTTATACTTAGTTTAATTTTGGGGCGGATAGAGATTTATTATACTAGATCTGTTAATTATCAAATAGCTCCATATCACAAAAATGCAAAATAGACATGAGTCTTTCCGGTCTTCTTTCCTCTCAAAGTAAATGTAAACCCTGTATCAAAGATAATAGATAATCTTAATACCGGTGTGGCGCTTTAAGAATAGCCAAAATTCCACATGCACAACATTTACAAATATGCTTTATAAAATGAAATGCATTATAAACGTAATAATAAAAATGACTTCTTGTAAAGAAACACAAATGAAAAAGTGAATTTCTCATCCAACTGGGACAGGGCTGCAATTCAAAGTATCGGTACATGTACATGGACCTCACCCACCGACTTTAGGACATGAATTTCTCTTCTTTTTTCCGTAACTTTAATTCATTTTTGAAAAAAATAGGCATTTTTTGATAATTTGTTTATGGGTTATACATACATTGTTTTTTTCAAAAAAGCACAACAAATTGAAGCGCTTGTATTGTATAAGGCTGTCTCTGGATCGGGCGTACTAATGTGATTACACGTGAGTGGGTGGGGATGTTCATTTCATTGCCTGCTCTCTGGTTCAAATATTTTTTTTAGCTCATCACTGATGGGTCAGAATGTGTATTGGCACATTATCTCGGTCACGTTCTATCACCAGCCAGATAGTCCCAGGAATGTAGAACATACGGCCCCTGAACTGAAAAATGGCCAAATTAGCCATTTCCTAAAGTAACTTACGCATTTTTATCTAATCATTAAAGCCGTTTGCCTTAAATCATCACCATACCTGGGAAAATGTTTATGCGCATTACATATTTACAGAACTCGAAACCCAAGCTAATTCAAAGAACCAAAGATTTACAGCCCTTGAATTGCTTAAATTTTGTCAAACCTCTCTGTTCTATAGCAGACTTGGAGTAAATGTTTATGAGCAAAGCATCTTTACCAATCCCGACAACTAGCTTGCTCATTACTGAAACGTAGTCAAATTAGCCGTTTTCGCTTTCCAACATTGTCAAATTTATCTTCAATGTATCTAACTTTTGCTCCGCCTCTCGTGTGATCCGTAACTTAACAGCCAACTCAAAAGATATGACCCCGCCGTTTATATTACCCGCCTAGATTAATATTACCCGAGCCTTTAGTCGACTTGGTGATATTATGTCGAGGCGGGTAGTGCTAAAGGTTTCTTCGTAGTGGCCGAAGTGAAAAATGACTTCAAAAAGCCACCGAAGTGACTCATTTTCAATCAAATGAACATTACACGCTTTGATCTACTTCAAAAAATGATTTAGAGTTAAATACACTACCAACTAATTATTTAATTATTTCAAAGATTCATTTTCTTATTATAGCATGAAAAATTGGAATGAAATACCAAATAATATAAGAAGTGCCAAGAAGCTTACATCTTTTAAAGTAAACTGTAAATCCTATTTTTTAGATAAATCCCAGCAATAATTTTGCTGGCAGTAAAATGCACTATCGAATTTAGTTGAGTGTCTGTCGGTGAATGTATGAATGAAGTATAGGTTTCTGAAATATTAATTATTAATATATATATTATATATATTAATATTAATATTATGTTAAAATTTAATAATTAAACAAATATACTATGTATGTTTGTGATTGTGTAAATGTGATACGTCATTTGTTGTTTTTTTTTGTTTGTTCTTTTTAGATTTGTTTATAGAAGGGTGCATTGTAAATCTGATGTTGTTATGGATTTCTGTAAAACATCATAATGTGTTACCTTCTGAAAATAAAGATATTATTATTATTATTAATATTATTAGTATTATTATTATTAAGTTAAGTTGAATTTTATTGGTGGGTTAAATCAATAAAACTCTCAAAATTCCTTTTTACGTCTAACATCTTCCCAAGAACATCTTCTTAAATGACGTAGATGATCAACCATTGTCATTTGTCTGCTACTTTACATTTTAGTGAATCATAGAAAGATTGGCTGTGTTACGAGCCTGGTTATTTTAACGTTTTGCGACTTTTGAATACTGAGTTTGTTTTTATCTTTATAACTCTGGTTGAATGTTAAAGTCCCAGGAATGTACTGATATTGAAATAAATATACTGATAGGATAATGATATAACCATATTCTATTCACTCTTAAAAAATGTTGACATATTCATTTCTGTTGTTTTCAAGTCGCTTTTTCATGAAAAAGAGTTGCCAGGAAGCCTTTCTTTATTTTTTTGCAATATCATTGAAAAAAATACCGCTCTATATTTCTAACATGTACAGCGATTTAAAAAGTAAAAGTATGAATGTTTTTGGTACAAATAAAGCCATCTTTCTTGGTAAAATAAGAGCTACTTGTCAATGTGGTCCTAGGATCACATCTTTGATCTCATTACAAATGTATTATGGAATATTGAATAAACTACAAAATATTGTAGATATACATCAGTTGTTTCATAGTTTAATAAGACATCTTTGTAGTTTAGAACACGTACTAAACTAAAACGATTTTCTTTTCAGAAATATACGTACAAAGTTAATCAAAAGATCGTGGTTTGTAAAATGAGACCGAGACATATAATGTTTGCCCCAAGAAATTTCAACAGCAAGTTTGCTGGCATTAACAAAACCATCTGTGACACACTAGAAGAATTGAAGTCCGGTACTTTATCAGTTGCAGACATTCCAAAAATAACAGTATACCGACGGAATGGCAATAACTACACGATCAACAACAAGAGACTTTGTGTATTCAGATTATTGTCTACATAATACTGGGAAATGTATGGTGTAGACCTAATAGTTCCTGTCTTATTCCGCGAGAAACTGAATTTGATAAGAGTTTCAAGAACAGTTGGCGTTTCTCCAAAAATGATTTCGCATTTGAAGATAAGGGAAAAGAAAAATAGTAAAAGCCACCCGATGTCAAGGTTATATGTTCGTTCCAAAAAAGGCCACTCACGCAAAAACGTTTCGAATGAACAGTCTAAAATGAAGAAAGCTGTTATAAAACGCATCAGAAATGGCGATGATTTGAAATTGTTCTCGGTAATGACAGATGATGCTGATCTCGAAATTGATGATCCAGTCAATGTTTTTGGGTATAGCCCATCACGGAAGTGTACCAGACGCGTATCTACTTTTGGAGATTACATTAAAGCTGCTCGCTCTCGTATCTTGGTAAAAAAATAAAGTTTTTCAAACTCTCTGAAAATAACATATTTTAGAACTAATAGTCAAATGAAAAGTATATCTGTATATTTGAAATTATACGCTACCACATTATAAAGCGTTACAAACGCTTTTGAACATCCCAATATAAACATATAGTATAGTGGTGCCGTAAAACTAAACCTACCAAATATTTTGCCAATTACTACCTAGATTTTTACTTATTTTGTTGATTCTAGCCATTACTTTTTAATTTTATGTATTAGTATATCATTTTTGAAAATTATTGTTTTTTTCATCGGATACTGAGAGCGAGCAACTTAAAGAAGTTCGTTGGAGATAAGTGTTTGATCTGATGCGAATCTCCACATGACTGTAAGCGAGCAGGAAGGGCTGTTGATATGCAGAATGACCAGGCGTAGTACAATGCCTCGTTTATTTTTTGCAATGAGCCATTCAGCTCATTTCTTGATAATGACGACTCTTACAATCATTTTAGCCAAGAGGAGTCATTTCAGCCTATATATGAAGAGAAACACGAGCCTGTATATGACTGGTTTGATATGGAATGGGAAGATCGTTAATCGAAATACTAAGATTAAGTTACTTTCGGATATTTTGGACGTGGTTAATAATTCGCCTATGTCGCCACCTTAAGGAATGGCAGAAATCTAACACACCAAAATAGATCTATGTAAAACATTAGACGCATTTTGAAAACCATACATAGTAAATATACGTTACCTGTCTCATACCACACTGACTATCGATCGATTGTAAATAGCTGAGTAACTGCTTTTGTTAAATTATTGTTGAAAAAAAAACATGAAACATTTATTCAAAGCCATTCAAAACGGGTAGTTATTTCAAGTCCATTTTAGTTTTGACAGTTTGGATTTAGATAAATGTCGAAAATGTCTATGTTGAATTTTTTAAGTAAGACTTATGGTATGGTGTTTATATTCAGATACCGGATCGACAGTACGGTGGTTAGACATTGTTTCTGCAATTTTATTTTACAGGTGTGCATAAAATATTTTATCACTATTTTAACCGGGATTGTTTTATTACTGTTTTATGTTTTATTACTGTAGTCATGTAAAATAAATATTTCAGTCAACAAGATTGTTTCTTAAAACACTTTAAATAATTGTAACTGTCCCGTAAAAGAAGGACAACTCCTACGATACGATTGATAAGCTTAAAGGGTGCATTAGACAAACTCTCCTTCGATACATTTCATAAAACGTCCGTATTATTTACAATTGCAGTCAAAATTAATCAAATAGCTGGACATATTTTCGCTAAAATCGTTAGATGGCAAAAAATACACGCACCAATATAAAAACAAAAATAATATCAAACAGGGAATGCCACGTACCAAAAACGCAGCCTCCCCAAAACGAACCCCACAGCACCCAGAAGTGCACACCACCAACACACACACACACGCACACACACACGACACACACACACAATCATGTACACACACACATATACACTACCAACACACACTAGCATACAAAGCAAACACACGAGGACAAAACGAACAATTAAAGGAACACAGTGGGGCACCGCCTTGGAACGGTCAGTGGCAAAAACACCACTGGGGAGCTTAAACCGGTTTATGGTGCGCACCCAACCTCACTCTTACCCCCACCATGTTCCAAAGTCACAGGACAGTGTAAATAAAAGTAATCCCTGTAATAAAACCGAAAAAATCCCAAAAATCCATCCAAAAATCATGAAATATTAAAAAAATTTCTTTTACAGAACTAGAACATCCTGATGAAGACTCTGATTGAGTCGAAACGTCGATCTAAATAAAATACAGTTAAACTTATACTGTTTTGATCGTTTGTACCACTTGTGTTTATTGTTTTTGTATAGAACTAGAACATGTATGATTATGTTAAATTAACCGATGCTACCTGGAATTTTTAGCTGAAACTTTCAGGTTTGGTGGCAAACCTTTCAATTTTTTTATGTATAACAAGAGCTGTCTCATGGCAGCATGCTCAACTATTTGAGGGTTGGTCAGTACTAAGATTAGGTTTATTGTGATAATGTGTAAGAATAATGGTGGAACTTGTAAAACAAAAATTGAGAAATGTTTGTGATGGGGTGGGAGGGGAAATAAGTATATTTTGTAATTGTGTAAGAATTAAGGTCTAAAGTATAAAAAAACAAGATGGCCAAGATGGCCCTATTTCGCTCACCTTGGTGCAAGTCCACTTGCTTGGTGGAAGATCACTAGACAATGTTATATACCAATAGGTTTTCCTATATACATCTTTGTAAAACAAATGCCCCTCCCAGGGAAAGGCCAATTTTGACCCCAGGTGCATAATTTGAACAAACTTTGAAGTGGTCTACTAGGCAATGCTACATGCCAAATATCTAAGCTCTAGGCCTTGTGGTTTCAGAGAAGAAGGTTTTTAAAGTTTTTCCTATATAAGCCTATGCAAAACTAAGTAAAAAACTCTTTGGGGTGGGTTGGCAGGGTGGTGGGGGTATATTTTGTAAATGTGAAAGAATTAAGGTAAAACTTGTTTTTTAAAATTCAAAAAGTTTTTTTTTTCGGGGTGGGTGGAATAGGGGAGAGAGGGAAGGGGAACATGATGACCATGTTGTCACAAGTAATATAGTATGAAAGTTTGATGAAGAAATATTAAGAAATGGCAAAATCATAGCCAACTTAAAGTTATCTTGACAAAATCAAAGTGCAAAAAGAGGCATAACTTTTTCAAATGTGACCTTGACCAAAACTGTTTAGCTGCATCACAACCCTGTTGTCATAAGCAAAATATTTTCAAAGTTTGATGAAGAAATATTGGGAAATGGCAAAGTAATAGCTAAGGTTAAGTTTTTGTGACAAAATCTAAGTACAAAAAAGGGCATAAATATGCAAATATGGTTGACAGAGTATTGTGAGACTTGCTGCAGTTGTCTATATTGCCACTAGAAACAAGTATCCCAAGTTTGAAGTAAATATATTTAGCATTTATAAAAAAAATTAACACAGACGCAGACAGCGACACCGACGCCAGGGCGCGTGCAATAGCCTCCTTATTCTTCGAATAGTCAAGCTAAATTTTTTTAATTGATCCCAGATTATTATTAAGGGTATGCCTCTTTAAGTCTTTGAAATAATGTTGATAATAAGTTTCATCACTATGATTTTGACATGTTTTTCTCCAATTTGCAATAAGATCGAGTATTTGCCTCTTACGTCCCTTTGAGCCACATATTGGACAATTGCTACATTTGTAGAGAAAGCATAATTATCATTCACTGGGGATCACGTGATATTTTCCATTATGTCCATGACGATATAAGTCCATGATAAACACCTAAAACACATGAACTTTTGAAAAGTCAGTGACATTTTATGTAATATCCATTTTAGCAAAACCCGATATGCAATGGACAGTGTTACAAAGACATTACAATTAGATACTAAGCTGATCCCATGACGTTATTTTCATTATTTTTATGACGTTATGACAGCGTTAGAATTAACATCATAACCGGATATTATGTAACAATTTCCAGGGCTCAACTTAGGACTGAAAACTTAATTGGACCTTCGGACCACCTCATTTAGACTTCACTTGGCCCGAGGTCTACTGACCTGGACCAAAATATTTGCATCAATAAATACTATAAATTGAATATGCAAAGAAATGTAAAAAAATAACGTGACTTCAAAATAACGTGACTTTGAGTGGAGTTTGGAGTGAAAATATCTCTACGTATTTGTAACATTGTCATCTCATTTTTGATGTGGACCGGTGGTCCAGCTTTCTGGACGGTCAGTTGGACCGTAGGCTTTTTAACTGGACCCGGGCCAACGGTCCAGTGCTAAATTGAGCCCTGATTTCTGTTTTGCAGTGAAAAACCACAGGAAAGCCCTTAAAATTACGTTGTATTTTCTGTGGTGATACCGTCATGGTTGTCAATGGTTTTAGTAGATCTGCATTCGGTGGGGTCTTGGCGAGTTTACCAAGGGAGAAATCCCACGGTCAGCGGGGACTATAAACAATAAAAAAAATAATTTAAAAATAGATCTGCATTCATTGTAGCGTTATCAGATAGGCCTACCCTAGTTCTGGCTTCCAAAACTCTAAATGCCGCTATTTTTATATTTTGTTTTTTGTCAGGTGCGGCTCTGTCAAGCATATAAACCGGGTACGCTGAAGTTGTTTTAACTAGGCCTACCCATGTTTGACTATTCCATTTCACCACATATCCCAATAGAGCAGTAGAATGGAGTTAAAGAATGGATTGGTTGTGGGTATCCATACATTGTCATTGTTGACTGTATGTAAAGTATCTAGCCCAACATATTATGAGCAAGGGCTTTTGCTATATATATACGATAGTCAAAATATTTAAGTGCATCTTGAGCAAAATTTTCGTTTTGGTCAGAAAAAATAACACAATATCTCGACGCGCGTACAAATTAGTTGGACTAATGTAATGTCTGGTTGTAAAATGGGTCTGTCTTGCAGTCGAAATATTGAGACTAGTAATGTAGTTACGAGAAGACTAAGTACGAGCTGACTTATGTACGAATTGACCCGGAAACATTCGGGATCGGTAAAAACTTCATCAATATATGCCAATAACGAGTTATACTATTACCTTGACCACATATGTGAAGTAATACACCACATATCCTATGACAAATAGTAAAACAATAAACGCAGAAGGGTATGTGTAGAAATAGTCCATAAATTTATGAATTACTTCCATTTTGACAGCTCGTGCCGGGTTCGTTATAATTCGTGACTTCATAAGGTAGACCAACTCATTTTTCTTAGGTAAAGTAGAATAAAAATGGTATTATACAAAATAGTATTTTAACATTTGTACCCCAATATAAACAAATTTACTACAATTTTGAAATATATTACAGTTTATTTCAATGTAATTGTCAATCTGACATCGGAAGCAATGTATAATTTTATAGGATATTTAAAAGCGAGCCTCCATTGGTAAAATGGTACAGACCATACTGATTAAAATAGCTATAGACTGGTTGCACATAAATAAACAGGAAAGACGAAAAACAACAAAAAAGTGAAAAAAGTTAGTTTTTTTCTAAAAGCATACTTTAAGACAATTTAAGTCGAACTTGCTTTATTTTGCAAAGAGATAATTGCAGCTTGCACATGTTGCAAGGATTCAGTATAGCACTTTCACCGGTAAAGACCTTACTGGATTAATTAAGTAATTCATTCTCCAAAATATCTGGTCAAATAAGCAATATGTGAAACATTCTTATCACAGGTTTTAGTTTGTGCTTTTCTGCAGTTTTTTCAGTTACTAACAAATTTACATATGTACAGTCTTGTCTCTATGTTTATTTTATATTTTGATCAACTTAGAGGTAAAAAAATATTTAGTTAATTAATAAACTGTGTAAATCTATAAAATAAAATAAATGCAGAATGAAAATGTTGTCTGACATCGCTTTGTTGATCTTGGGACATCTTTTTGGCTTGTTTCCGGCTGGCAGTGTGTTTTCTGGGCGGAGTGCTTGTCTGAGTGTGTCTCTGGACAGTGTGGGGCGACGTTGGACAACATTTATAGTATTATTATAATGCTGCATTAATGTATTATGTATTGTCCCATATTTTACTGTTACTGTGATTTTTGCGTTTCATTTGTTCAATTAAATTATTTTGTATTATTTTATGCGACATGCTCTAAATGAGCCATGGCATTTGAAATTAAATATTGAAATCTTTAAGATATAAAAACCACACTAAAACTAAGCACTGATATAGCAAACATCGACTGCACCAGTCAAAAGTATTAAATCATAAAACTGTAACAGACATACATCTATATGAAGGGAAACTGTATATTTAAGATGACATGTTATAAAAGTTAATGTTATAAAACCCAAGTATATACGTTAAACATATTAAGATTAAGATCAGCTAGAATGATCCTAGACAAGAAGTTCGATCACTTGTCAGCTCCTCTATTTCAAGAACTTTATTGGTTGCCATTCTTAGAACGTTGTAAGTACCATATGGGTGTTTTAATTTACAAAGCTTTTCATGATTTAGCCCCCGTGTATTTATCAAACCTACTCATAAATGATACATATGCAACTGCAAATCATAATCTTCGTTCCAAAAACAAAAACGATTAATCCATTAATTAAATATCGCGTTATACAAAATACACTTTCCAATATTCTGCTATGGTTGTCTGGAATGAAATCCTGGTTCAAATCCGTACCTGTGATAAATTATACACGTTTTCGCAAACGCTACAGAAACTATCTTTTTGGAAAACAACTATGATTTCCACATTAACACGCCGGGGAACCCGCATATGAAGTGCAAAATGCTCTTCGGTAAAAATCATACGCGGAGCTTCCGTAACTCCATATGCGGATAAGTTTAAAGGAAAAACAAGGTAGGTAATGTTGCATTTTCCCATTTTTCATATAATTAAAGAAAAAATGCCAAAAAACTCGAATGCTTTTCGACCCTCACATAAATTCCGCGTATCTCCATATACAGTCGGAACTCATTATCTCGACATCGCTTATCTCGAGTTTTCGTTATCTCGACCTATTTTGTAAAGTCCCGAATTTATTTATTCTTTTTTCTATGTAAAATTCGTTTTTTATCTCGACTTGTTTTATCTCGATTTTTTTCGTTATCTCGATCTACTATTTTTGCCCCGATGCAAGATTTTGCACTGTTTTCACACGTTTATCTCGATGTTTGAAATGGCGCTTGTGAATTGAGAAGGTGTGAACAGTTACATGTAACGACATGTCGTAAAAAGTGTTGTAATTAAAATCAACCAACGCTGAATTGTTTGCCAATCCAAGTTGTCGGACACCCAAATGTTATTTCTATTCAACAGTTAATTGACAAATATCGAAATTGAGTGATTAAGAAGACTTGTATAAAAGATTAGCTAGGTTAGATTTTGACCACTGTCATTTCGACATCTTATTGCAAAAACGTTATTGTAATTTAATAAGTGAGCTAAAAAACAAGAGTTCGATATGAAGACAAAGCATGGAGGAAGATTCCCGGTTGTCGGTCGAGCAAGCCAGAAAAGGGTCCGGTAACCAACCCGGGAGGATATCTGGATCGGCCACCTCTAAGAAATCCAGAGTAGGACCCGGTAACCAACCCGGGGCATATCTGGACTCTCGGCGACCGGAAATAAAGGCACGAAGAGAAAACTTTCACATGGAAAAATACCAAGCAGGAGGGGCTAATTTGAAAATTTCATTTTCGCACGTTCGTGTTCATACACGTACACATGTTTAATAAGACATCAGATAAAATTCGTCTTATTATTTCAAGATCGAGATAATATAAGCGTAAAGAAAAAATACTTTAGTTATAATTTTTATAACGTGTGATTCACACGCTCACACATTTCATATGTTGTTTGCTTGTACGTTTAGAAATGACTATGAAAACTTTGAACAATTTCGGACTATACCTTTAAACTGAAAAGCACTTGTTTTGTCATTTCAAAAGCACCTAATCAAGATTTATATTTTCAAAGCTATATCATGTTGATATAATGTAAATGTCTTGTGTTGATGTAAACTGCTATCTACAAGTCAATATTTGAATCTTATTTACAAAGTATCTTTCTATTGATTAAAATATTTCAAATACCGTGTTGAAGAAGCAGCTTGTGGTAAGTAATGAGTGTCATATTTAACGTTGTAGAATGCAGAATGTGATCGTAGAATGCATGGAATCTTTATGATTAAGTAATGTATTTGTCATAAACTATTATATGACAAGTACACAATGTACTCGTATAGTAGACAAATATTACTTTTAAGTTAGTGAATGAAGTTCGTATGAAAAAAAGAAACATACTATGCAGGTAAAACTTGTGCAGATTTATCATCTATGTCACCGTTAGGCGGATTTCAACCAAATTCTACATGAATGATAATGAATATTTTTTTGAAGGCCATATGAAAATAAGTAACGTGATTTTTTTGAAGGCCATATGAAAATATCTTATGTTTCGAATTATTTGTAATTCATGAATCACATATCTGTTTATCCTACAGTGTTAAGTGGTGGGTGACGATTTTTGTTGTGTGAAAAACAACCTCTAGTTACCACTGGTTTCTTAGAAGACATTTTTAAGTTTTACCTACAAACAAATTATGATAATCCGCCACCAATATATTTTTACAAAACATGAAGTGGGTTACAACTATATTCATGCGAAATAACCTCAAAATCTTACAATGGTTTCGAAAGTATTTTAACCAATCAACAAATCTGGAAAGAAGGTAGATTAATAATCAAAGAATTTTCTTAATGTTTTTAATATCTTAACAATAGTCCATTGATACATATTTTAAGCTCACTAATTAGACATACCGGAAAAGTAAGTTTTGCCACCTGTCTTTCATGTCTTTACTGACCAACATCTCTTGACATTAATTCAAGGAACATGATTACAAAGAATTTAGTAGAGGATTTCACAACAGTGCCGTACATGAATGATCACAGTCCCAGACATTGCAGTTTACACAGAAATTTCCTTGCTTGTTTCTTCTTAACTGAGGTAGCCATGTTGTGTATTCATCCTAAACAAATTGAACAAATGAAAATGGCTTTAGTGAAACTCAGAGTCACGAGGCAATGTCGTTTAATGCAAAATGTGTACGATGGACAGCTGTCGTCTCAAAGACTCAACCACGAGCTCTTTGTTCTTATGTGAGCTACAGAATTAAGCTGAAGGCTTATCTAAAGAAGGTTCATAATGAAAAGTTGTTTACCATCCAAATCAATTTTGGCACTATTTTCGTATCAAAATGTTGTAAATTAGCAAACATAAAATGTGCCAGATATAAGTAAGTTTGCTACATTATAGCAAGAATTACTGCCAACAGATAAAGTGTTGTATGTTCCTGCTTGTGGTGTATTTATGTGCCACTGTACGACGTTTATTGTGTGCAATCTTAGATGGATGTGTCATATAGGCAATCAACAAATGGCCATAATATTTCATATTAATTCATCGCATTTTTGTTATTGATCATTGTTCGCATGTGGTGATTCATTATACAAAGTTAATAATGCGCATATTATAAGACCTGCTGTTACATTCTAAACAGCGATGTATAAGCTACTTCACATTTAATTGTATATCTTCTGACTGGAATATTCAAGTTCTCGGAATAAAAGAAAATGTATGGCTTAGCACTTTATGTTTTGTTAGATTTTCGAAGTATATAGCGCTTTGTTACTAAGTTTATTTTTATGTTGATGTCTGGCTTAATCATGTCAGACTTTTTCAGATGCATGAAAATATATTTTATTTAGATAAGAACACATTGTACTGATTTGAATTCTATGTAACGATCAAAATTTACAACAAATATTATGTGATATTACTGTTCAAGGTGACGATCATAATGTCTAGAAAGACATTTAGCACTGATTAAAAGAATCTTACCAAAGTATAACTGAAATACATGGATCTGTGTAACAATTGTATTTGTATTTAATGTAGTGAAAATCTCCTAATTTACAATTGTATTTGTATTGAATATAGTCAAAATCTCATAA
>JAFMSR010000017.1:18302831-18589903 GCA_022818135.1 Saxidomus purpurata
TCTTGTGTACCAATGGCTTAAGGTTCGATGCATTAACTGTACACTAGAAAAGGTTAGACGTGTAAACCATTTAGCTCGGATAGTTCATAGCTGGAGTCTTAAACAGGCAGAGATTTGATAATGCTTATACTGAAACCAACTTTTGTTGGAAATCTGGTTGTCTTGGAAAACACCCATTAACTGTGCATGTATATATTGTTCAGAGATCGTCTTCAATTAATTTACTTTGTCATTGCAGTCAACATCGGTTTACCTCTGTATGTCAATGAATGAGTACGTAAATCCCAAATAGATTCCGGTCAATTATTATGGAACGGTTTCGTTAGTTTAATTCATATTTGGCTTGTAAATTTCAATTGACAATACAAAACTGGGGTTGCTTATTGGTTTCTTTCGACTTACTAGTTGACAGAGAATGAGTGTCCTGATCAAATAATTATGAATCTGGAAAAGATGCATGAAGCTACATTGTATATTCTGGTATTTTATAGACCACTACAATGGTAGAGATGTTGAAGTCGCTGACTTTAAACAGTTTAAACCTCACACTGATCGAGTACAATGGGTTCGAGCCTTGCTACCGACCATATCTCTTTATGTGAAAAAGTTGGCAGTTTCTTACTACATGTAGTACTGGTAACTATGGTAAGATAAACTTCTACCCACATGTATAACTGAAATGCGTTAAACCCAAACCAAGTATATAATTTAGATGTTTGAGCAGTATTCTATAAATTGCAGTCCACGACATTTTGTCCTATTAGTAGTTTCATAGCTTACGTTTTAGTCAAAAGATGCCCCGATATACGAAAAAAAAAATAGTTTGACGCTATACAAACATGACAATTGAAAAGAAAATTCTGAAGTTCGCCATCTCTATTTAAATCAAAGAAACGCATTTGTAAAGAAATTTCATCTTTGAATAAAATTCCAGGAAATCTCTAACCATTAAAAAGTGTTGAAAACATATACAATTTTTCAACTTTATCCATTGTTGTAATTGTTCAGTCGCTGAAACGATTAAAGATCGAAAAAAGGATAGCAAAAAAAAAACTTCATTTCGGAACTGAAAATTTTAACATGGAAATAGAAGAAACTACAGATTTATTGATATATAATCATGGCGAGCTACATTTGAACACAAGAAAAGTGCAAACTCTTCAGTATCTCTTTTTATAGGTAAAAGCGCATGTCTTTTTTACACTACATGTTTAAAATATGGTTAGTAATAAGAATATACAACTTCCCTTTCAGTAATAAAAATGCAAACCTAAAACATAATGATTTTATCAGCTCTGTTTTGCTGAAATCATTTTTTTGTGGGAGAAACCAAGATGCAAAATGTTATGTCATATTATTTTTATGACACCGGACGGACGGACAAATTAAAAATAATTGACAATACAGTGAATATCAACTTTGTTTTGAATCATTTATGATAAATAAAAAGACACATTTCTATACAAGTACTAAACGTAGAGAAACAACTGCTTGCAAACTTTTGGAAAAGTTGTCATTTGTGAACTCGTGTCAAGTGATGTTTACATTCGCAACCATGAATGCACTCAATACCTTTTTCATCTTGTTGTATTTCGTGTTTTAAGTTGTCTACTCAGAAGCAGAAATAACGTCTCCACAAACTGCAAAAGGTGATTTAAACATGCAATGGGACAAAACACGAAAAATAATGAAAAAATCACTTAAAGGTCCACTACTAAGCGAAAATTAAGTGACAGTTATTTCAATGGCAAGTACATAACTATGCAAGACACAATGAAGATTGGGGTAAAGTACAGAAAGTGTTTGAAACACGAAGAAAAGATGGATTGTTTAAACTCAGGAACGACAAAGACTACCCAGGTCTTTTACTTTCTTCATAAAGAAGAAAAAATGTACAGACGTGATTTATTTGAATTCACATACCAACTTTCTTTTTTAAAAACAACTTATTGCTTACTTTTAAATATTGAATTTCGCTTTCTTAGTATTACCTTAACTACTTTCGTTTTCATCCATTTCAGCCTTTTAAGTCTGTCTAACTTTAAGACCTGACTTAAAAATATATCTTACCGGTACATGTTCGACCCCTTGTTAAGGGCCGTCCGACTGAAAAATCTACAACGTAGTTAGAAAACACAAACAAATTTATAGCTAAGATCTTCAATTGGATAACATGTAACTTTGCAGCATATCAAAGAAAATAACTTGTTTTTCAAGCAATTCATGCCTATCCCGAAGATTTAATGATTGTTTCAAAGTGTGACGAAGAATAAGAATGTATTGTATTAGTCATCTTAACATTAATGTTTCAAGTTAAATATACTTTTTCTTGTATCAAATGATTCCAAAACGAAATAAATACATTTTTGTGTATATCAGTTTCATACTGGAGTGAGCTCTTTCTCTTCACTGAAATGAGTACTTGACATTGTTTTCAGAAATTGTGAATAATTAATTTAAATAACTACCTTTATCAAGTGGCAATGAAGCAGTGCTAAAACATATCAGACAGCTACAGCGTACATATACTAAAACAGCGCAACACATGTGCTCAACACATACACTTTAATTTGATCAATTCAAACATTGGATCATATTTATAGTGAAAGAAAACAGAGCAATATCCCTTGAAAAGTGTAACGCTTAAAAAAGGAAGATGGAAACTTCTTACTACCAGACCCTTTTTATTTGATGATTTGTTCTCAAACATGTTCATATAAGACAGTTCGATTAAACTTTTTCACCAAAATCTGAGAAAGAGCAGCTTTACATCTAGCAGATTATATTCGCCATACATGAATAATGTGTTTAACGAAAGTCAAATGATAAACAAATACAATTTTAAAGAAACAAATTATCGAAAATGCCTCATTTTAGCCATTCATCCATTAGTTGAACGTAGATTATTGAATGTTTTAAAGTACTGCACCATATTTTAAATGTATAGCTTAAACTTTGAGGTTAAGTAATAAGACTTGCAAATATCTGTTATTTGTGCTTTTGAATTTATTTAATTTGACACCAGGTTTAGGGAGTACTTAATAAAATATATAATGACATCAAATGACATGTAAATAGTGGTCACATTCTTTAAAACTTATCGCTGTTAAACCTGTTTGTCAGATTTCCTCTTAGACCTAATAGTACATGAAAAATTCAGCTACGAAAAATACTTCATTACACGAACAATTTCCCATAAGACTGTTATTGCATGACTATGCTGTTAACCATTACGCTATTGTTTCGTATTGATCGAGACAAGACAAGACCAGACAAGACAAGACAAGACATGACAAGACAAGACAAGACAATTGTTTTGCATCCATATACTAGTAGGCTAAAAAGCCCATGATGACATACACACTACATAAAACAAGACATGCAGGAAACAGTGGTCCACACCAAAATACAATCACAATTTAACTGATTTTATTTTACTGAGAAGGTCAAAAATAAACATGAGATTTATTCTGATCTTAGGTAGTGATTAACAAGATTTTTCATATGTTTGATAATACTTACTTATTTTGATAGTACACAGAGCTAAAATTATTTTTTTGTGCTTGTTTACTCAAAATTATTTCAGGGGAAAAGTCTAACACATTAAAAATTTGACTTTGCATTAAAAATAGAGACAACGCCTAACTGCAACATATTTAAATCTCATTTATAAAAAATAATAAAATAATAAATAAATTTTGACTATATCTAAAATTTTAATTCTTAACACTAATTGTATTAATGTGTACATGTACCATAAATCATCTCTAACAACATAATCAAATGCCTTAGTGCAGTCCACAAATAAGGTGTACAGTTGCTTCATGTGAAATTAAACCGTCTAATACAAATATATTATCTACAGCAATCATTTTAGACATAAACCCCGCCTGAGCTTCTATATAAACGTTGTAATTTTCCACCCAAGCCTTTAACCTATTATTTATTATGCGACTAAAACGTTTTCCGATACAACTTGACTACCAATCCGAAGATACCTGGTTCGAATCCAAGTAATACCACGATAATTCTGAACATTATTTATGCTTCCTTTTTATGTAACGGTATAACATAGCCTTCCGACCATCGTTCAGGATAGTATCCGATTTCAAATATTTTGTTAAACAAAGAATACAAAACAGGTACTAATATAGTCTTACCATTCATGAAAAACCCATTATTAAGCAAATCTGGTCAACCAGATATGTTAGTTTTTAATTCTTTTATTGCAAACTGCATCTCTTCCATACTTATTTGACAATTCAATTCTTGAAAAATAATCTTAAACTCATTTTGTCACAACGATTTACAAACTGTAGAATGTCTTCATCTGTAGAGAAAAATCTGTCATCTAGGTTATAGACTGCTTTAAAGTATTGTTCAAAAATTTGATTGTTTCACACCGGTAGAATCTTTTAACATGTTCCAGTATAAACGAGCATTCTTGTTTCGCGCTTTCAGTAATTAATTCGTTTTTTCTTTATCAAAATTATATATACGTTTTCTCAACAATGCCTTGTACACAGATCTTGCGTTTACCGTATTCTATTATCATCAATCTGACAAGTTCTGTATATATTAAGACATTTGTAAAATAATTGTTGTTTCTCAAAACATTCCTCATTATTCAACGGCTGATCTAATTCCGAGGTTTGTGTTCGTTGTGCTTTATCTAACTTGACCTTTTTAATAAACGGAGAAGCTACATTACTGAAAATAGATTCAAATTTCTGTATACAGTTATCAATATCACCGCCTGAAAAACTAGACAATATATCATTTGATAAGGTATTGAACGACTCTGTTTTTCAACATTCGAAATTGCTTTAATATATTGATCTTTTAACTCTGGTTTCCATACATATTTAAAATCAGGACCCATATATTCTTGTTGTATACTGCAATTATTGCAGTCACCCTCTTGAAAACGTTGGAATGAAAGAGTAACAGTTATGTGACAGTGGTCTTATAGTATATTGGGACGACCAACCGCAAAATCATGAATATTACAACAACCTAGATTTTACATAATAAATAGTCTATCACCTATCCTTACGACAATATTTTCCTTTTTATTCCCCTTTCGACCGTTTACAAATCTGTACCCAGTTTGCTTACAAAAAATCAAGCAATAATCTCCCGTTATTATTCACGTGACCCTTATCTTGAGAATACCGATATGATATAGAGTCATTTTCGTTATCTTCTGGTAATAAATCATTGATACCAATGTTTAGATTGTCACCAGTTACAAAATCTGGAAGTGTAGAAGTGCCGGCGTTAAAATCGCTGAAAATCCCAAAATAGCATTGATCGATTGAAGTGTTTTCTACATGTATAACTGAGTAAATCAATCTATCTAATAAATTATTTTCAACTACAGATATCCGGTATAACGTAACAAAGACCAATAAAAACATCTCTATCTAAAGACAACTTTATTCCAGGTATTTTGACCCAAATAATGTCACCCTGCGAAGTAAGTACCAAATTATCGTCTGATACAAAATCATTTTTGATATATATTATTACACCACCAGAATTGCGTTTTGATGAGTGAAATATACCGATCTATTCTTATTCGAGTATAAAAAGTTTAACAAAATGTGACGCCACTATGAAGTACATGTAGTAAATGGCCGTGATGCAAACAAGTTGTAAATACCGGTAGCTTAACAAAAGCTGGTGTCAAGATTTCAATGTACTTTTGTTTAAATTAATTGTACCTACAACTGGAGATAGAGTACATCAACTTTGATGAGGGCCACTCTTTTCTTTATAGACACATTCGCTTCCTACCGAGCTCTTCTCAAAAGAGTAATATAGCCGTAACAAAGATTTTTACAGATGAATCAGATATCTATAGTATTTGCAAAATCAATATTGTAAATAATTTGGTTGTTTCCGTTACCAATATTTATACGATGCTGTAATAGAAATATCCTGAAAAGTAACATTCCCCTAAATGGCTATATATAACAGCTCTTTAAAGTTTCTCGCTCTCAGATTTTGGTGAAAAAACAAGGTTCTTAGAATAACGTATTTTAGAACGAATTATCTTTCTTGTTAGATTGTTTAAAGTCCCGGCCGACAGGCGCAGATTGAAGAGACAGATGCAGATACAAGGAAATCTGGGTAGCAGACCCTTGCTCTTTTACGAATAGATCCCTTGGGTCTTTACGTTTCCGGTGTGTAGTACCGATATCTGGGTTTCTAACCAGTTTATCTCTAGATGAGTGCGAAACACTGAAAAGCGTTTCTCAGAATTCCAATACCCCGGCTGGGATTTGAACCAGGGAACTCCGGTTTGGTAGTCCAGAGCATTAACCACTCGACCACCGCGCCATGAAACATTCAATAGAAAGGTTCCAATATAAATTCCTGTAAAGTATTCTCGGCTTCGCCGTGACGTCATACTGACCAGATAACAATCGGATTATTAGGTCGTGTTCATTTCTTCATTCGGTAAAATTTGAAAACACGGTCTTTACCGTAGACTCACATGCAGGTTTAAATTTATTTCAAACGAAACAAAATGCTTTTAAAAACATAGAATGATTATAAAAATAATTTGATAGTTATAAGCTTATGGTAGCCCATCGCCTTGTTTCATTTTTATTCTTGGTTATTGTACATTTAAATTAAAGATGCATAGAGACCAGCGATAAAAGCTGAGGAATCACCTTTCCCGAATGTAAATAAATTATCAGTACTCGGATGTGCAAAGCCGTACATTTAAATTAAAGATGCATACAGACCAGCGATAAAAGCCGAGGAATCACCTTTTCCGAATGTAAATAAATTATCAGTACCCGGATGTGCAAAGCCGAGAATTCACTGCACAAAACGATGGCTTTTTGATTATCGTACATGTACATTTATAATGTTTATTTTGATGATATTTGACCTATCTGAACTTCGTTTTGTTTGTCTACCAATATGGCGACCGCATTCGGGTACGCTCTATACTTGAATTCATAGAGAAACTACTAAGAATATAGTATTAGGTTGGTAAATATAGTAAGTTCCCAGTGAGGTCAGTAAGGTTGCGTGTTAGAAATAATTTTACTAATAAGATATTTCATTTCAGCCTTTTTCGTTTATGTTTAAAATTTTGTTTTATTTGTTTTCAGGAAACATGCGAACCAGGATTATAATATTGACCATACTAGCTTGTGTTGTATTCATGTCGTCTTTATGGAGTATTAATACAATAAGAAATTACAGCTTGGGTGATTTTAGTGAGTGTATCGTTACGTATTCGACGACAACCAATCAGAATGTTTCATCATCAAAATCACTTAATTTCAGTATTAACAACTTCTTTATGACTGACCTTGTTGAACATCCTGAAGAAGCGAATAAGCTGTCTGCTTTACTTACTTCTAGGCGTGATGTTATCAACGAAGCCCAGAGAATACACATGAACATTTTCCAGTCTCTGTTAGGAAAATATAAGTATGCTATGTTATTTGATTACGCTGCATTCGAAAACAAAGGTGACTCAGCAATATCAGTTGGAGAAATTATCCTTCTGCGTAAGCTCAACATCGAGGTAGTGTTTGCGTGTGCAGCTTTCTCTTGTGCCAAAAAAGTAAACAAAGCTCACAATATAAGTCTGAAATATTCAAATAAGGAACTTGTCATTCTTTTTCATGGTGGGGGCAATATAATAGCTTGGGCCATCGCTGATAGAATGCGGGCACGCGAGATTCCACTTTTTATGGAATTTCATATTGTTATGTTTCCACAAGGCATTACGTATGAGGAGCGTCAATCTCATATTGACTTTAGTAAAAAATTGTATGCTTCGCACAAGAACTTGACATTTGTTTGGAGAGACAAACATTCTTATGAGCTCGGAAAAAATCTTTTCCCAAAAGTGCACTCGTTATTGTCACCCGACATGGCCTACCAAATTGGCTATGTTCCTCGATATATGATTCCGACACATGATATTCTCTGGATTAAGCGAACAGACAAAGAAACACCATCATATAAGGCACCTCCACCTCCAGCTGGATATCGTATGCATGTATCTGATTGGCTTAGCTGGAAAACACCGGCAGGTACTTCACCGATGGAAAATATCTTTCTTATGACAGCCAACGGCATGTCATTTCTGCAGAGAGGTCGAATTGTGATCACAGATCGACTCCATGGACACATCCTATCTACCATATTAGGTATTCCACATGTTTACATAGACAACAAACATCGTAAAATATCGAACTATCATAGTACATGGACAGCAAGTGTAGAAAATATTGTTTTAGCAAATTCCAGCTCTGATGCTGTCGTTCAGGCAAAAAAGCTGCTACTTAAGCTCGATAAAGCTTTACCCATGATAAAAGGCTTTTATAAAAACACTTCTTAAGTCTGTTGATCTAGCAAAGATACACAATAAACTCCGTTTATAACGACTCAGGGTATAGCGAAATTCCGTATATGAGAAACACGTGTTCTTGAACCGAGTGTTTCGTTCTTTATAAAATCTACAAATACTACATAGGGATATTACATATTACGTGGTTTACGCTGTATATGGCTATGTGATGCGAGTTCTTTCACTATGGCTTTGTTTGTTGCATTTTGTGTTATTGTATCTTGAAAATAATACTTTTAAGACAATTTTGTAATGCTATTTTTCTTTATAAATTTCATTCTTCGTTTTGATTTCTTCATAGTGGAATTAATTATTTAATAAATCTACTAGCATTTTACTCTGATTTGAAGTTTCTCCTGTAAAAATGTTGATTCTTTACAACAAATCGTAGTACCTATTTGATAAAAAACAAAGCTGAAAGCCCTCGGATTACAATTGTGTTCCATAAATACTGTTTAAGTACTATTTTTGACGGGTTTTTTAACTACTTGTGCTAAAATGAGGCCCTTTGTATATATGTTTAAAATGGTATTTATTTATCATTTTACGTTCACGGAATTCGTGTTTAAACATTGTACAATATGTACGCATAATTTCACCAGCGATTTCTTAGCTTAAACCATGTTACATGTACATGTAGTATCGTCATTTAGCTTAAAATGTCAGCTAAGATTACCACAAGAAAGAACACACCGTTTATATCCTTTAATACTGTTTTGTATTTAGACCAGACCCTTTTTATACCCCCGAACACAAAGTGTAAGGGGGGTATACTGGATTCAGCTTGTCTGTCTGTCTGTCCGCCTGTCCGTCCGTCTGTCTATAGAAGAAATCTTGTGGACACTATACTTCCAAAATGCCTTGTCAGAATTTAATGATACTTCACAGAAGTGATATGTATAATGCCTAATTGTGCATGCTCCATTTTCGAGTTTCTAGGTCAAGGTCACAGGGGCTCGAAATAGTAGAATATTGTGCACGCAAAATCCCAAAACCCCTGGTCAGAATTTAATGATACTTCACAGAAGTGATAAGTACAATGCCTAGTTGTGCATGGTCTATGTTTCGGGTCACTAGGTCAAAGGTCAACGTCACAGGGACTGGAGATAGTAAAATCGTGTGGACGCTAAATCTCCAAAGCCCCTGGTCAGAATATAATGATACTTAACAGAATTAATGATAACCATACCTAGTGGTGCATGGTCCATGTTTCGGGTCACTAGGTCAAAGGTCACAGGGGCTCGAGATAGTAAATTATTGTGCACTTTTAATCTCCAAAACCCGTGGTCACAATTGTATGATATTTTACAGAAGTGGTAAGTACCATGGTGCATGGTCCATGTTTCCGGTCACTAAGGTTAAGGTCACAGGGGCTCGACATAATAAAATATTTGCGCTCTTAATCTCCAAAACCCCTGGTCAGAATTTAATTATACTTCACAGAAGCCTTAAGTTGTGCAGGTCCAATAATTAAAGCATCAAATGCTACATAAATTTTATATACAGTGTCAGTGGGGTGTTCGGGAGTATCCATTACCTTCAGTGATAGTTCTAGTTATATCTATACAGACAGACAGAAAACGGATCTGTGTTCAAATACGAAATAAACGACAGTATACAAATTTGACGTCATTCCATGTGATGAGAGTATTGTAGAAATGTTCACCCGTAAATGTGTGAAAATTAAGCGCGAGGGACTTTCAACAGTCAAAAATAGTGTGAGATACTGTGTAAGGTATATAAAATCCTTCTTTGCGTATGTAAGAGAAATTACCAATAGTGCAAGAATATTTCATAATTGCATCATTTGTATGCAGAATAACATTGTTTAAACGTTCTTATATGAGCACAAAACATCCGAAATGTAAGATATATTTTGCCATCAAAGTTAATACATACCTCAGACATTATACGTACATTTTTCTGGCTGAACAAATTCGAGGCAACTGGCATTCCCATAAATGGGTCAAAACAAACCCGCTTAATGAATGAATGTGTAATCTGACTGAATTCATGCGTTACTACGTATTGTTTTAGAATACTTGCGCAATGACTGCCTGCCATTGGATGCAGGTGTGGATCTCGAGTAAATCTTTGGTAGTAAATCGGCTCAATTCTATTTATCTTTTTAAAGGTATTTCTTGATGTTAGATTAGTGGGGTTTGCGTTACACCTCAATAAAACCAAGGGCTTATACTTATACTGGTGGTACCACCTGTATGACTAATGGTATCTAAAGTGTCCACTGATCAGACTCTTGAATTTTGCCGGAGAAGGTAAGATTATCTCGCACTCGGGAAAAGATTATATAAAATTTCGCCATTAATAACATTGCTTGCATCTATTTGGCGGCGTTGGTCAAAGTGAAATATTTCAGCGGGTACTTCTCATAAAAAATGTGAAGGCTTTGGTTGTATTCATGGGATATTTTTGATATGTTATAATATGTGGTAGAGTTTCAATCAACTCATAAAGCATAAGGTTCTAGTGAGGATTACACCTTACAGGTATCCATATCTAATTTACAGGAAAAGCGTTGACATTTGGCCCTAAATTCTACCTAAACTTCCCCAGTTTTAACAAGTATCTTTTTTCGTGACTAACAATGACCGACTAAAGGAAGGAATAAAAAGCAAAGATGAAAATCGTGTTATCATTTAATATTACTAGCAATAACTGAAGACTCCTATGTTCATGTCCCTGCAAACTGGTAAATGAGGCGAACACGGAACAGGAAAGTGCTATTCCCGTTGAAGCAACATACGATGAACTGTTAATATTTTGATCGCTTAATGCAGTGGGATACGGACTTTTTAGAAGTATATGAGCATTGACTCCACCTTCAGGTCTTAGCGCCACCTCCGTTTCACTAGCTCCACCTCTTATTGTCAAACAGATTCACGGATAAAAGCCGTCAACAGCTAACTAGTTTATCTGGTAATAAAACATGCTACCAAACAAATATGGTATAGTTTCTGTATTAAATAACTACTTTGCATAAAATCAGACGGAATGCTTGTTCAAATGTCAAATGTCGTTTTGAATTGTCCTAACATGACAGCGTTTTTATAATGTTCTCGCGTAAAGTAACACGCATAATCTGAAATTGTATCTGGATCATCATCACTAAATGGAACCTTATTATCCTTTTCTCGAATAAAAACTTTGAAGTTGTTACAGAGAGTGATAAATTAAACTTGAATGTTATCAATTCGCCTCAAAAACGAGGTACGGCCAGTGTATACAGTCTGTGGAATTACTAGTACGTGGCGAGAGTAAAGTCTAAATGTCCTGTCTGAAGCGAATTCAGTTTTGTTAGACGTGTCGTTTGTGTTTTTTCTTCACAAAACTCAATGTGACACAAAAGTCAATGTGCCACCAATTTCAGTGTGAAGGGTTCTTGCGACAATCTTTTGAGTAAATTTGTTGGGTTATGAGTACACGAGACTGTCTTGTTAACCTTCAGGCTTGGCAGTATGTCGGTAATGACAAGGAAGGAAAAGCTATGGTAATCGTGTATATTTATTGAGGCATGAACAACTCATTCGAAATAATTGGATCTGTTCTCAACCAAATAGGTAAGATTTGTCAGCCGTAGAATGTGGCGTTTACGTCTTGTACCTGCCAGAGGCAGCGTGTACGTAATCGTCGATTTGAAAGAATTCGACAAAACAAAGAGTACTATAGCGCGATAGTACATGATTATTTTCACAAAAAATAAGAGACATGTGCAAAACCTAATAGATAATGAAATGCTCTCTGTGGAATGCAGTGTGTCTGGTATGCAGGGGACCTTTGAAGTAGTAACCCAAATTTTGGAGATGAAACGCGGACAGAATTTTCTGTTTTCAGATTACTTTGACCTCGACGTTTGACCTAGTGACCCAACATAATGATATACACAACAGTAACTTGACACATACTGATGCTTCCTGCAAATGTTCATAAAACCCAGAAAGGGTTTTTAGAGACGAAAGCGAACAAAATTTTCTGTTTTAGGTCAAAAGACTGGGTATAAGCATGCTATTTAAATAACCAAACATATGCAATGTGCCATAACTCAGCTTAAACTCAGTCAAGCGTAATGCCCTGACAATATGCACAACTACACTTGGTAAAGAACGTTTGTACAAAGTTTCATTAAAATACACATAGAGTATTAGAGGAGTTGTCCGACCGAACTTTGTGACAGTCAGACAGAGAGACTGACAGACAGCACGGAGTCAATAGGCCCCTACCAGTTTAGAGCGTTCAAAAAAATACAATTTGTGTTGTATTTGTTAACAGAAGGACATGGTCTTGATTTTCTTAAGATTTTGTTCTGTGTAAAAAGAAATGATTCACAAAACAAGGAACAATTATGGCTTTTTAATATCACAATCCACTCAATGTACGCAGTTTAAATAATTTACCGTCTGTAGTTTTTGCAGTTATAAATGTATACTCCATAGGTAAATAGTTAAGGGAAATAATTCCAAACTAGGCAAGGCAGAGTAATAGTACTTGCCCAGTAAACTTTCTCTTAATCCCACTTTGTTAAATTCGATTTTAATTCTTACTGCTCCGGACAAAAAGACAAAAACAACCAAGTTCTGTCGCGATAGCAATCACACGTTTTGTATAAAATAAAACAACGTGCATAATCACTTTATTGACTGCAATACACATACCAAGTTTCATTTAACAAGCATCTGTTGTTCTTGAGATGTCGCATTGCTCAGTTTTTCGGACGGACGAACACCGAACGGAATGACGGACAAACGGATGGAGGGTAAACCAATAACCCCCTCCGTTAAAACCAGTAGGGGACTATGACTAGATGCCAATAACAGCCTGTATCCCAGGATTGTTCTGAGTCAACTTGAGAAAATACAATGGCATTTTATCAATGAAAAGCTTGCAGAGGTGACTGCTTACTTGGCCTTGGTCCACTGAAAGTAGGGATCATTTACTTTTATAAAAGTCGAATAAAAAGTAAAACCTATAGAGTGTAATAAAGGAATAGTTTACGCAAGGACGACGACGGACAAAACACCATGGCAAAAGCTCTGCAGTAGAGCTAAAAACACAAAACTTAGAGCTTAGATGGTTGGTGTGTAATATTGTCTAGTATTGCTTAGAATTCATGTACTTAGTTTGTTAAAATCATGCCTCTGGGGTCAAAATGGACCAAACCTTATGTGTCACAAGTTTTACTACAACTATCCACATGTAGGAAAAGTTCAAAAATATTTTGTCGGAAAGAATTGACCCATGTTTTCAAAATGATGTCACAAATTTAGGGTCAAGATCATTGTTCTAAAAACATAATCCTAGTTATTATGTACATGTATGTATAATGGCAGTATGTGGTATTTTGGACTTGTGACCTTAAAGTAAAGGACAATGGTACTCAAGTTAGCACTATTCGGCCATCATGTTCTTCTTGATTAAAAGAGGTGAATGCAACAATGCTTCAGAGCAAGTTCGGTAAAAAATCTGACATATTATTTCAAAGAAATGTTGACAGCGGGCGGTAGACAATGGACGAAATATGCCGGACAACCCATCTCTGATGTTATCTGATCTAGAGTCTTAAGCTTATAAGGATCAACATTTTAAGATAAAATGTTTGATATTATATCCAGAGACAGATAAACTAATACACTGCTTATAGCAGCTAAAGCTTCCTGATCGTTTTCATTGTCACAAGACTGTAATGATATTAACAATACAATAAGTGTTGCATTTAACTTTTCAACTATAGCTTGAATCTCGTTCGATCCTTTGCATTATGTGTCGGTAATGTTTTTTTTATAGATCATATCATATAGCTGACCACGTGAATATTCGTACAATGAAAGCCGAATAATAATTATACCTACAATAATACGGTTATAATATTACATAAACAGAGGTAAGGAGGCAATGTAATGTCACAAGCAATCAAATATTTATATTTTGCTCTATTCGTAACAACAACGCTTGATTTGAATGTTTTCGATAATCTGTTTGTTCAGCAAATTCGCGAGATGAAATACTTTGATAAAGACGCAGTGCAGTTTTCAAGAACCATAACCGTACCTTACTCTATTTTTAGTTATCTCTACTTATTGATGTTTCATTTCTATTGCATTCTGAACTGAAAATACACGAATCTCTTCAATTGCAGATTACTACTTGACCCTACACGTGGAACATTTACGTGACGTAATATCTTTCGAGGATACGCTTAAATCATTATGCATGATACAAATACCGTTACGGTAGCTGTTTAATACATAATTAAGTCTCGCAAACGTATAACTGCTTTATGGAACTGCTTGGTCAAGATTTTATGACCATGAAACATTGTGACCTCTGACCAGTTGTCTTGATGATTCGACATAACGTATTCATTCAATGAGCCGAGATGGTTGACTTTGTGTTAGTTCACATACAGTATCATAAAGAGGTTGACATTGAAATTGAAAAACTGGAAACGGCTTTTGCGTGTAACACAAAACATTGTACTTTCCTTATAAAATCAAAAACGGCCTTAATTAATATGCGTTATTAAAAATGCAATATGCATACTCAATGAAGGGCCCTATAGACACTGCATGTTTTTCACGCTAATAAAATGCGTCGCTGAAAAAAGGAAGTGATATATTAGTTGGCTATACTTTAGTTCTTCTCTAAGGAACCTTGATCAATCGTATTTCACCATAACAATAAAGACTTGTACATAACTTGTATTCAAATTATTATAATAATCCGGTTATTGCAGTGCGCAACAATGACCCGCACTTCTGTTCAAACTGACAAAACACACAACTATTGTATATACATGTATAATGCATAAATACATGATTCGTATCTCTACAAAGTCACAATGTCAAAACATTCATTTAGATGGTATGACTATATAATATTTAACATTTTATTCAGCACAAAAAATGTTAATTGACACCTTTATAGTAAACAGGTAATCAGTCTACAAATAGATTTGTCTTCTTATGGAAAAGAATAGATACAAACGTAGTTAATTATCAATACAATGCCATTTGATTGGACAATACGTTTCTTAAGCAGCAAAGTCATATTAATAAAATATTATATCCCATTGATTGTGGAATGCATTGACGAGTTTTAGGCAATGGGAAAATTAATACGGACTTAAGTTTAAACTTTAAAGGTATTGTATTTGATATGTTGACTGCCTTATTTATATTTTTTGATTTCATGCATATGTAAAATACAATGACTCTATCATACTTATTAATATATTTCTTTTTCAGAATTATTTTTATACTTTATTTTCATAAATAAAAGTAAGCATAATTTTTCCAAAACTTATGGGCCGAACCATACTATGAAAGTATTCACACCCGACCTGGAACTGAGCAGATTGCTTACATTAGATGTAATAAGGAATTATTTGTATGCAGAATGTGCAAACTATACCATAACTATTAATGTAGACTTAAGTTTTATGGGACAGATCTACGTAAGACTGATTATAATCAGCAGTGAAAAGTGTTATTATTTTAATACCAGGTAAAGAAAATATTTGTATCATTTATTAAGCAGCACAAGATACTAGTATAGCAAGTGTTGGTTTCCCACCACTTGTATCTAGGCTTTGGTATGAATATTCATTAGTTCATTGGAGCACACTTATCTATTTATGAAACCTCGCTTTGTGCAAGCGGGTGGAGCTAAAAAGTGTACACTGTCTGAAATATATCATAATTTCAATAGAGTAGTATAGGTACAATGTAACTAACAATGATACAAAACAGATAGAGAAATGGTTGCTCGAAAATGTAACATTATTAAGCTTCCTCGAAACAACGCTATTATTTCCGCGAACAGTGCTCTATCTTTTACTTAATGTACAATGTAGTTTCAAAAGAAAATGCCAGAAAATTGGTTCTTTCACTTACAGCATAACATATGCAAATGCGTACAAACGTAATGAAACAAACGTTACGTATTTCCACTATAAAAGAATAAGATAAGGCTTATTACAAATCATTCAAAGAATACGATATTATTAATATAGGTATTCGACAAAAAAGTTTTCTACATTCGATTATTATGTTTTTATAACAAGATTTGCAGACATAAGTGGTATAGATTTTAGCTTAATCGTAAGTTAGCTTTTGTCTTTAAGGAAATAAGCAACTAGTTTTAAATGGATCTTATTGCCAGAATAATAGTCGGAAACGAAAGGTCTCTATATGTTTTGATCCTTTCAATAATGCTAGAAGTAACCTACATAGCGCCAGTAACAACTTAATTTTTACTTTCTTGCAAGTGATGAGCATCTAAGTGAAGAGTTTAATTAGAATTGTTTAAAGACATTTGAACAGGAATGTTGGGTATCCACCACAGGGGTCCAGTCAGCCGTGCGAATTCACAGCGACTTCACAGCAGGGGTCAATTAACATGACTGGTAACTGGTAGACTAGCATCTGTTTATCATATTCAGCTACTGTAAAACTCCCTTACATTATGTACATATAATGTAGGAAAGGGATGTTAGTTATGTTATTTCAAAGTTAGATTTAGTAATGTTTAAATACTCAAGTAATTACTCTTACAGCAAACCAATTATCACTAGGATTAGATGTTACACTTGATAGTTTGGCTTATTTTACAGTTACATTGTAAGTACGGAGGTGATACACCTGTTTCACTATGTTCTATTCTTTTGCTGTTTGAAAAAAGCAAATCCAAATCATAAATTATTATCCGGTGAGTCATGTCATGGCATCGTAAAAGTATCCTCTAGCAACTTTAATGACAATTATGTATGCTTAATATATTTAGACGCGGGCTGTAAGTAGGCCAACACTTTGTATCGTTCAAAATAAAGTAATAAACTATCCTTTTAAACTATTCTTTTAAAATATACGCAAGATTAAAATAATGTTTTCCTACAGCGTTCACTTCACTAAAATTCACGCTATTTAAAGTACAGGCTTGCGGTTTACGGGTTGCAGTGTGTCCTTGGTATTCTTTCAAAACATGTAATATAATCGTGTCACCATGACAATCTCGCTTGTTATTTAATACACGTTTGTGGTTTTTACATGTATGCAGTTGATGCCCTTTCGAAATATTATACAAGTTATCATCTGTTTTAAATATTCGATTGATCTACATGTATGTTGAGAAATATACGCAAACGTTTGTTTTATTTTCATTGCATAATACGTTTGAATAAGCCGTCCTATCTTTTAATAAGTGTTTCATTTGAATTTAACAATTGGTAAGTTCCATTTATTGGTCATTGGGGTGCCCATTAAGGTCCAGTATTACTTGTATGATTTCCAAGACATATCCCAAATTCGAAATGAAATGATCCAAAATAGAAACATGCATGTCTCATTTTCAGGAGGCAGTCGATGACAACATTTTGACACATATAACAGCTATATAATAGCTTATGTCTTTTGGACCAGTCTGCAACACTTTCAAGAAGTCTCGCAGACATTCAGGAGACAGGGCCAAACAAACTTCACCTCCCTTAGATATTCCTAAAAGGTTATAACTCGTTTGCATTGGTCTGCGACACTTTCAGGAACACTCGCACACTTTCAGGAGGTGGTGCCAAACGATTTCTTCCTTCCAAACATATTCCCAAAGGGCTATAATCAGTTTTCATTGATTTGCAACACTTTCAGGAGGCGAAGCCAAACGAGTTTTACCTCCCACTTGGTGTGGAACGTGGTATGTGTAGGGGCATGGCATCGGGTAGGCATGTGCGCACGTGCAACGGGCAATCTTCCGGGGCAATCTTCGTGTGACCCGACCCCCCCCCCCCCTTTTTAACACTACTCGTCTTTACGTTTAAGTAATAGATCGAGTATTGTTTGCGAGACTAATTACATGCACTTTATTTTTATGACGGGGTCATCACTGTTCCCGCCTTTGGGGGTAACTTGATTTTAAAAAGGTTTCTTAAGCAAACACATAAAACAAGTTCTTCTCTAAAACCGAAATGCACAGAGCTTCGATAATCACAGGTCAAAATTAATCCAAACACGGGGGTCACTTGATTTTACATAGGCTTATAAAGGGGAAACTTCAAATGCTTCTTATTTAAAACCACAAGGCCCAGAGCTTAGATACTTGGAGTGTAGCACCGTGTAGTGATTCTCTACCTAGAGTGATCAAATCAAGGACTGAAAAATTGTCTTACAGGTTTTTTCATGATTAATTCTTTTGTTTCAAATACCAAAAGTATTTGTGTTGGTCAAAATAATTGTGTCTGCATTCTTACTTAAACAATTCTTACATGTAGGTATAATTTTACCAAAAGGCCCTTTAACCACGTTGTGGCATATGCCTTTTGAGTGTTTAGACTTGCCATATACAGATAACTCCCATTTTCTAATTGATAACGTACATATATGCCTTCTTGGATTTTAAAAGAGGCTGCTTCAGAACCAATTACAGTGAAACCTCCACTAACGGTCACCTCCCACTAACATCCACCTCCTTACAGCAGCCAATTTGAATCCCCCCGTTGGGTTTTCTATATGTTTTACCTCCCACCAACAGCCCCCTCCAAACTCCGACCAACGGCTACTATTTTTCATCCCATATTGACAGAAAAGTTAGAAAACCTCTCAAACGGCCAAGGAACACACTAACCGCACGTCAAAATTTTGACCGGAAAAGGTTTCCATGAAGCAGTTTTCGGAAAATTTCGAGTTATATTTCAGACTGAAATTGGGTCGTAGTTAAACGCGAAAATCGCCCACAAAATGGATGTACACGTAAACAGCAGTCGCCCTTTTCTGCCTCTGGTCTTTTGTGGAGTATTTACTGTGCCGACACACTAGGAGGCCAGAAATGGTTCATTATCACAAAAGATGTTACCAGAGCCAATTTCTTGTTTCCCCGAGATATACATTTGTACTACGAAATCCATATATTGGTATATTGTCATATATTGTTAGTTACTACTCAAGTTAGGAAAAGATTTACGTTTTACCCAAGATATTTTTAGCAAAAGGACAGGTATCATGTATAAAAAACAGATCAAATTATATAGGTTCATGTAAAGATCTTCGCATCTGATAACAAGGATGCACCTGCCATCGTAATAATTATACTACCACATGGTTATATATAGTTTTGAATATGTTTGAAAAGAAAATATAGGATACTTGTAGTTTATATTCCGAAAAACTGTACGTACATGTGCTTTGAATATTAATTATACTTTTATTGCCACTTTGACATTCTGTATTAAACCCGATTTCTAAAAATTTTACATTAGAAGGAAAAACCTTCCTATTTTTAGATACATGTAATGTCATACAACTTTTTCCTTAAAATTTCACTTACAGTACAGCACAGGCGGATTCCGTTTTTTGCCGCGCTATAGCGCGGGAGGTTTTACAACGCGGGAGCAATAAAACCATGTCGCATCACGCGGCATATGATTGTATATGCGGCATCTATATGCCGCGTGTCATTTGCGATATGCGACAAGTACCATGCCGCGTGACGCGACGTAAAGGATTAAAATTTCCTTTAAAAACTAATGCCTTTTGCACAATGTACAAAATGTACATGTAATTCTATAAAAGGTTTTATAAGATATAATTTTATAGAAATTTTGCATGAGTTACTGCAGTTTGCTATCTTGCGAGTATGTTTAAAAAAATAATTATTGTATATAATCACGGACCTATTTACAAATGTGTATATAGGTCCGTGATATAATTAAATGTAACATTTTCATGACTTTGTTCTTTTATTCTAAACTTTTTATTACAGATATCGTTGTTTGTCGCAAGAATTATAATATTATTGCTTATCAATAATTTGTCGTCGTTTTGATGTATGTAATGAAACAAAATTGATTCCGACGCTTGCCTTGAAGTTGGGGATAATTAGTGTCACATCTTAATTGAGTAGACACTTATTGCTAATATTAACAAAGGGTGATGATTGCGATTTTCTACAGTACTGTCATCATGTTTTTCATTTTAATGAACCATAAAGTAAGATAATCGGCTAAAACAGATGTCATTGGCAATTTACTGTCGAAGTAGTTAAGACAGGATTATTTTAGTATCAACTTTGCATTATTGTATTTATATACTAATATAAATTTATATACTAATAAGTGTTACTTTGTGTGAATGTGATGGCTTCACGTCAAGCTTCTAAACAGGACATGTACTTTCTGGTTCGCTATTGCGTTGATCAGGAGCTTAACGTCAGAAGCAGGGAATTTTTTAAGACGGAAGATTTGGTAAGAAATCATTTGTGTACACTATTTGACAGTCACACAATTTGCAATACTTTTGTTAAGTACTGCTTAGAAATTGATAATTGATTCAACTCAAAGGTAATTAAGTTTAATCATTTACACGATGTTGTGGTCATCTGATTGCGGCTGAAAGGGACAATAGAGTCTTTACAATGTTTAGTACCAAAAGCATAAACCCGGAAAAACAACAAAAAACTGATCATATATATATCCGCAAAATAGTCCCTCTGAGCAACAGCCTTCTCTGGACAACAGCCAATTTCCAGTCATCCGATTGATGGCTGTTGTAGGGAGGTTGCACTGTAATCACAGTTGTAATAAGGTCGTTTGTGCCATATTCAAGTATATTAACTTCGAATTTTGTTTACGACATTTAACTTTTACCATAATCAAACATAGTCAAGATATTTTTTCAAATTCAACGTCAAATTTGGGGAGGTTTAGTGAAGAGTACATGCCTGAATGGTAATTATGGAAGCAATTGGCAATACTTTCTGGATGTCTAAGACAGTGACCATTATCATTAAAAGCTTGCAGTGAGATTGTTTAGTTCTGCGTTTTTGATTGACAATGTACCACAACGACTTACTGCTGCACTCCGTTTAGATTTGATGGAAATGATATGCGGTTTCTATATTTTTGCCGACAGCTATGTCAACATTTTAATACAGCTGTATTTGTATACTTTCTGATCTGTTGTGTTTGAAGGTTTACAGATGTTTCACACCCTAGTCATTTCTCCCCTAGTCGTTTCTCCCCTAGTCATTTGTCGTGTAGAATTACTACACGTCGTAAACGTTTTTATCTCCTCTGAGTAAATGTAAACTTACACAAAATTATTTCCTTCTATTGGAAATAAAGAAGAAATATATAATTCATTGAAACAGTAAGATACTGAAAAGAAATGGTCGTACTAGCGCTTTAGAGTAATACATGAATATTATACACTCAAATGTCTCGGTTTTAACAATGCAACCAGTGTTAAAGTAGTCGGAACGTAACAGTTATCAAAATATGCGTATATCGTGCGTGTAACGTGCGTATAACGTGCGGGCGCTCATCGTTTATTTTGTCAATCGTATATCGTGTATCATATCGTATCATTCATCGTTCAATGTGCACCATATACTATACACGATATACGATACACGGTTCCCGGTGCAAGATAGGCATATACGGTATACGATTCGATGTTTTATTTAGTCGTTAATTGTTTTACTAAGCGTGTACATCTCCGAAAAAGGAAATAAAGTGCTGTCTTCACATTGTATTATTTTGAATTCGCCAGTGCAATACGGACAATAATGACTTCCGGGACAGGTGATAGACATTTAACACCTGAAATCCGAAATTTAATCATATTTTATTGGAATACCAGTGGTTTCACCCCTTAGTCGTTTCACCCCTAGTCATTTCACCTCCCCAAACCCTAGATGATTCACCCCCCAAAATAAATATGAATTTTTATTGTTTAATTTAAAAATGAATCCAGTTCAATACTTAAATCAAACAAATATAATATGATTTGCATAATTTGATGTTAATGGGTAGAAATTTCTATTTGATTTGTAAGTTTTATAACTATCAAAATGAAGTAATCTCTGAAATAGTACAGTAATGCTAAGTTTTCATAATCTATTAGTTAATATTTAATAAGCACTTGACATTATAAGACACTGTAATATGATGGATTTACATATATTTTTACTTTGACTGTTTTCAAAACACAGAAACAGCAAAGTTTCAACATATGTTTTCAAAATCATTTAACTTTTTTAGAACAATCAAAACATTATTTTAAATCCTATCTTATTTCTTCATAGCGATGTACTGATTACATTATGTGCTAAATATTCTATTATTATATTTGATTACTCTGTGATTGAAAAACACCTTTGGCAATTATATCAATCAATATAACAATAGAACATTTCACACATACTTAACCAGTATATTACAATAGGAGGTGAAACGACTAGGGGTGAAACGGAAAGGACATAAATTTTCTTCGAAATCTAAACTGTTGTTGTCACAGCGTTATTTTAAGTTCAGTAGACAAGGTATAAGGAAACTCATTAGGAATTATAAAAGGAAAGGGAACATCAACTAATTTAGAAGGTAAGCTATTGAATATTTATCGGGTAAATAAACATAATAATAACGAATTTCCGAATCAACGATAGCTTTACAAAATCAGTTAAAGTCCCAGCAAAAATTAATAAAATAATTGTACAGTACCTTATCTAAATTGCATCTTGTTTAGTATAATCCATGTAATCGTTAGAAAAATAATCGCCACTCGAAACACATTAAACACTGTCAAAAAGACAAATCGATATTGTCTGTCGTGTAGTGGCGTTTTAAAGACAGGTGTTGACAGCAATTAACTTCCGCTCATTTTCTCGCACCTCAGGATCAACATTCAAATTTGACACTTACTGTAATTTGTTTCGCGACTCGGTAAACTATGGACACTTGTAACGAATTTCGCGAAACACTTTCTGATATTCAATCAAAGGCAATGATAAACAATTTAATCGTAGGTGGAATCAAGGAAGACATTACTATCACAGAAAATGTCTCACCAACAGGAGAAAGAATTGAAGGAGAGGAGTTGCCTCCGGGAACACAAAGGGTACAGAGGTTACAGACAACTTCTGAAGCCGTTGCAGCCTTCATGTAGACAATCTTAAAATTCCAAAAGAAGACATAAAAAATATAAGTATTGAACGTATACAGAGAATAGGTCAGAAGAGATTTAGCAAACCGCGTAATACAGTGGTGCTCACGTGTAACTTTGCAAGATTTTCGTGTATCGTGCGTGTATCGTGCATTCCGTTTGCATTCATCGTGCGTTTATCGTTCGTGCATTCATCGTGCATCATTCAGATCGTGTATCGTGTAACGCATCGTTCGTTCCGTGTGATGAACGTTGCACGATAGGAATTATATAAAAGTGGTCCGAGATAGTGCGGACGGCTAATCGTGCAGACCGTTTGCACGTTAGCCTAGACCTAAACGCGTAGTATTCATATTATTGTTCAAAGATCGGATTAAATTGATGAAATAGAAAAACATCATTCTTTCAATTATCTAATCTATCTTTCTGTGACATTCTTTTCTTTTTCTCACGAGATATTTGTTGGAAGAAGAGATGTTGACTTCCGGTAAAACCGAACATATCGTGCAAGATTTACACCAGATGTTATTCTACCGACGCAAAGAATATGGGAATTTATTTATTTGTAAATTGCTTCTGTGTAGACATTCGGTAAAGTGCTCACTGTAACTATAAAACTTATGGCAGTGGCTATGTAGCGGTTATACGTCGAATCGGACTTTCCGTCCGATGATTCTTTACAACATTTAATTATAGATGTAATTAGTGTGTGTGCCGTAATCTGTTTGATTCTACTGTAAATTATTGATAATTTAGGACTTTAAGGGGGTTCGATTCAGCTCTTACATTGTAATTAGACATCTATTAATAATATTGTTGTTAAGCAAACGAAAATGTCCGAGTAAATCGAATAATCGTTTTTCGTTTCGTTCATCGGGAATCGTGTATCGGTCTTGCTTTGCATCAAGAAAGTAAGGATATGATCCGGCACTACTTTGTGTAACACATTCACGCTACAACTCTCTGGTGATTGGATTTCCGCCCAAAAAAATGTTTTTATTAAGGCGGTAGCTAGCTAGCAGAGTAATAGATAATATTTATTATATGTTTTCCAGTGAATTAAATAAATTTTCTCTATGAAATGAAATAGATAATCCACACTTTTGAAACATTTCATTACCATTTTTAATTTTTAACTGTTTTTGCAATCTTTAACCCGTATTTACGTTAAAACGTATACCGAGCGTAATTAATGCTGGAAACCATGCGACGATAACGTCGTTAAAATGACGTCATTTGCGCTCTGTTTTTGGCCTGGGGATTAAAAGTCCCCTAGGCCTAGGTTAGCATGCCACATTTCAAACACTGCAGACAATTTAACTGTGCAGTGTGCGAATAACAACTGTAAACATGCGCTATGCGAAAGTAGTGCAAGACAGACCAGATCAATCTTCTGTTTGAATGTCGCATATGATAAGAACATATTACAAATAAAAACAGTACATGCAACTTCAAACGATTGCAGAAAGGTATATAGCTTACGGGCTGCATTACACATATTTTTCTGTTTTAGAAAATAATGCGCTGTTAGCTGATTACCGAAGATAATCATATGCATATCACGGAAAAGTACGGATATTTACGGAAATTTACGGAAACGTACGGAGCTCGATATAAGAGTTTGCAGTTTAATTTTCAAATTTCCGATGTTATTTCATTCAACAAAAATAAATTTCTCTAAAAAAAAGATATAATTTACGTACATTCCCGTGAAGGAACTCACGTGATCAAAATCACCCGCCATTTATCGAGGGCGCTGCATGTCAAGGCCCAGTGAACGGTTTCACTGATTACAACTACAAGGTAACCCAGAATCATTTTTGGTTTTCTCTGTTAAACACATTGTACAGTACTGTTTTTATATTTCATTGCTGGTATTGCTTTGTTTATTTCTGTTTCAAGGTCTATATTACTTTTCATTTAACTTACGTTTTATAATAAAACAAACTTCCCTGCCACCCATATATTTGTGAATCATTCAATCTGTGTCATATATTGAATTTCGTCCTCTGCTCATTTCGACCCGCGCTTTAGGTAAGGTTCGGCGCAAAACACGTTTGTCAGGGAGTCAACCTATAGCCCCCAGGCCTTCAGCGCTCACAGTGCTTTGATTTGGTGACGCTTCTCGCAATTTTCGATATTTTACAGAAACAAGCTCAATAAAGATTGAGTTCTAACCATAAAATAAACAGACAAATTGTTGGTTTCGGTGTTTTATCATTTAATTTCACTCGTGAGCACCAAAAGTTATTATTTTCACTCGTAGCTGTGCCATTCACGAAAATATCACTTTTTGTGCCCACTCTGTGAAATTTTAACGTCATCTCACACTGAAACAAACAATTATTCTCATTTTAATGCCAAAAATAAAAATTGGCATAACTTGAATACAAATGATTTTCACTTACGTTGGCAGGACTCGAACACAACGAATTATAGATTATCAATATTGAGAATAAGTTCGCTAAGTCTCTTTTTAAGACAGCACAAATGTAAAGATCCGCTAGCTAGCAGATTCAATTACAAACCACATACTATATCACTTGGGTACATTCAGATTGTTTTCAATTTACCAGTGTTTTGGATTGTCCAGTTTAATTGATACTTTAATTTTATCATTTCAAATGTATACATATGAGCGGATGAGCTTAATGATTCATGACTACTTTAAAAGGTTGATAAACTTTATCTTTAAGGTCTTATTTTGTTTCTGGTCAAATGCATGCCACATCATCGATAAGTTTGTACAGGCAGTAAATTACAGTTTTGATACTATCAGGTGAGGTGGTCATCTATCTTTTGTCAATTTTCTCAAATACTTGTAACTTTCTTAGAAAATGAAAGTTATAACATTACCATGCAAAGTATTTGTGGGGTCACTGCTGAAAATCAATCAAAATAACAAGAAATGTTATTAAACCCGTATTTTTAATTTAGTTAGTCAATTTCTGGAAAAATTATGACTTAACTGTTTAGCAGTATTAATCTTTAGTGATACACTATCAGATCAAGGTGCAAAATGCAGAATTAGCTAGAATTTTAGTATTGTAAAGGTTTATGTATGCGACTGTTTTTCAGAAAAGGTATCAATTTTCAATCTTTTTTAATGTAATAAGTCATTCTTTAGGATGACAAATTTGAGAAAGTGGTATTTTATCATCATCTGAATAAATATTACACCCCATTACCTCACACACTTAACTAAAAAATTATTTTTTTTAATTTTTGATAAATTGAATTTTTCATGATAAAGGAATATAAAGGTTTTTGAGATATTTTGCCTACAGTTTGATTAAACCATTTGTATTACAATAAAAAAATAAAACATGGGGGTTGATGTGCATATAAGAAAGCAATTCAATAAAAACTGACAAAAGTCTACATGATGGCATTGGTCTGAAACAAAGAACTGTAACAGGAACTTATTATTACTGTATTTTCATACCCTAACAATTCACCATGTAATAATATTTGAATTAAGTAAATATCTTAAACACTAATCTTTTGTGAGAAGTATATATTTTTGTACCCCTACCCCTATTTTTGCATATGGCAAAAAGTGTCAATGTAGTCACAAAATATGAGGTCAAAATATTTTTTCTCAAAAATGTTCAATATCTTTGCAGTTAAATATTCCTATTGTTCCTACGTTTACTACTGCGTATAAATAGAATTCGCTATTTGGCCATAACATTATTGAACATGGGGGAATCGATATAAAACCATAAACCGTGTCAATAATAACCTTTGGTATGTTGATATAATCCACACCGAGGTCATTATAATTAAAGTTTTATCGAAACCAGCAGAAATGATTACTGGCATAGTGGCATGAAGTCAAGATCGATGGGTTTCGAGTTTGAATCTCAGTCTAAGTATATTTTTTTGTATTTTATGAAAAAAGTCGTTAAAACATTTACAATTTTCACGTGATTTGAAGTGGGTTATTATTATTAAAAAACCTTCACACATTTGTCTTATGTTATGAAGATATGCAATACGTATATTTAAAGCTATGGCAGAACAGCTCACTGATGTTGATCACAAAATCGTAAAAATCGTCAAAAATGTATTAAATGTTTGTGGAATTGCTAGTTGGTCTTTGATTAATTACCGTACAAATCAATGATGGTATGGTATGATAAATCTAGATCTATTAGATCTATTTAGTTTAAAAGGAAAAACATATTGACTCGGAAGATAGATTCGAACTCTTAGCCCTTTTGGTGACTATAAAATGCAAGTCTTCCAACGCCAAGTCCCAAACCTCTGAGCTATTGCTCTTTTACTACTGACACAGTCACATTAAGCTCTCATTAACATTAAATAATACTGATAAACATACCTGTTTTACCTGATATTACAATATATAATTTTCCGATAACAATTACATTATCGTTTAATATTTATAATTGTTTTTTTCCAGTTAAATCATAATATTTGAAATAAAACAAAAATGTAAATTTACGGAAGTGCAAAAATCCAAAACCTCACCAGTGACCCACCTTAAGAACTAAACTGAAGGCATTATTTTCACAATATATTAAAGATACATAATTTCATATAAATCTAAATTCACTGACATTGTCTCCAATTAGCCTGGATCTACGCAAGATGCATCTATCTTTGACAACAGTGCCCTAACGGCGAATTTAATGACAATGTCATATAGTAAAACAGAAAACTGCACGGTTGTTTTTCATATTGCTAGTTAGCTAAGTTTGTGTAGCTATAACAACTCTTAATCATATTTTAAAGATACCCGCTTCATGCATATTACGGCAAAATGATGCATTTGAATACAGTTTGACAACGGTCATGTTTAAATGATTTCTGTCATTGATATTTCTTGAGTAGTTAGTTAAAATAGCCATGATCATAATTGTAACACATTGACAGTATGTACATGTACACAAACGTCTAATGACTTTGAAATTGAAAACCGCCGTCCAATATCCATCAATGACGTCTAATACCAACAGAATCTGGTCTTTCAAATTCAGTTTATATGGCAAAACTTAGAGAAAGAGTAGAAATCGGTAGCATGAAGACAGAAAAGCTAAGTTATGTGTATAACCGTTCATTTAAAAGACAGTATCCGGTTTGTAATGCTGTCTGCACTGAATTCTTTGACGAAATGCTGAGTGTCTAATGTCCACTTAGATCTACTATAGAAATAATAGTTATCAAGTTCAACTTAGTCAATTGTGGGTGTACATTTAAAGACCATTACTGCCTTAATTGGATTATTACACAATTCAGTAAAACGGTGTGCATCTAACTTTTTCTGTTAATAAAAATAAGAAAACTCAGGGAAAACATTGGCAGATCAGTTCTGGGTCCAGCCAGTTCCTTCCAATATGGCGCCCGTGAATTATTGATTCACAATAGGTTTAAAGTATAGACGTATCGAATGATTCGACAAGGTATAGTTCAAATATTCCAGTGTCACTATAATTTTTCACAAAATATCAACTTGTCTAACATAAACATTGATTTATCTTTAAATCGGTTGTATTGTTCAAAACTAGTTTTTCATGCGTAATCTGCAGTAAGGATGCATTTCGAACCCGGACATACATTAAATCGCTTTGAACAGGCTCGATATACATGAAAGATTACTTCAACCATGACAAAAGAACATTAATTTCTACTCGCTATCATTCATTAATGTACTAAATTTATCAGAAATATCATATTATGTAGACAACGAAGCGTACATGTACATATCTTTTATACTTCTGCACAACTAACGATTGTATACAGTTGCCAGTTAAGCGTACAGTCGCGTCACTTTCAGTGACGGATCAAAACAGTCATTTTTCTGCATCAAGTCATTTAATCTCGATTCAAGAAAGTCTACGAGTCAGAAAAATATTTTTTCTTCCACCCGCCGCAATTAGAAGATAGAAACTATATACACAAAGAAATATGCGAACACAAAGTCAAATATTTCTGGCCGTTTCGTCAATTTGACAGTAACCAAACTGAGAACGAAGGCCGATTGCAACTATACTACAACTTATTTGAAGCAAAGATGATCACAATAAAAGTATAAATAACTGGTACACTCACCCTAAAAATATCTTCTTCCAAAAAGACGATTTAAATAAACTTTCAATACAAAATCTAGACCAAGGTGGCCTCAATTCGTGCCAACAACAAACTGATCATCAGCGTACATATCAGCAACTTCCGCTTCGGCTTACTGTACGCTAGGATACTGTGATATATAAAAGGAGCGAAGATGATAACAATACAACCAGTGATCAATACCGCGTCCTCACATACAACAACAACCAGAATAATGTTGACATCTGGAACAGTGGAATGCGCTTTACAATATATGCAGGCCTATTGTAGCATACATAATTTTAGGTAAGGGATAAAGTTACGGACATATGTAGTTCAGTATGTTAACACATGTACGTCACCGCACGACTTTTTATCTTATAACGTACAGAGTCTCAATATATTAATTAATTAAAGATTTGATATTATTTCAAGGGAAGACACTTTAAAGCACATGTCTTTCAAGTTGACTATCCGTTTAAACAAAGACTTTCATCGCCAAAAAGGTTTAACAGAAAAATTCTTAAAACATTGACAAGTGAAACCCATGCAAATAAACTGTTTAACTACTAGAAGCAAAATTTGCCAGGAATGCTTATAAGTTTAGCATAACATAATCTTGCAGAATTTGATGGCTTGAATTTATTAATGTAAGTTTCAACTGTTCAGTTTCTATGTTAATTTTTTCTGCTGAATTTTCACGAAAGACAATTTTCTTTAAATAATGAAGCACATTTCTAAACGTTTTTCTCATTGGAAGCTGAGTACTCAGTAGTTATGGCGTTTGCCTCCGGAACGTGAGGTCCCGGGTTTGTATCCAAGCCTGAGCACGTGGTGTGTCCTTCGGCAAAGACATTTATGCCACATGTGCCTCAGACCACCCAACTGCAAATGCGTAAAAACGATGAAAATATCACTGCCTCTCTCTCTCGCGAGCGTGATGACATCTTGAATGAGTGTTCGAGAGCGATTCAATAAGCTACGGAGCTTTTTGCATAATCTAACTAAAATAAATTCGTATAAACTATAAACGTTTTTACTATTCTCATGAATCAATAAGAACTGAATCTATTACTCTAAATCTTATGAAAGAGGAACAAACAAATTCTGACTTAGAACTCTCTAAACAAGTTTTATTTACGAGAGGAGATCTTCATCATTGAATAATTAGTTATGATTCACTGATAAAAGGCTTATTAAAACTCACGATTAGAATTTCGAAACAAGGTCGAACAATCCCATGCGTTACAATTTATGTTTCCCCATATTATATTATTTATTGTTAAATTTCATGTCTTGAATGTTTTTAACCTTTTTATAACACATACTATTTATATATAAATAAAGTAAAGTAATCAAAATAAAAAACTGTAGTTTGGGTCAATGATAAAACTTGTGCCTACGTCCTCATACAGAGCGAGAAGAACTTGATACGGGAAATTTAGATTAACACTAAGTTGATCATCTAGATTACGAAGACTTGACATCCTTTTACCGTAGTCTTGCTATGCATATACAAATTTACGAGTCATTTAAAGTAGACATCACTTTAGTACACTAAATATTCCTTTAAAATATTTCCTTTTGCTTTTTCATATGAGAGCTCTTCAACTTTGGGATTGAGTTGCTCAAAAACAGTTTCACAATGACTACATAATTGATAACTACACTTTTCAACTATCCAACCTACCTAATTACGATAACTATATATACATGTATAGATATTCAAGAGTATAGTAATCAATTTATTCTTTTCTATGACTAAGTCGTAGCGAGTAAATGCAAACTATTTAATTTATTTAACAAATACAAATCAGGGAATAGTAACAATTTTATCATACTGTTATATATTGTAAAAATAAACGCTTGTTATTTCGAAGCCTATGTTTCCACATATTATACATTGTTGAAGGAGGGCAATGACGGTCCAATATAGTTCATATGGGTTAAATTGGTAAGGTCAACCACAGCGTCGCAAAAACCAAGGAAAATTACAGAAATTGTTAACCTCTTAAGTCTATATTTTAATACTAAGGTTAAGGAACACCTGTTAACATATACATTTGTACAAATATTTAATACTTACTAGTTTTTAATCATCAAATTATTATTTATATATTTAATATGATATGATTAGATAGCATTAAAAAGGTATGACGTTGAAATATCAAATATTTAATTGTGCCATGTAAATGCACATTTAATACAAAATAAAATATATCTATCTTAAATCTATGTGAGGGCAACGTGTTGTCTGGATTGAGGCAATGAACTTAACATCCAATGTTATTAACATGTGAGTAAAAGGTAGAACTGCACACGTGATTTAGGTTTTATCATTCTAGCTTCGTAAAACAGAAAGTAGGTTACAAAGTCAGAGTAAAGATCATTCAAGTAAAATATTTTATTTTTGCAAAACTGTACACATAGTCCCTAAAATGTTGATAAGATTTATTTATTGTGGTTTGATTTAATTTTGTTTATGATAAAAACGCTCTCTAACTAAAACAATTTGTGATATAACTTTTGTTCCATGTCCTCAACTGTGATTGAAAGAAATAGATAGTATCATGTTGTGGCCATATAAGATGTCTGAAGTCTGTCAACTAAAACACTCTTTCAGCCAGAGTTGCGCGACAGCTTATACGAAACAAATGTGGAGCAATAATCGATGGCATTCGGTACTGAAGTAAACAAAACCAATAACAAAATATATAGAATTTCAGTCAGAAACATAAACAAGAACATTCGTAATAAACTAATGCTTTCTATTACCAATATACATTGAATGCGCAAAATGATCAAATGGCCCTAAGGGCTCAAATATGTCATATCTTTCGAAGTATATATGCTCAGTTTAAATCGAATTATAAAATCAAAAAGAGCGGTCATAAGTACTATCCACATTTTTATATCAGCACTACTCTTAATACTAATTTGGTGAAACGACGCGTGCAAAACTTCGAATCTGTTAAGGTTACTGCTAATTCTTATAAATTCACTATATTGTGAAACAAGAGACATTCGTCTTTCTTTTAAATTATCTTTATTTCATGCTTAATTAAATGCAAACCTTTAGAATTGAGCTCATTTGCATGATTTATGCATAATTATTACAATTTGTAAACTTATAATAAATGTTTTTACGCAAAATACTGGCCGATTTTCGTAGCCATACATTTTTATCAATCTCAGTTCGATTTTAAGCACGTGTTATTTACGTAAATAAATACTCATTAGTATATTCGTCTTTAAAATGTCAATAGTATATGCGCCTTTAAGACGTACCTACATCAAAAGTGTATCTCTATTTGTTCAAAAGTTACATATTATTTTACCATTAAGGGCCCTTGTATCATGTTGCGCTTCATTTGCTTACGTACATGTCTGCCAATGATGACCGCCAAAAATGTTGTTGTGTTCTGACAGAAACCTATTACAGGTATTTTATTTCTGACGTATTTGATAACGTATATCAACAGATGCATAGTGCATTAAACCCTATAATTTGAACAGTGTAAACAGGTTAGGTAAGAATAGTTGTGTTACAAACGGCGTGCTATATCGGTAAAGCCAACAAAACTATTTAAATTATAGCAAGATATATAACCAAGTCAGAACGTTGATACAGCATGGATTTTGTCAGATTTATATGGCACTAAGCGTCCAGTCTATAGTCCAGCCTATTTGTTAGATAGTCGTTTTTGATAGTTCAAACAAGTTTACTCAAGGTCTCGAGATACATGAGTTTTCAGTATTTACGAGACAGAAATATGAAACATACTTTAAGTTGGAGTTTAGGTAGAAGAATAAATATATATCAAATCACAAAACATAGTATTGCTAAGTATCGTTTCAGTGTGGACATTTTACAACAATATATCATTATATTTGATGAATACAAACTCAGCAATTATGTTCAAATATACACATTTGAAAATATTTTTCTGTGGAGCTAGACTTATTAGATTGTTGCACACGAGTTACATGGAGACTATTAAGTTATATACATTTGAAAAATGTGCCTAATTTTCTCTTCAATATTACAATGCTTCACTAACTTACTTAAAACCTTCGTCTGCTCTACGAGAGTCGATTGCTATTAATCTAAAATTATTTATGAAACACAACTGTTATGCATTGTGTATTGGGGGACACTTTACATCTGTTCATTATCGATCTAAAGTAAATATGCCAACTGTAACACAAATTTGAAGGTGTAGTATCAATATAACAACTGTTCCAATGAGATAGAGGAAAATAATCCTAAAATATGAACAATTGTAACTTTGATACACGCAAATCAGCTCTAACATATTGTAACGTGTATTAACAATAAGGTAACCGACAGTTAGATCTTTTATCAATAATTTACTATGACCTAAATTACTACTGTACTGGTATCCTACATGTCGACCCGATCAATTATCCGTTCAGTTCGATTTGCCCAGTATTAAACAGTTATTATTTGATCAAACCTGGATCCACAGACACTTAGGGTATGGAAAGAATATGTTTGGTACTCCATACTCCAAGTGTTTGTGACTGGATCATGTAGACGCTTTACGTTTCTGTGACAGTGCAGTAAACCTATCATTTAGGTGAACAACAATAATAAATTCGATATATATATGTACCGCACTTTCCTTGGGTTTTGATTGCAGACGGCTATTGTCACGTGGTGGCTTAATATAGCAATGTGCACCTGCGCTAATGTATATATATATACCGATATTCACATCTCGTTTCAACACTAGTTTCATTAAAATTGTAATAGTTCGGAATGGGAAAAGTCTTGTACACTGTAAGGAAAATACTAAATTCTTAAAAAAGTAGACGGTCTTCGTTACATTCATACTGAATACATTAAATAACACATTAAGTACAATAGGACCGAAATTAATCAAACAGGGTCAGGATTTATGCTATTAATAGAAACAAGTTGGGTTTTCCGGATAATTGAACGGACGTTTCATTCACTGCATCCGCAAAGTATACATATGAGTAGAGCTTGTTTGAAAATTTCGTGTTTCAATCTGCAATATTGGCATAATTGTGTAGATTTAGTACCATTAAATAAACCCCTCTAAGTAAGGTTACTTATTGCAAACCGTACTATAAAGCGCAACACAGAACATAGAAAAACAATTAACTTGGTGCACTATTTTGGGCTGTTTCGAATATTTAGATTTAACGTTCTCTTTCTGACGGAAATCTACATGACACAGACATAACAGGCGGTGTGCACGAACCCTACTTACCAATCGAATAATCAAATACGGTGGCCGATTACACGCGCCTCTTTATATTTTTATGTTTTCGAACAAATAACATTATTGCGAATAAAAGACGTAAGTAACAGAATACAGGCCTTTTCACAGCGAAAACGATTTTCGGCAATTACATTACGTGTACCTGCAATGTAATCTTGCTCGGCCTGTTAAAGTCATTCAAAATGGAGCTCAAATTGCCATTGCTGTGTCGAAAGCTGTTTATATTTATCTTAACAAGAGCACCCACTGCGGGTGCCGGACGCTCATTTGATTTTATCTTTTTACGATTTATTTATTAGCATTTTTAAAGTAACAGTGTCCTTGACTTTGAACCCGAAAATACAATCCCGCAAAAGGTCTTCGTAAATATTTCCTAGACACTATATTTGGTCACAATAATTCAATTGCAAATAAAGATATTGTATTTTTTCCAATTTTTCTACATTTAGAAAAAAAATCCTTGACCTTGAATCCATGATCCCCAAACACAATCCCAATAAAAGTCTTTATTTATATGTATTACACACTTAATAATTTAGTTACATTATGTCAGTTGTAACTAAATATATTGAAAATATTACCTTTTTTCTATTTTTAGTTACACTGACCTTGACCCCATGAGCCCCAAAACACAACCCAATTAAAGAGCTTCTTAAATACTTACTGCAAACAAAAGGTGGTTACATGATGTCAACTGTAACTTAAGATATTGAATATATTACAGTTTTCCTATTTTTAGTAACCGTGACCTTGACCCAAAGAGCCCCAAAACACAATGCAATTAAAGATATTCATAAACACTCCCTATACACTAAGTTTAGTTGCATTATGTTCACTGTTAAGATATTGTGTGTGTGAAACTTTTTAAGTTAAGAAGGGACAATAAGCCAGTCAAGTGATCGTTTACGTACACGCAATTAAAATATCAAACAGCCACTGCACTCATTTTTCAAACATAACTGCCGAAAACTCCAATATTTTAAAGGATGAAACAAGCAAGTCCTAAACAATTATTACCTATTCACCATGGAACAAGTTAGTTCTCAATAATTCAATTATTACCTTTATATTTATTGCAAAATACTCTTGACTACCAGCTTCCTGGTTTCTTGAGTGATGATTCACAGAAGCTGTTTTAAACAGTTTTCACAGTTTTTCAGTTCTCGAAACCACAAGTCTTAAATGCCGCGAATTAAAACCTATCCTGACAACTCAGCAAAAGGCTCTTTACTGGCACCGAATGATTATAACCAATCGACCCGCGAGCAAGATATCTCCTTTTCAAAGGGTCATATGTAATAGCAAACTTTAAGATATGATGTTACCCATGCTTGATACACACACTTGCAAACATGCGTGCATCAAACCTGGCATTATAAAGTAAAAGTACTTTTCGAAATTTTTCTAGCAAGTCAGCAAAAATCCTAAATGCACAGCCAGTATTGCTAAAAAGTTTATGTGCTTGAGCCATGTTGTTATTATCCTGCAAATGATCTCACTTGATATTTGCAGCTATTTCGATACTGTTGCAGTCAGGGAATTACCGTTGCTAAGATATTTACTCTATAAAACGTTTAAATATTACTTTCTTCTTGAGTATGTAAAGCCATTCATAAATTTTATATTATGATATCGAATTTGGCGATAATACATACCACTGTCAGAAATCCTAGTTATCCTGGTGGAAGAATGGCCGCTTCGAATAAACCATCTCGTACCAAAGAAACTAGACAGTGCCAGCCGGTACAAAAAGTTTAATTTTACAAGATAGTGCGAAATTACTTTCATATCATATAATCATTAAACTTTTGTAAATGTAGCTTGTAAGTAAAACTGTTTTCCGGTTGTAAATTATTTCATCAAATAATTTATAAAACGTGACTGTGAAAAAGAGAAGTCGGAGAATTCATATTAGTTTGGCGGCAACATATTTTGTTGATAGACATGACTTATAATTTACTCAATTTATAAACCAACTCAAGAATGCCTAAAAACAAAAGAGTATTCTATCGATATACTCTATTGATCTATCTCATTCGGCATTACCCTATTAAAAAGTGCCTTACAACGTAAATTGCTCAATTCAAAAAATGTTATACATTCTACTTATCATTTTATTGCGGATGAAAAGTTCCAAACTTCCTGTCAAAAGCTAGCTTAATACGGCTGCGCCGAAATTATTTAATGGCGCTGTTAAATAATAAAACAAATAATGATAAGAAGATAGATTAGAGTTTTTTGCTGATTTTTATAAGGTGTGTTTGAGCAAAATAGATGCTTTCGTTTGCAGAGCTCTTAACCATTCTTTTATTTTAGGGAAATTATTAATAACTCAAACACAAGGTGTTATACACAATGTAACATGTATCCCAAAGGGAGATAAACCAAAATAATTTTCAAAATATTGGCGTCCAATTACGTTGATTAATACAGTCTACAAGCTTGGGACAGAATGTATTGCAAACAGACAAAAGATATGTTTAGAAAAATTGATAAATAGTGACCAAACAGGATTTGTAAAGAAAATATTTATTGGAGAAAATACAAGACTTATTTACGATTTAATGCAATATACTAAAGAAAACAATATTCCTGGTCTGCTACTTTTGATAGACTTCGAAAAAGCTTTCGACTCATTGTCTTGGTCTTTCGTCCACAAAACCTTAGCATGTTTTAACTTTGGTGATGATATAAAAAGATGATTTGATATATTTTATAAAAATAGAGTTTCTGCTTTTTGTCAGAGTGGCTTTTTATCTAACTTTTTTCCAGTCCAGCGTGGCTGTCGTCAGAGTGATCCTTTGAGTTGTTACATCTTCATTTTATGTACTGAAATACTGTCCCAAAAATAAGATCTAATGATAAAATTAAAGGTATTAAAGTAAATGACCTTGAACACAAACTGTCTCAATTTGTTGATGATACTACAATAATTTTAGATGGTTCGGCCTTTTCCTTAAATAAAAAAAAACATAGAAACCTTATGCACATTCACTGCTCTTTCAGACCTTAAGGTTAATTTTGCTAAGACAAAGTTTGTTTGGATAGGAAAAGAAAAATATAGTTCAAATACAAATGTAGTATTAAAACTAAATGGAAACTAACTTGGAATCAACAGAGTTTTGACATGCTTGGTATCAAATATTACGTAGATCTGATCAAAATAATTGACCTAAATTACAAAGAAAAACTTTTAAAAAGCCGGATCACTTTTAAAAGAATTGAAAAGACGAACCATTACGCCGATAGGTAGGATCGTTGTAATTAAAACTTTAGTCATTTCGCTTTTTAATCATCTATTCATCGCCTTGCCCGACCCACCAGAAATTTATATTAAAACAATGAATGGCTTAATCTATGTCTTTATTTGGCAAAGTCAATGCTTTGAAAAGAAAGATATTTTAACGAAAACTTTTTTTCTAACACTTTCTGTGACCAGCTACCTTAAGAAGATAAGTTTTGTAAGCAAATAATTCGACCGTTTCATTAACATTTTACAATACCAGAAAGGTTCGCAACCAATGCATAACATCCTAAAAACTAATATGCATGTGAACCTTCTTGTAAACTGAAATGGGAACAGAAGCTTGGGCTTAAAATCAAAAAAGATGAATGGAAGAATATATTTTCACTTCCTTTTAAAATTACCAGAGATACTAATATATAATGGTTTCAATATAGAATAATACACATAATCTTAGGAACTAATGTACTTTTATTTAAAATAAATTATAAAGATAATCCAAACTGTACATTTTGTAAAACTAGTAGCAAAAGTATAGAACACCTGTTCTGGAACTGCCCGGCTGTCTCGATTTTCATTCAAGATCCCTTCTCAAATCATCAAGCAAATTTGACATGTAAAACATTTATTCTTGGTTTCATAGACTCAAATGAAGTAGAAATTAACCTTCAAAATGTATCAGTGATCTAGTTGGGCTTGTAATCCAGTAATAACAGGTTTGATCCCTCGCCCCTTCACTAACATAACTAGTGGTCTTTCGGACGAGACCTAATATATCGGTATTGTACACCGGGCTAGTTTAAGAACCAGGGGGTCTCTCTGGAACGGGACGCGTTCTTTATCTTGCATTATCCCCTAAAACCTAAAATTACTAAAATATTCTGGTGTGACACCGGTCAACAAGTACTTCCGGGTCGATGTAGGAAGTAGTTCTTTAAACATTTGAAGTCTCAATTCTAGAGCTGTCTGTGGATGGCTTGGTGAAATGTAAGTTGTTTTTATTGTTATATTTTAATCATTTGGCCATTTCTGATTACTTTAACATTTGTTTTGTTTGTCTTCTTCAGGATAACTTTTTGTGATGGAAAGGTCAAAATATTTCTCCGTGCCGGCAGCCATGACAGATGTGTATTGTAAATTTGTGTCTACAGAGAACTTATTTTCATGTGTGTCTAGGTTTCATTAATTTTTGTCGACTAATACAAAATACATTTCAAAAATGGCAACTAAACCTATCACGTCGTTTTTTAAGTCTGTTGAATCGGAATATTTGCCTCAATCTTCAAATCCAGCCGAGAATGGTGCTAACAGGGAAATTCTAACGGACATGAAATCTACGCCACGTACTGGCGAAAAACGGAAGCGGGGTACATACGGAGAATATTCGCCAGAACCTCGTTGTAAAATTGCCAAGTATGCAATTGAGAACGGAAACACAAGGGTATCTAAACATTTTAGTGCTGTTCTCAACCGCAATATCAACGAGAGCACAGTGCGTGGAATGAAAAGTTCATATCAGAAATTGTCAAGGACAAAGCTGGATTTTACCGCTGCCTCTTCCTCCATTGCAAAATCACCGCGCGGCAGGGAATTGAAAATCGGCAAATACGACGAATATGTTCAAGACTACATAAAGATATTACGAGCAGCAGGTGGAGTAGTAAATAGCAGAATTATCATTTCTGCCGCAAAGGGATTTATAAAATCGGAAGATAAAACATTGTTAGTAGTGTACGGTGGTGAAGTCAAACTTACGAAAGACTGGGCTGTGTCAATCATGAAACGAATGGGTTTCAAAAAAAGAAAAGGAACTAAAGGGGTTAAGCATCTTCCGGTAGACTTCAAGGATATTCAGCGCAATTTCATACAGAGAATTGCCGAGAAGATGTCACAACACAACATTCCCGACGAATTGGTTATCAGCTGGGATCAAACAGGATGCAACTTTGTACCAGTAAACTCATGGACTATGGCGAAAAAAGGTTCAAAGCAGGTAAATGTAAAATTAACATTGGTTTTAAAATATATTACGTTAATATGTTAATTAAATACAAACACTAAAACTCTTATTTTTTGTCCTGTGTGATGTCACAAGCTAACTGGTCCAGTGGTTAGACTGTTTGGCTAATGCGCGGGAGGTTGAAGGTTCGAATCCCGTCTCGACCATTTTCTTTCTTTTGTTGCATACAATTAACTTCGTTTTGTAAACTTAATCAAAAATATTTATGTAATTTAGGTCCAAATAGCACACATGGATAATAAGCGACAAATAACAGTGTTAATAGCATGCACAAAAAGTGGAAATCTTCTCCCACCACAACTGCTATACCAGGGCAAATCATCACAGTGTCATCCAAGCTACACGTTTCCTGAAGGTTGGGACGTCACACTGGTCTAACGCGGAGTCGATGGAACTGTAATAAATAAAAAAATAAATAATGAAATAAATAAATAAATAATATGTAAAATTTAATGAATCATTAAATACGAAACAGGTCAATAGAAAATTATGACTGTCTTTATCATAACACATTACTAGTTATATGTACTGTACGGTATTGATCAATGATGATCTCTTATTGTTTCTTTCAATACAGGTTTGTCACAAGGGTAATTATCCTCTATATAGAGGGAATCAAAGACGACCTTGATCTCCCCCTCAGGCAACACGCTTTGTTGATTTTCAAAGCGCATCAGCGTTAAGAGCTGAGAAAACTGCTAAATAAACACAATACAGTATACATATTGTGTATGTTCCTGCCAGCTGTACCGACAAACTCCAGCCACTGGATTTAAGTGTTGATTATACATTCAAACAACACATGAAACAACGCTTTGAAAACTGTTACCCGGATCAGATATCTGATCAGCTGAAAAAAGCAACAAATGTTTCAGACCTTAAAGTGGATTTACGAATATCCGTGATAAAACCCCTGCATGCCCGCTGGCTAACAATCACAATGCAGGAGCTACAGAAAAATCAAGAAATGATAAAGCGTGGCTGGGTAGTAGCTGGAATATAGTGTATAAATTACCCAGTTCAACGGAACGTTGTAACTGTTAGTACTGATGTTTACTGCCGGAATATTAATTTAGTGCCGGTCTACTGTAACCAAACTAGTTCATTATTTTGAGAAATTGATTTTACGAATAAATTGGTGATCACTAGTGTGTATTTTGTTCATATTAAGCAGGTCTACTCGAGTGATATAAAGGAAGTATGTAAGAAATACAATTTACGGATATTGAAAACAATATATGGTGTAACAGTTTTCGGATAAGACGGGATTTCGGATACCCGGTAAGATAATATTTCGCGTGATTTTGAATTCGCGAATATTAGCGAAAATTAAACCATCGCGATAATAAAGCAATTTACAGTAATAGTGAATATGCGTAATAGAATGTACTCGTACTTGATAATGTAATCTGTCTAATCTTTTATTGAACCATTGTTTGTTTTTGTATATCTTTCTGCTTGAGTTAACATGCGTGTATTATAAATACATACTTGCATGTTTGTAGTGTAATACTGGTAGGGGATACTCCCCGACCCATTTCAAGCATATGACGACGAAAATAATCGGGGTTACAGGTACCTCTTCTAGAGAGCCTTAAACTGAAAAAAAAAACACTGTTCAGTTTATGTGTAGATTTTCTCTGCTGGATTCTCACGTTCTTCATATTGTTCAAATGACAATTATCTTCAAATCGTGTAGCACATTTCTAAAACGGTTTTCTGATCTCATGCATAAATAAGAACTGAATACATTACTCTAAATCTAATGAAAGAGAAACAAATAAGTGATTTCTTAACATTTTTACTCACGACAAGACCTATGTTATTTAAGTATTAGTTTCATACAATGTACATAATGGGCTGATAGCAGGCTGTTGGACAACTAGATAACTGAAAGGATATCGGAAGATGATAACAGGTGATTGTGGAACGACAAACAAACAACCATCACATTCTGGACTATTACATCAGTACAACTTAACAAAAAGGTAAGATTTTATTATTTTATAGCAATATTAATTAATATTAAGACTATTTTGCAAGCGTTTGCTCGTTATTTCCAACACCTCTGTTTCCACATAATTATTAAATAAGGGAAATGATGGTCCCATATCGTTCACAAGCGTACCAATCGCACATTATTCAAGGCTTACAACGGGGTCGTAGAAAACAAGGACATTTACAGCGATTGAAAACTTCTTAAGTCTATATGAAGGCAACGTGTTGTTTGAATTGTGGTAATGTTCTTCAAGTTCAATGGCATCATTTAAAACGTGCGTAAAACCGTAAAAGACTATTTATAAAACTCAAACATGACTCTGGCTTCGTAAAGAAAATAATTACAAGTTCAAAGTCAAGGCCTTCAAGTTAAAAATTGAAATTCATTTGCAAAATTGTACACATGGTTCTTATTTCGTTCCTGAAGCCTCACAAAACAGAGGTATATCACTAGACAAGGTAAAGTTCATCCCCGGTAAGCGTTGAAATTTGTTTGCAGTTCAAAATTCATCGTTGGAGCTTCAAAAATAAACAACAGACCAAATTAGCGGGCTCAATATCCACATAAGGGACATACAAACAACTGACGTTGGAAAAGACCAGTTGAAAATGCAAATCAAAATATATCAGATCTGGACCTTGCAGTAATTGCGATTAATATTTCAATTTTTTTCTATAGATATATAATTCTTTGTACAGTACAGCACAGGCGAAACCCCGCGAATTTTGTGAAATGTGTATCTTTACATGTTTTTACATTTAAATTATTATCTTGGTAATAGTATAGTTAGGCTAGTAACACGAGTTTAATCATTATCAAAGATGTGTTATATTCCCCGTCTGTAATTTTTCCATAGTGAAGATTGAATATAACTTTATATTATTATCTTAATGCAGATATGGACATATACTACATGTATATCGAATGACAGTGTACTACCAAGAGGACAAAGGTTGAACATAATATAATATATCGTGATCATTTTAAATGTTTCTGTTTGAAAAAGGATGCTTAAAAGAATAACGACCGAGTATTATTTACTGTAAAACAAAGCTGACATACATGAACTGCATGGCGTTCCTTTGTCAGAAAGTGTTCATTACCGTATCACTGAAGTAGTACTGCTCCGTAGCTACGGCTGAACATTCGAATTTATATTCATTTCATGAAATATTTGTATGAAATATACATGTATGTATGAACGTGTTTTAGAAATGTGAGATGAAAAAGTAATACCTTAACCCATACGAGAAATTGCATAAATTTTTACTTCTATTTAATCATTTTCCATAGCGACTTTTTTCTATCTGTGTATCTGTTTATCTGTCTATCAGCTCTAACCGACAGTTACACTGTTTTCATTTAGGATTTCATTTGAATACGTGTTTTGTGCATTTCATCGAGGTATGGAATGTCAGAAGTTTCACACCTAATTTGCATAAACATCAAAGATGTTTATGTAAAAATTAGGTGTTAAACTTCTGAAACTAAATTGACCGACAAAACAAACGCAACTTTAACAACTAAATTGAGACATAGAAGTAATAATGTCTCTGAATGAATTATCAAATGGTCGAGAGTAGGGGAATTGACTTTCAATTACTACTTAGTATACACGGTTAAAAATAAAATAATCGCTAACACTTATCTGTAAAATATAAGAAAATAAAATGCATTTCTTTTGCCTTTGAGTATAGATAAAATGCAGAAAAACACATTCAATTCTTGTATTTACAGTTAATTATAATCAAATTGTTTCTTTTGTTGACAGTCGTCAAAATAGTTTAGTGATCAGCTACTCGCATTCTATCGTCATTGGTTGTAATAACCCCGCTACTAATTAGCATAATACAAATGGCCAACAGCAATTAGCTGCTGGACCTAAGTCTTCATGTATAAACGTTTGACTGGATCAATACATTTAGATACGAAATTGGACGCTTTCGTTTTTAGTCACGGATAATCTTTTCCTTCTGACTTCTAAAAGTGTTTTTGTTTGGTGTAATGCCCTGAATCTATAGTAAAGTTTCCGTACATGTGAGTTATTGACGATCATCAGCCTAGACCGTGGACGGACTTGTAAACTGTTATGCACAAGTGATTTTTCGTTTAGTCCAAGTGCGCTAATATTTAAAACAATCTTGTTAACTCTATAGCTTATGTATTGTAATAGTATGTCATTAAGTTTGAACCGCTACAACAACAACAACCTCATGACTCGATTAGCCAAATAATAAATCCTTTCACTGTGGAAAACCAGGGGAATTTCCAATTGTTCCGAGTCATATTTTGGAGACATATACGACTCAAATCCCCCAACAAGCTGACGAAAAGTGTCAAAGTCCGTGTTGTTGCCGGTGTCGGTCATTTTATTTTCACATTTGCAGACAAACTCGGCGCCAATGCTCGCACCGGTTAAAATTCGAATGAATCGTTAAGAAAATAAACAAATACATTTTGTCATAAAATCTTTATTTAGACAATTTTTACTAGCCACAAGCAAATATTTGTTTTTATTTGGTTAAAACTCACGCCTTATCGGAAACATTTAGCCAATGTTAACAGCAACATGAATGAAAAAGTAGCCCGTCATAAATATGAATGAAGAGCTATGAATACGCACCTGCTTCATGGTGTAATGAAAAGCGGGCGCTGAAGCAGAAATAACCAATCAGAAAACAGATTTTGGGTTAAATGATAGGGCGTTTTTCCTTCAATATAATGATTGCTTTAAAAGAAATGAAAGAAACATGCAACATTGCTTTAAAAGACATGAAAGAAACATGCAACAATTAGTTTGTACTACTTGATATATTCTCATGTGCACGTGCTCTTACAAAAACGTCAAATATTCATCTGGTCGGGTTTCCGTTGTTATGCACATAACAAGTCTGACAAAGAAATATTTCAAATCGTCGTGCACAGGCCTGTGTTTACCTTGTTATTAAAATAGTTAACTTTTACTTTGTGTTCAGGAGTCATAGATATAAACAGGTTACCTTCCTACAGTAGGTAAAGTTCATTATTAAATTAATCTGGGTTTTTCTTTAAGTAGGAATTCCTTTTTCTTATGTTAAGCAAAAAAATTCTTTAACTCTACTATATGATCCTCGGGTATTACCTTTGCATGATTTTCACCAACACATTACGTGTGTCGATAAAGAAAAAAACAATGTCCGCCATATACCTGTAGGTACATCGTCTTATGGTTTCCTAGGTGTTAAAGTCAATGGTCGCTTTCTCCTTGCACCTTTTTGTAGTGTATCTATGAGATGCCGTTTTAGTCTTCTTGTGTTGGCCGATGGCAAATCAGCGAAGCACAGAAAGTGTGACTCCGGACCAAAATTGCATTCAATTTCTCCATTAATAGTTCTACGTAAGCACTTACAATTAATCTCCATTCATTTGCGGTTGAAAACGGCTTATGTTCTGTAAAAGGTGTTGATATGTTTCCTTCCTTAAATCAAATAGTATTCAAACATTCAGGGTTTTGATGGATCTTCGTTTTTACCATAAGTTTATAGAGGTCAAATGATGAATGTACAGTTTTAATACTTTCTTCATGCAGTAATTCATTCATTAAATTTTTGTTTTGAGGGTCCAATAATGGGTAACCTGTTATTGGGTTTTTTTTCAAAACAAATATATATACATGCATGCACAGCATATTTCAAGTTATGGCATATTACGAAGTGTAACATTCTAATTCGAAAAGAAAAAATGTGTTCCCAAGCAACACAGTTTATGAATAATTCATCAATTCTAGTGTCTGTTCTTAGCTGCTAGATCATGGGATCTATTAATATCTCATATTTCCTACAAATTATCAACTTTATTACATTTTTTTACAATAGTTTCACATGACTTTACACAATCATTCACATACATATACTTAAGCACAGAAAATACAGTAGCACTGTCTTTTCCACAGATTTAGTGAATCCACCTGGAACACCTTGCAGAGATCTTTGCAAGTAATATCTATGTGTCTCATATTTTTTCAAAATATCAAAAACATTTTCTATACAAATATAGCTTTTATCGTCTCCATCATCTTTGCATATCATAATGATCTTATGAAAGTAAATGCATTTTCAATAACTACCTTGAAATTATTTTTGCATTATAAAAATACATGTTATAAAGTTATTTCAAAGGAGTTATTGAAAGGCATATAATGTTATAACATCATTATTAAGAGCTAGTGCAAAAGTACATATAGTTGTACCTACGGTTGCATGTTTATAGAATAAAGTAGATTCAAGAAGTCTTTACGTGTAATAAAGTCAAAAAAATCTTTAAAATAAATTTCATAATTCTTACCCTAGAAGACATCTTACTGAAGTTGGGCAAGCTGTTGATTCGCTAAAATAATGGCTTCAAGTAAGAAATAAGCCAAGATCGCTAAACAGTCATAATGTTTTTGTAGAAAATCATATGAAAAAAATGGCCAATAGATTGCGATATATATTGCAATACATATTTAATTATATATTTGAAACATTAAAGACATAAAGGGAAACCTAGTCAAGCGTTTGTGGCGGTAAATTATTTCGACTAATCAAAATGTTAGGGGGATAATGATTAAGAGTCCCTAGGCACACTCCATTGAAATAATTTTGAAACTCGAGTAATTCTGATAAGAATTTTACAAAAGAATCAACATACTAAAATAAGTCATTTTTGATGCTTTTGAAATACTTTTTACTGTATAGGTTTATGCAAAACAAATGAACAAAGGTGCGGGCTTTGTTGGGCACATGAAATATTGAAAACATGTGCAATGATTTGATGCATTGCAACGGGGTTTGCCCTTCAGCCCTGAAAAGACGGTTTTCAAGTCACTCACTGTATACATATATTTTGTCTATGCGTATTGCGACAAGGAGGGATTGAAGCCTGTCTTGTAATCAACAAGTCATCCACAATTCAGAGACAATAAAAGCTCCAAACCTAGGGCATATTTAAACAACCTATGTACAAGACCAGTAAACAATTCTACATACCCCAAGAATAAGCTCATTATATATCGGGTAAAGCCAGGAAGACTTATACGTACAAACATTTCTGTCTGTGAACATGGCAACTACATAACTCGTTTGGAATATAAACAATATAATAACATAATTATGCAGTGAACCTTAGCCAAGAAACATTGCTGTACGTTTTTATGTTTTTGACCCTTTCTTTGAAGATTATTCAAAGAAGGGTCTCTTAGAACTTTCAAATTTGTATATGAAAGAATTGTTATCCCAGCCAACGGGAGAGGGATATTGTTTTTGGCGTTGTCCGTCTGTCCGTCTGTCTTGAGTCAAAACTCATGAACCATTGGATAGAATTTCATGAAACTTAATATGTGTACAATAGCTGAAATGATTTAAAAATACAAAGAAAAAGAAGTGTCAACTTTTTTAAAAGTCAATGCGTATCTTGGAATATGTCTTAAAAACATGATGCTTTGCAGGCAACGTTTTCTCAAATTTCTAGAGACAGAGGTACCTAGAAACTTTAAAAAAAACTGGGTGGTCTAGTATAAGTGGTTCTTTTTTCTTGCCAAAGTCTGATATATAACATATAACATGTCTTAGCCATTCATTAGTAGAACGTGAAAATACATAATGAAAAAATATACGTATAAGGGGCTTAGTATTGAACCTTTAATGATTACACTTTCTAAAATCCACCCACCCCTCTACACTTCCTGGTGTTTTATTCTTCGAAATGAGGCCCCATAAGGAATTGCGGCACTTTTCTTAAAAATTCTTTTAAGAAACTTAGCATTTTTAGTTTTCTGAATTTAATAGTACTGATTTCATTCAACTTACAATAACCGAGTTCCATATAATGCAAGATGCAGAAAATAATTTTCCCCTATGAGATGAGGTTATAATAAGGTGATGAAATTCTGAAAATGCTTCTTTTTTCTGAAAAGGGCTGTCAGAATTTGAATTTGTTGGCGCAAATAATCAGCTTTGTATTCTCTTAAAATGTAAAATTCTGAAACTGGATGTTTACAGAAATGAGGCCATTAAGGGAATCATGCGCTTTTCTAACATAATTAATCTATATAGAAACTTAAAAATTATTGCTGTCTGAAAGTAGTACATAATTAATTTAACTTACAATAATTAAGTTCTTTATGACTGTAACTTGACGAAAACAATATCACCTTGGAGATGAGGTCCCATTTGGGTGGTGAAATTTTTAAGATGCTTTATTTCTAAAACAGGCAGACCAAAACACTTTCCAGTTGTTGTTTTTCAGCTATTTGTTCATTATATTACAGTCAAAGGGCAAAATGCATTATCAATGATGTGGTGACGTTAATACAGTAATCGGAACGTAACAGTTGTCACACGAAGCGCACGATACACGCACGATGTACGCACGATACACGCACAGTAAATACACGGTACACGATGTGAACGATATAAGAGGTGCATGCCACACGATAGACGGAGTACACGATATACAATTAGTTTTGACTTTTTACGGTTTACTTAACATCAAATATGTTTGTTTTGATTATATTTAACAATTTGTTGTCCTTGTACAGTTTAATGATACCAAAAGAATACGACCAATTAAGAACAGGCTTCGCACTTACACAATAGCAAAAAGACTACGGAAAGTTACAAAAGTCCATTGTTTACCTAGGTGCGAAATCAATTACAGTAAGTGCCAAATTTGAATTTGAATATTGATCCCGGGGTGCGAGAAAATGGGCGGAAGTCAATTACTGTCAACACTTATCTTTAAAGCACCACTACACGAAAGACTATGTTCATTTCTCTTTTTGACAGTAAACATAATTATATTTTCAATAAATCATTCATAGTTTTTATGTGATTCGAGTCGCGATTATTTTATAACGATTACATGGATTATCCTAAACATGATGCAATTCAAATAAGGTACTGTACAATTATTTCTTTAATTTCTGCTCGGATTTTAACTGATTTCGTAAAACTATCGTTAATTCGTCGATTCGACATATTATGTTTATAAACCCAATAAATAATCAAAAGCTTACCTTCTAAAGTAGTTGATGTTCCTTTTCCTGTTATAATTGAAAATGAATTTCCTTTTACCTTTCAACTGCTCTTAAAATAATGCTGTGATAGCAACAGTTAAGTTTTCGAAGAAAAAATATTTCCCTCCTACTATAAAATATAATTTGATTTTGGATTTCAGGTCACGTGTTAACTGTTTTCCACCTGTCCCGGAAGTCATTATTGCCCGTATTTCACTGGCGAATACAAAATAATACAATGTAAAGTCAGCACTTTATTTCTTTTTGCGGAGATATACACGCTTAGTGAAACAATTAACGACTGAATAAAACATCGAATCGTATACCGTATATACCTATCGTGCACCGGGAATCGTTTATCTTGTATCGTTTATCGTGAATAGTATATGGTGCACGTTAAACGATGAATGATACGATATGATACACGATACACGATTGACAAAATAAACGATGAGCGCATGCACGTTATACGCACGTTATACACAGGATATATACAAATTTTGACAACTGTTACGTTCCGACTACTGTACTTGAGAAAGTTTTCTCTAAAGTTTATACTATTGCATGACCAAACATATATATTTCAACTATCACTAGACAAATCGATGTGTTGGAGTGGGAGAGGGAACTTTTCATCTGCAAAATAATATCAGAACGTTACCTTCTAACTAATACTTTGTAAAGTTAACGTCATGTCCGAGTCACCAGCACTTTTCATGTCTATTCGCGATTCTTTGATTATCTTACAAAGTCACCGTGAATCAGTATATACATTGTATATATATATCACACCTTGTGACGTCTATGTAAAAGGGAATGAATTGGAAACCGTGAACTGTAAACCCTTGAATAAGAACTTTAAAGTGTAAACTATAAACTGCGATGTATATATGTTAACTAAGAAGTGTGAAGTACAAACTGTGAATTTTGAAGTGTGAACTTGTACATGTAACCATTAAGTGTGAAGTGAAAAAAATAATTGTGAAGAACTGTCAAGTTTTTAGTTTTAGCTATGACATAAAGATGTGTAGGATGAAATTTGAAATGTGAAATACTTAGAAGTAGAACTTAAAGGGGCACTCCTTACATCTAGAAGATTATATTCTCCGATCAGAGATAATGTAAAATGATTGATAAATACTATTTTAAAGAACAACTTATATAGAAAAATGCTTTATTTTTCCACATGTAATGAAGGAAGAGGCATTTTAGAATAAATCGCTATCCATCCATTAATTGTACAACAACAAGTTTACATAGAGAATTGAATGGGTTATGGTACTGCAGCATATTTTAAAGCGCTGATAAACCGTCAGGTTAAGTGATAATACTTGCAAATACTCTATTATTTATGATTTGAAGTATTTCAGTTTGACATCAGTTGTATGGCATGTTTCTTTAAGTAAGTTAGTCACCATCACGGTAAAATAAATTTATTTTTGCTCTTCGAAGTGGACTTTGTTTCACTTAAAATGCAAACTAAGCCTTAAGCTAAGCCTTATCATTTAATAAATGTATTGTATTAATAAATACTTTGTTTAATCAGTAGTGTTTCTAAAGGTTTGAAGGTTAAGCGCATTACTTTGCTGAAAATCAGACTATAATGTAATCAAGAGTTGCGTAAAGTAATAGAGATGTTACAATTACTTTAATACCATGCTACTTTAGTTACCTCTTACTTTGTACCTTGCACTTTGTGAAGGCTTTGATCAAAATGTATGTTTCCATTTCTCGAACATTATTGAATCCAAATATTGTCTCGAGTGTTGTTGTTTTTTTTTTTTTTTTGATATTGTTTATTATTTGTAGATAGTTTTTGTGTCGCGATACATATGAATCGCTTTGTCCGTCGGTCTGTCCGTTCCGTCGTTCCATCCGTCTGTCACATAAACTTAACGTTGGCTATAACTTTGCTATTTCTTAAGATAGATTCATCAAACTTTCTAATTGCACATCTTTTGCTATCTTTGCGTTCTTTTTTTGCATTACTTGCAGGATGCAAATTGCGCTCAACCTTGCTTATACTATTAAATATAAAATATAATGTAAATACATGTTCACTTTCAAATTAGATCTTAAAGTACTTGTAGCGCGTGTTTAACAATAAACCGGCGAAGTAAGTCATTATTTGTACTAAAACATTTTTACATTCCTTTTTTAATCGAAAGTACATGCTATGCAAATAACAAAGAATCTTTTTAATGATACTGCTAAAAATACGAAAGGTTTTCCTACAACGCATATCAATAGATATGGAAGAGAGGTATTCATTAACTCTGAAAAAATCAAAAAATCATATGGCAGAACATTTTATTTTAACGTTCAAATCGCCGTACACTTAACACGGAGTATTGCCTTCTTGCTCTTCCTTCTGAAACCCAAGCGCTACTTATGATTAGAGGATTCAAAAGGTTGTTTTATGTCTTGTATGGATTATAAACCTAGGCTACATTTTGTCAAAATTAGATTTACGCCCTATGAAATCATTTAGCAAAAAGGAATTTTTAAGTGGCTTCATATCAACAGTGACTAATTAAGATAACATTTTATAAGCTCCAATTTGATTTGCTTAGAGTTCTTGCATACCCCTTCCCCCACCCCCACCCCCCTACAGTACATCTCGGGCTTACTTGACAGCATCCGATCTACTTTCGTGTTTTACACTCGTACCTGAAACACTTTATTTCCGAGATTCGTTTCACGGCAGTTTACATGTAAAATATAGTATTTTTTTCGTAAATATAAACAAAGGTCTCATAAGAAAGCACACACTTTAATATTTTTCAAGTTAATGTAACAGGAATTTCATTTTTAGGAATGGTTCGAATTTTCAGGGTACGCAATAACGGTTCAAATTACGAAAATTGTTGGTAACGAATATCCTAGTAGTTTTAAAGCCAAAGTTGATATCGAAAAGAAATTGTGCTTTTTATGGTGTCACAAACAAGAGCATCTAATTTCAGAAATGTATAGCAACATAATCTATTCACATTTCAAAGAACATACCTGCATTCATATGTTTTTCAAAACAAAATATGGCGGTAAATGACGTCACAGTTTTTCTTGATAAATGACATCACTGTATAAACAAACCCAGTTAATTAAGTCAATGTCGATGGTATAGTTGCATTAATCAAGTAAACTGGACGTGCGTCAGGAGAATCTCTGTGTAGGATTTAATTATTTTTTGTTTTGTTTCACAACGTAGATAAAGCACAGTTTTGGATGCGATCAAGCACTATGTTTTTACCGCTAGATACATAAACAGTGGTTAATTCACGTGTGAACCTAACAAATTTCCTACGCAAAGGGGTTCCTTGCGGGGAATTATATTTAATCAACATGAAGTTTTGCTTTATCGCTCAACATAGTAGGGCCTATCTAGCGGTTTTCTCTTAGAAACTGCAATGAAATCAAGTAAAGTACATGTATTTGTCGGTTCGCTCGGTTCCTCCTATTCCCCGCTTTCCCTCTGGTCGGAACAATCAAGTCCTCCACAGCAGGCCATGTAAGATCCTCATAGTCTTTTTTTGTTGCTGTATATGTTTGGAAAGATTAATTTTGAATATTTTTTTTAATTTATTATCATTTTACGATTATAGCAGAAGTCCTCCAGTAGACCTGACATATGATAATGTGTAACTAGAATTGTACATCATGTTTTTGTAATATATTTCTACTAGGAGAAAACTTGTTAAAATATCTTTGTAAACTTGTTTAACAATCCACTTATGTGTTTGTTGTTTTTGTTGTATCATATATTAACTGTGTATACATCATTTCGAAATCAACTTTCAAGCAAGATATTACGTTCATGAACAACATACGATTTATACTTTAGAAGCATGTTTTACAATTGTGTATGTAAAATATTATTGCGCTTTAAGCTGTCTAAAACTGTTATAATTTATATTTTTGTTTAGAGCCTATGCTTTTATTATTAGCTGTGGATTCTTTCATGTTAAGTGTATCTTTAGTCGCCTAAGTACTTGTAAAAGCCGAGAAAGTTTCAGTATGCTAACTGACTACTTGATATTGTAATATTAAATACAATTTGAATAACTTCATTCTCCAAGTAATATCATTTAAAGGTTTGTAGTGTGGATTAAAGGTTCATTGAATGCCGATAAACACTGTTTCCATCCCTGCCTCTAAAACAAAAAGGTACAGTTTTCGGCAGACAGATATCGCCGATTTTATGTTGTCTGTCTACGTAAGAGATGTTTGAAATGGTTGAAATGAAAGTAACTACTTTTGATGCTTTGAAACTTTCTGAAACTATGTTAGAAGATTTTCTCTAATATCAAAGCAATACTTCATTCAGTCAAATGAATTCGTAACTTTCTCGACAAACGTTGATATCAGTAGTATTTCAAGTTGTCAAAACAAATGTCACATTCATTATGAAAGTGCAAGTATTAATCAATGTATTGTTAATTGCTAGGCAAAGATGGCGGCGTCAAACTCGGATACGGAAAAAGAAACAAACCAAAAGAAATTTTCAAACTGGCTGCAGTCGATTCAGTCTCTTGAAGATACGAAAACCGCTCTACATGATCATGTTGTGGATCTTTGGAAGGAAAAGCTGATGTCCTGGAGTAAAGATATAAGAGATGAAATTCCTACTTTCCTGCGCTGTGTTTCGGACGAACAAGTAAAGCTTAAAGGGAGGAAATGGCAATGCAAATGCCAGCATCGACATTGTTGTACAATACTGGATTATTTATTGAAAATGCAACAAAACCCAGGAACCAATATTGTCTGGAACAGTAGTCTCTGTGACAAAATTACAAAGAAAAGTGTCGAAACAAAGCCCGAGGCTGAGTGCCAGAAAGATTATACTCAAAATATTTCCAGAATGGCAACAGCAGTACTGATAAAGCTTTTAGGATTTGTGTTTGTCCCCTTTATTAAATACTTAACAACATCGCAAGAAAAACCAGGCAAAGAAGTTGACTTTGGAGATATTTTCGATGGATGCAAGAAAGGACATGTCTGGTGCATAGCAAACATGTTTATGCAACGTGGAAAGGCAAAAACTAGTATCATCAATACAGGACCAGAAGACACAGATGCTTCCATGTTCTTTCGGATGATGATGAACTGCAACCTGTTTGAAATTGAGAGCGAAAATCATTTGTATGAAGAGGTAAACAAATGTGTGAATATTTATCAATCCATAAATGTTTTAATATAATTTGTTAATTGTTATGTTTTACCAGATATTTCAATTATGCTAGCTCAGTGTTGCATGCATCACTATATAAACCTAACATATTTGAGTTGTATCTCCTAGATCTATGTATACATGTGTGTTCACATCATGTAACAACCAGCTCAAAATATTTCCCAGAATAGTATAACAAAGAATTTCAACGATTTTTGTTCCCTACATGTACTATGAGGCCAAGAGCTTAAATCCCAAATATTTTTTTCTTTCTTTGTAATCTTATGCAGGGACACGCTTTTATTAGTAGCAAAACCGTGATTCCGTGATTTTATTACTGTACTCTACATTTTATAACGTCGCATTGTTGCTGCATGATTAAAAAATTGTTGATTTTTACAAGAATCGGAGAACAACGTCGAATTCAAAGTCAAACCCAAGAAATAAAAATACCATTTGTTTTAGGTAATCGAATGCAGAAACAAACTTCATCACTGTGCAAACAATAGAATACCCCAGTCGGAAGCAGTGACACACTTCGACACAATGACATCCCTTTTAGAGAAATTTGAAAATGTTCCTAGGTGCACTGAAACCGTTAGCAAGTTAAAACAAGTAAGAATACATATACAATGTACTTTATATGAATTGATCATAGCATTAAATGGCATTGTTTGATTTAGCTTTGTCGTTTGAAATTTAGTTAAAAACAAATGTGTAGTATGTCAGAGTAAATGAATTTTAGACAAGAGAAAAGTGATTACTGTTTATTAATAAGATCATTAAGGCGATCGTTTTTTTTGTTTTATTTACGGTATAAATATAACTCATCACACTTTAAAATACAAAATCGATGCACTTAAAGAGAATCACCCGGAGCATCTATGTATCGACTTGTTGTACCCCACTTTACTTAAGAGATGTGGGAGCTATATAGGGATCACCTATGTTGTCCCGTCATGTTCCGTCCAGTCCCATCATACACAAAGTAAATTATTACATGTGCGACTCTGCTTAAATCTACTCAACATATTCAATGACACAATATTAATCACAATATCAAGTTACAGAAGTTATTGTCCTTATGTTCTTAACCAGTTTTCAATTAGAAAGTGTAAATTTCTCATGTATCGATGGTGATACTGAATTGAAACTGAACAGTTGGTCTATACATATTATATAGCAAGTTATATAAGTTATATATCTAGGTTTTACATTTTCAAAGAGTGTTTTACAGTTTCCAAAACTAGTCCAAATTTTGATCTCTCTAGATTGCAAGTGAAAACTATGCAAAGAGTCAATGTCAACCAAGGTCAGATTTGAACGTTTTATTTAAAACTATACACCGTTTCAATTATTCGGTAATTTGAATTATCTGCCCTTTGATGACGTCATGCGGGGATGCACCTTTAAAACGAGATAATGGCGCAAGCGTGATTGTTGACCACTGCATACATTATTTCATCGAAGGAACGCTAGATCTAGGTATTTTTGTAGCTTTTACAGATTGAAACAACTGTAGACATATACCGTATGAAGATAACTTAAATGAAATAATAGTGGAATAATATTGGAATGACGAAGACAAGTGAATCAAATGTTTGCGCGATTTAACCGGAGCTTTTTTATAATTTATAGAAATCTACAATAAAGAACAAATAAAGGAACTGCTACAGAAAAGTTTGTCTTTGCTAACATCACTTTTCAAAAGTGATTAAATGACTGGCATGAAGAAATCATTTCCACTTTTCACATCATCAGTAGTGATGTGCAACAGGGCACAGTCTTGAGTTTAACACTCGACCATCAAATTATATATTTTGCTACATACATGTACATTATTCAAACAATTATTTTACTATTCTAAGGCAAAGACATTTTTTCTCTCTTTTGTTCAGATCATTGCAGGTTCCCAATTGTCAAACCAAATTTCTTACGTGTAGGTGGCAACTGTGCAGCCTCAGTCTTTAAATATTATGTTTTTGTTTGATAATATTTAGAGTCCCAAACTGGGAACAGTCATCCACGGCGTTAGGATCTCGGACACAAAATATTTGGTTAAGAAAACAAGTACTATGTTTTTTATATTTATAATTAATTTGTTTAATATTTTCATTCTGGCAAGGGCCGTTTGCTAAGTTGAAAGAACTTGTGACCCGACAAATTGCATTTTGTTTCGTTGTGTATATTATATGTCATTGTATTAACATATGTGTTTGTTGAAAAATTAAAGATGATTAAACTAAACTAATAATTTGTTACTCTTGATCTGTAAAATGAGACAGATCTAGTAATATCAAGGCGTGGCAGTAGCGCTTCTTAGATTCCATATTAGATTTCATCCCAGTTAACACTAGTTTCAGACTCAACCATAAATTCACATGAATGCTACATATCAATAACTGGTCACCAAATTTGTCACAAATTGGTTAACTGTTATTTTGTTTGTAATTGTGCTTATTGGGTCCACCATCCTCTAAGGAGGCTATAATCGGTACGACCCGTGGTTAGCTGTTAATGCGATCACTGGACCTTCCATAAGGGTTTTATGGCACTCTGTGTATTGTACATGATTATGCCCAAGGGCACCTGATGTTTTATGACATGTACACTGCAGTAGGGCACCAATTAATTGTAACACACATCTTATTAAAATTGACAATGTTATTATCACTAATAGTTCACATTTTATCACGTAAACAGTTTGCTGTATGATGCAACTTTCACGTTAAAAGTATTTATGTTGCACATATATGTGGTACCTTTCATTTTAGTTTTCATTTCATAACCTTACATTGTTGAAATGATATAATATTAATACATTGCATGGAAATTTTAAAAAAAGATGGTGTTTATAAAAATCAATATTTCTAATTATGTCATAGATTGTTTGATTTCAATAGGCCTTATTAGTAACATAATTAGTCCAGACATATGGCAACTTTTTACGGTAAACGGACATTATCCCCTTAGCAGGAACCGTCTATAAAGTATTCCTTCCCCATAGCTCATACTTTTTTTTAAATGTTTCTTGACAAGAATTCTTACTAAACCATGCATTAATTACTTTAATTCATGTAAATCACGTTATTCATTTTTGTTTATTTCAAAGCCGAACAGTTACAGCATCCGTAATACAACTTTATTCGAAAATACACCAGTTTTTTTTCTAAAATATTTCTAAATAATCGCCAACTTTTTTCACAGTATATTATGATTATGATAATCACATAGAAATGATGTATAAAATGACAAAATCATTACCAATTACGCCGTAAAAACTTGTTTAACCTTATTGATGTTTACGAACTTTTACGAAGTACGTGTCAGCGATAGTTTCATGTGTGCAATTTATCATCGTATGACGTCACAGCCGGTAAGGGACGCAACTCTTGGTCGGTAGATTATCGATTAATTGAAAGGGTGTATACTTATGGTTTAATTTTCATTGCTGTAGCTTTAAAACCAGGAAAGTAGGTCAAAGTCAGCCAATGTCAAAGTCAAATAATTCCTTGATGTAGCATTAAAACAAAAAGTTAAAATTTCATGAATGTAGCTTAAAAACAAGAAATAGGTCAGTAGGTCAAGAGATTCCGAGGCCGGGCTAACTTTGACGGTATGATTTGAACAATCTTGGTGCAGACCAACCTCAGTATCAAGTTTGAAAATTATAGGCCTAATGGTTTTCCAGTTATTGAACATGATATATATGACTGTGACCTTTTACCAAGTGACCTAAGTATCAATAGAGGTTAGGCTTAATCTGTCCATGAAATCTGAGGATCTAAATATCTAAACTCTGTGGATTTCCAGAAGATTTTTAAAGTTTTTCCTATATAAAATCCAGTAACCCCTGGCTGTGGTCAATTTTGACCCTAGGGACATGATTTGAACGATTTAAAGGAGTGGTCCGCTAGACAATCCTACACACGAAATATCTAAGATTTTGGCCTTGTGGTTTTGAGAGGAAGAGTTTTTAAGTTTTCCCTATATAAGTCTCTCCCGGGACGGGGTCAATTATTTATCGCTCTCGAACTCACTCCAGATGCAATCAGCATCAAAGAGAGAGAGAGAGAGAGAGAGAGAGAGAGACAGAGACAGAGACAGATACAGAGAGAGAGAGAGAGAGAGAGAGAGAGAGAGAGAGAGAGAGAGAGAGAGAGAGAGGGGGTCATGTGAAATTACCTGTGCGTTGTCAAAGGACACTACCAATATTTGTGGAGATCGAACCCGGGACCCACCGATCCTGTGGCGAACGCGATACCACTGCACCATGGTTGCCCCACAACAATGAACGATGGTAATATTCATTGTTCAAACTTCAAAGTGAGAAGCAAATGATAAAAATAATCAAGGGTGATATTCTAAGATTAATTGTTTACAATTCATATTTCACGCTTAAATCTTCATAGTGCACACTTAATACTTAATACTTCATAGTTCACGCTTTATAGTTCAAACCTCATATTTAAAGTCATATACAATTAAACGACAAAAGCCAAATAATACCCGTTGACAGAATTAATTATTTCACCGGTACTCGCATGGATTGAAGCCGATAATTCAGGTAAAGTATGATATTCACAATACAGAAAATTTGCATGTATAATATTCTGTTATTTTCAGATTCGCGATGAGACAATTTTGACCATATCAGTGCCAACAATTGATATTAGACAATTGGCAAAAAAAGTGTTTATGCTCAGGATATCTTCCCTGGAAGTAGACAAAGAAACCAACAAAAGCAAAGGATTTTGTAACGATATGACAAATAGTTTGATAGAAGACACTAGTGATAACCTAGAAAACATAGACGATCATAACAGGCCATTAAATGTGAGATCTATATCCTACAAGCTTAAGAAATCAAGACTAAAACATTTATTGGTTTCAGTTATTAAACACTTTGATGTGGGGGCTTCAGTTTAACATATGTTTTTATTCAAGACCATGATTTTTAAATAGTTTCAATGATTCGTTTGTAATTAGTATATTGCTGATACAGTGGTTCTCACGTGTAACTTTTCAAAATTTTAGTGTATCGTTCGTGTATCGTGCATTCCGTTTGCATGCATCGTTCGTTTATCGTTCATGCATTCTTCGTGCAACATTCAGATCGTGGATCGTGTAACGCATCGCTCGTTCCGTATGATGAACGTTGAACGATAAGAATGATATAAAAGAGGTCCGAGATAATACATACGACCAATCGTGTAGAGCGTTTGCACGTAAGCCTAAGCATAAACGTATATTATTTATATTATTGCTCAAAGATCGGATTAAATACTGTAAGAGCTATTGATCATTATTTCAATTATCTACATTATCTTTCTGTCACATATTTTTTCTCTTTCTGAGAAAAAGGTATGTTGAATTCCGGTAAAACTGAAAGTAGACGTTCTGCATAGCATGCAAGATTTACACCAGCTACATTTGTATAAAGAACATGAAAATATATATTTTAGCATAAAAAGTAACGCTTACCTTTGAAAGTTTCTCAAACCATGATTTAATTCCAATATAAAGTTTTATTTAATTTGCACATGCCTTTAGCAATTTCATCTTATTAAATGCGCACGCGCTTACTACGTCTAAGTATAACTAAGACCAAGTGCAAAAATGAGTTTATACGTTCTAAAAAGATTTGTGTTTAATTACCAATTTCTTGAACCTTTTCAATATAACAGTTTTGAAATATTCCGACAGTCTACAAATTGGTAGACGTGCAACACTTTGATTGTAGCTGTGGATATGTAATTAGAGTTTAATTATAATAAGCATGTTTGTCGCTATTTAGTTACTAATTATTCTCATAATAATTTTGGTGTCCTTTAAATTAGCCATAATTAAGGACTTAAAAGGTATGTTCATGGTTTTGATTCAGCTCTTACATTGTTATTAGACACTTATGAAATAATATTGTTGTAAAGCATACGAAAATGTCCGGTTTCTCGAATGACCGTTTTTCGTTTCGTTCATTGGGAGCCGTGTATCGTGTATCGTTCTTATCGCTCATCGTTCATGATTTATTCATCAATTATTGTGCGTCTATCGTGCATTCCGTTTGCGTGTATCGTTCGTGGATCGTTCGTGTATCGTTCGTTCCGTTTGCAATGTTATACGTATGCACCACTGTTATAATATCATATATTTTTCATGAATATAAACTAATATAAGGTAATCGGTTACAGACACAATATTTCATATTAATTGAAGGCATGTATTGTAAATATCGTTTATTTGAATGAATAATATACGATTCTCTACAAGTAAAGATGCATATAAGACTTTCATATTCTCCTACATAATAGGAAAATAAGTCAACAGAAGACTATAACAGACAGATTCAGGAGTACAAGGGGCAAGTGAAGACACTGGAAACAGAAAACAAAGTGTTACACATTCAAAGGAATCGGGTATTTAAGTCTTCACATTTGTATACATATTTAATGTGTATTTATGTTTTTATAATGTAAATGTATTGTTTTTAGAGATGCCTTGTTTGCTTATCTATTCTATGTTTAAGCATGCCTTATTTACACAATATGAGTCAACATACGAGTCGTATGTTTTCATATCACTTCTTTAATCTCATTGGTCTACACGCGTGTCATACATAAAAGTCATCCAGCGTGGTAAAATAGAATAGATATAAACTCCGTTTCGATAAAAATAGCACAAACATGCAGTCTTACATGTGCGATGAATAGCTGATAGCTACTCGAACAATTATTGTGTATTTATCGTAGTGATTAAAACACTGTTTTCTAAATCTGCTTCAATATGTTTTAGATGGATAGAAAATAATTGTAATTAAAAAATGCATGTACCAACATCAAATTGTTTGCTTCCAAAACAAAACATTTATGGTACATTGTTTTGTAGTTTGTATCAGTAAGTTAGCTCAATGTCTTTGTCTGTTTCACGTGTTTTCTTTTTCTTCCGGTGTGTTCAAAATATTTCTTTTCCATAATAACTTAGATATCAAATGTACATGTATGCGAGAGTGTTGTGGAATACTTTCTTCGGTCATGTTATTTATATCTCATAATTGGCATACTAAATGAATACGTTATATATAATTGATAAACCTGACCGCTTATAAAACTTATCAATCATTGATGTTAATGAAGGTCTGAATAAGTTATTGAACTTTTTATTTGAAATCAGACCCCTTAATGAGCAAATATACATGTTGTCATGTGTATCTTAAATGAACAAGTAAATTTCTTTTTGTACTTCTTATTCCGTATTATATCAATGTTGATTTTAAATCGCATGTGCACATTGCATACAATGGCTTAATTAAAACATTATGCTCACATCGACATCTATTTTAGAACCGAACCGTATGCATTAATCGTCTACATAGAGTTTCAAAAATACAAATGCATCATAACTGCACAGTATGCATGAGACCGGTTAACGAGTTTCGTACATACATTAAACAAGCATATGCAAATTAAAAACGTATTCAACGGTATTATACTTTTAGTCATAATTTTGTTTTTACTTTGTTTTTTTTTTATTTTTATAAATCTATATAAAATATGACAGTTTCGATATTCTTTTTAAAATGCATATGGTATATGGTAACCCGAGCCAATAAAACCTAGCATCACCAAATCATACTCAAATAAACATGTTTCTCGTTTTTCAAATGCAGGCTAATGGCGAGAAGGAAACAGTTATTAGTGGGAAAGTAAAGGATCATCAGAAACAATTTGAGAATATGACTAGCTTGGTAAATGCAAATGCACACAACCCTGCAATAGCTGACGCATTATCAACTATTACCCCAGTAAGTGCAGCTGTTTGTTCTTCTGTGCAATAAAGAGTCCTTGTTTCGACAACTAAACAGCCTTGTTCAAACGTTGATGGATAATAAAGAAAATATTGAGAAAGATTTGATTTATTCACTAAGTCATTTCAAACAAACAAGATAATAAACACACCAAATGTCAGACATTTAAAAGAAAACTACCGAGCCCGGAAAACGTCGTTATACACTGTTATAATACTTTTAAATATAAGTGACGAATATAATGACATAATCCATGGTTTGTTTGGTGGAAACACAAATGTAGTTCTGACAACATTGGTTTATACCATTATATCACAAAGCAATCAGGCGTTCTTTTAGTCAATTTTAGGTAACAAGCCTTTACGTCAGAAGAAGGTTCTTCAAAGAAAAGGTTTCCTTTGTTTTGTATTAAACATGCGGTAATTCAACCTTTTTTTTTTTTTAATAAATTTTGAAATACTGAAACGTCGTTTGTTCATGCTTTATGTAAAGTTGTTTCTATTCAAAGAAAAGTGTGGGATTGGGGGGGGGGGGGAGGGCCTTCCTTTGTAACATTATTGACAATAATTTATTAAAACAAAAAAAATTTAATTTTTGAGCAAAACCAATGTTACTGATAGTCACTGTATTTTCTTTTAAACATAATATTCTGCAAAATACTTCAAGAACCAGCTATGGAACAGGTCGAAATTATTCATTTTTATTTTGATATCCTATAAAAAGCCATACCCTGAAGAGGACACGAAGTAATTCACCCTATATGACTCAAAGAGAAGAGCAACCAAAATAATGATACTGTTGAAAAATGATTATGCTATTTTCAGAAATAAAGTGTTTTGGTTTTAATTTGTTTTTAGGCAATGCAGGAACAATATCTTTTTAGGTGAACAAATTGATATGGATATATTGTTTTTCAAAATAGCAAATAAAACTATCAAGATTGTACGCTTGAATTACGTCTAAGTGTTTTATTATACAAAACAGCGCAATATGAAGCAGATACAAAAATGTCCGCATCTAACGAGAGTCGGATGGCTCCTAGGTACATATTCCGTTTTACAATGTAATTTTCTAGACCTTAAAGGATCACCTGAATTGTCTTAAACATTTTTTTAATTCAGACAAAAATGTTTTTATCGGAGGAGACAACGTTAGTTATTTTAAGACCAAGTAAAATAAAATTAGCATAAATTGCCAAATACTATGTATGTCAATTTGATCGTTTTTGCTACACCAAGCAATGGTAAATACAGGCATTTTATCAACATTAATTTAAATTTGCTGTTCGTGGTTAAACAATTATCAACCACTTCATTACAATTTTTTTTGGAAAATGTTGGCGAAATTTGTGTAAAGTAAGGAAATATCTGCAAGAAAATGAATGGGGTAGTTTCCGATAAAAAGTGGCAGTGGTTGAGAGAAGATTCCTATACTTGAGAGGAAGGATGGTCAAAGCTAGTAAATGACTTGTGCTCGACCATATAACTCGTCAACAAATAGATATATCCATATAAATTATGGTTAATAAACGTACAAGTCAAGGGTCATTGGTATGATGGCCATTTGTGATGAAAGGAAAGCGTAAATACAGTTTCGATCATGTTGCATGACAGTTATTTTTGTGAGCCTAAAGGTCCCACTGACCTTAAAGTACAGTGCATGAAACGTTTCAGATCTTATTCTGTAAACTATTAGGTAAACAGTTACATGAGACATGTGTTGGCGGATACCTGATGTGAGGTTGGACATCAGAAAACGGACAAAACGAAGAGGTGTTCCCAAAATTATCCATTTATATCATATAAGGCCAGTACAAAAATAAATATTTTTTTAAACTGGTGGATTGACTGTTGTTTATAAATTCAAGACGATATGCTATCTACTGAGCTCATTTTTATGCCCCCGAACCCAAACCCTGGTGGCATATTGGAACCGACTCGTCCGTCCGTATGTTAGTTCGTTCGTCCGACCCCACTTTTTTGTCCGGGTCTTAACTCCAAAGGTATTGAGGGGAATTACTTGAAACTTCATACAGTGATAGAATACAATGAGAGGAAGCGCTGTGTCTAAGAACCACAACTCTTTTTGCAAATTGTTGTGAATTATCTCCCTTTGTTACATTTTCTTGGTTTTTCTTGTCCGGAGCATTACGCAAAAAGTACTGAAGAGAATGATCTGTAACTTAATATAAATTGGAAAAGTGCAGTGCCCAAGAACCGTAACTCTATTTTGCCTAATATTTTAATTGTCCCCCTTTGTAATATTTTCTTTATTTTTCTTGCCCGGAGCATAACTCTAAAAGTACTGAAGGGAATTACTTGTAACTATGTACAGTGATAGAGCATAATGTGGGAATGTGCAGTGTCCAAAAACTATAGTTCTATTTTGCCCAATTTTTAAATTACCCCCCTTTGTTACATTTTCTTTTATTGTCCGAGGCATGACTCCAAAAGTAATGAAAGCAATTACTTTTGAAACTCAATACAGCGATACAGCACAATGATGGGAAGTGCAGTACCCAAAAACCTGAACTCTACCTTGCCTAATGTTCTTATTATTTCCCTTTATTATAATTTCTTGTCTCCAGCATACCTTGAAATGTTCTGCAGAAAATTCCTTTAAATTGCAAATAGTAAGAGAGGACACTTAGGGGAAGTGCGGTGCTCTAGAACAATAACTTTTAGTTGTTTTTTGTCGAGCCGCTTGCGAAAGCTCGATATAGTTATTAGTACCAAATGGCGGTTCAGTGTATGTGCGTGCGTGCGTCCGTCTGTCCGAGTTAGCTTTTCCGGGCTGTAACTTATCCATGGATCGAGGGATTCTTAAATAACTTGGCACAAATGTTCACCATCATGAGACGTAGTGTCATGCGCAAGAACCAGGTCCCTAGGTCTAAGGTCAAGGTCACACTTAGAGGTTAAAGGTCAAATTCAAGAATATCTTTGTCTGGAGCATGGAGGGATTTTGATATAACTTAGTACAAATGTTCACCACCTTACGACGGAGTGTCATGAGCAAGAACCAGGTCCCTAGTTTCTAGGTTTAGGTCACTATTAGAGGCCAAAGGTCAGATACAAGAATAATTCAAGAATGACTTTGGTCGGGAGCATTTCTTCTTCATGCATGGAGGGATATTGATGTTTTGGTGTTACTTGGCACTAATGTTCAACACCATGAGACAGAGTGTCATGTGCAAGAACCAGGTCCCTAGGTCTAAGGTCAAGGTCACACTTAGAGGTTAAAGGTCAAATTCAAGAATATCTTTGTCCGGAGGTTTTCTTCTTTATACATGGAGGGATTTTGATATAACTGGGCACAAATTTTCCCCACCATGAGCTACCCTTGTTTGTAGAATTACTTCCCTTTGTTGTTACTATAAATAGTTCATGTTGTAACTGTTAAATTACTGGCCGTAGAGAAAAATTGAGACCACTTTTCTTTGAAACAACATGCATGTTACATCCAGTATTTAGGTGTATTTTGTACTATCTCTACTTGGTAAGGAGTAGCCCGTTTGACACCTGGCAGCTCAACATGTGGGCATCTGGTTTTGTATTGTCTCCCTTTATTGATTTATTTTGTACATTGCATAATCTTGTCGGTAGCATATCTCCAAAAGTACTGAAGGGAATTATTTTAATTTTATTACAATGACAGATCACAATAAAAGAAAGTGCAGTGCCCAAGAACCATAAGTCTATCTTGTCAAATTTTTAAATTGTCTCCCTAAGTTACATTTTCTTGTCCAGAGCATAACCTTAAAATACTGAAAGAAATTCCTTCTAATTGCAATCACTGAGAGTCGACATTAAGGTAACTATCGATCCTAATTTGCTTCAAAATCGCGAATTCCGTTTTTATGCATTATCTTATGTTCAATTTAAGTTCTACATATAAACGAAATCAAAGATGCTGAAAAAATAATAAAAACGTGCTTAATGAACCGTTAAAGTTGATCGGTATGCATTCCAACAGCATCGCGCTCTATGTGTGTCAGTAACCGCTCATAGCTCCGCCCCTTTTGAGGCGCCGATAAGGGATAATCAATAAACTCGTAGAGTCAACCGAAATGATCAGTTAATTGTTTCGATAATTAGATGTGCACGCTTAGCAATTAAGAAAATTAAAATGAAATTGATTTTCATGCGTATTAGTAAACATGGAAACAAGAGAAACAAAAGACAAAAAATAAAGTCAGATTTTGCCGAAGGTACTAAATATTTTACAAGCTAAAGGCTCAAAGAAAATATTTGAAATGAAAAATGTACTAAGTACTCGCTAATCCGTAGAATACCCAGGCAAACATAGATAAGTTTAAATTAAGTTTTAATTTTGAACAGATTTGATAAGCAAAATACATAATTATATATTAATTGAAATCATTCTAGTCAAAAGTTTTTTTTCACAACAGTACAGGTAACTATCATATTATTCAAATGGATTTGCGTTCTTGACAAAGTCATTTTTAGCAATTTTCAGAACCCGTTATTATACTATATCAAATTATTTGTATAAAACAGTTTCAAAAAGGGCTCGGCATGTACAAATGTAGTTGTGCTTATTATTTACAGATGTTGCCAAATTTTATGCATCGCCTAATTAGCTCAGATTACTAAATGACATACTTTTTTGGGGATAAAATTGAATTTTTAACTAATTATATTTTTTTAAAGTTATATGAAATGCTTAAAAAGCATTAACATCTTTATCGAGTATAATAATTATCAATTACCCTGCTGACTCTACTGCAGATATAAGTTCTCGTTCAACTTTCTCCATTTCCCCCGCTGTGTACCTCAAATACTTTAGATTATCACGTGAATGTCATGTCTAAATACCGTAGCGGCAATAAATCACAAAGAGAAAGATATGTATTTCGCATTAAAATGATTTTGTGGGCGGTTCTTGTATTTTTTCTCATTTGACAGGGTTAAGTATTGTACATGTATAAATTATCATATAATTGTACTTACGTATAATAGGATGCATTTAAACAGGTTTTGTTTCATATAATCCAATCAAATTATGAGTGTCTTTAGAAATCGGCATTTTTTGACACTTACTTCGAAGAAGATGTGTCAACTTTGAACAAACATAATTTTGTTAATTGGAGGTCGATTAACATGGGGTTTGGACCAGTTTAAAGAGAATTTAATAACGGAGTGAACTGTGTCAGGAATTTTTGATAAATTGGTCGGGGGATTAATTATATTTAATTACGTAACAAGCGGTAAGAAAAAAAGGCTGCATTTTTTCTTTGATGTTAATATTTGTTTGTTTGGAGAATGATGTGGAAAATCTGTGACACGGATCCCTAGACAATATAATAATATACATGTTTTATGAATTTGGTGGTAAAAATCGAAAAAATGGCTTTACTATCGCTGTTCAAAATTTTACCAAATTTATCAAATATCATACATTTTCAAAGGCAAAAAAAAAAAGTTTTAAAAATCATGAAACGACATGTTTTAGTCATAATCTATATACAAGATACAAAATATATATAACAATTATTGTCTAAATGGGTAATTTAACTCCACTGAACCGACGCTAGATCGCTACCTGAAGGGAAAGTGCAGTGATTTTTTGGTATTTTTAGGCTGATTTTGAATGCAGAAATGGTTGAATGAGGAATTCATATCTTCATTTTCAGGATAATAACCAGTACAGACTCTATTGTTGCAGTGTCTTGGAAAACAAAAAATGAATATTTTCAGTAATAATAATAATTAAATGAAAGTCATTTCTCTCTGCTGGCAGATTACATATTTTTGCTGGGAATGTGACATAAAATGTATTCAAAGAAATAAATACATATCAAAGAAATAAACAAAATGATACTTACCAGTACAACTTGGAGATTATCTATTGTTGGCTAGTTATTGCTTTCAATGGAATATGTGCATTCAAATGATGGTGTGTTTTAACAAATAAAAACAATCACATTATATTACAACTGAGGAGCTATAAATAGATTAACTAGATTTAAAATCCTTTGTCTGCATTCAATTGACATGCATTACTCAATCATGATAGATGCTACTACAGTGTTGTTTTTGTTTTGTACCTATAAACACCCTTAGTTCCACCTTCTTATCTTTTGAAAGAGTAAATTACAAGATAATAATAGTCATGTGGAAAGTAATGCCTAAATCCTGCAATGACCAATAAGGTGTGAAAAACAGTTTTGATTGAGTGTTGGTTGATTATACTATGAACAATGACGGATTTTGGATAAATTGGCACACATGTTCAACACATGGAGATAAAGGTCATGGTCACAGACTGTGAGACACGACTTCGAGGGCATTTGTCTCTTACAAATGACAGCTCTTGATGAAAATTATACTTTCATCATTTTTGCACTAAATGTTGTTACTGAGTGGAACTTTAACAAGAGCTCGATTATTCGAGGCCTTTTCAGTAAAATGGGTTTCTTTCTAAGAATAGTTATTGTGTTAGTGTGTAAGAATTAAGGTGAAATTTACAAAACAAAAATTAGAATAATTTTCGTGATGGGAAGGGGGAGGGGAATAAGTATATTGTGTAATTGTGCAATAATTAAGGCCAAACGTGACAACAAGCATTCGAATGGGTCGGTGGGGGTTAGAGGTAGGAGTGGGAGCGGTAGAGGGGATACATCATGACCATGTTGTCATGAGCAATAAAATGTTAGCCAAACTAAAGTTATCTTGACAAAATCTTAGTATAAAAAGGGGCAAAACTTTGTCAAATGTGACATTGACATGAATATTTTGGCTGCATCACAACGCTGTTTCAAAGTTTGATGAAGAAATGTCTAGGCACACAAAGGTGCATAACTATGCAACTATGGTTGACATAATTATGTTATTTCCTGCAGGTGTCTATAATGCCAAAACAAGTATGCCATGTTTAAAGTAAACATGTTTCATGGTATAGAACATAAAACATTTATGAAAAAAACTTTAACCGAAGTAGACGCCGACACAAACGCCGACGCAAACGCCGACGCCAGGACGAATGCAATTTTCGAATTGTAGAGCTAAAAACTAGCTGTGAGGTGATAATAAATAAATTGTCATAAAAATAAAGCATGATTTTCGAATAAGAAATTGTATAAGCTGATATATAAGATCACTGTTTTCAATAGCTAATAGCTATAGGTCACCGTTTTACTACGCAATGTACTTTGGTGATAGCAACTATCCGAATAGGTGATATCACATATTCAAAGAGAATGCGTGATTTCATCTATACGAATTCGTGATTTCACCTATTCGAAATGGTGAAATCACTTATTTGTAATGGGTGATATGACTATTAGAAAAAACTCTTTTAACAAATGATCAGCTAGTACATTTAAACAATAAATCTTTTTCGGTGATATCATTCATTTGAATTCTTAATGTGATATAACCCATTCGAATACGTGACATCACCTATTCAAAGGGAATACATGACATCACCTATTCGAATGAATGCTATCACCTAAAAAAGATGTATTGTTTGATGCATAGTTAAATTGTCTGCAGTGTTTGAAATGTGGTATGCTAACTTAGGCCTAGGGGACTTTCAGTCCCCAGGCCAAAAACGACGAATACTTCGAAAAAGTGTATACAGATTATTTGCAAACTATTTGATACTTTCTGCAAATGCTTTTTCAATCGCTCCACGTTATTCAATATATGACAGTTTTTTACCCGACATACCTCAGTTTAGCGAAACACCTTTTTCTCGCACTGATTAGAAATTCTTTAAGCCTAAACAAACGTTCATGAATTGATTGTTTTAAAAACGAAAAATAAGTCAAATAATAAATCAGCGATTGCAGGTACATTAATACATACTTCTGATTTAGCATTGACTCTAAAGCTTTTGAGGTCAGCTGGTCTAACATCAAGTTTATCGAACCTTTTTGAAAAGTTCTAATGAAACATTGACTTTGAGGTCAGCAAGTCAAATGTCAATATCACAGAGACCATAAATATCTAAACTAACATTTAGATAGTAAGAACGTCTACTGACAAGCAAGGAAAAGCCGATGGCAAGGAATTGTCGGCGGCTTTTTTGTTTCCCAGTTACATGCCTCTATAACTAGTCTGTATGAAGGAAGTTTTGATCAAAATCTATCGGAGGATTTGTTTTGAAGCCGACTGACGGAAATCATAAGTCAAAGTGTTAAATATTTACTAAGATATCGGTTTTTCATTTCAGCGTACTCGCAACCTTGACATATGTTGTCAACAAAGTTACGTTGGGGTCATGTGACGGCTGTCAACTTTTGATTTCCGCGCAAAAATACTATTTCATTTTTTCTTAGAAAATCATGTTAAAATACATTTCAACACGCAATAAAAAGGTATTGATAACATTTTCAAACCAAATTAATATAATTTCTCAAAGACAATTTATTGTTAAAAACCTTTAGAAATAATTATTTTCTATTCTTTTCCATAATTTTTGTGTTATACGTGACATGAGCTATATATCGGCGATAAATGCAAGCCGCCGACATTTCCTGCTGTATTGCCTATTTTTCGTGTGCTCTAAGTACCTCTTTTAAGGCCCTATATTTACGAACATGCGCGACCAATGTAAACAAACATTATCTCCCCCCGACGGAGGTCAAGGCCAAGATTTGCATAATAGTCAACGGTTTTATTCTGTCTCGTCTGTTTCTAAAATAAACGAAAAAAACATGCAAATCCATCGGCTTTTCCTTGCTTGCCAGTAGGGTCTACATGTTATTACCAGGAAATATTATGAACTGGCAAGTGTGCTACCTGTATATGAGCACCATTGCTTTTAAAACTTAAGAATTTTTACGATGGATGTGTGCATGTTTGACTTGTTCTTACTTCTGCAACGACAATCTAAACCAGTGTTTATAACAAGTTATATATCTGGGAGATCGACTGATCAACCTAAAAAGATTTTAAAGGACATCTCGGAATAAAAATGAAGCATGGGTATCATAACAGTTAATGTGATGGACAAAGGCCATCAAAAGTGTCGTGAAGCTGGCTCTATATTTTATTGTTATAATTTTAGTCATGTTATTATGAAAGAATATGTAATAAGATGACAAATCCCATACTTTAACTTTGGAAGTATATCTAGTTCCCTAAAAGGTGTAAACTATCTACATCTACCGGAATGTAATGGTAGAAAGGATTTCCAAATTTCTAGAATGAAAATACTTTTTTCTCTCTTAGAATAGTTCTTTTTCAGTTACTTGTTGAATTTGTTCAAGCGGCATCAGAGTCTGATGAAACACTTAGAGTACAGTATGAAGAGGTTTGTGAACAGGAAATGCCTGAACAAGAAACAGATATTATTTACCGAAGACAACAGGACACTTTAAAGGTATCAGGGGTAACTGCGTCATACTTATCCAATGAATAACATCTTTGATTTTATTTAATACTTTGGGTTGTTTATGGGACAAACTCCTCTTTCAGTTTTCAAAGGATTGCATTGAATATGTGAACAACAATCAACATGAATAGTAAACGCGTAAAACGCATTTGTATACGTTTATATCAAATTGTTATAGGGTTATGCCGCTTTTAGCTTAGATATTTATTGCATATATTTCATGTACATCATAATTTTTAGGGCGAACTCCTTCTTCAGTTTTGAAAGAATTGCAATGAATATTATCACATTCAATGACCACGAATAGTACATGTTGTATTTATTTGTATCTGTTCAAGTCTTGCAGCACCGTGCCCATTTTAACTTAGACATTTCTATTGCTTGAATTTCATGTAGCGTGGGTAGTTTATGGAGCGAACTGATCCTTCAGTGTTGAAACGATTGCAATGAATATTGGTACACATTAATAACATGAATAGTAGATGTGCAAGACACAAGTTAAGTGTCGCAGAGTTATACATCTTGAAACACAGACAATAATCTGTGACAAAGAGGCTATAGTTCGCCAAACAAATTTAAGTTTAAAACAATTTGTTCCTAGCGTGTATCAGTTTTTCTTATTACTATGCTATATAACTGCATGTTCAATATTTTCACCTGCAGGGTCAAGACTCAGAAAGACCAGAGGGAAGAGACATGGATAAGGACAGCACAGATTCTGTAAACTCTGCAAGGTAGATATGTACAAAATAACAGAAAGCAATGTTAAAATATGCTTTTCTATGAATTAACTAAAAGAGTCTTTCCGATACTAAACGTAATAGTAAAGGTTATTGAGTTACTAACATGACTGCACTAGTTTAACTCATAAGTCTGCTTCGGTCGGTGACAGACTTATTTGACTTGGTTATATTCGTCATTTTGAGTAAAATTGTCTAATATCAGTGTTATGTTTTCGTTTTGAAAGTATTTATTACCCTTCCTTAAAATTTGCGTTCTTCTGATTGGTCAACGATCCGTATAATGATATTGATATTTACGGGCAAGCCGGTAATATACACTTGACATATCTCATTACTGTACCCAATGCTTAACGTGAGAGTGTTCGCCGCGTACACTACGTCATTGTATAAGTCCGTGCTGATTTGTGACGTCACGCAGTGACATTGATGTATCATAGGGGATTTAAAGGTCTGCTTACGTTCAGCCGTTAAATAAATAAAAAAAGAAACGGAATCTTTCAAAGTTTATGAAAGGGAAGGGTAATAAAATTGTTATTTGTTTTTGACGTGATATATGGGGATATATTACCCGCCTCGACATAAAATTACCATCGCCTAACGGCTCAGGTAATATAAGTCTAGGCGGGTAATACGAGTATATCTCCATATACCGCTTCAGAAACCAAATAACATATAGTGTATACATGTACGTATACACTGGTGTATATATCATCTGTTTAAAAATGTTAATTATCTTTATATATATTGTCGCTAGATAGCAGACATATAGTGGTCATACACTATGATACAAACTGGCTAAGGATTTCGGTGAATAACCAAATTAATTGATATATCTGATATAAATGATAACATGCCTGCGATCCATAGAATTGCTCATAATTAGACAATTGATATACATGTACTTATGCATTTTCTGTGAAAACGGGGAAGGTATACGGAGTTGCAAATGCAGGATATACGTTACATGTATATACGGGCACAGTACGGACTAGACCTACATCTTGTATACTAGTAATATACGGAATATACGGACATGTATATTCTTCGAAAACGCGGTAGCTATACGGAATTGTATATGCAGGATATACGATATATACGGGAAAAGTGTTATTGCCATATTATACGCCCTAGAGATCTTGTATACTGGTATTATACGGAGGTATATGCAACTGTATTTTCTTTGAGTAGAGGAATAAAACGATATACGAGAATTCAAATCTAGTTTCTACATAAATCGCTTTATATTGTGACCAAAACAAAACTTTTTCCAATCAAAAAAAACTTTTTTGCCCCAATCATTCTAAAATATTCAAATAATTTCTGTAAATAAAAAAAAAAAAAATTTTTTTTTTTTTAAAAAAAAAAAAAAAAAAAAAAAATATTTTGGAGTTTTTTTAAATTGAAATTTCCGGGAGTCTTGCTGAATAATCCCGTGTCATGAAGTTCGAATTTCTACTAAGTCCTTTTTTGTTGGCGGTAAATTAAATGTACTAATAGGGGGTTTGGGAATTCACTACCCTATTCGGGCAACCATTCAAGAAATCATACATAGCTATATTAAACAAACATATTTTAGTTTAATCATCTAATACATGAAATAGACAAATTATAGAAATATACCATATACAAAAAATGTTTCATGATCAACAATATAAATCTATATTGTCTGATAAAAATAGAATAAAAAAAATTGCCGGTAGTTGGATTCGAACCTACGACCTCCGCATCAATGGAAGAATACACGTTGAAACAGTTTAAAGCTGTTCAACGTAGATTTAAAAAGCGTATCGAGTGAAACTTAAAGTTTCCTATCTTGAAATGCCAGTTATGGCCGAGGTAATGTCCTATTAAACTATTTTCCTGTTTAAACGGCTTCATTCAGTTTGCGTCCAAAGAAACGATTGCCATGGTTGAAAAAGACCACACGCTACCTGATTGGCTGCAAAACAGGCACGCTAGTCGACATGCAGCACGCACGTGGTTTGAGCACCACTGTACGGTTTAATCCGGTTTAATCCGGTTTAGTTACAATTCACTTTAAACATTTTTCTTGTAGGTCGTCGTAAATTACTTTTATGTTTTAGTTTTACTATACATTTATGATAAAGTTATATTCATTTTATTACCCTAAAACGGATACAACTGTATATGCTGATTTTCTCGCAACTGCCTCAAAACAGTATTTTACATATTGTTTTTAATAAATATATTTTTAGATCACTTTAAGTTATTCATATCTGTGAAAAGCGCATTATATAACATGTTCTGTATGTTGAATGCGAAAACTACGACTGCACGGACATGAACCTAAATAAAGTTCCAACCCTTCTATATGCACTATTAGACAGCAGTATGTGTAATCTGTATGTGTGCAAAAAATCCATCCTATCATGCATTTTTCTAAATTTTGCACTTAATGTCTCCTTTTCAGAAAGATAAGCACTAAATTGCTTTTAATTTTGACATACATTTGAGATTATGACAGGTTTTTTTTAGAAAAATAGTTAGGCAAATGTACAAGTTTCTTGTTAAGTTCTATACATACGGCCTGACTAATAGTAACATTTAGCAGTTCGTGTTTTACCGAAAAAGTCAAATAAAACTTTGTTACATTTCCAGATTTAATGAAATACTTTCAAGCCGAACTTTCACATTTGTGTCAGTTTTATTGAAAGTAACTTATTTTCTTTTTATGTTCGACACTCCGGCTACATAGCACATTAAAATAACGTAATATTACATCACAGAAGATAGCATGGGCGGGCCCTGTCAACGACCCTCAAAATGCGGCTTATATACAATTGATGATCATTGTAATAATTTCGTTAATTAATACTGTGCACCAGGATCCAAACTATTGTAGGCAGAAAAGAATATTCATGAAATGCTTATACGAAACACCGGTGCCTGCGTCTAAGTATTTATCTCTGTGCGAGGAAAGGTGACCCATGCAGACACTAACATTCTGTATACTTTTAGGAGCAAATTCTTGCATTTTACTTTTAATATATGTATACCATTATATAGATACAAATCTTTTGTCTTTGTTTGGGGATATTTTTTGTTGTTTTTCGGCGCAGCCGTATTAAGCTCACTTTTAACCGGAAGTTTGGATCTTTGCAACCGCCAATGAAATGATAAGTAGAATGTATAACATTTTTTGAAATGAGAAATTTCCGCTGTAATGCACCTTCTGATTGGATGGCCGGGTGCAAAAAATGACCGAAAACAACGAAACAGACTAAAAAAGGACTTAAAAACAGTTTATGCAGACCGAAAACAACTCTCGTTTTTAAAGATATGATAATGTATAATTTATAATTTAAGTTTTAGATAAATGAAGGAATTTGTAAATAGTGAAGAAATCAGTACTAGCGATGTTATATTATCTTTAGAAAAACAAGCTATTTTCGGTCGGCAGTATTTGTTTTTAGTCTTTTTTTTGGGTAATTTTACTTGATATGCCATACGATACTTACAAATTTCTTTATATATCCAAGGGCCTATATATGTCCGATATTTATCTAATTCTTAAACTGTAAATTAGATATCATCTTTTGAAAAATAAATTGTTTTCAGTCTGCATAAACTGTTTTCGGTCTTTTTCGGTCTTGTTCGTTTTATTGGTTGTTTTCGGTTATTGAAAATCGGTCAATAATTAGAGTAGCATATTTATGAGAAAAACAAGGATTAAGTTAGTCTGGTTCCCTGTCGTACTGGCATGCTACAGTACGTCAGGCAAAGCTCAATAATGGCGGCGCCCAATGGATGCTCAAAAGTATAGTGTTCATATAGTGAAAATGATTAAATGATCAAAGTAATATGTTAACTAATATGTTAATTTGAAATAGTTTTTGACATAGTTTTAAGAGTCGAAAGGTTTTTTGAATGCTCAATCTGTGAACGTTGTAAACATTGAAAAAGTTGCACCAGTAAGTTTACTATATTTCGGACAAGTAACTTCAAGAAGACATTTTTTCATGTTATTTTTTTGCCTAAGTCGAGCCAAAAATGTTCAAATTCAAATATGAAAAGGAACAAAAAACAAAAGAAAGAGAAAAAAATAAAGTGTCGCGGATGGGATTCGAACTTCGCAGGGCGGGCTTTATTCGGAGGTGTTCTGTAACACAGGTCTTACTTAACATAGACACAAAATCAGAAGTTAAACGCGTGCCTTGTATAATGAATGAAGAACAATATTTATACTACGATCCGTCGGAGAAAACCAAGAAAATTGTAACACATTAGGACGACTGATTATCTATTTTTTTGTTAAGTTATACCGTTTTACAACAGTTACTCACAGTAAATGTGCCTGGTAGTTTTTCTAGATTCCTGTAGTTTTTAAGTGCACCGACTCAGTCTGGCGTATTTTCAGAATAAACGGACACTCAAGCACAGTTTACCGTATTTATAGATATATGCAAAAGGCGGTATTTTAGCTGTGTACGGACTCCCGTATTTCAGAATATACGTCGCAATATATCTAGATTAAGTGAGAAGCCGCCTAGGCGCAGTGGCAGATGTTGCGTGGTTCAATCTCCACCAGCTCAACCAAGTAGCGGTTGTGTCCCTAGGCAAGGCATAGTAATTCCGCTCTCTCTCTCTCTCTCTCTCTCTCTCTCTCTCTCTCTCTCTCTCTCTCTAATATTAATATAAGTTGTAAGAACTTGCGCGGAAATACCGTATTTTAGTTATATACGGATTTGTTAGCACACTACCGTATTTCAGTATATACGGACTTGTAGCCGGTACCGTATTCTAGTAAAGTACGGGCTTTCGTATATGAATAACTCCGTATTTTCAAGTATACGGACTTACGTATTTAATTACTAAACAAACTTGCAAGCACATTCCCGTATTTCAGTATATACGGACTTGCAGTCGATATCGTATTACAGTAAAATACAGGCTTTCGTACAACAATATTTCCATATTTTCAAGTATACAGACTTCTGTCTTTTAATAATATACGAATTTGCATGAACAGTCCCATACTTAAGTAGAATATAGGCTGGCATGTTTGAGATTCCCGTATTGAAGCATATACGACAATTTCCACTTCCGTTTGCTAAGTTTTTCGCATATTTTCCAGTACATTGATAACATACAGAGACCCGTACACTCCATTAACCCATTTCCGCAGTGTAGAGATCTGATACTGCGGAAGAGAAAGACATTTTTTCGTGTGTTGTTATTTCAGCTCTCAGTTATTTCCTTACCGTAAGCTCATGTTAGAAAATATCGTCCAGTGGAACATATTCTGTAATTAATAAAGCTTAGCATCAAATGATATGACACAAAGGCATCGCTTTTTCTAGGAATCTATTATTCCATTCGTTCTTCCTATACTGAAGTTTTAGACTGTATGTAAGAAATACTCTCAGACTCGAAACCTGCGAAAAAGTATGAACCCTGGGTTGAAGTCGAAGGTCAAACACGCGCGGAAACCGTAATGCGATTAGTAGGAAACCCTTGTCAAACTTAAGACTTCGAGCTTTCAACTTTTTGTCGTGAAAACAACTACTTTTGGTGTTCACTAGTGAAATAAACGTGATATTACATCGATACCAACAATTTTTCTGTTTATTTTATCTTTATCTCTGTTAAGTTTTGTTAAGTTTGTTTCAATGAAATATCGAAAACCGCGGGAAACGCCTAAAGGCTTGGATAATATAAGTCTAGGCGGGTAATACACACCCATATACCACTTCAAAAACCAAATAACATATGATAAATTGTCGCAGACACTATAGGACTCAACGATTATCTTCTAAAAAAATATTCGTCTACTCATAACAAACGGGCAGCTACATGTATATGCGGTAAAGATGCAGCCAATGTTCTTACATTGTTGAATCACAAACTTTTGAAACACACAAAAAGAAAATCATTTTCTGTGAAAAACCAATATGTATTTTTCGTCAAAAGTTTTCATTTACGTTTGTAAAATACAGTATGTGGTACAAACACGAAAACTTGTTTCTCAGCGTATGAATTAACAATAAATATCACTAATAGAAGTTACAAGTTATGAAGTTGGAAAGAAATTTGAAGTCCATATAGGGCTTCCATAATATGATATACACATTTTACATGTAAATTATAATTACTGTGATACGAAGGGACAAATAAATTGAAACATAATAAAGTTTGAACATATTTGACATAATAACGAATTTCAATGTTATAGATCTATCTTAGTCCATTCACTACACAGGCAGCTGTGAAATTCAAAAAATGACTACATTATTTTGCATTTCTTAACGAAAGTCTTACAACACAATTTCGTGGTAAGAATATTTCACATCCGGTGATCATTGTTTCGATTCAAGATCCGATAAGACTTTGCTTTTTTAATTGTTGCACACAGTGTACATACTGTAGACAAATTAATCGCAACGCCCCGATAGCTCTCTAAAGAGCCTGATGACGTTTGGAATGGGTGTTCGAGACTGATTCAATAATCTACGGAAGGTTTCTTCGCGTCTAACTAAAATAGATTTGTATAAATTAATTATTTCATGTTCAGTTCGGTTCTTTGAGAAGAGCTAGAACCACTATGTTTACCATCATTAAAGATTGTCGAGTGATTCCTGTAAATAAACGTGTAAGCTGTTTCAACTTTTGACAGTGTGTGTAATTGTATGAAGATCCGGAACATTGTTTTTAATTATAACAAGTACAGTTGTACTAGTGGAAAAATACAAAAATTAAAATATGCTGAACAATTGTTTCATACCTTCACAGATAAATTATTGTGTATGTACCTAAAACACCAATTATGGAATGTTTACATGTACAGCTATCCACTTTATACCGACACATAACGGAAACCTACACTAACAGTGTTGAAGTATATCGATCAAGAAGCATTATGAAAGATTATGTTCTGTATTTTCAGGCTTCATGAACCATCAGCTACAACCATAGTTGAACCAGTATCTGGTACATCTCGTCCTCATTTATGGTCTGTAACTGGTAAACAATCCTACAACATCAAAGCGGAACAAAAACAGAATTGTGAAGTTTGGGATTGTTTTCAGTTACCAACAGGTGAGATACTTCTGGCAGACTTCAACAACAGCAGACTAAAAAAACTTGACACTACGTACCAGCTTGTGAGTGTGTGTGATCTTCCTTATCTAACGGATGTTCGTTACATTGGTAACAATGAAGCTGTAGTATATTTCGGTAATGTGCTGCAATTTGTTAATGTTGTAAGTATGACACTGATCAGGTCAGTAAAAATCGTACATAAATGTTATGGATTGACCTGTCATGGTAGCAAGCTATATGTTTTATTTGCTGACGGTGTCTATATTTACCGCACCGACGGTACACCGCAGCGTAGTCTGTGCACCATGCCGTGTGGCGTTAGCATGCTTCCGTGGCAAACTAATATAGCAGTGAATGATGAAGGCAGTAAGATATACATAACAACTAGCGGTTCCCTTATCACCATTGACAGTTCAGGCAATCATCTGTTTACTTTGTCTGATCAAGAACTCGATGGTGCCTGTGATTTATGTGTAGATGGTGCCGGTCATGTCTTGGTATGTAACATTGATACAGGCAGTATACTGCAGGTCAGTCATGATGGTAAACACATACTTGGGACGATAGTAAATACACTTGATATAGAGAAGCCTGAAGCAATATGCTTTGACAGACAGAAGTCTACAATAATATACACTGGCCTTTCAAATAATGTAACTGTGTTACAACTGAAATAAGTTCAAAACATTTGAAACCAAATCATACAGTTAAAAATGTGTATCGAACACAACGTTGTTAATTTCTTTTGTTTTAAATTTAAAAGTAATGTGTATACCATCAAAAATGGGTTTATACTTACACTACAGACAGTTCAGGGGATCATCATTCACTTATCCAGAACTCTGTGGTGCCCATGGGGTATGTGTATGTCTTGGTATGTCACAGATATTCAGGCTGTATACTGCAGATCAGTTCTGTTGGTCAACACAAACTTTAACCTATAGTGGAAAAAATCAGTGTGTTATAGATACAGTACAAGACGAATTTTAATGCAAAACAAATATAATTTACGCACAGGATCTTAATATTGTGGAAAAGAATATACTGCATACCATTATAAGGTGCAAAGTATGGATAGCCTCGATGATTGTTTCCTAAAAAACCTCTTATAACAACAATTTTGCGTTTATTGTTTTCTGCGCGCACTCAAGCAGACGATATCCACGTGATTAATTCTGTCTTTTCAATTGGTCGGTTGTTATCGGAAAATGCTATGACCTTAAACATTTTACATAACTTTCATAAATCGGGTCGAACCGATTATAGCCTCTTTAGAGGATGGTGGACCCAATCAGCACAATTACAACTTTCATAAATATTGGAATGAATCACGTTACGGCCCTGCGTATTGCATAGTCGGGTGAACGTGTTTTTTGTTTACAATGTCTTCATCATACTTTAATATGTAGTAATTTAAATGGCAGTGTTTTCATTGATTTTTCACGTAGACGCCATGCATTAAAATTTCTGAATGTTTTCGTTAGCAAAACATCTTCAGAAACTTTTTTTCTGAGCTTTGATGAATCTAGTCGTAAGGTCTGTAAACAAAGGGGAGCGGTGGTGTAAAGGTTTAGGTGTATGCCGCTCAACCCGGAGGTTGCGGTTTCGAGCCCCACCAAGGTCACGACCGTACCTCCTCATATGACACCAGTGCTGGTTTTTCCAGGAAGCGGACTCGAGTGTGACTCGATAAGCTCAAAGCTTTCTTCACAATCGAGCTAAAATAAATTAGTATAAACTATAAACTAAAGCTATAAAAGTTGTAGCCTAAAAGTTTCGGGAAAAGTTATCAAATACCCGTTAAATGTGTCCAACGTTTTGAAATAACGGTACAAAAATGTAGTAGATATATTTTTTTTGTATCGTACTGTTTTTTAATCAGTTGATACAATTTATTGATTCATAACAGTTGTTTTTTCAAACGTAATACATAATTTTTATTTACAAAAATAACGTCGGTTGCTCCCTATTCGATTATGCAACCCCATGGTACAAAATTGAAATCTATTCAATACTGACACCGCGTTTCCTCGCGGCGTCAAAAACTTGTATGAAGACACTGTAATAGCGCTTTCTTAATAAAATGGTGGATCAATGCAAAATAATTCCTTCTTAAATTATTTTTAAATTGAGTTCGATTTAAACAATACGGGTCTCTACATACACTTGGTCTCTTAATAGTACATTTTGTGCGCACGGAACTATTACAACTTTCTCATACTCTTTGTTACATGCCCTCTTTTCCTGATTTCTATAATAACAAATATTTGCCTGTAACACTTTTTACTTGCATGACAGGTGGGTTTCTTTGAATTTATATGAATGTAGAATCACCATCCGTGACACAGGGGAACAAATCAAAACATCTCCGAAAGTTGCGCAACTTATTGAATGTCGAACTATACCTAAAAAGTACATTGTATATAGAAGCGAAAAATAGCTATCAGAATTAATTATTTTATTCACAAATACGAGCAATAGTTCTTCCAACACTAGTACTAGGTAATCAAGAGATAATAAAGTCCCTTGTTGTCGAGTCTATGGAGAGTTATCTTTTGATTTAGAATGCATAAAATGTTTCTCTGGGAAAATTTCTCATTCTTCATACTTTGTATTTGAAATGTTATTTGTCGACTATGAATTGATGTACAATTTAATGTCGAAAAAACTATATGTTATGTTATGTTATGTTATATCCGTCTGGACCGAAACCGCTGTAAAATATATTTACTAGAATAATTGTAAATAAACAAGAATCTAGAATGACATCGGCTAAATGTACGATAGTTTAAGGAAGAGTATCCCATTTAGAGTATGACGGAAATTTATGAAAACGCATGAAACGTTATATTAACAAAAAGAACAAAGATAATTCAATTAAAACATTCTTTTGACACGTATATTAAATGTAACAATGTAAATGTTAAGTATCATTTTGGGTTACATCGATAAATATTTGACAGATATTTAATCGTATTTTTGGCGATGTGACAGTTTCCAATCATTTTTTCACAATTTTACCAATATTCACTTTTTGTAAAATGTTGATTTTTTTCTTCATAATTGCAAGTTCGTTAAAAGGACACAAAGTAGTGATGTCAGTTTGCATATAAAATGATGTTTCATGTTGTTTAGTTTTTGCGTTTGGATATAAATAGAATTTGAACTTTGTTTTCATTATTGTTATATTTATTAGACTTCAAAAATATTAATTCCATATTAAGACTGTTATAACACGAGGTGCATGTACCTGTACCACAAGGAAAAATTAGGTACAATTTGTTTTACAAGAATTTTAGTTTTCTGCCTTCTCATTCACTTTAGTACTGTGGAAGTCCCTTAATTATAATAAAAGCCATGATATTAGTTTATAAATGTCTCAACAAACCTTTCTCCGATTATATAGGACAGCGTTTTAAACAAAATTAAAATACATCATTTAGGTCTTATGAGCAGGAACTATTTGTTCCAAAACCTAGACGTGAAACTGTATAAAAGTTGTAGCCTATTCAGAATCAAAATTATGGAATTTTCTCCCGCTGAATATATAGAGGATAATTGTTGGTTTCGGTGTAAGATCACGTTATAATTTCACCGAGTGGGCAGAAAAAGTGTTATTTTCACGAGTGGCCCAGCCAAAACAGTGAAAAATAAAAATGGTAATCCACTGTTTCAAATCTGTAGATAATCACTTTTATTTTACTGAGAAAACTCTATAATTCACTGCCAAACATAAAATAAAAGAACTTTTTACATTTTGAAAACCTTTAAAAGCAATTACTTAAAATTGTGGTTCTCTGATAGGTTACAGAACTTCCAAGTAAGCTTTGTGTTAGTGTAAATATGTTTCTGTTCTTAAGTCCCTTGTCTATAGGTATCAATATCATAATACTTTGACTTGTTTGTATTGATTTGATTGTATATGTGTACTTTTTGCATATTTTGATATTTAGTTTGCTTTTTAATGATACTATGTACAAAAATGTATATACATTGATAGAGGCTCACAGGAAAGAAGGGAATGTCCTAATGTGTTGCCTATTTAAACAGAGTCTTTAACGTTATTATTTTATTATTGTTGTTATTATTATCATTTTTATTGTTGTTTTTGTTGTTTCCTCGAATTTGTTTTTCTAATTTCTATATTTACAATTACTATGGCACAAATAGTTTACCGTGTGGTTATTCGAATAATTAGATTTTAATATTGGTAATTAAAAAGTATTTAGATTTTAGGTGCTTTATTTGGCTTCTAGTACATTAATTTGCATATAAACATGTCCCATGTTTTATTATGATTGTCTTTAAACTTTTATAGCCTTTGAACCAAGGTCGCATTTTAGTAAGTTTGCATATACATGCAATACCCCACATCTAGCCGATTACATTCTCGAAACATAGATTATGTGTTCAGTAAACGTAAAATGATTAACATATACAATTTCAAAGAAGAACCTTTGGCGAAAAATGCCTCATGTCACAACAATCAAAGGTCCATTGCTAAGATCAGATTGAATTTTCTGGAATTGTATCAGGGAAATACAGTTTGAAACTAGCTTCTAAAACTTTACAATAGCCGTGGAGTATTTCCCTGTTTGAAATACTGTTGCAAAAAAACGAGTAAATGTTTTGTATTTCCTTAGATTTACCTGGGTGGTCTTTATTCCTACTTTTGCTTGGTTGCATGTTGTCAACAGTCAGAAATATATGTTGCAGATCATTAGTGAATTTTGTTTTAACTTTATTTAGAAATAGGCATTCTTATTCATATACAACCTATTTACAGCCTCTTTCTGTGAGATGTTTGGAAAATAACTATGATTTTTGAAAACTGGAAAACCTACTTTTGTTTTTAAAATTGCAAAATATAATTTATCAATTATTTTTTAAACTCAAATGTTCAACACAATATGGTCACAGTCGATGCAGTTTGTCATATTTTCCTTCTGAGAAGACGCCTGTTACAATTTAGGATTTAAAAGCAAATTTGATTTAGTCTTGGACATTTAATCAATACATGTCCCTTTAATGGATTTTCAACATCAGTTTTGTATTTAAAGGGGGTGGCGAAAATATCAATTTGATGTTGTTTTAAATCGACTAGTGTCGATTATTTAAGAACGCAATTCAAACCATTAAAACAGAATTTTCATTTTGAACCAGCTATGATTCAAATGAATAACCAAGAGCGCGGTCGCACAATTGGCATGTTGCAGGCCAGCCAATCACTCAGACACGTATGTAAATGCATTTTATTCAATCTGTAAAGCAATAATCTTATTTGAAAAATATGCAGTATCAACATTTTCTCTATAAATCATAACAAAAAGTGTAAATTTATCTCTTAACAACCAATTTACACTATTATTTTGTCTCTTTACAGGTATTTTATCATGATTCGGTGACTTTTCATATGTTTTGGATTTTTGTGAATTCGGATTTTACAGTGATGCTTTTTGTTTGTTAAGTTTAATATGTATTTGTTGATCAACTGTAATGAACTTTTTAGGAAGTACGTATGATGTGTGGACAAATAATCCAGTTATATCGAATTGTATAAGTGTTGGGTTAGAAGCGGTTCCAAGTGTTTGTAAAAGTGCGCTTCTTTGGCCAAATAGAAGTACTAAATGTTCTTGTATTGTTTGTTTACCGTGTTTTGTTTCAAACTGACAGCTTCTTAACGTGAGATACGGTAGCGGTAGTATGAAAATCTTGATCGGAAAAATATCTTTAATTAATTTACCGTAAACAGATTTCAACTGGCTTCAAATCAGTCACAACAGGTTGATAAATCTTGCTAGGTTGACTCTCCTATGTCTCTAGTAGGAAAAGTCATACCGAATACTTGATAGGTACGTATCTTTAACAAATAATTGATCGAAAAGCTTCCAAAACGATTAAACGATTTTAGTTTGAATAATCGAGATCGTTTCTTCTTTTACTTTGAATAAAAAAAGGCTAATGCTCAAATTTGTTCACAATATTATTTGGTGAATTGTCCACATCAATGATAAAATTAATTAATGTCATTTGTACAAGAACTGTCTAGGGGAAACACAAGAAATGAAGTACACTTACTGATTATTATTTTTTTACTAAAATTTGAATGGTTTTTGAAGTATAAGTACTGCAACTTAATGCTTCAATGCACTTTACAATGCTTTTGGAGCTTAAAATATATACAACACATGCTTTATTGTTTTTGACTACTTCAAAGTAGCACACCTGTTTAGTGTCAGGATTCCAAGCTGGATTTTCCCAGTGAGAAGGAAAGCTCTGTACAACTTAACTATAGATTCCAGCTAACTGGTCAGATCTGCCAAATTGGGGACAAAGGTCTCAAATTTCAGTCATTAGAATTTCCTTTAAATCCACCAATTACATCAAGATTTCATTTTCCCTTCAGGTCTTGCAAGGGCTTTTGGACCTTTAAATTTAATCAATATTAATTTAATTAAAGTCAAATAAATTGTTCTTTAAAAATTGGTAGCTTTGAAAGAAGCGCATGGTTTTGTAATGATGATATAATATACAGTCCAAAATGTTAATTTCACACTCAATTTATTATCAAAGTTGCATATGAAAGACTGTGACAGTATAAATCAATTTGTTGTCTGATTAAAATCACTACATAGTACAACTGACAAGTGACTGATACTGGTGTAAGTGTATAACTGTATGTTATTAAGTAAAGAAATATACTTTCGATTATTTTCCGATTGTGAATCGAAATACCCTGTCCGATTCAATTCGATTATCGATTATGTTTGGAGTCCGATTTTACAACACTAATACTTGATATATCATATGATATCAGTTTGAAGTGTACGGCTTTATATTAGAGCTATTATATAAGATGTATAACGTGATGACATTATTTAATTTCTGTAGCAATCTGTACACAAAATAAATCCATCAAATTTTGCTTTCGTATCTTTTTCTTCAACAACTGTGTTAAACCGGCTGACCAGCCTATGAACGTCTAATATCACTTCTACACAACAAAAGGCTTATCATTTGTTCTAGTCTTATGTCCTTGTATTTTTCCATTAGACACGGAAGTACAGAAGGTTATAAAATAAAGCATCTTATCTAGCTATAAAACAATACATTGACTAAAGCAGCATTTATATAATAGACTTCCATATCTCCCTACAAAGTTAAAGCGTCCGAAGGTTGTAAAATTGTCAAGCACCATTCAAGGGGTCAACGCGATATCATTCCAAATGTATAGTTACGCACTGGTGAAGATAACCTAAAGAATATAAAGCAAGCTCAAAAATAATATCACAAGTTAGACTCAGTTATTAAGTCGGGCAATGTGAACAGCTACATGATTATAACCTTAGTTTACAGTTTTAAATTTGAGTTATGCAAGAGTAGTTTCTTTTGGTTAAACGTTTGTGTCCGTCCCATTTTTTTCACTTCCGAGCTGAAACTTTTTCTTACCTGATTGTTTTCCATATAAACTGGCACTCATGGCATGTGGGTTGACTTGAAAAAGATGGAACAAACACATGTACAATGTGCGGATACTCCTACGAATGGGCTTTTGTTTGGTTCTCTCTTTTCTTTGCCATTACAAGACGAAACCCAATAGCGCACTTACCCCAAGCGTAAGACCTACCTAAGGAGAACTAGTTTTTGCTAGAAGGAAAGCAGGATATAGTATTCGATATATGCATATTCGTAAGCTCGGACGGACGGTGAGATTTTAATATGCCTACTTTTGGGAGCATAAAACGACAGTCAAATCAATCCCTATGTGGCTGATAGGTCAAAGGCGACAAAATAAAACCACAACGTCGTTAAATGTCTCAGTTGAAATATGTATTTGCTTCGATTTGCTAATAGTTTTGTATATTCAACTAGTCTGATAAAGTGTCATACCAAAACAATGCTGCATCAAACTTTGACATGTAAGAACACTTTTAACGTCCAAAAGTAACAACTCGCCACTTTTCTTAACTTATATAATTTTTATAAACACTATTTACAATTGTTTAGAATGGCAAATCCTACATGGGCAGTGTGTACTTCTGTGTGTCTAATCCATACAATTCTTGAGAGAAACTAGAATTGTGTTCATTAGACGGATGCCTGCATTATCAACTTTTGTCAGAAAATAAGAGCAAATTTCTACAACTTTGCTCTGACTGACCTGTTGTGCTCAGGTGAGTTAAAACAAGAAAGCAGGTCAAGTCAGGACCACTAGGCATTGCTTCATGCCAAATATCTTGTGTCTGAGCTATGTTATCTGAGATATGATTCTTAAAGATTTTCCTATATATCCCAATATTAAATTAAAAGAGTACCGGGGCGGGGTCGATTGTCCCAAGGATCATAATTTGAACATTTTGAGGTTCCAATGGTGGGTAACCCCGTTTATTCAAACAAAAATCATCTTGGCAGAGGTGCACGATTTTTCTTGCCAATGGTGTTGATGCCCCATTGTCCGGTTTATTATAAAAAAAGAACAATAATGTTGTTCAGTATGAAAACTAAAACCAAGCTGCACAGCTTTCCATCCCAATAAACATTAAGTCTTTAGATCCAGCTGTAAAAGATCAGTGCGTGTCACTAGTTAAGCTAAAACCATATTAGCCAATAATAAACAATACTTAAAGGTATATAATCAGATTTTGACCATGTCACATATTTGTTTGAAACTTTAACATCTGATCATTTACACTCATTTATGTTCACTTAGCGCTTAATTCAAGTAAGATTTTCACTGGAGGTATTTTTAAAATCAGATTTCCCTGTCCTGGTTGCCCAACCAAGATAGAGTTATTTTATCATAAGTAAAAATTTGATACACATACTTTGACTAAGGAAAGATATAAATATAAGACCTATTGTATTATATTTGTGAAATATTTGCATTAAAAATTATATATTTAGATGGAATTCATTAGAAATTCAAATTTGAAAAAAAATATTATTACCTCCCTTTACCTATCTTGGGTGCGCACCCAAGATAGATTGGAAATAAATGAATTCAGAAGCTACACGTAGTTTTAAAACTTGCATTTTGGTTCAGAATGTTAAAATATTTGTATATACATGTATATCCAATTCAAATGTAAAAGTAGAAATTATATTGAAATAAAAAAGAAATACTCAACGTTTTAAATACTTTCATATTGAAGGGGAGTAATTACAAAATTTTAAATAAGTTAATAAAATGTAAATATCGAACTCTATGTAGTGGGTCTTTTTGTTCATTCTATAAATCTCTAACAGAATATACAACAAGAGCTGTCCCTCACAAGTGCGAATGCCCCCGAAAGAGGTGTCTCACAGTCTTTGTCCTCTCCATGTGCTCAATAATTGTGGTATGTAATTTTAAAATTCATGCGACACATCGGCTTGATGTGCTTGACATTTGTGCCAAGTTATTTTAAAATCCTTCAATGCATGATAAAGTTACAGTCCGGACACGAATGTGTGCATATATAGACGATTTCATTACCTTCAAACTGTAAGTGTGACCTTGATTTTTGAGGTAGGGACGTGGGTCATGCACACGACACATCGTCTTGATCTGCTTGACACTTGTGCCAAGTTATTTTAAAATCCTTCAATGCATGACAAAGTTACAGTCCGGACACGAATGTGTGCATATATAGACGATTTTATTACCTTCAAACTCAAAGTGTGACCTGGACCTTTGAGGTAGGGACGTGGGTCTTGCACGCGACACGTCATCTTGATGTGCTGAACATTTGTGCCAAGTTAATTTAAAATCCTTCAATGCATGACAAAGTTACAGTCCGGACGTGAATGTGTGCATATATAAAGGATTCCATTACCTTCAAACTCTAAGTGTGACCTTGACCTTTGAGGTAGGGACGTGGGTCTTGCACGCGACACGTTGTCTTGATGTGCTAGAAATTTGTGCGAAGTTATTTTAAAATCCTTCAATGCATGACAGAGTTACAGTCCGGACACAAGTGGGGACGCACAGACGGACGGACAAACAGACGGACGGTGCGATTTTAATATGCCACCCATTGGGGGCATAAAAAGTAAAAATTGTCATAAAATGTTGCTTAAAAGTAATTGACCACCTTTAAACATTACATCGACTTGCAGGGTTGAATTTTTTACAATTTCGTCCCGCATCTTCTCTGATGATTTTCTCTGCTGCATTCTTACGTTCCTCAAATTGTTTGAATCACAACTTTTTACAAATCATTTCGTACATTTTACTAACCTTGTTCTGATCTCATCAATAAATCTGAATAAATTGCTACCCAATTAATAAAAGAGGAACAAATAATGTTTTATTCTAAAATTTCCAAATGGCATTTACTCAATAAAGTCTTAGCTGAAACTTCTACATTATTCAAATCCTAGTTAAAGAATATAAATGCAGATTCGTCCATTGTTCATAGAATGTAATTTCACACATGTTTGTTTAATATTCATCATTTTTCTATTTAAATGTCGCACTAAATGTACATGTTTCGCCGGAAATGTTGAACACTTTTACGTATATTTTTACTTGCATCTGCATTGTTAATTTAAATATTTAAACTGTAGATCGAAGGTGAAAAAACGAACACATCTTTAGAACTTTGAAATTAAAAAAACTCAGGATAATGCTTCACAATACATTATACTAATTATTAATGTTTTAAATTGTTAACTACAATCGTTTTACGAACAATCGTCAACCTTCGGGATATCTCGGAAACTGTACGAAGATGATATCTTTAATAACTAATGATTGAAGCAAATAACGTTAGGATAGGGAAATGTAAGCAACACTTGTTTCAGTAATGCAGCTCTATCACTGTATTGTTTGTGTACTTATTACAATAAGAACAATGAACGTTACCAGTAAAGCATCACATCCACTTTCCTTCACTTTGCGTGTATTGAAATTGAGCCACGCTGTAGGAAAACCAGTTTATTCTGACAGTTTGAAAACATGTCATATTTTCCAATAGATATTCATAAAATAGAGCGATGCTTGCCCTTCTGGACCTCTTGCTGTAAAAATATGCTGTTTATGAGTTTGTTTTTCCTGTTGATAAAAAATATTTAATTGTTCTATACGTTAGACGTCAACTGAACTTGTTCAAGTATCTAAGAGTCTTTGGTCAACCTTTATTCTTTTACAAGTTGAATCAAGCTCAGTTAAAGAATTCATTTTACAGATTTATACGCAATGAGACGAGGTAGAAATGTATTAGCATTACACAAATTTGGAATTAACAATGAGGCGCCGTTTTTATTTTGGGAAAGCAAGAGGACCTTTCAAATTCAATAGACTGTCAAGAGTTACTTTAATGCATCCCTAAAACTTCGAAAAACATTGACAAAGCCGTCCCCTTCAATACGCTCATTTTGAAAGGGAGTGATTATTAGGAGTTTGAAATAACTCTTTACTTACAAGGACATACCCTATAACTGATGCCGATCAAATATCCTCCAAAATTTAAACAATAAAATCTTTGGAAGTATCATAACTTAGCCTACAAGTTTAAGCTCTTCCAGTCATTATCGATAAATCAGCGGTTTTAAATTGTGCGGTACATAAACCTCAATATCTAAGTAATGGTATTGTACAATATTTGGGTGGTTCGATTTATTACGATGGTTGATTAATTGTACTAAAATGGGGCATTCTTTAAAAATGTATTTACCTTGTATTTATGATTTAACTATTAAACGAAAAACATTAAGTTCAAGAAAACAAGTATGCTAGATGTCTTAAGAAAATTATTAAATTTAGCAATATGAAAATAGTCCTCATACATGTACTTATTCTCATGAAATGTATTGATTTAAATTTTTTAACACAAGTTGTTTCATTTTAAACACGAATTTTCTTAATGCTAATTACTTCTGTATTCCATATAATTGCCATATCTACTTGCGATCTCGGTTGAAACCTTGCTTATAGAAGCTTATTATAAGTGGTCGATACTTTTCACTAAGAATGCCTAGGGTTTGAGCCCGGCTAGAACCCCTAGTGAGTTTCGTTTATACAGATAGGGATCTTGTAGTGGTCGTTTATACGTAAATAGCCTTAAAATAAACGGATTACTGTTGAAACGGGCGTAATACACTGCAAAAAGTACTTGTAAACTTGGCCCTGAAGGCCGGAGTTTATTCATACTCTATCAAAAGGTATACATTTGTATTTACGACATTTTTTCGATATTATGTTTATAATTCAGAGTGAAAATGAGTTTACCCGATAATATTAAGAAAATCAGCAACAAACCAAGTTTCAGACAAGAAGAAATACAGTCAAACCTGTGAACAAAAACTAATGTTTGAAAGGTGGTCTTTATCCACGGATGTTTCAGTATAGATGAATAGTGCACTGTGATCCCCCTGCTGGACTTCATTTCCGGGATGGTCTTTATTTGTCTTTAACACAGGTCTGACTGTACTTATTTAAATGTGACCTATGATTTTCTATCGTGAATTTAGATATTTGATAGACCTTTTTTAATGTTTAATAGTGAAATAACTTGTTATAAACTCTGAATGTAATTTTATCGACGTATGTCAGTACTAATAAATCTATATATGTTTGCTAAAGTCCCCTTCCCGTGTATGTGGCCAAATATCTTATTTAGATTGTATTGGTTTCTTAAATGACAATTTATTTGAGTACACAAATGTTTGTATTTTGTATATTGAATCTTTGTGCACCTTTCATAATAGTATACAGTGAACAATTTTTATTGTACTGCTGTGACAAATTAATACAATAAATATGTTCAAATCAAAACACTTTAATAATCAAGTATGATAATTAATAAAGAGATAAATGATAGTATTAAATCAAGTATAATTATTCATGTGAAGGACATAACAGGTAAACTGACTGGTTAAAGAATTAGGTCGAAATCGTATGCCCATGAACATATTGTACAGGTTTTGTAATAAATGTAAATGCTGAAAAGGTATTTTAGAAAATAAATGGACAGTGCTTATATGGTGAATGTTAATCAATTCAATGGCAGCTAGGGTAATATTGCTGATAACTGGACTTGACACATTATGATTTAACCTTTTTCAGTTTGAAAGAAAAGTAAACAGTTATATTTTTACAAAATAACTTCAATTCGGGAGCAGTTACTCTGAAATAAATATAGCAATAAGGCTGATTATGCTCTTTCACATCATACATACATGTACACTAATATTTCACCCATATATATATTCACCAGGTTTTGTCTTTGTATGATAAAAACTATCGGAATTACAGAGCAATACACAATCTCGGCGACAATTTTTAACACACTGGAACACTATCTACGGACGATCTAACCCAAATAGGCTTATTAATGAGTTTGAGCACAGAATTCTCTTCTAGCAGCGTTCAATGTAAGAACTTAAAGAGCTGTAGCTGAAGGTAATTTTATATATTGACAGAAATCGTGTTTGTCACACTTTCATAAAGAATTTATACGCATTTATAAAAGGTTAAAATATTCTATAGATCTAGTCTGTAAATGAAACTGTTTTGAGCATGAAAAATAGTTTTATAAGCACGGGGCCTGTTCTTAATAAAGATATTAGATCTATATTACTAGGGAGAAACCCAAAAATCATGAAATATTAAATGTATTTTGCTTCGCTGAACATGCTCTGGACCAATGTGAAATTGTTTAAAGGGACATACCCTATAACTGATTCGAGCTAAATAACCCCCAAAACATAAATAACAGAATCTTTGGAAGTATTATAACTTAACCTAAAAGTTTCAGCTATGCATTCCAGTCAGTATCGATAAAATCAGCGGTTTAAATATGCTACAGTACCGTAAACCATTCAATAATCTATATGTAGAGTTGTTGTACAATTAATGGGTGGATACGGTTTATTACAAAAGGTTTACTAATCTATGTTCCGAGAATATAATAGGCTAGATGTGGGGTATGTCCCTTTAAATAAAGATTTCATAACGAATACTTTTAACTTAAATGGAAGGCACCAATACTAGCACGAGTTACATGCTCAAACCCTTTAATACTTTGTTTCGAATGAGCACACCACCCCCATTGACCAACTAAACCACTCTGCCGTTCTTTCAAGAAAAAACAATTCTCAAAACCGTATACGGCATTCAATTTCTATATAGACAACAAAGGTACAAATGTAGTTAGCACATTTTAAATTGGTCGATTTGTTTAACAGGACCACTAGTACACTAATATTGGGATTTTATAATTGTAGCTAAATTTTTTATTTTACTATTCATGATTTTTTTTTTTCATTTTTGTTTGAATCAAAATTTAATATACAAGGTAATAAAATTAAGTGCATTTCATAAGTAAGAATTTTCACAATAAATTGAAAATGATTAGCTCTCACTATTGTTGGATATTTTATACTATTATTTCAAATACCATTATGCAATTATGTAAAGCAATATATTTATGTTGCTTGTATTTTTTGTCGCTTTTTACTAGCAATTTTAATTAGGTTTATAACTTGTGTAACCCTTTTCTTTAATCGGTGCTTATTTGCTATGACTTGCTGTATCACACTGTTTCCTGTCCAGAAATAATTACTATGAAAGCTCATTTGCCACTTCCAATGTTAATTTTGAGTCTGTACTGTTGTATTCTTTGTCTTAGAAACTATAAACTATGTCTTTAATTATTTCATATAAGAATATTTCCAACCTCTTGTGTAGCATTCTCCAGTTGCTATTTTCAAATACTCTCCTATAGACAAAGTTCATGGGAAAGAATATCACTAAGCTGAACGTGATCTGCACTTTATTATTCCCTTTCAACAAGAGCTATTTCATTATTAGGTAATTCATCAGTCAATTCATTCTTATACGTTCTAAGTTTTATTGCTTCCTCTTTTTATTCTCCGAGATTTAAAAATGTTTGTAGGTTAACTGAAGCCTAGTTATTTAATTAGTTGAAAGGTGCCTTTTAAATGCAAGTTTTAATTGATACGTAATCCTGGGCTTTCAAATCATACAGATGTTCACAAGTCTGCACTCTCTTTCTTTGTGACAGGAAAATCATTTCAGTATTCACGACCCCAACAATTGCTCATCTTTGCTCGTGTTCTTTCTTAGTTGTTGACTTATTATCATCGTTTTACATTATATCTGTTTTCTCAGTTACAGATACAGCAGCTGAAAATGGCAGTGTAACAAACCATTTCTCTTGAGTTTCCTCACTCAGTGTAATTCCTTTAAATCTTGCCTGTCCGCCTCTTCCTTTCGTATTGCATTTTTGTGAACATTCTAATGTCATGTCAGTTCATATGCTGCTGAAGTTCCCATGTGTTCTTTTCACTGTATAGTTTCGATTTAAGAACACATATTCTATTTTGGTGCATTTTCATGTAGACTTCACATTTCTCCAAGGCAAGTACTACAGTATTTCTATATGGTGATCGGCTGCAGTGATCACTGGTGTCATGGCTGCAGTAGCTGATACATGTTCCAAACAAACCCCGTCATGCTCAGCATAAATGTACAATAACAGATTATCCGACAGTCCGAGGTACTGTTACAAGAACTTGTGAGTCTTTAAGACCTTGAGTTGTTATAACAACCGTGCAGATAAAAGATCTTGAACAAAACTTGTATTTATGTAACAAAATCAGCTAATTTATTTCAATCATCAGTGTTCAATATTTTCTTTAGTTCTGTAATTTTGTCAATCAATACCACAGACTTATTCTAGTCAAGGTCTTTCTCCGAGTGGAAGTTTTCGAAGGCTTGCCACCACAATTGTCAAAGTGCTCCATGACCTTGTATATGGGCGGCATTCATGGCTTGATAGTATCCTTTGCCTGAAGATTTTTAGTGGCAGTAACTTCAAGAAGAATTCCGCTACTTACAAATATCTCCTTTAAACCTGTAGTGTCTGAACTGCATCAATGTGCTGATACATGGCCATACTAGTGAAATGCATGTTTTTCCCATCTTAAGCACATTCAGAGAAGTCGAGGTTGTCAATAGCAAATTGTGTGAAATCTTTAGAGCTAATTTTAGATAGGATGAATACTCCATTATCTAAGCATTGGTCAGTCAATTTCAGAGCTACATATGTCAGAATCCTTGTAGATCATTGCAAGTAATACATAAGTCTTATCTTTTTAATAATGATATTAAATACATGTATTTGCTTCGGGTTTATTGTATATATATGAGACTAGACCTACATGATGGCTGTTGCCATTACAGTGACTGTATTAACAACGTTTTGAACAATATTAAGTACCCATTCATTCAGGGTTAATACCGATTTGCATGGTTCTTCGGTTATGAATTTCCCTGTTTCGTTATCAATGCCTTTGATGTCATTTGACTCACCAAATAGATAAGCTAAAATGAGTACAAACTGCTCATCTTCATGTCATCTTCTCTGCCTATTCATAAGTAACACTCCATGTTTCTTCATTACCCTTTTCAGTATTATAACTGAGCAGTCAGTTTCAAGTCTGTTTGAATGTCTTTGCAAGTTGCAATGCAAGTTTATTTGACATCTATTCATCAGATTTAGTAATAGCAAGTTTTTCGGTCTCGTTTTCTACATCATTTTCATCAGCGGAGTTAACTACAACACAATTATCATCACGATACTTCTTCAAAGAAATGACTTTTTTAATAAGTTGTCCTGCATTGATGTAAGCTGAAAAAAACTAAATCCGACACTTCTCCCTTGTGGCCTTAACAGAACAGGTCTATCAAAGTGATTAGAAAACTTCCTCTTCATGTTGTCAATGCGTCTCCTTTTGCATCAGACAGATTGACAGAATTGCTAATCAAATTATCAATGTAGCTGTGTGTGGTTGCATATCAATACACTACACTTTATCATGTCGTGTTTCAGGGTTTCAAATGCTTATTTCTATTGATCAGAAAGCATATAATATGTTATTTGATGCAACATGTAATCGCAAAATATTAGAGCATAAGTTGGGGTATCTAGCTTCCATCGTGAATTCTACGCAAAATACGTTTATTACTGAGATCAGCTGCTTTTTGGTTCAAAGTCTCTTGGCACTGTTCAATCAAATATGCATATGAGTTGTTCTTGTCTTTTCTTTTCAGACATGCTACTTTTCCCATATATAAAACACATTGTCTTTAAATCTAACTTCTAGACTTCATTACGTGGTAGCCCTTTATTTATACTATTAACATGTTGGAGATGCTTTCCTTTTCAGACTGCCCTCGATGTTCCTGCTAATATTTGTTTAACTTGTCCAAATTGATCTACAGGACTTGTGCCACTTTGATTCCTTGCTAAAATACGTATGATTTTACATTTAACTTCTATTTAAGTCTCACTGCTATTGTTGGGTAAAGCTCAACGGCTGTAGCCGTTCTTTAGTAAGTATCACTGTTTTCTAAAGATAACATCAGCAGTGTATACTATTTAAAGAAAAAAAAATCTAATGTTTTTACATGGGGCAAGAAAGTTTTTACCATATTTCTTTCTATAATTGTAGATTTAAAGCAGTATGATTTTTTTGTAAGTACCCGAACAATATGTCGACAAAGTAGACCGTTTGAAAGAACGACTAATAAATTACTTTACATTTGCGAACAATAAATGTTAAGGGCCATAACTAATCAAGTATTTTCATTGTTGCTGATTAAAAAAACAACATTAACACTTTGTAAATAATTCTGTCATAACAAACAGACTTTAGTTTAAACTTTTTACGGCACTGTTTGATAAAATCAATTGCTTTAAAATATGATTTCTACTAACATATAACATAGCTCAGATTATTGATATCAATACATATTATTTTCAGTGCTGATGGTTGTATAAAAATCCTTGAATTGTATGTGGTGCTTTTATTAACATTAAAACACGTCCCATATGCGCATGTCTGTTGCGAAATTGTATGTCCCATAAACACACATCTTGGAATACGGTAATACTGTGTATCTCAAATAAGCTTAACATGTGACAAAACAAGAAAAGAAAACTAACATTATTATTTAGTTAATTTTTCTAGGGAGTTATACTCATTTCGGCTGTATTGTGTATACTCGATTACATTAAAGGTGTTTAGCATACGAAAATATTGTCCTTACTGTATCATATTCATGTTAACAAGGAAAACGTGTTTTAAACGTACCATCTGGAAAAAAATAAAGTCTTTAACTGTTTTCTTGAAGTGCCGTAGATGTGGAAATAATAAGTATTCTTTGAGTGACCTTCATAGCAGACAGTTTTTGGCCTGGGGACTGAAAGTCCCAAAGGCCTAAGTTAGTATACCACATTTCAAACCCTGCAAGAATTTTAGCCGTGCTAATAGTGCGCAGAATCAACTGTAAACATGCGCTAAGCGAAATGAAATTCAATGGACAGACCATTTAATCTATCTTTTTGAATGCTGCAATATGATAAGTAAGTGTTCAATGTTAGGGAAATAAAAAGGTAAGTTCATAAAACCTTGGAACGTTACTGCAGGCAAGGTATGAAAACAAGTGGGCTTTATTAAACTATAATTTTCTGCTTTAGAAATTAATGCGCTGTTAGCTGATTACGGAAGATAATCAATATTCACCTATCAAAGAAACGGTTATTTACGGAAATTTACGGAAACTACGAAGCTCGATATAAGAGTATGTAGTTTGAATTTCAAATGTTCTGATGTTATTTCATTGACAACTTTGTTATTTACGAACGATTACATATATATTTACCTAAAAATAAATGTCTCTAAAAAAGATATAATTTACGTACATTCCCGAGAAGTGGAAGTAACGTGGATCAAATTCACCCGCCATTTATCGAGGCCGCTGCATGTCGAGGCCAAGTGAACGGCTTCACTGAATTATCAACTACAAGGTAACCTAGAATCACTTGTTTGGTTACGTTTTCTTTACATCATTGGGCAGTACTTGTATTTATATTTCATTGCTGGTATTGGTTTGTTTATTTCTGTTTCAAGGTCTTGTACATTGGTACACAGGAAGTTTCGATCCACATCATCAGATCATATCGCTTGAAGTTGTACAAAGCGTAGATCGAATTATTTGTACTGGCTTAAACATTTTATAAAGTTGACTATGTGATTATTTTTCATTTAACGTACATTTCATAAAAAAACAAAATTCCCTGTCACCCATATATAGGTTGTGAATCATTCATTCTGTGTCATATATTGAAGTTCGTCTCGGCACATTTCACCCGCGCTTTAGGTAAGATTCAACGCAGAACACTAGGTGAAAAGTTGTTTTTCGGGGAGTTAACCGTTTCGCCCCAGGCGCATTTAGCGCTCACAGCAGCTTTGATTTAAAAGAGTAACTTTCAGTTAAGGGAAGAACGCATTTTAGAACAAAGTACTTTCTTTCGTTATATAATGAGCAGAATCATGCAAAACTAAAAATGAAATTCAATGGCCGGTCTTTTTAATCTATCTTAATAAAAGTTACTTCAATTATGTAACGTACTTTTTCAATTTCCTTTAATAGGGAATAATTGAATAAGGTTACGTGTTCTAGCTATATGTTACAACTTGGCCAAGACTGATGCTTAGCGTTCTAAGTGCATGAAAACAAGTGGGCTTTTTAAATATAATTCTGCACCTTTATTATGCATGTTTTTAATTCGCAGGACACAATATTCACCTTCAAAGACACTCTTGTAACACGTTTGAAGGAATACTAGTAATGTTCAATTTAAAAATAACGTGTATGTAAATAAAATGTTTACTGCGGGTGTTTCTGTGTTTGAATATATAGTACATGTATATCTACAATTCCGCTGACCATTAGTAGTGTGGTTATTTTAACATGAAGAAAAGTGTGGAAGTACTGGAAAACTATACTTTGTCAAGTCTGTGTAAGCAAAATTGCAATAATAACAGCATCACACGAATTATCCTAAAAATCTACAAACACTTGTTTCCTTACGCTTTAAAAATAACATCAAATTTGGGGAGGTTACCAGGTTGGGTAATTATTTTAAGGCGTTTGGGTTCCGGACTAATCGAACAAGTAAAGGAAGGGATAACAAAAGGATAGCTTCTTTAACCCACCGTATATCGGATGAAATGAGTCGAGATTTTTCATAAAAGTTTTGTATTTGACGTTTTAAATTAGAAAAAAAATATATACATTGTAGGTTGTGTGCTTTATCCATGGTGCCGTAAGATTGAACATATCGGATTTACTTCACTCTGTAAAGTAAATAAAGAGAATTTTGGATTTGTTATACCGAAACAGTTGTCAACACCAGTCGCAAATATTTAGGGTTCTTCTCCTTGAAGTTTGTTGTTTATGATGACTTTTCATGCACTATTTAAGCAAGTGCCTTGTCTTACATGTATATACAATGTACGTGTATCTTGTTTGATTATAGCTCAGATTTACGATGTACTCTACTTTGTTTTAAAAATAGTTAGCCATGTTTGTGCTTCCGTCCTTTTTCTCTTTGTCCGTTTTGTGTTTTTAATTGTGTGTTCTTACTTCTTTAAGACTTACCTTTCCTCTTTGTCTCTTTTCTTATATGTTAAAAACTTCACCAAGACTGATGATTATTCAGTGTATTAAAGCGTTAGTAACATGATTTTGTATTTCTTGCGTTGGAAATCTACAAAGGGATGGACAATTTTCCATTGAACGACGATTTTTGGAAACAAACTTTATGTTATTGGTTAAGAGGTTTCGTTAAATGGAAAAACATGTTGTTTTTTCTAATATAGTAACAAAGAGAAAGGAAAAAGTAGGCATTATTTATCCGTGTGATGGTCAAAAGATAATATATAATGTGAATTACGCAAGAGGAAGTTTGTGTCTAGTGTTTATAGCGTCACATTCACATGTCAAGAAACCGTTTGTTATTTTAAGTTAATATTTTTTCGTCCGAGTTTAGCAATCCATGTGATGATGACAACAAACAGAAATAAAGCGAAAGCACACTGGCCAATTTGCACATAAATAAAACATAGAGGAGAAATATTTTCCATCAGAGCTCCTATTAATAATGGATCAATGAAGCAACCCAGAGAGCCAACAAATTGGAAAAAACCACCGACTTTACCACTAATTCTAAGAACGTTTTCATGTGTCCAAACAATGAATGTAGGAAAATTACAAGAAACACCAAGACCCATTAAGGGAGCCATTGTCCAAATAAGACCAGATAAGTTATAAACCGATCCGATGTATAAACCTAATGAAGAAGTCATTACCACCAACATACTAAATATGATAATTTTATGTGGTTTGAAGAATGGAAGTCGCGAAATAAATATCCCGCTGACACGTCCAAGACTGAAAAATGCCCACATCAATGAAATCAGGATGGCCCCGTTACTCTTTGACCACTTCAGCTGCAGTAGTACAAACGGCATGAGAAAAGAAAATCCTTTACATTCTAAAGCTGTGCTCAATGTGACAGTGAACCCTATCAGGAATATGAATGCCCCCATCTGATATTTGTCAAGTGTTACTCTCTTTGTCGCCTTTGCCAACTTGTTGGAATTTCTCTCAGCTGGCCTTATGTAGGTCGGCACTTCCTCAAAACCGTTCCAAGCTAAAACTAGGTAGATAATTCCAGAACATATTGTAAGTAAACCGGTTATGAGAAATGCCATATGAATTTTAGTCTCTCCGTATATAATCAGATCAACTGGTGTGAAAGTATTGTTACTTCCGTCGGTGTGAGTAAAGTTCTTTGTAGCATTCCACATTTGCATCGATGAATTGTTCGTCAAATTTCCATCATTGTCAAGCTTCGGTGCTAAAAAGAACCGAGTTATGAGTGGAGAAATTATACCACCAAAAGAATAGCAGAAATGAAGTGCTAGCAAGAATGGCCTTCCTTTGTTACCCCAGCATGACATAATCTTCGCGTTTCCACCTGAAATAAATATATTTGTTTTGAAAGACACTCATTATGAACGTTTTATTTACTCATTGCTACCTCATATATTTTTCTTGACCACATGGCATGTTCACGAGTGAAATTAACGTGATATTACATCGATACCAACACTTTTTCTGTTTATGTTATAGTTAAAACTCTTTTATTGAGTTTGTTTATATAATATATCGAAAATAACGGGAAACGTCATCAGAAAAGATAGCGCAAATGACGTCATTAATCCGGGTTAAAGATTGCAAAAACAGTGAAAATAAAAATGGTAATCCACTGTTTCAAAACTGTGGATTATCACTTTTATTTCACAGAGAAAACTCTATAATTCACTGGAAAACATAAATAAACAGAATTTATTTACCACTATCCCTTCCACCTGCCAGAAACCCATCCAGCAGCCGGACAAACAGAAAAAGTCCGTATACACTGCACCATGGTGATACTGCACTCACCACGCCGTTAATTACAGAAACAATTCCTGAAAGTAGAGTAACAAAACAGAATGCTACTTTGACATGTACTACTTATATCATCTACTGGACTGATGCGAAAACTTGGAAAGAATTATCACAGATGTATGAAATTTTATACATGCATCATTTTTAAAGATATGGCGATTTAATAGCATCCAGTTAACTCACCGCCATCACGAAAATATATATTAATTATACACATGTATGTATATGTTCAATACCTAATAGTTTAAGAGGTCTAACTCTATCAAAGATGAAACCTATCGTAAGACTTCCGGCCATGTATCCAATAGAGTTAACGGTGAACATAAATGATGTCTGCTCAACATTGGTCCCCAATATCAGTTGAAGATCTTGAAATACAGTTCCTAGCTGCCCGTATGTCCAACCCTGGTATATGTCAAGAAAGCAACATTATGTGTAATTCTAAAAGATTGTCATGTTCAAATTTTCTGTATATTATATCTTCAGTACATAACGGAAATGGTTGATTTTTATCTTAATTTCTAAGATAATCAAGAAAGATTTTTACAGATTTCCTCTTTATTCAATGAGAATGAAACGGTTATACAGATCCATATTTGTAGTTATAACTATGCCAATGTTCAACATTCACTGATTAATGTCTTATTTTAGATTATGATGATCTTTTGCTTAAATATAGGCAGGGGTGTATAGTATGTGCATTTGACGTCAGTAAATACTTATTTGCCGAAAGTTTCAAGTTTAATTCGTTTAAGTGACTGAAAAAGATGTAAAAAATCACATATCTTGTACATAAATAGAAATACAATATCATTTTCAGAGACAAATAATAGAAGTTGTAGAAGAGGTAGAACCTCTCGACGTCTTGAGTTTCAGCAGTTTGATTCGATAAACCGACGAAACTATTTTTCACAGACAAGACAAGTTTGCAGCTTACACGTAATGTCTGAAAAAAATCTCAGAAAATGATTGCGATAAATTTTAAAAGCACTTCGGCTTTCTTGAAAGACATATTTATTTCTAGATTCCCTAGCAAACCTATGTGACTCTCAGTCTTATTTGCAAGGTGGCTATTGTTTTTAGTCAGATTTCGAAATGATGTTCTAGTTAAAAAGGTAATTAATCTTTATTACATCATATATTTTTATACACTCAAATTAGCCTTGTAATTATAGTAGATTAATATTGCATGTAAAATATTCCATACTCGTTCGTTGTATATTGGAAACCTTGAAATAAGGAGAGTTACTGATATGCCACCAAGCGTTTACAACTCTACTAGTGCCTTCAGTGCTTTGATTTTTTTTATGTTTCGTGTGTTCTCGACTTCCTCACAATTTCAAAACTGGACGATCACTTAATTTAAAAGTATTTATTGTACCACATCGCGACCCTGTTATATCCAAGAATATCCAAGAGCTTTTTAATTTTGAAAAGTATAAATGTAACATGTCCACACTTCTTTTTGTACATAATCCATACATACCAAAAGAAGAAAGTTGAAGTATATGCAGCATGTCTGTATCAAATTTTTCCTTTGGCAGTCATTCTCGCACCTGTAGAAAGATACCAATCTTTTTCTAAATTTTGAACAATTGCTTAAAGATCTTGAGTCAGTGTTCGTCTGTTCTTCCATCTCCATTTTATCAGGTGCCCTAAAATGCTAAATGTTTATTTCACTCCTCAGAAATTGTTTAAAGTACAGAAAATTACTAAAGAGTGTTTTCATCAATGCCTGTTCACACATAAACGATATAAACATCATTCAACCGTTGGATCGTATATCTTGTTAAGGTACCTGGCAGCCTTCCGTTTAATCAACTACTTTCGCTAAAGTCTTTAAAGTTTCATATTCATGTTATTTTGTTTAGAAAGTATGTTAACCTGTTCATATAAAACTAATGAGAATGTATACACATGTCTATACATACTAAGTAGCTGTTTATACAAATGCGTATGTACTTTGTATATAAACCTTTATAAGAATCAAGGCCAGTCGCAACGCTACATTAAGCTAGCACGTTTAATGAGACTAAAAAAGTAGAGATTAGTGTTAATTATGATTTAGGTGTGGGAAAAGTAGAATAATACAATATCTTTCTTTGTCAATAGAGTTAAATGCTTTAGAAATTTAAATAGATCTGTTTTTATAGTCGCAAATATTTTTAACGGACTATGTCTTTGTCGGAGTCGCAAAAATGTTCGCGGCCGTCAGAATAGTATACCGTCTCAAAATGTCAGATACACTCAATGGCTTACCGTGTTCTGATGCACAATGTACTAAAATGTGATAATTAAACTGTTTCGATTTTCGCACCATATGTACGATATTATCATCTCAAGTTTGAATAACATAACCAGTCAGACGGAAGTGCGTTAGAATACGTAATACCTACCGCTGAAATTATTAAATAATCCCCCTTTTCGACTAAAAAAGTTTCCTTCTTTATCTTTACCGTCTGTGTGTCAGTTACTAAATCTATCTTGTATCGTATATTAGGGTTTTATCGTTGGTACCGGTTTCCCACATGACCAACGCCCCCAGAAGAGGTTAGTTATTTTAGGTTTCGGAGGATAGTGCAAGATACAGAAAGCGTCCCAATTCCAGATACACCCCTTGTTCTTTAAAATGCCAGGTGTATAGTACCGATACACAGGACCTCGGTTTAAGTCTCATCCGAAAGACTGTTAGTAATGTTAGTTGGTCAGCCCCGGGAACTATATCTCTTGCACGTGCTTGGTTTTTATTGTCGGTCATGTTCCGGTTCATTGCTTTAATGTGGAGTTCCTGCCCTTCAAATTTTTTTCAGCGCATTAAAGAAAAGTAAGCAACTTACAAAACGTATCCAATAGGTTATGCCTAATGTGTATCATGAGAGTGATTATTTTAAGTTAACATAAAAAAGCCACGATGACCCCAGCATGGCAAAGAATTGGGTTGTTCAAAGTCAGTGCATATATATATAAACAGCTAATTTGCATAAATATTATAATTCAACAGAGTTGTTCTGGTCCTGTACTGTTGAACTTAGGCATCAATACGCGTGCTAATGTAAAATAGTTTTCTTGCTTCGTATTCTAAACACGTACATGTAGATAAAGTCATATTTACATTTGTAAACTTTTATCAATAAATTAAATAAGGATTCATTACAATATGGTCGAAAGAAAAACTCGTGTCAGTGCAAAACTTTGATGATTATCTAGTGCTTTGGTCGAAAGTCACGTATGTTATTAAGTTGTTATATTAAAGTAAAGTTGAAAGTCGTTAAAAGAAACATTAATAATACATGCATTTGCCAGTCCACGCAAATTGTATGTAAACCAAAGAAATACATTTTCGTTTTTGACTTTACTTGGCTAATAGTCTAAGTTAGAACTAAAATTCATACTCCATTTGAACTCGATGGAGGAATGCTCTTGGAAAGCTCGAGGAACACTCAAGCGAGTTGCTGTCAAGTATAGAATCGGTATTCATATTCGAAACTCAACCTTGACTTTTGTGGAGTATCCCCGAAGTTGACCTACTTCATGCATTCAGTAGGCAGTCTTTAGAAAATGATAACTTTTTCACAGAGTTGGAAATAAATTAATTAAAAGAATTAGTGCAAAAGAATATATATGTCATAGAAAACAAAGGAAAGAAATCAAAGCTGCACACTGCTTGAATGTTCATGGAAAAGTATCAGTTCTTGTTACGATTCATTTCAGCTGCTGAACCACCTGAGTTAAAATGCAAAACAATTAATTGTACAATTATTTCCAAAAATTTCTATAAATATTTATTTCTTTAACTGAAAATATGAATGCTGCCTTTTATTACCTGTATTCGTATTTATCTCAGTTGAAGTTATGCAACCCTTTCGATAGATGTATATTGCCTTTTTATGAAAAATACAATACATGCATAAATTATCTTTTTAGTAAACTTTCGAATTTGGTTGATAACCAGATTCTATAGCATAACTTAAAGCTAATCAATTAGTGCACTTAAAATAAAGATAGGATGTGCAACAATGAGGAGAACAGGGCATAATAATGTCTCCAGATGTTATTGAAAATGTTACAGTTGTTAGTAGTATTGGAATCCAAGTGTTGAAGTTGTTAGTATTACTTGAACCGTGTCCAAAATGGCCGCCGGGAGAGCTAAAAAGAACGTTACTATCGTATGTATGTACATTAGAGCTTTATTGTTGGTACCGGATTCCCATATGACCAACGCCCCCAGAAGAGCTTAGTTATTTTAGATGTCGGAGGATAATGCAAGATACAGAAAGCGTCCCAATTCCAGAGACACCACTGGTTCTTGTACATGCCAGGTGTATAGCACCAACACACAGGCCTTCGGTTTTTAAGTCTCATTGGAAAGACTGTTAGTATTTTTAGTTGGTCAGCCCCGGGAATCGACCAGCAAGCCTTAAAATCTTCCTACCTTCCATGCATGAAATACAGTATTATTATTGGTGACAAAGCAAAATGAAAAAAAAAACACAATAGGCCTTTCTTTATTATAAAACAGGCTAATTGTTTGTTATATGTGCAGTACTATTCTGCTAAAAAATGATTATTGTGCAACCTCTCTAGCCTGGGCAGAAGCAAATATTAAAATTTTATCAATTAAAAGGTGAAAGTAATTTACAGGAAAACTTGTCATGCCGTTTAAAAACTCACTTTTTTATTTAACGAAGAAATCGTACGTAATTCTTGCGCGGTGAATTCAATATTTTACGTAGAGACTATGAATAAACTTTGACTGTTTTTTTTACAAATGTACTATACACGGACCTATATACACATATTGGTCCTGAAGCAGGTATGCAAAATATTAAATTATTTGATTCAAAATTTAACTGGAACATTCATTTTTTCATATTTTTGATACGCTAACTATCTATAAATGTTTTGAAGAAATTATTTCTTTCTATAATTAAACCTTTTCAACAAACAAAGGGAATATTACTCAAAGAGATACAATAATACTAGCTTGAAAATGATTTCCATTGACATTGTTAACTGACCAGCAGCAAGTATGTAATGTATTCAATGATTTCTTTGTTAATGTGGCCAAAAATATTGGAAACAACTCTACTGATGTAGAGGAAAACCACCCTAGTATATTATTTCAATTAATTATAAGAAATCTTGCTCGTCTTAGTTATATTTCAACGGTAGTCGATAGAAAATTCATAGATAAACAATTCGATCAGTTTTGTGTTAAAAAACCACCGGCGTTAATGGGATAGCATTAATGTGAGTCAGGTTAGCAAAACATGTTCTCACAAAACCTGTTAAGTTATGGTCAAGAATTGTTTTCGACATCTACGTTCTCAGATAATCTAAAATGCGCTTCGGTCACTCCATTGCAAAGTTACATTGATGAAAGTGGTAATAATCGTCCAGTCAGCATTCTTTCTGTTAAGTTTAAATTTGTTGATCGGGCCATCAGCTCACAAATTGTTGATTTCTTTGAACACCACTTAAACAATCTTTGTCTGCATTCTGGCCAGGTTATGTTTGTCAAAACATTATTATTGGTTTCTCAGATTAGTAGTTCTGTAATGGCGCGTTTAATGGGGAGATAATATCAATGGAAGTAATCGATGCAGTACCAGTTTTAAAAATGTATATCTATCTATCTATATATGTATCTATACTATCGATACTGTATTGGCTCCAATAGGAGCATTATGATAGGTGAATAGACCTACCAGTGGCAAATTGCTTTGATCAAGTACGTATAACAATAAACGACACATCCAAAGTAAATATTTCAACGGATGTATGATGCGAAGAAAAGACCAAAGATAGACTTTGCCACTTAAAACTATTTACAAGAAGTAGGTGTCTACTACCCGAGAGCAGGTAGCAGAGTGTGGGTTTGATTAAATTTTAAATGTAAGCCCATACACTGTTTCAGAAGAGACAGCATCAAAAGGTAGGCCGTTCCAAAGTGGTATGATTCTTAGAGAAAAAAATGTGTATGTATCCGAGTACGTCAATAGTCTAGCATATAAGTATGAGTGGTTCGTCGTAGTCCATGTGGACCTGGGTTGCTGAAGCGGAAGACTGGAAACAAGCTCTGAATGTGAATAAATTTTATCTATGTTGCTACTCTATGTATACTGTTTGATGTTTGTTACATTTTGTGTATCAAATGCGAGGAAAAGATAGGCTTGTCAGATTCTGTGGAATCTCTTTCAAGATGCAGTATGAGTTTTAAATTTCGTTTATCGGGTGCACTTTTGTGTTAATTTTTCTTCTCATTTTATTTAAAGTTACCCAGTATTTGCACATCTTTAGGCAGGCCTTGGTCAAGACACGGAAGTATACACTACAGTGTATATACTTCCGTGGTCAAGATTAGCGCCATTCACTCAGTTTTTGTCTTGTATTGTCCATACTTTTATTTAACCTTAAAAGTGCTACATTAATAAAGAACTGCAAGCTTATATTGAAATTGCTATATATTTTATGAGAAACTTAAGATTTATTAAGGTTCACATGGAGCTCTTACTGGCTAAATTGTAGACCTATTTTATTGTATTGGCGCACGACTCTCCATGGAACGTAAAACAAAACTTCTTCTTCATCTTCTCTGGCGATGGCTCACAGTAAATAATGAACTATTATGTCCATTCGCGAGGGGTTAAAAAAGCGAGCTACCAGCTAGGCCTTAAGGTTAAATAAAAGAACGTGTAGAACAGAACATTCTATGTCATGTGTTTAAGATCAAAAATGGTTTAGCCCCTGTTTAAATGGTGACCATTTTGTGACCAAAGATAATGTTCATAATTAAAGCACAAGACTTAGTAATAAAGGTGCCTTTGCTAATCCTAAGGTAAAGAGTTTTGGGTCCAAATCCTTTTGCTTAATGGGTTGCACTTTGTGGAACAGATTACCTCACAAGATCACAAAAATCACTAAACTCTCTGCTTTTAAGGTTGCTGTTAAAAAACATTTCTTAGATAATTTGAAGTATTTTTTATTGAATTTAGTAATGTATAACATGTATAATTTTGGTATGGTTCAATGTTTCTTAGATCTTCCACTTACGTTTTTTTTAATGCATTTACACAGCTTGTTACATAAATAAGATGTAGGCATTTTAATTGTCAGTCAACACTGTGATATTTTCATGTGATATAATTACTGTCTCACAGAAATGAAATGTGATAATTACATAGAGGATAATTGTTGGTTTCGGTGTAAGATCATGTTATAATTTCACCGAGTGAGCACCAAAAGTGATATTTTCACGAGTGGCGCAGCCACGAGTGAAAATAACAGCTTTTGGTGTTCACGAGTGAAATTAACGTGATGTTACACCGATACCAACAATTTTTCTGTTTATTTTATGGTTAAAACTCTACTTTTATTGAGTTTGTTTCTACTAAATATCGAAAATCGCGGAAACGTCACCAGAAACATAGCGCAAATGACGTCATTTAAACGACGTCATCGTCGCATGGTTTCCAGCATTAATTACGCTCGGTATACTTTTGACGTAAATCCGGGTAAAAAGAGCGCAAAACAGTAAAAATAAAAATGGTAATCCACTGTTTCAAAACTGTGGATTATCACTTTTATTTCACTGAGAAAACTCTATAATTCACTGAAAAACATAAAATAAATTAAATTAAATCATTATTTTGTGATAAGATTCAAGTAAAATATGTGATAATGTTAAAGCAATTTTATGATATTTAAATTATAATATAATTATGCATTTCTAATCATGTGATATTCTGTGATACTGAAATCTTACTGTACATTATGCCATTGCCTCTCTCTGTCATGCCACCAACACAAACGGACAACAATGGAAATAAAAGTTTGTTGTGTTATCCCTGGTGTTGGTGTGCGTGCCATGGTTATTATGTTTATGTTGTGATATTGTTTTATTGCATTCATGTTTGTTTTAGCCATGTATATATATACTCCATACCAAAATAAATCTTATCTTTTCCCAGCCACTCAGTGCACCCGGTTATAGAGTATTTCTGCAAAAACTAAGCATGTACAGTTAAACATATTAAAAGGTAACACAAGTCTTGTAGTATTGATTATAAGTCTAAATATCCTGGAGCATTAGTAATTATGATACTAGAACAAGCTCCATTGAACTAAAAATTCATTCACGTTACAAAATTTACTTTGTGGTGTTTAATTAACTTGCCGCTAAAATACAATAGGATCTGCGGACCTGTCTATTCCGTCTTCCTTTTACTTCCGGAACGTGGTCGTGATCAGGTTGGAAAATTTTGTGACCGTAAAATCTGTAAATGTAATTGATCCGAACCGAGGTCTCGTTTAGTTTCTTTACGAGTATGCAATATATTTGTTCTATTTTCAGACTAAGACGGTCTAAAACACAACACAATGGCACCAGCAAAGAAAACCGTAAGTATTCCAAAACTTACAGCAGCACGTGCCGTCGTTGCAATCTTTCATAGACTGGCACAAAGTCTGTAATTCGTATATATTTTTGTTATGAGTATTCTGAAGCAATTGACATCATTTTTTTTTTTATTCGTGCACTACTATTCATATTTTTATTGATTGGAACTTTCGACCGGTATGTGCTATTGTGCTGACACTTCCATTGATCAGGTCGGACATACGGGCATTTACCGTTGCGCGCACCTGCTCAGGCATAGCAACGCCGTCCGAGGTGAAAACAACCGCCATCTTGTTAATAACGTATAGAGCGAAGTCCGTGTAATGTTATAAAATTATTTGATTAAAGTATAAATATTCAGCAGTTATGACGAGTTTTTTATATGCAAACAACACCAACTTCTGTTTTCTGTTTGTTTCTATCAAAAGGAAAAGATATTTTTCATTCTTAAATGTGTAAGAAATGTAAATGTGTCGAAACGATCTAGATCTACGCATGCACTTCACTTAAAAACAATTGTGGACGATATTATTTCCATTGACGATTAAAACTTGCCTCCGAAAATGAGATCACAAATGCTCCTTTCAATTACTAAATCTAAAATGAGGTAGAAATTCACAAGCATGCTATCCTAGCTTTTTCATGAAACATTTTCTTGTGGGTAGAATCTAGTTTTAAGAATTATCTAGTTTAAGATCGCAAATCAAAATTGTTTTCTCGATTTTATTAGTTGAAAACAAAATGTTGACGTAAATCTGTTAAAAAACAAAACTCATTATAATTAAAATAACGATATCTACATAAATACGTGTCCAATTTCACTTATAGAAAAACCTTTCATCAGAGTACATAAAATTTGTCATGCAACAGCCAAAAATATGTATTTTCTGAATATTTGTAGGGTTGCTAGAAACTTTCATTTGCTGAATTAATTTTTAAAGTTGTATACATGTTAGATGACTAAATAATATTTTTATGCAGACTTGATCATACATTATAAATGTAACCCGAAGGTTAGTGACAAATAATGTATATGTATAAACGTTATATATAGGCCTATCATTCATTAAACATATTGCTTCGTTTTTATCACAGTGATAAATAAATTCATATGCTACCGCGATCACAGTAAAAAGGTTGCATAATTTAAATTGGGCACTCTGCAAATTGTTATGTAGATCTAATTATCAAATGCAATTGACCAGTGTGTAATATGCAATGATGTGTGACAAGTTAGATTGCTGGCAGGGGGCCGCCAATTAACAACAAATCATATCGCATCCTTTGTTGTGACTTATGCCCTTGGGCTAGATCCACTGAAATTCCATCAATGGTTAGATCTACTCTAATTATTTACCATGGTAACGATGTCAAAATGAGATATTGTTTATGATATTTGATTTCTTTGAAAGCGGGATTTAAATTTTTTGAAGGATTTTAAGGATGCGCTTTCAGTGTAAGTGACTTCTAGCACATCTGATTCACATAGATTCTATATAGATCTAGCTAGGGCCTTTACTGTAACTACCTGATTTTTTGAAATTATTTTGAATATAAATGCCAGCCCTTTTTATAGACTAGATAAAAAAACAAATCTGTGTCTTTAATGGTAGCATATGGCCCAGTAATAAAATATATTTGTATTTAAATTGCTTATACACAAATTTGTATAAACATTTCGTGCAGTGAATTGATCAAATGAAGTAAAAACAAAAACAGTATCAAACTATGTACATAATTATTGTCATGGCTCCTTGTCGTGTTCTCTTTAAACTGAAAAAAACAACCAAATGGCTTCTTAATTGCAGGCCTAAAATACGACACCCAAAGCGTTCATTACCCTCAAAAAGCAAGTCTGTTATTTAAAAACATACCTTTAAACCCGGAAATATGTTTCACTATATGTACAGTTGGATAGAAAGTCTTATCATAGCTTTTGCAACAAATTATCCCTAAAGTCGTTTTTATGTCATGGTCACGAGATCGTCCGGATCGTTTACTTTCGGAATATGAAATGGAACATCCGCCCATTTCGTCAATATTGTAGTCTTCAAAGTTGTAGTATCTTTGACGAGAAGGAATTTGTAAGACAGGAAGGGTAGTCTGACATCTTTGTATTTAGATACGACCCCAAGCTCATGCGAGCAGCTGCTGCCTCCTGGTCCAAATAGTCTTGCCTGACAAGTTATGCCATCAAACGTAGGTGGCCTCTTTGGGAACGGTTTTGTCGATGTTTTTGTCCAGATTTCTGGATCGATAATGACGTGATGACCATCAATAGATCGGAGAGTATCGCAGTTTATCTCAAATTTGCCACATTTTTTGCAAACCATCTTAAATGTACAACCGTCAAGTTTTGGTACCTTTGCCACGTTCTGTCTCTGTTCTTTCATTCGTTCATTCAGTACAATTTTTCTTTGCTCGTTTTGAAGAAATTCGCAAATCTCATTTTCAGGCATAGAGAGAATGCACTTCATGGCTTCATCCATCAGATGTCCTCTCTGAACATTCAGCGTTTCTCTTAACATGTCTTTTCTTTTCGAAAGAATAATGCGCTTGCCTTTCTGTTTGCGAATACGTCCTAAATTATATAAAGTATTCTTTCTCCATAATAATGTCCACCGAATGATATAAAACAGGTAACAAATAGTAATATTATCCTAGTCAAATTACCGAGGTGACCTGAGTTTTCAAATTAGGTTAGTGACTTGTATACCGATATCTGATTTTAATTAAATATGTTTTACATAGAATTTATATTCTTCGTGATGCCTGTAGTATTCAGCTACAAATCAAATGTCTTAAGTCCAACTAGCCAGAAAAGATGATTTAAAAATTTGCGTATAATTATAAATATTCTATACCAAATAGCTGGGAATACATCCCCAACAAAATTCTGTTGGACACTTATAAACGCAATAAAATCCAATATTTAAATGTATTTATGATTTAACATGATAGGATTAAGTTTAAAAATGATACTCAATTCCAAGTTACGTTTACCTTTTTACACATGTGCATCGATCGGTGAAATATAAAGATATTTTTGCATATTATGCCGTATGTGTAAACTTGCATGTTTCGGTTTCAACATTCAGATTTTAATAAAGTGGTGAGATTTTTCATAAAATCTTAGGTTTTTCATTTAAAGACATTTAATCTTTCATATTAGAGTGGAAAATTGTTATTAGAACTATGTTAACTTATGGTGTATTATGCGCCAGTTGTACCTAATATTGAAACTGCACTTTCTGCCTATTATGGAGCACATTAAAATAAGGCGTAGAGGTGACAGTTATAAAATATCAGATCTGTGAAAAGGGTCACACTGAAACCCCAAATTAATTGGGCTAATAAGAACATAACGTTTCAGTCTTGCAGTGGGTAAAAAAATTCAAAATTTCTCCAACAATGTATTGACATGAAATGTACTTAATATAATCTTTTAATTAACACTAATATAAACATACACAGGAAAATTTAACTTGAGCTTTTTTCTAGCAAAAAAGTTACTTAAAAATTGTACTTTTCTATTATTTATGTTTTAGCTTGATCTGACCATTTGCCCAGATAGGGAGAATATGTACTCAACCTGTTCAACGCATTTTATGTCCGTAATCACAAAAAGACAGATATATTTCTTCACTTATTAACACATGTTTAAAGCTATTAATCAAAAGAAATACTTCATAGAACAATGAATTTATAATTGTAATTATATTGACTTCATGATTACACCAGCTGCAATTTTTACAGCGTTTTTTTGTTTTACAAATTGAAGTGTGAAAATGGCAAAGCCTTGTCAAAAGCCACGTTGTAACAATTATCTTCTTATTAACCATATTTTAGGTAACAGGTTTATTGTTTAAGTAGATATCCAATAACAGTGCCTTTCAATGTCCAGTCAACTAATATGATAAAAATATGTAAAAATAAATAATGAACAGGGCTTATTAACTAACCCAGATATAATGCCACTGAGATTTGGGGAAAAAACATTTTGCTTTTATATTTTCCAGAAAAAGAGCATCGAGAATATTAATTCTCGCCTGGCTCTGGTGATGAAGAGCGGTAAATATGTACTTGGCTACAAACAGACATTGAAGACTCTGAGACAAGGAAAAGCTAAGTTGGTCATCATTGCCAGCAATACCCCTCCACTGAGGTAAACAGAAGTAAACTGTTACACTTGTGACACATTTTGCTCTGCTGTTAATGGTCATGACTGAGTTTGATGAGGGTATAGAGCAGAACTGAAGATGATGCTTTAACTCTCATTGTCAAACTTGTCATTCCAGCAGTTCACGAGCTGTAGATGTAAAAATAATTTATTTAAGTCTTGCACTAGATACTTCGTTGTGAAATGAACGTTTGTGAAAACAAAATGTGATGCTGTCGGATTCTTCTGGTAGGGCTTTGAACAAGGATTTTAGAGGAACAGAAAGGTTTTCCCCAACATTGCAAAGTTCCAGTTCTAGTTTGCAGTACTGTAAAGTTCCGGTATTAAGACCATCTTCGATATTTAATCGGACATTTCACATGAATAAGACCACTTTTTACTGGTCCAAAAGGGTTGTCTTAATACAAGAACTTTACAAAACTGTATAAAGTAATCTGTACTACTATTTCAGAAATCTTAATTACAAAGGCTTTGTATTTTAAACTTCGGTATTACCGTAAGATAGCAACCAGGTGCTTCTGTATAAATGTTGAAAATACTGTTTGTGATTTAAAAGCCGGTTAATATATACTCTTTTAAAATGAAGACCTCTTTCAATCACATTTTGCGATTCAGCTGACGGTATCAGTAGGAATTTATTATAAGTGTAGACTGTAAGTTTGCAGATAAAACCCCCCCTCACTTAGATATACATGTAAATTAAATGTGACTGACATAGCAATTTGGAGGACTGGTAAGAATGCCATTGCAGTATGACATGTGGGGTTATGCTACATAATTGATAATGACAGTATGGTGAACAAAATATATTGTGATTGCAAGTGTTTCATAAAATGCGTTTTTCAGTCCGTTTCTCAACTCGCCTTGTCAATTTTGTTTGCCAAAAGAGGAATTCAAACAAACATGTCAACGTAAAACAATATCAAAATGACGAAATTATCAATAAAAGAAAACATCGATAACAAATTTCGCAGCGTTAATATATGATTGACTCTGGCAGATAACAAAATGAGAACTCCTTTATTATCACCAGCTTTGTCGCCTTACAAGATGAGGTCATTTCCTGATCTGAAGTTATTCTGCTGACATTCTAGTATCTACATGCCTATACTAAATATAATATATTCAGTGCATCTCAAAATCTTTCTTGTACGGACGTTGTATTTATAACCAAGTTCCCTCTCTCTGCCGACAGTGAACTCGACAATTTTCCCTTGTGAACAGTGTTTTTACTTTAAAAGCCCATCAATTTTCGGAGGCAGTCGGGGCGTTGAGTTTTAGAAAATACAAATCAAGAACAGGGGCGTAGTTACTGGCCTAATGAAATGGGCCATGACAGTCAGACCAGTAGATTAATGACGATTATCTAATTTGTTTCACTTTATCTCATATATTTACATGTATTTCAATTCTTTTTTTTCCAACCATATAAAAACCTGTAATGAGTGGGTTGGATACTGCATCCTGACCAATCCAATTTACCACCCGTAGTCATACATGAGCGAAATGTTGGACACATGACTGCAGAGTTAATATTATCAAAACTTTGTAACAACTCTTAACTAACTAGAATTATTTCGGCTTTTTTCACATTTTAAGAAGAAACATTCGACGAAGATAAAGAAAACATATTTAAAGAACTGCGGGAAAACGACAGTCTAGTGAAACATTTTGTTTACACTGACCGCTGTGTCATTCACTAAAGTAAAATATACACAATAATCTTATATATCCTGGATATACTCATGCGTACTAATTTATGTTCAGTGTTATTGTTTTTAAATGGCTATCCAAATAGTCATAACTATGATAATCATTAGTTTTAGTCGTTATATGACATATGATTAACTCACACGCACGCGATTCGGTAAAATCACAAGAAGCTCTCGGAAGTCAACATTTAATGTACATTTGTACATATATATGAGAACTTGGTAGAGTGCTAGTCTAACTATTTCGACTTCGAAGGCAAACCGATTTTATAGGCTGATATTTTCAAGTGTTCACCTTCTAGTTATAAATATCAGATCTGTAAAGGCTGAAAATTAATTAGGCTATTGGAGGCTGCTGTACATGTCCAACCGATAGTACAGAGGGGGTCCGACAGTCTGACACGGGACTTTCTGCTGTCAGACAAGCGGCTTTCTGTCCCGGGTCCCGGTTGTCCGCAGGCTAGCCGAAATGTTGAGGGCAAAAAATTAAAACGAATGAATATTGTACGAAAGTCCTGTTTTACCTAGCCCAGACATTTTAGATCTATTTGCAGTATTGGGATAACATTTTAATCTTGCTTACTTTAAAAAGTGCGCTGTTAATGTGTTTTATTTTTATTTGTAGCACATGTATTACCTCGTGGAGTAGCCTCAATATTTCGACTGCAAGACAGAAAAATTTTACAAACTGATATTACATCTAGTCCGTCTTTGCGAAGGGCGGCCATCGTATGTAGCAAAAAGCACTTGCGCGCAATTAGTTGGGCTATTCGTTGAGGTAAGCAATAAAACTTCCATAGTCTCATAAAGTTTTGGGAAAGTTTCATCAATTAGTGTACACCTGGCTCCGCCATTTACCAAAGGCACTTTAATAATACTTTATCCGATACTGCTTCTGTTATGACTTTAATTTTCTTTCCATGTTCGGAACGTGACGTCAGAATCAAATAAAGACTGATCGCATGCGCCCCTATTTGACCTTTTCAATGAAAGAACGGAGGGGAGGAGTTAACCGATATCTACATGCTCTATTAATAGTTCAGATTCGCCTTTGTGTCTAAGATTGTAATTTTATTGATTGCTAAAATAGCGAACGGGCAAAGCCAACTGCAACGGTATTTAGCGTCAAAATAGCATTATTTAGCGCTACAGTCAGGAAGAAAGATGTGGTTGCATGTCTCCGTTTTATATAGTTTGAACTAATTTTCACGCGACTTTCTGTGTAACACACTTAAACACAGTCAAAATACAATGTATGTAGTAAATCTGTAAAAGCATGTAACAGACGTGGATTTTGACTGTGGCTTTAGTAAAGTACTTTACAATAAAAAATTAGAAGTGTTTTTTTGACACGACCATTCACTCAGTCTGATGGAGAAAGGCAACTGGTTATAGTTTCTCACACATGCTAATTATGAATGTTGCCAGAAGATAAACTCTTTGATTTGGTTTACAGGAAGAGTGAGATTGAGTACTACGCCATGTTGGCCAAGACCGGTGTCCACCACTACAATGGGAATAACATTGAACTGGGTACCGCCTGTGGTAAATACTTCAGAGTGTGCACACTCAGCATTACAGATCCAGGTAGAGTTATTAAAAAAATTGTCTTTATTGCTAGAAATAAAGTGCAGCCCAGATACAACCATTGAACCATAATTAAGTTTTATCTTGAGTCAAAATTTATGATTTTTCTCGGAATTAACAATTTCCAAACACAATTGACAAAAAATAGTGTGCATTGCAGTGATGGGCATGTTGTGTATGTATTAAATCTCCAGTGTAAGTAGTTTACAAATTATAATGATGGTGTTTATCACTTTATCAGTATATATAAATCATAAAATATCATTGTAGTTGATGAAAATTTCAAACAAGAAAGAGGAATGTAAGAACTCGTCCTTTGGCTGTGTATGTTGTTTTTTAGAAAGTAGGAATGTATGAAATTTTCATTTGCTAAAATGTTGTTTTTAGCATATTTTTGAAGTTTGTTTTGTATGCAGACCAATGAAAATGCTGTTTTTGTACTTTCAGGTGACTCCGACATTATCAGAAGTATGCCATCAGAACAAGCCTCATAATTTAATGTCTTTGAATTGTTATCATTGTGCAATGAATAAAGATGGCTTGTAAAACAGGAGTTTGTTTTGAAAATTTGTGCAGGAAATTATGATGCAGAAGTCTTGGTATGTGTTTGACCAATTTATATTGCTGAGCAGTAAGTGTCAAACTCTCTGTTCAGCTTACCCAGGGCTACAACCAGTACTATAAATGTTGATAGCCGAAAGCACTGTTATGGATTTTGTTGGTTCCAAATGAACAATAAGATGATTTTTGTATACCACATCATTCTGCCCTTTAAAGATTTAATAGAAATATGCTCAACAGGTGGTGTAATCCTTTTGTCTTGCTTTGGTGTTTGGATAAATTTGTTCCAAAATTATGCATAGATATTATTTCCACTTGACTGGGTATAATAAGCTTTAGCTGTGTGAACAACCAAGACACGAGGAAGGGAGCTGTTTTGAAATGGTAATACTAAGCATTGGCACTAGACTAGAAATAATGCTGTGTGACCCATGTAAAATTCCTGAGCCTTCGGGGTGGACTTTACCATAGAAATGGTCTTTGTGTTTTGCACTGGATACTCGCACTTGTTACAGGAAGTATGATAATGCTGATTTTAATCCATGCATGTAGAAGTAAGAGACTGAAAACAAAATATTTGATAGAACCAGGCAAACATGTAGTTCCTAAATTGGTTTGGAACTAACTGTCAAAAATGTGAAACTTGACTGGTCTAAGAATAAGCTTTCTGTCTGCAGCCCTTTTGACTACTCCAAAATTCAAGTAACTGAATGTTCGCTCCACATTTTGTGATGTATGCTTCAAAACCCTCTCAAAAAGATGCAAAAACTCTTCTAAATTTCTGTATTGCTATATTTTTCATGGGTATCGGGCAATCAGTTTAGATAACTTGTGATTGTACTGATTGCAAATTTGGCACTTCAACATGAGTAACTCAGTTTAGGTGTAACTTCGTCAAATAAAGTTTTGATACTTTAGCCCTGTAAACACCAATTTATGCAAGGGATCTTGTACATTGTAGCATCACTTCACCTCGATTTGCATATTTTTGTCCATTTTATCATAAACAAGATCTGTCGCTTGTGACAAATGCCCCCCCTTAAAGTGTAAAATTATCCCTATTCAAAGTTTGGTATAAAATTGTTCACAGAAATGAATACTCTGCAACCTTTGGGCTACGGACCTGGGTCTTCTCAATATGGTGGATATTTCCACTTCCTCAGATAAAGAGCTGTGTGCATAAGGATGGGGGGGGCTTGAACAGACAACTTGCAATCTTTTAAAGGTTTGATTTTAAAGTCGGCAACCTTTTCCACTAACCAACGCAGGTCTTTGTAAGAAATCTGCAGAAAATAGGATTAAAACAGATGATGTAGACGGTATATTGCAGAATATTTTAATCTGGAATGCATCCCTCGTGAATATAAAAAGTTAAACTAAACAAAAAAGAAGATTTAAAAGAGAACCTGAATAAAAGAAATATATGAAAAACAAGTCATATTTTGTCAAAATACTTGTAAAAGAATATCCATTTAACATTATTATATCTAGCACCATTATATTTGTTAGAACAGTAAACATGTAAACTTTTGTGTACCTAGAAATTTTTAAACTATCTGGTTAAAGTTCCCTTGTCACTTTGAATTTCTGAATTAACTGATAGAAAAAACAACAAAATTTAATGTGTTCTATTTATTGTAAACATATGTTGCCTTTCTTGCATATTTAAGATTTTGGAAAGCCTTTCTTGCAGTATCTATGAAAACAATACCATGCTGAATTACAACAGTAATACTCTATACATGTACTTCAAAGGCAAACATAGGAATATTCTTTGTACAAACTCCTGCCAATTTTGGTGGTAATGGATCTTTCTTAGCAATGCAAGTGCTTCCAATACAAATGTAATTCTAACGTCCAATTTTACTCATCATGTCCTTTAAGATTTCTTCTGACACACATCACTACGACTGATATCAAAACACTGCAATGTAAGGACAGATCCATACTAAAACTGCATAACCACAAGTTTTATATTAAATTTTGTGCCTGCAACAGCCAAAAAAAGTGATTCCAAAACATTTGGTAAATTACAACATTAAATAAGCATGAGATAACTTTTTAAAACAAACCGTGCAGATTCTTATTTTGACATCTGTAACATTGATTCTTTTTTTTTACTTTCTGGGGAATAAAATCTGACAGAGATGCTCACTTGAAATTCTAATGATTTCATACCTGCCCTGTGATATAGTGAAGCACAATAATTTAAGAAAATATATTATTGGTCAACAATTTCGCTACACAAATTTCTAATGCTGTCGAAAGATATTTCAATTACATTACTTTCTCTATATTTATCTTTACAAAAAGGAATAGAGATAGTTTTAAGTTCATTCACATTTTATATACCAATCTCTAAAGAGCATGAGACATGTTATGAGATTCAACACATAAAAATTAATAGACAAAATATGAGTGAAATGCCCTAGAAAAACACAAACTATCTACTTCAGAACATTCATACTATGTTGTTCAATTTCCACAAATTGCGATGCTATGGTTACATCCAGACATGTTGCACATCATGATCTTTAAACCATTGAAGGGAGCTTTATTGATCATCCACTGAAACTGTTAATATTTCTACCTTTTCCTTTCATTCTAATTTCCATAGAACGATTATAAGCCTACAACTTACTAAAATTAGTTCATGGTGCGTCACTATGTCAGGAACAACCTGGGTAATCTATAAATTGGTAGAAATACAGCGTTTTCATTGAATGACAAATAAAGTTTCCCACTAAATACAAATGTATGTTAAGTTTTCAACCATACAGTTCTGTTGAAAAGTGAACAGGGGAAATGTAGCGACACTTGCATATATACAGAATGTAAACATCATACTTTTACTGGATTTTTTCTTGCAAGCTTTAATTACAGCTGGATTTCTAACAGTCATCCATACAGAAGTGTTCCACACAAACATGTCAAATGGATTTTTCATAATCATAGATAATGCATTTAAAAATATAATGATACAGAAAACCCTCAAAAAATGAATGAAATGCGCATAAATATGTACATAACTACTGATTGCAAATACGATTTTGTAATAAATTAATGAAAAATACCCGATGTGTGATTTATAGAAACTAGAAATGTGTCGTAGGACACAGATGCCCCTGCTTTGTGCTTTTAGACACAGAAATGTAATTTTGTCACTTCAGATGATTAAAAAAGTGTAGAATAAAAATGCTAAGTTCATATGGAACGGTAATTTATCTTTGTAGCACAGCGCTAACAAAAAATACGATCAGTATTATGTATACAATGTATCATCATACACTTTACAATCCGTATATATATATACTTGTATAGTGAATATTGGAATGAAACAATCATCCACTGTGACTTCTAGTACAAAATGTACATAATGCACAATTTTAGTCACTGACAGCACAATTCTCCCAGAGTGTGTCCAAAAACTGACTTCTGCCATCAAGGTCAAACAGAAAGACCACATAACAATACATCAAGCTTTTACATGTTCAAACAACCCCAGTACAGAAACGTGAGACCAATGATAGGCGTGCCTTGTTCACTGGAGTTTTACAACCCAAAGACATCTTCACTCCAACTGGGATAGTATATCCAAACACAAATTATAAAAGTTCAATACAAACATACATTTCATTATAAAGTTGCACCAAAATGAGAAGACAACATTATAGAGATCTTCAAACATAAAATGTTTCTGGAAGACTTACGAAGTCACAGCATTCAGTCTCTAGTACTCATTTTCAACAGGAACACCCATTTTTCAGCAGTAAGTTCTTGCCGCAAACATCTGTCTATTTGACTGGGAGCATACAATTCATTTTCTATAATTATGGTAAAATTTGCTAAATTGCAATATAGATAACTCTGGTTGTTTGACAAAACATATTTTCCTAAGTAACTGCCTTCTGGACATAATGTAACAATTGCGTCAAGTGAGAAAAATATGGATTTCTGATGATTTTAGTCTGCCTTCTTTTTTTCATTTTTTTTTTCCAATATTATTTCATAAAAAGCTAATGTAACTGGATGTCAAATACTATTCACTAAGAAAAATATCAAAATACCATATTATGATGATCCCCACTCAGTGTACAACTTTACTTTCAGTAAAATGTGATGTGCACTCTGTCATACAAACACGCTGCAATAGTATGGGATACAGTCTGTTAGCCTGCTTGTAACATGCAACAAACTCTATGATACAAAATTAACCTTTTTCCCTGAAATATCTTACAAATGGTGAAGTGCAATGAAAACTAGCCCTAAATATGATAATATAAAAGGGGACAAGGGGGAAACGTATTCCACCAAAACAAAACAGAAAAACCTATTTATACAACCAATGTTTGACACTATATGTTTTATCATTGGTACCTGATAATCCATATGACCAACACCCCCAGAAGAGTTTAGTTATTTCAGGTTTTCGGAGGATAGTGCAAGATACAGAAAGCGTCCCAATTCCAGAGACACCCCATCCCGCGATCCCGAGGACACCAAAATCTTGGGAGGGACTCCTTAACTTCCAAGTCAGTTGTTCCGTCGGGACTCCCAAGTTTTCGGGGAAAAGACAATAGTTCTGTTAAATTACCGCCACTATTTTTCGAGTTAATGAGAAAAAATCAATATTCAACTTAATATAGTTTGAACTATTGTTTGGCCGCGCACTTGTAGAGAAATGACTTGTTTGCAATTAAAAATTATTTCATTTTTTTCAGCCCGTTCACGATTCACTTTTTTTAAAATAAAAATCGTGTGATTATAATGCTTAATATATGGAATGAATTTAACACCCAAAATATTTTGAATTTCTTTGTATTTGTATAAACATCAAATATTTTCTATGCAATCCACATTGTAGTGCCTGCTTGAATAAAATAGCCCTTTTGTTGATTTTTTTAACATACTATTTCAGGTTATACATGCATAATATGAGTGAAATAATAGGTTTTTAACTTGACTTGAGTAAAAGTAGGGGGATTTCTGATTTTTGGGAGGGACTTCTGATTTCAAAAGTAGAAGTCCCATCAGGATTTCTGGTTTAAAAGTTAGTGTCAAACCCTGAAGGTGTATAGCGCCCATACATGATGGGACCTCGGTTTTAAGTCTCATCAGAAAGACTGTTAGTAATTTTATTTGGTCAGCTCCGGGAATCGAACTCACAACCCTGAGATTACAAGTCTTATACTTTACCTATTGAGCTAACCGTGCTGACGTTAACACTATAAAGTTTTAAATACACCATTAACTGCATAGCTGTGTGGCTCCACTCTCTTACACTACCGGCATTAAAAAGTGAGTGTAAGGAACAACAACTCTGCAAAGGAGATTGGTGTGGCCCTGTGGATCTTACACTTCTCTGTAAACTCTGTTTAACCCCTCTTTATAAGCATCTCGTTGATGGGTAAAGGACATCAATCGGTCAAAATCTAACTTCTGATTGATAAAACGCCCCATGTTTCCGATATGTTTTGAATAGAAAGCAATAAACAGCTTATGGAAAACAGGCGTTCAAAACTGTAACAAAATGAAAGTGCTAACATTATCTTACAATTGCAGCAAAATTATTCAATACTTTTCTTTCTGTTTTAGTAATCCACAGATTCATCTTAGTAAACAAAACTTAAAAGCAGGCGTTAATACGCCATAGTCTGCTATATGACTCCAAGACTAGTATCGTAAGCCAAAGACTAGTTTTCATAACCGAAGTTAAGTTTTTAAGCCTAGTGGCTTGTTTTTAAACCAGAAGACCGATAATAATTACTTAAAAACTAAATTTAACTTGTACCCGTACTCCAGGATCCTGTTTACCTGAACCATACAGCAAGATCAGAGATATATCAACTATGTGGTAACCTACAGCTCTTGGTAAACGTATCACAAAACAACACCTCATGTTGTCAAGTTTGAAGAGAGTTAGTCTTAAATTTCAATTACAACTTTGTTCAATAAAAAGCATGACAATGCAAGATAGTGATAAGATCTAAAAATAATCCAAGAAGTCACAAAAATAACAATTTAAGGTGCTATCTTCTACATGTATTTCATTCGATTCAATATTTGTACTTTCCCCAATTCATTTTTGAGCAAATGCTTAAAACATATTAAGTTATATACATACAGATATTATTATTGCTTGTGTCTTTACGAGATTTGTGCTTGTGTCATACAACCAGTACTTGGTGTTTATCGACATGATACCTCCAGGTAAGGCTTACAACAAATTTACCTTCAACACCGTCACAGTGACTGTACTGAGTACAATGTACATGTATTACTTAACACACTGTTAACTGGGTTATTTGCATGTGACAAAAAATTCTTGTTCTGTAAGCACATAGGCTTACTCAGGAATTAAGCTTTTGCAAAATGAACACTGTCCTATCATAAATTAACAGATTTATCATTAAAATGTCAAATATAACAAAGTCGGGAATTTGTGTATAAAACGCAAAGAAAAATTAATCACCATAAATATTGCCCAATTAGCAGTAATAAAAAATGATATGTCCGTCAAACAAGTAGAAAAAAATTCTTTCATTTCATTTACACATAAATATTTGTTCTTCCGAAATGTTTCTACACCTTCAAATGTTAACTTTAAGTTGTAAATCTGTTACATTTGTTTTCACATTTGTCTGTAAGACACTAGGTAGTACATGTATACTTCATTGAGCACAGTAAATTAATGCATTAGAACCTGTGAAACATAGCCACTCAGTGGACAGAACAACCTGCACTTAATGCATGTGCGGCTGCTTAACATAGTTGTGGCTGAAAACCAACTAAATTATGATCAAGTATTCTCTAAGGCAGGTTGCTACTTATCTATGCTACAAGTTCAGTTGAATAGATCAAAAATATATCCATACTGTAAGTTCTCACATATAATATGCATATTTAAAAAAATATCCTATACTATATTGAGCATTTCCTTTGCTGCTGACAGGCTCCATGTTAACTTTCAAGGAATAGTGCACTTCTAAATAGAAAGGGGTTTTCATTGCATGTTTTTGTTTAAGTCCACATTATTTATTTGTTAGGCCAGAAGTTTTTTATTTTCTGTTTTACGGGAGCGCCGACTGTAGTTTTTGATAAAACCAAATAAAAATAAAATTGAATTTCGGCATTTTTATTTCAATTTACCCGCCGATCCGTATCCTAGCCAACTCCAAAAATAAACTTTTATGGCAAGTCTTTTTGCCTTCTTTAGCAGAGAGGCCGATGTTCATTGGAAATATTTTATTTTTTCACAATTGAAGGCCTAAAAATTCACAAAATGCATGGAATTTCACAATAGAAAGTCTGAGTGAAATGTAATACATTAAAAAAATTTGATTTCAGTTTTCGTATAAAATAGTTCACATGATTTAATCGAATTAAACTCCCAGTTGTTGTTACTTCCCCTTACACATACGTAGGTAGCTAAAAGGGAAGTAACTGCGGCAAGGAGTACCTGTTTGTTAGAACAATGTTCCAAGAATCGCTTTCAAAAAAATAAACAAGAGCCTGTTATTAACAAAATCTGAAAGAAACAAGGTAGATTTATGACTTAAAACAAACTTCAATGGACAGAAAGGCAAACTGTTAAGTACAGGTACATGATCATAAACAGAATTAGCTGCAACTGGTGACAACCACTGCTCAATCACCAGTCATGATTCAGTTGTGTCAACATGTTAGTTGTGTTTGAGTGTAACAATTCCTTTTTTTAATCTATCCTGTTTTCTCGTATTCTCAGGGGGCTAAGCTTGTAAATTTGTTACTTATTAAACAGTATACATTTTAGCAACATTATTTACATGTTATTTGATAGAAAAAGTACTCATCTTTCAGTGGTGTCATCATAAATTACATGATTTTTCTCATGTAAATTTTGCTACAGTATCTGAGGTCACACTCAAACTTGAAAATGAGAAGAAAGTTTCTCATATTCTCAGGGATTTATGTTCCAGTCTCTGGCATTGCCACATTGTAGAACAAAAAAACTTATAAATGCCAATGCGCATAGCTTGGCATAATATGTTACAAATAACCTAAAAATAATAGTGATAGACTGAGCAGAATAAAACAATATGGGCACTTTTACTAACAAAAAAATAAGGAAATTTCAGCATTTTCAGTGCCAGTTTTGTATGATATCTCTGTAAATGATAACAAAGAGTTGCCAATTTGACGCCTGTAATGTAAAAAACAAGAATATGAGAAACCCTGAGAATATGAGAAACAGGGATAATGCCTTTCATACATTTTGTAAGATAGTAACACAACTTAAATTTCACAACTGTCAAATGATAAGACGCTATATTTTTTCACAATTTGGGTCCCTTTCGTGCTAATTTTTTCACAAATGTATAGGCTAGGGGGTCTAATCACAATTTTGATGAAAAAGCTCTGTACGGTATGGTAGAGGAATTTCTTCTAATGTAGTCATAGACACATAGGCCTACTCTCAGTTCACCAGTTCCTGATACTTGTTATCTAATTGATATTTAAAATAACGGTGCAAAGCCTGGATACGTCAACAGAGTGGTGAGTGAGTTACAGCTTTCCAGTCATTGAGCTTTTGATATTGGCATTTGCAAGAACAAGTTAGTTCTATTGCTTGCTTCCCCCTGAAAACTTTGTATTTACATGCATGTAACCCATACCAAGTGTCTGGCAAAGAAATTCTCAATATTGGGCGCCAAATTTGTCATAATAATATGAAAGTTATGACTGTCATAATTTAAATATAAAAGCAACAACATTAAAGAGATATTGTGCAAAATACCGGTAGTGAAGAAAAGTCCATTTAAGGTTGGAATAAAAAAAAAACGAGCCTTTTTTGCACTTTTTTTTTTATTTTTCTTGTCGACTGCTCAACTTTCTGGGTTTTATTTTTATTTTTATTTCTCCCCCCCGACTCAAATTTTTTGAAAAATTTCCCGTAAAACAGAAAATAAAAAAATGCTGGCCTTATGTACTCTATTTAGGACATTTTCATGCAAAAACTGCCAGACTCATGAATTCACTGCCCATACTCATTTAATAAGTACACTGTCCACACGCATGAGTACACTACCCATACTTGTGAATACACTGCCAATACTTGTGAATACACTGCCCAAACTGTGAATACACTACCCAGTTGGTGAATACACTGTCCAGATGGTGAATACACTACCCAGACTGTGAATACACTGCCCATACTTGTGAATACACTGCCCATACTTGTGAATACACTGCCCATACTTGTGAATACACTGCCCATACTTGTGAATACACAGACTTCTTCTACTGTAAAAATTCTCACATTTAACTCCACAATTTACTGAGTTATGTGGAAACAATACCTGAGCAGACAAAGAACCCTGCCAATTCCCAGTTCAGTAGCCCATATAATTCATTTACAACTCTATTGTCAAAAATATCTGTCAATAATTTTAAATAATAGATCGGTCAAATCTAGAAATGTCCACATTACATTTGAGTTATTTCCTACACATGGCCTACATTAAAAATATTTGCTGTTTTATTCTTGCCTCTATGCACTTGCATTTTTTTCCCAAATTTTTTTTACTTAACAGCTTAATATAAAATCAAGTTTGTCATCAATTTACTTTAGCTTATACTAATTTATTTTAGCTAGATTGTGAAGAAAGCTTGTAGCTTATCGAGTCATTCTTGAGTCCGCTTCCTGGAAAAACCAGTACTGATGTCATATGAGGTATAGTCGTGACCCCAATGGGGCTCAAACCCGTAACCTCCAGGATGAGCGGCAGACACCTTAACCTCTACACCACCTCCCCGCTCAATTTGATCATAGATCATTGAAAACAATGAACAAAAATATGTAATAAACACATACACATTTTCTTTTCTAATGGAAACCATTAAATTCTACCATTCAGCTGGAATGCTGAACAGACTAAAGCAGCTGAGTGAATGTGGTTACTTCTAGATTTAACATACTAGACACAGTTGTTTCGAACTTTAACTGGTAGTTAAGCTAATGGGTAATATTCATAAGAAGTTAAAGATTATATTAATATATTTTAAGGAAGCTAAAAATCATAGCTAAATTAGATTTGCAAAAAAATATGTTCTAATTTAAACATTTCCAAACAAATACTACAAAACAAATGAAAGCGCTAAGGACTCCAAAAGGAAATAGGTCACTTAATATGACAAAATTCCTTTCCTATCATCAATTTTTGAAATCTTGCAATAGAATCCCCTTCACCCTAATCTACTTTTAAACCCTATTACATTTTACAAACTCATCTCAGCTACCGAGTACTATAACACAGATTTCTTATATCTGTCTTCTAATTCATTTTGTGCTATACATATGCTATGATAGACTATTAAAACCTTCTAACCCGTACAAAAAAAAAAAAAAAAAAAAAAAAATTGCATAAAATTTAAACAAATATTTGATTAGCTTAACATACACTTAACCTTCTAAACAACTGGGCACCAGTAATATAATTATAATTTAAATCTCTAAAGAACATAGATGTTATAATTCATCATGTTTTCCTTCAAACTGTTTCATCATTGTGTCTACATAGGTTCCTAGTGCAATAACTGTTTTCTCTCCACGATACGAGTCTATTGCAGCTCCATTAAAATACATCTTGTACTGTGGGTATGGCCCATTAGCCTGTGTCAAAAAAATGAAACAGAATTAAACACACTCTCAGTCAATGGTACTATTCTATGTGTTATGTATAAATTTGAAACAGACAGGAAAATAAATTGCCGTCGACCCTAAAAACCTTCATATAAAATGTCATCCACTCAATATTCTGACATGTTGAAATGTTTGAAGAATTGTAGCAGTACCTTAATTAACAAACGTTATGTTCCTGTCAACAATATTCATTTATCAGTATAAGTATGATGCAATAAATCCTTCTAACTCCTATGATAAACTTGCTTGTCTTCTCATTTGTACAGTGCTATTATAGTCAGACAGCTGCGCATAAATTTAACACGCTTTGCAAAAGCTGATCTCGATGTTTGCCACCATTTTAAAGTCAATTTTTTTTTTATTAAACAGCCAGGATACAACAAAAGTCAGTAGCTTTTTGCAGATAGACTCCTTATGGATGGATTGATTTTGTTATAAGTTTGGGTGTTTGGATAATAATTGGCTGGCTAGCACAGACAGCGGCTCAATCAAGGTATCACTTACACATGGGGGACTGTAACTTTCAAAACAAACAGTATGAATTATTGTCAAACAGTCAGTCAGGTTTTCCTGTAACAGTCCATATCTAGATCAGATTGCAAGGGTTATTCTTAATCCATGCTGGCTACAATCATAACAGACTGGTTTATACAATCATAACAGACTGGTTTATACAATCGTAACAGACTGGTTTATACAATCGTAACAGACTGGTTTATACAATCATAACAGACTGGTTTATACAATCATAACAGACTGGTTTATACAATCATAATAGACTGGTTTATACAATCATAACAGACTGGTTTATAAAAACAGTGTCACTCTGCTACTTCAGTTGTAACATTTGCCATTATAAATGGCAAGTTTATATTATATATTAAAGGGTATAACAAACATCGAACATGATCAGAAATCAATAGCTTACATCCTGGTTTTTGCACGTGGTCTCACATGATTTACAATCAACAGTCGCCACTAACATCTCGGGCTTGTCAACATAGCGTTCTGCAAGCTTCTCTAAAGTTGGCAACATAGCTTCACCACGTTTGCTAAAAAGGCAAAAAAATGTATCTACAAATCCATTGATGCTAATTTTACTTCTCGGATATTTGACATACTAAAATTAATGTCTTTTTCAATAACTTTGTACTTATAAGAAACAGCATCTACTAACTGCAAGTATTAGCAACAACAATGTTATAACGTATTCATGTATTTCCCAACATACGATATTTCAATCTATATTTGTTTTACAACCTATTGTTTGACATGCACATCAACATCATGAAAACTTCCAAATACTTACTCATCAGTATCAAATACAACTAAAGTGAAATCCTCCGACACAGACTCTTTAAAATCTCCATCATTCAACGCTACAACTCCCTAAAAAAATATGGCATAATTTAATAAAAGGAACACGCGTCCATAGCTTACAAAGTTATACAAATTTTGAATGCATTCATTAAAAGCAACACAAATTTTGTAAATTATTTAGACCTTTTTGCATGATACTAATTTTAGAAACATTCTTGCATCATCCACCTCTCCAACTATGCCACAATAGGATTTTGATAATGGGACATACACTGTAGTCTGTCAAAGTCTATCAAGAACATCTAAGTTTAGAAGATCAATATAACAGAAACATCAGTTCTTCCACAGTAAGTTCTTCCACAGTAAGTTCTTCCACAGTATTGAGATTCAAGTTAAAGCATATTCAAGGAGCATTTTCCAAACAAACCGTTAAATTCTCAAATATCAACAATCAGGGTTCCAAATCTAAAGCATTGAATTAGCATTACTTGCTCAAATTTCAGCATTAAATTAGCATTAGCATTACCTATTATTTCAAAAGTAATGCAATAGCATTAGCATTGACTTGAGCAATTTGAAACTTAAATTCAGAACTCAGTTTTGACTGAAAGTCCCCAAGGCCTAAGTTAGTATACCACATTTCAAACCCTGCAAGAATTTAAGCCGTGCTATGTGCGAATAACAACTGTAAACATGCACTATGCGAAAGTAGTGCAAGACAGACCAGATCAATCTTCTGTTTGAATGCCGCATATGATAAGAACATGTTACAAATAAAAATAGTACATAAAACTTCAAACGACTGCAGGAAGGTATATAGCTTATGGGCTGCATTACACATTTTTTGCTGTTTTAGAAATTAATGCGCTGTTAGCTGATTACGGAAGATAATCATATGCATATCACGGAAAAGTTTTTGGAGAATTTACGCAATTTAAGCTTCGATATAAGAGTTTGTAGTTTGATTTTCAAATTTCCGATGTTATTTCATTGACAACTTTGTTATTTACTGAACGATTACATATATATATTTACCTAAAAATAAATGTCTCTAAAAAAAGGTATAATTTACGTACATTCCCGAGAAGGAACTAACGTGATCAAATTCACCCGCCATTTATCGAGGACGCTGCATGTCGAGGCCCAGTGAACGGTTTCACTGATTACAACTACAAGGTAACCCAGAATCATTTTTGGTTTTCTCTGTTATACACATTGTACAGTACTGTATTTATATTTCATTGCTGGTATTGCTTTGTTTATTTTTGTTTCAAGGTCTTGTCATTGGTACACGATAATTTTCGATCCACATCATCAGATCATATCGCTTGGATGTACAAAGCACAGATCGAATTATTTGTACTGGCTTAAACATTTTATAATGTTGACTATGTGATTATTTTTCATTTAACGTACATTTCATAATAAAACAAACTTCCCTGTCACCCATATATTTGTGAATCATTCATTCTGTGTCATATATTGAATTTCGTCCTCTGCACATTTCGACCCGCGCTTTAGGTAAGATTCAACGCAGAACACGTAGGTGAAAAGTTGTTTTTCGGGGAGTTAACCTATAGCCCCCAGGCCTTCAGCGCTCACAGCGCTTTGATTACTTCTGAGTTTAAGATATTTACAGAATAACAGCTTTAACTGCCTACTTAATTTCACAGGTAGACAGGTGAACAGACTATCATTCCAACACTATTGGAAATTTCTCCTATATAAGCAAAGAAGGATTTGAGCGTGATAAAACCATCAAGTATATCACACAAGGTGCCCGGAACTATTTGTGACTACTGAAATTCCCTCCCGCGTAATTTTCACAACACATCTACGAGTTTGCATCCGCTAATACGCTTGGATTGGTATTCTTGTGAATGAATTCACGCGATATAAAACAAATCATAGTAAACATTTCTACACTTCCAGTATCGCCAGCAATATCAGCAACAACAAAAATAAGACGAATAGCGTTTTATTTGAGGAGTAAAAAAGAAAAGCCAAAATTTCACGAAATGCAAGTAATGCACAGAAAACTGAAAGTTTCAAGACAGCGACTTCATGTAAGCACAGCAAATAGTACCCCATCGAACATTTTTTTGTTTAAATTAATGTGTTAGTCTAAGAATGGAAATAGATTTTATTTTTGAGTGATATACCGGTTATTATATCACTGTGTGTCGTGTAGATGCTTCGTAATTAATCACTCTGGCCTTCGTAATTAGATTACTACGCATATACACTCCCCACAGTGATATACTAACCGGTATATCCCTCAAAAGTGAAATCTATTTCCTAAATCTATAACTGGTCCACTGATCTTAAATTACATCATTTCTGTGATCTATTGGCAGTTTACTATAGTGGTCATTTACTGTTTGAGTTCATATTGAGCAAATCCTGACAACAAAATACAAAATACATCCTAACAACTTTAAGTTACTTTAGGCAAAATTGCTTTAACACCCTTAATACCATATATTTATATAGCTGCCAGTCATATAATTATGTATTTTAATAAATTAATTTATATCTAAAGGGTAATAACTTTGAAAAAGTTTATCTTTTAAGAAAACAAAATATTTTGAAATGGGAATTAATATAAAAGACATAACATGATAGCTCAGGTCAAATCAATATGATCAAAGACACACTTCAGATACACAGCTTTCCTTTCATTTTCTCACTGTACAATTTGTGTTTATATATCAACCTGTGACAACAGCTAATGCAGAACTAATGCTAAAGCATTAGCAAATTTTTGAAATCCAATGCATTGAATTAGCATTAGATCTAATGCAAAAATGTCTGCATTAGTCATTAGTTGCATTAGACTAGTTGAAGAAAAGCTAATGCATAAGCATTAGTTTTTGCATTACCCAACCCTGCCAACAATGTTAATTGCTTAATTGATGATAAAAGAGGAAATAATATTAGTTTCAGGACTTATGATGGTTAACAAATAATGGCTGAACTAAATATACTCTTATAAATGAAACAAGCTGAAAACGGTCAAGTCAGCCTATCAACAAAGTTAACAAGCATGAAAGTCTTACAATTTCAGGTTCATCTTCTAGAACATCTGGCACCTTGCCATCCTTTGACGTTTTTGCTTCATCAACATCTGCACTGATCATCTTACTTACAAACTTTGTAAGTTCGTCAAGTGACCTCTGACCTTTGTAATCCTCATTCTAAAATAATAAGACACTAACTATATCTCATGAACAAGACAATTTTTTCCAAGAGTTTTACACCTGTATCAATAGTATTTCAGATATTTACAGCGGACAGTTAGCTAAACCAGCATTCCTGGAAAGGACCAGTACTAGAGTACTAAACTCCCCTCCTTCCTAGGAAACGACCAATTTTCTAACAAACAGTCAGGTCAGTAGAAGTGCTAGATCCTTACTGAGAGGTCGAGTGACTTTAGGTCAGTAACCTTTAACACAGAGGCAAGTAAAGTCTACTAACATTAACTCTGTCAGTGATCCTTACAAGAGTTGGGTAGCCCCTGATAGTAACCTTTACTCAATCAGTGATCGACAGAAGAGTTGGGATGCCCCTGCTTCTAACCTTTACTCATCAGTGATCCACAAAATAGTTTGGTAGCCCCTAATACCATCTAATTTCTCCAGCAGTGATCCACAGAAGAGTTGGGTTGCCCCTGGTACTAACCTTTAATCCGTCAATGATTCACAGAAGAATTGGATAGCCCCTGTAACTCACCTTTTCTCCATTAGTAATCCACATGAGTGTTGGGTAACCCCTGATGCTAAACCTCTGGCATGTCTTCTGATTTCCTGTGCAATCAACCTATCAAATACAGAATAACAATGTCCAATCAACCTATCAAATACAGAATAACAATGTCCAAGATAGATGCTAGTCTGACAACACCTCCACTAATACACAAGAACAGTATTCTTTCTATCTATGACTTAATGTCAGCTTTTAGCTATTAAAGACATGGGGTGCCCTAGTTTGTAAACACGCTGCATCTATTGAAAACAAATATCTATCTTCTATGTACAAATGCAGTAACTTTGCAAGATTTTGACCCAGGAAATGCATTAAAGCCAATACATGCACCAACTTTCACTACCAATATGACTGTACATAGAAACTGCTCATTTGCTGTAACTCTGCAAGAAATGGAAAGTTTCAAAGGAAATATGTGATGCACATATCTTTTTACCAGATGATCCGATTCCAGCCAAGTTTCACTGCAATCTTTTTTATGTTTGTTGACCTAGTTAGAATCAAAATGTTGCATAAATGCAGAAAAGCAATTTAAGTCACAGACTATCTACCTGGTGAGTAAACCTTAACATACATGAAACTCTTTAATATACACAATGTAGTGTATTTGCAGAATGAGATTCACAATACCATTTTATGAATGAACACATCTACTCAGTTTAAAAGAAATTCAGCAAATACTTACTAAATAGATTGGGGTTTTTTTTAATGCAAGACTGGGACATAACCAAACACAATGGGAGTGATTCTACTACAGTAACATTAATTGGTATGTAGACAGGGTGGGTAAGTTAATGAGATAAGACACTGGATGGATGAGAAAATCAAACAAGTGTCCAGGAATGCGTATCTGTAAGACAGTTTTTCTTGACCATTATAAAGAATTTAAGACTATTTTGATCATCATGTTAAACACCATTAACAGACATAAAAATCATTACCGGGGGTCATACAGCAGATTCACTTATTTAAAGAGTGACAAGTTACGCAAAAAAAAAAATCAATCAAGAAAACAACTGCAAGATCAGGGCATGTATGATAAGTGATAAGTTTTCAACAAAAGAAACAATAGAATGTGTGTTTGCTTACTTTATTGTAGAATATATCACCCGGACTAACGGGTGGGCTCTTTGGTATATCAATATTTTTAACTCACATCAAATCAGCTGACTCTGTAGTTAGTAGGTTGCTGCTTAAATTTTTGTAAGCGCAGAGATACAAGTTCAAAACCTGGCTCGGAAAAAAATTCACCTTTATTTTTAGCTCTTACACAAAAAAATAATCTTGATGCTGACAAATGAAATAATGATTTTACCAAAAAAAAAATACAAGATTGGAGTGCAGTCGCTTTAAAGGTTTCACTGTATTACATGTAGAAGGCATCTGTCATCAAAGTTCCTTCATACATAATACTACTGACTAAGCTCTGTTTTATATACAGTATAACCTCCCTACAACAACACAAAAGAGAACATCGATTTTTGTTTGTTAAGGAGAGGTTGTTGCTCTGGGGAGGTCAATTTATTCAGATATAACTGCTTTGGGAAATAAAACAAGTCTTTGTCAAAAGGTTTTTGCTTGTTGGAGGTGTTGTTTAGAAGAGGTTGGACTGTACAGGTATCATTATATATATAAATGTTGTGTATGTGAACATTTGTGAGTCACATCTGGACATGAATATTAAAACCATACATTGTAAAAGTCATTAAACAGAAAGATCAATAAAATTGACACAGTACATTAACAAAAGCCATACTTTAGTATACCAGCTGTCGCACCAATTTAGATTTATTGGCTCTTCAACATTTCATTTATTATTTAAACCTTGCCAATGCTTTCTATTTACTCAATAGAAAATGTACATGCACCAGTTTGTTTGTACATGTACAAACTTTCCTATATTCACAACAGTGAAAGTTTCATCTAAGTTTTATTTTTCCTTCAAGTCACATTTCCATTTCAATAGTTTTACAGTTGCAAAATTACAGGTGGGCAGTTCACCTAACCATCGTTCCTGCGACCATCAGTTACAAATGCAAACTTCCAGACATGTAGAATGTGGTCAGTAATGGGGTTCAAACACATTACCTCTAAGTCCATAGAGTGGCTTAGTGAGTTCAGGTCCCAGACCTTAATCACTCAACCACAGAAGCAGTCTATTTCTTTAAATAATTATGAAAATACATTTATCTTGGAGTCTGTTTCAAAAAAAGACTGCAAGTCAAGGTTAATTTCAAAGATTGTTGGGCTATTATAATACCTTTCCAATTTTAACATTGTTACTGCCTTCCATTGCTCCTGCTAGTTGTTCCCAAGTTGGTGCTAGTCGTTTACAGTGTCCACACCAGGGTGCGTAGAATTTGATAAAATGATGTCCCTTCGCAATGTGAGCCTCAAACGTATCATCGGTAAGGTCGTACAGACCATCCTTCACTGCAACTTCTGGCTTCTTTTCTTCAACCTTTTCTTCTGTCTTTCCTTCAACCTTTTCTTCTACTTTTTCATCCATCTTCGCAAGTTTCAAATTATCTAAAGACTGTTCAAATATAAAAAAAATTTGGAATCTGTAATGAGTAACAACACCTAAGGATGTGTTTGATTTAAATCTACAACTATTTAACAGATTTTGTGTTTCAAACTATTAATACAATAAGGTTATTGACATAGTAAATGTAATGTGATCCAGAATGCTTGATTGCTAAAATGCAGGACAAAATTAAGCCAATCAGGAATCTGGATCACATTTCTATAGATGATAATGCCCCTTTTATTACATACCTTTGGGCACTTACCCACTTTTTTTAACACTCCTGATTTTAAATGACGTTTATGCGTACAATAGAAGACGAACTCCACTTTGAGTGAAACACGCATTGTATGCGATGTCAATTCATTGGACGTCATTGCATAAACATGACATAACAATCTGATTACAAGCGTTGTTACAATGTTATGGACATGTAAGAATTTTCTATGGACCTTTACAAAACATTGGTACTGTGGTGATACAGATTCAGATTTCTACAATTTCATCTACTTAATGACAGATTTGATGGTGATTTTTTGTGGAAAATACGTAATAATAATTATGTATTAATGGTAAATAATGAATGATTGAGTATTGATCAGACAGTCGGATCAGGTTAGAAAAAGTCAACACAGTCATGCTAATAGGAATAATGTACTCTGTTTAGTTTAAATATGCTTTCATATTAAATATTCATGACAAAGGAATAAGTTTATAGTTTTACTGACACAGTACTAATGTCTATTTCATTTCACAGACTTCAAGCCTTTTAACTGCAAAATCCCAAAGTACAGTGCCAGGAGATATTTTGTACAGGTAACCCCCCTAAAGTTATCGTTCAACCCATGGCTGTTTTGGCCAAAATTTGGCAACAGACTTTTGAAACCCAGGGAAGTATATAGTTTTATCCATAAGCCGCAAACAATACCCATTATAAAATGGTGATACAGTATCTAAGAAACAGCAGCTGTGATACTGTTATGTAACAGACTGCCAACATTTAATAACATAGACCGAAGTTATAAACTATATGAAGCAACATGTTTTACGGATCCCAGCATTAATGAACTTTCACAACAGTTACTGAAGAAGTGAAAATTTCACCAATGCTTGCCAGGCTGGTAAATGAAGCAAGGAAATTTAGTAAGGTTGTCCTCAGAAATGCATTTGTTTGAACTGCCCCAATCAATGTCTTGGTCAGTTTGTAGGTTAGTTGAGATCGTTTTTTTTGCTAAATTCATTTCTTACCAAATTCACTAGAACAATAAATTTAACTTGAAGGCAAATACAATGATAGAGTAGGACCATTTTAATTGAGTTGTATGGACCAGTGCTGACAGAGCTTTGTTTTAAAACAATCTTACATAAAGTTATATATTACATACCCTTCAAAATGGCCATATTGAGTTATGGTCAAGAATGATGCTGAAAACACAATGGATGCTTCAGTCATGTAAGAAGCGAGTTTAACCAAGTTATTTCTTTTATTGGCAGATACAAGTTCAGATATGCATAACCAAAGGGTTGATTTTTTACTTTTGACTAAAATAGTCAAAAAAGATCTTTACAGATTTCCTCTACAAATGTATATTAAATGTGAATAAAACTGTTATACAGAGCCATATTTTTTGGTTATAGCTGTGGCAATGTTTATTCTAGGAGTATAAATCATTGATTAATGTCCTTTTTAAAATGACGATTGTCAACGGTAATATCACTTTAAGTCTGGCTCCCTGTTTATAAAGCTGTTTTATGCTCAAAGGAGTTTAAGCACAAAATGATGTAAACTTCTAGCATCATATAACTACAAACAAGAGGTCTAAAAGGACAAGTTTCGCTCTCCTGGATGAAGTGGACTGTGCTGAGTAAGTTTTGTAAAAAATCTCTTGGAATGTTATCAAAGAAAAGGCAACAGAGGTCACTGTGACCTTGACCTACTGACCCCAAAAACAGTAGGAAATGGAATGATCCTACGAAGTATCAAAACTGCTGTTGATAATTAGATCTAAAAATATTTAGCAGAAATGATTTTTAAAGTTTGGGTCAGTGTAACAATAAAAACTAAAGGGATCGAGGAAATCAAGGAAAATTTCACATGTATGGACAGACAGATGACTGATAAACAACATCACCACCACGTAAGCTCTGCTGGATATAGCCCAATAGAGATTACAAAAGAGCTGTAGTTAATAAGAATTTATGATATGTTACAGTACTTTATTTATGCTAAATAATAAAATGCTGTATTCTATCAATTAAATACAGTATGATAAACTCGATATCAGATCATTTACAGTGTTACATAAAATAAAAGAAAATTGATTCACACTCATGGAAATATTAATATTGTATCACTTTGCATTTAGATATATTCCATATCCATTAAAAACAAAAACAAATATCGTCCATATATTGATCAACAGTTTGAACAGTTGGGCACATTAAAGTTTTATAAAGCACAGGGGCAGAATAATTAGTGTTCAAACCCTACGAAAGTCTATTCCAGTAAACAAATGAAAGTTTAGCACTGTTTTTAAGATATTCATACATATACATGTACAGTGAAAGTATTTTGAAGTTACTTGAAAATACAGTTGATTCTGTATTAGTGGTCAGCTCAATTAAAGAGCCAAGTGTCTAATTGATAATTTTAAGTATATGACACCGGCATTAAATAGCCGTCCCCTTGAAGTCCCCTTGAAGTGACCACCTTTGTTGCATCCATTGACTGGCTGCTGGCAGAAGATGGGAGTTCAACTTATTACCATCCTCATGCATCAGCGGTTTGCCAACCTTTCAGACAAATTATGTAATGAAATGCTCTGGACGTACGAGAATGCTTATTAAATGCATACATTAAAAACATGCCTCAGGCAGAAATATAAATATTTTTTATTTGATTGTAAATGCAAATTCAATCAGACGCAATCATGTCTAAAATGCTTAAGGACATTTTACTGATAAAGATGGAAATGTTCTTATCTCAAATTAATATACAAGTATACAATCATGTATCATAGTAGATGACTTAAATCTATGTAACACTAAAAGTGATTTTAATTAAGTGTTCTAATTACATTGTACAAACAAGTCTAACATCACTGTATTGATCTTTTGGATATACACGTGTGTATCTAAATACAGACCACCATATTAATTTGTCTTTTAAATGATTATACTTTTATGAAGTATATAGTCTCTACACCTGCAAGTTTGTGTCTGTAATCTTTAAACCTGCGTATAAGGGTCTTGAACTAACACTGCTGAACAATGTTTCCTTTCAAGTAATAATTGAATAACTGCAAAGCCATTTTAACATTAACTTGTTAACAATATGTATATATTATCGAAAACAAACTTCACCTTTCATAAACAGAGCCTCATTGAGTTGACTTATGAGTTCGTGTCTATTATTAGATGACGTCATTGTGAGGCGTCCCAAAGTCGAGTGGTGATTTATTTTTTAAATGGGATTTATTAGGTATCTTGAATGATGCCAAGTTTCATTGTTCTGTATAAAATTTTTTTCCATAAGAAATATGGAAATACAACATTACTTGAAAATTGTCTTTAAATAAAGCTTATTTATTGACCTAAATCTGCCCTGTTAACATGATAAACACTCACTTCAGATTACAGGGCCTTCTATGAAAAAGGCCACAAAGTTAATAATCGAATATTTGAAAAAAACACCTTCAGAGTGTCTCTACAGGGCAAGTGTATTCTCCCAGGTATGAGGGCTAAACAACTTACAAAATTCTCCAGATTACAGGGCCTTCGTTATTAGGTTAAACACTAAATAAATCAGATTTAGTTTTTTCATCAGGAGTGTTAGTAATGCCTTTTTTCTATTGCTTTTTTTGGGGAGGAAAAACCGTTGGGAAAAACACTCACTTCAGATTACAGGGCCTAAAATGGCTAATTGAATGAGTTATAAACAAATCACATCAGAGCATTACAGGGCCTTCTAATTTGATAATTTTTTTTTTCATAAAACCTACAACTCACTTCAGAAATTACAAGCCAATGGCCTTCTTAAATGATAAACACTCACTTCAGATTACAGGGCCTCCTATGATAAACACTCACTTCAGATTACAGGGCCTTCTATGATAAACACTCACTTCAGATTACAGGGCCTCCTATGATAAACACTCACTTCAGATTACAGGGCCTCCTATGATAAACACTCACTTCAGATTACAGACGGCCTCTAAACTAGAGATTGTTTTTCAAAAACACTCACTTCCCCAGACCTTACCTTTGAGTTAGGGCCCCCAATGATAATACACTCACTTCAGATTACAGGGCCTTCTATGTCAATAAACCAATCACTTCAGATTACAGGGCCTTCTATGATAAACACTCACTTCAGATTGCCACAGTAGGTCATCAGCTCTATAAGACCAATCATCCTATGAAGTTTAGGGCCTGTATGATAAACGGAACTCACTTTCAGATTACCAAGGGTTGACCTTACTTTAACTACTGACCCCAAAAACAATAGGGATCTCCTTAGATTACAGGAAGCCTAATCTATGATAAACGGAACTCACTTCAGATTGCAGGGCCTTCCCCAGTTATGATCCGGAAACACTCAATTCAGATTACAGGGCCTTGACTATGATAAACACATCATCTCTCTATAAGACCAATTACCTAGGAAGCCTTCTATGACTAAAGGAACTCAGTTCACGAGAATTACAGGGCCTTACTTATGACCCAAAACACTCACTTCAGATTACAGGGCCTGCTATGATCAAACGGAACTCTAGTTCATCGAATTACAGGGCCTTCTATGATAAACACTCACTTCAGATTGCAGGGTCTTCTATGATAAACACTCACTTCAGATTACAGGGCCTTCTATGATAAACACTCACCTCAGATTACAGACAGAGCCTACTATAATAAACACTCACCTTAGATGACAGGGCCTCAGCTGCAAATGTTTTCAAATCCTCAATGGTCCTTTTGTTTCCATATTTTATTCCCACTTTACTCTTGTGGAACCATTTCACAGTGGGGTAACCTCTCACAAGATGCTCTCCACAAAGGCCAGTTTCCTTGGTACAATCAACCTGAGAATATTCACAATAAAACATAGCACAAGGTTACTACTTACTAGTATGATAAATTTGATAAAGATAGCAGGCCATTTACTCTCAAACACTTCCAATTTTCCCTGCCATCATTACAAACACTCAGGCTTGTTGCTTTTACAGTGGCAATGGTGTGTGGACAGCAACACAAAGAAGACACACGCTCACTGTGAGGGTTGCCTGTAAAACTGCTGTAACTTATATAAAATAAAGGACTTCCAACAGTTTTGTGGGCGACCAATTAAATGGTAAATTAGCACATCCTCTCCAAAATGTAACAAATGATATTTCTCTTGATGATATTACCTTCATAACTTTTTTTATTGGTCAGCTCTGAAGGTGAGTTCATTTGTAGCTGACCTGACGCCAGCATCCAGAGATTGGTCCAACAGTTCAGTGTTCACAGACAGGGGTGTAGATATCTTCTCTAGTTGGTGGTAAATTGTTCAGAGTAAGCAACGTAATTTTTGTAGTTCTTTGATGGAGACAATGCAAATTAACAAATGTAGCCGAGCAGAAGAGTATTTTTACCGCCTTCTGGCTCTCACTGACACATCTGCACAGATTTTGTTATTATTAACACACTATAATTTATTAAAGATGGTGTAATTAATATTAGTAACACAACTTTAAGATACCTTTCCAACTGTAAACTGACGATTTTCCACATTGTTTTCTTTTGCAAAATCATCCCAGGTAGGTGCCAGTCTTTTACAATGTCCACACCTGTAAGTCATACACAGAGCATTATTAGCATACATCATACTAATTCTTTGTAGCCGTAAGCCAGACACTGTGAAAACATTCCTATTCCTTAGGTTCTTATGCTATTCTGACAGAAATGATTTTAGTTGACCCCAAAACTTTTGGAACCAAGTCCCTACCGCTTTATACCTGGATTTGAGTTATGTCGGCGCGCGTTATAATGAGGTTGCAGTGTAGTAGTCAAACTCACTTCCAATTAAAGTTATATTACCATTCAAACTCGTAGTCATAATTTCAAGGAAAACATTAATCAATGACTTGTACTCTTAATACAATGAGCATAGATGTAGTTGTAACCAATATAATAGTTCTATTCCCACTAAATATCATGTAAGAATGGTAGTGGTCGAATGGTAATGTACATTTTGATTTGATTCATGCTTTTTGTAGATACTACACAGGGACTTTCTTCCTGTTGTAGAAAGCCTCAGGCACAAAATATTATATACGTGAACTTTGTTTTATGCTGTCTTATTTGTCAGTTGTGCTAGTTTTGAACATTCAAATAGTGCCAACTACATGATTTTTGTCCTTTACCTCTGCAGCTATTTTGTCTTGAATCGGCCCTGACTTACACTATCTAGTGCAAAAATTTGGAAAGTTTGAATTTTTGGCATTTACAAATTAATAAACATTTGTGAGTCCTTTAGACCTCAGTGGTTAGAGCACTAGACACAAGAAATGAAGGTCGTTGGTTCGAACGGATAGCCAATGGCTAGGGCATGCAGAGGTTACAGAGAGGGGAAGGGAAAAGTGAGAGGGAGGGGAAAGGAGATAAGGCAGACCTAAAAAAAAATAATAAAATAAAAATTAAAATTAACAAACATTTTAAAAGTAATGAATTTTAATTAAGTTAATTTACATACTTTCAATACACAGCCTGTCAACTTTAAGAACACAATCATGTACATGATGTAGGTTATAAATACAACTCTACATACTTGCTCAAATTTGAAAGGTTTCATTCAGAATTTCTATTACTCAATCAGTGGTGTCACAAGGTTTGTTATTCGTTCTAAACCCTCGGCCTTAATTGTTCGTTTTGTCCTCGTGTGTTTGCTTTGTATGCTAGTGTGTGTTGGTAGTGTATATGTGTGTGTGTGTACATGATTGTGTGTGTGTGTCGTGTGTGTGTGCGTGTGTGTGTGTGTGTGTGTTGGTGGTGTGCACTTCTGGGTGCTGTGGGGTTCGTTTTGGGGAGGCTGCGTTTTTGGTACGTGGCATTCCCTGTTTGATATTATTTTTGTTTTTTTGTTGCAAAATATTTTACAACTGAATGAGTTATTTTGTCATCATGACTGGCAATATTTTTCATACCTACAACAACTGACAAATTATATGTCAATCGGAGAATAAAATAATACCAGTCCTGTCCGTAAGACAGCAAGCTTGACTAATATCAATGCTTGCTAATAGAATAAAACTTTATTAATTAGTAAATTTGTAGCAAAACAAAATTCTGTTGACTCTCTAAAAGTCTTAGTATAATCTAGAGAGTGTAATTAACATGATTAATCATAAATTTAGTCAAACACTATCTATGGTTACTTAATTCTTTGATACCCCTTCACACTATTGCTAAGTTTCAAGTAACTTCCATAAGTGGTTACTGAAGTATGTGCCTGCACACAGAACTTCAACAAAACTTTCTCAGTTCAACAAGAGCTATAATTTGTAGTAAATTCAGTCAGGAGTTATCTAACTTAATTTTTTTTATATATCCCTGAATACTACTCAGGTAAGTTTCAAATAACTCCCATTTATAAGTGGTTTCTGTGTGCATGATACTAGTACCTTTAAAAAAGTAATTTTCGAAGTCAAACACGGGACATAATTCGAATTAAATTCATACAAGAGTTATCTAACTTGACAGTCTGAAACCCCTTAAGACATTAATGAAGTTTCAAATCAATATTATAATTGGTTGCCAAGATATGTCCAGGATGGTAGATCTACCTTGCAATAAAACTTCAACCAAATTTTCAAAGTCAAACAAGGGGCATAATTCAAATTAAATTCATACAAGAATTATTTCACTTGACAGTCTGACAACTCTAAAGATATTAATGAAGTTTCAAATCAATAATTATCATTCATAAGTAGTTAATACTGAGATACGTCCTAGTACCTTGCATGCAAAACTTTAACAAAATATTCTAAAACATTCAAGGGCCATAATTTGAATAAAATTCCTACAAGAGTTATCAAACTTGACAGTCTGACAACCCTAAAGACTGTAATGAAGTTTCAAATCAATATCATAAGTGTTTACCGAGATATGTCCATGATAGTACCTTGCATGCAAAACTTTAATCAAACATGTCAAAGCTGTAACGCCAACACCGAGGAACAAGTGACTGCAATAGCCCTCCTTATTCTTCAAATAGTTGAGCTTAAAACACTGACCAACAGTCTTCACATTAATGTTGTCAACCTGGTTGCCCATTTGGGCAAACAACTCCCAAGACTTCATTTTTGTCGCAGTGACAGCCCGTTCATTTGGAAAAAACTTGCCTGTGATCATGATTGTATCAATAAAAAAGTCTTACATTTGTCAATTAATGACAAACAATTCATTTCACTAATCTTTTAACAGTCTTGGATTTACATTTAAATCTGATCAACACTATACCAGAGACATGTATTGTTCTATGCATCTGACAATACTTACCATGGAGCATAAAACATTACAAAAAGTATCTCTTCTTTAGCAATTGCTTCATCAAATAATTCCTTGGTATATGTAACAGCATTTTCTCCATGATCTTCTGATGAGACTAGACCAGTGAAACAAATGAGTAAAACCCATCCAAAAGTGTATTTCCCCATGACAACAACTAGAAGGTTTTTAGCCGGTTAACTTTGAGTGAACACGAAAGTAACGTGTACAAATTGTCTTTGACGGGGGTAATAACAAACGTTATCCAAATGATAGAGAATATGTACTCGATTTTTCTAATGTCTACAACGAACAGGGAACAAAATTCAAATGTCTTCACCGATGTGAACAAGATATCTAAAACTGCGAGGTCCGTAAACAGTCGCCACATAGATACAATAGCTCTTAAAATCATTGGAAGAATAAAAGTATATATCTATCTATGTAACTATTTCACCACGCTTGTTTAAATTACAAAATTAAAATAAGTAAATATTTAATAACCCATGTATTTTTTTACAGTAACTCATAGTTAAATTAGATTTTATCTACATTAGACTTAATTGTTACCTAGACATAAGTGACGGGTACCATGTCTAGTTTTGCATGTCATCAGTCTGTTCTCGTTAATTGATTTTAATGAAGTTGTTGCCCTTGATTGATAAAATGTTTCGATGTTTACGCAATTTCCGCTATTCTCGGCTTCGCCGTGACGTCATACGTACGTAGACTCCTATGCAAGTTACTTATAATTTAAATTTATTTCAAACGAAACAAAAAGCTTTTAACAACATAGAATTATTATAAAAACAATCTGATAGTTACAAGCTAATGGTAGATCGTCGTCTTTTTTTCATTTCTACTCTTGGTTATTGTACATGTAAAGATTAAAGATGCATAGACCCCAGCGATGACAGCCGAGGAATCACCTTTCCCGAATATACATAATTTATCAGTACCCGGGAAGCCGAGAATACGACTTAGTGACAGTCATTCAAGTAATCGATATGAGATCTAGTTATGCACTTTAACAATATGTTCCGTTTGGTGAGTTTTCGCGAAGTTGTTGCCTTTCATTTCTCAATACTAGATGTTATTGTAAAGTTCAAAGCGTGGAGGGGGATTCGGATAAAGGCTTGTTGGCCATAGCTTTAACAGGTTGTGATAACAGGTTTTGCCAAACTGACTAGCTTTGATACTATTCCCATCAGCCATGGCCGCTTTTAAAACAAACTACTGATCTTCTTTTCTTCTTCCGGTAATATGCAGAGCCGTCTCTGGAGTAGCCTAACTAATTATGCACAAGGGCTTTTTGCTATATACACTTAACAACTTTTCCAACGCTACCAGTAGCCTTTTTTGATTATCTAACTTTTAACATGTGTAATATTAACTAAATTAAATTATATATCTATAAGCTTAAATGTGATTGTACTTATGTGATAATCTAAATTATTCTTAACTTATTGAAAATGTACTTATTGTGTAGATAAAAAATCTGAATGAATTGATCTATGCTTTGATCAACATATTCATAATCCGACTATACCTTTTTAAACCTCATTGTATACATGTAATTTTATTTCACAGCTATTTTACTTGTGTTGATCTTATACACCTGTTAAAAATTGTCGGTTATAAAAGCTCTACAGAGCTTATGTTCACATGTTATTATGTCTTGCCGACTTAAAATAAACCTTATCTTATCTTATCTTTTCGCAATAACTTTAAAACTACACAACTAAATGAGGTGAATTTTTTTAGGGCAATTAGAGTAATATATAAGACATTGTTTGGATAACAACAAAATTATTGTGCAAATTAAAGATTTAATAAATAATTTGATACAACCCCTATTTTTCAAATTCGCAAATTTTGCCAATAATTAAAATTTGTAAAAACGCGTAAAAAACGTTTTATTTGTAAAAATCTATCGAATTCTGTCATTTTAAATACCAATGATCTTGTTGAACAGTTATCAACTTTTACTATAAAAAAGAATATTTTATTATATTTACTTTGTTGACAAACTACTAGTACATGGCGCGACAGTTTCGTAATAAGTCATTTGGCAGGTTGTTTTTTTCAGAAATTGGTTGGTGATATTGGCGAACACAAAAACTGCTGGTGTAATAATTTATAAGCATTTTAATCTTGAAAGTTTCACAAGAGAATCTATAAACCCATTTGCATTCTTCATTTATGGAATAATTAGGACATGTGCTTGAGTTAGGAGCCTTTCTAGCTGCAATAGTGGTGAACATTCTACCAATATTTTTTACAATTTGTCATTTTTAATCAACTGGGTTTAGTTAGTAATCATTAAGACGAATATTAAACATACATACATTTTAAATCCATTAAATTTGGTATTGGTTTCAATCTTAGAAACTTTAAAGTAACCCAGTTGGCATTAACTCGCTAGTTTAATCTGGGTCCTAATGTAATGTTATATTAGGACCCAGTTTTAATCAACTGAATTCAGTTGCTAACTTTGCGAATTTGTAAACGTGGGGTGAAAAGAGTATAATTTCAAATGTATTAAACAACTTCTTAAAACGTACCATTAAAGTTGTCATTTAACTTATTTAACTAATTGCTTACACTTAGTACAATTTACACATATCATCATGATGGAGAGTGTGATAATCCAATCAATGAGAAACGCGTGCTGTTTAAGTAAACACCATCATAAAAGGTGTTAAGATACAGTGTTTACAATCGTCAAAAGATTGATATTTTTGGAAACTGCAAATAATAAACTTTCAAATGATATTAAAATGATTTAGTTTTATTAAGAATTCAGGAATTAACACGCACGGCCGTATCAAAGACCCATATATTTGGCCGTATTTTACAACCGCATAACACCGAAACATATTTAATTGCAAAACGTAACAAAGTTTGTTCTCCTGTAATTCTTTTGTTATTTGAACGATGTTTATATATTTACCATGTTTATAAACTGCAGAGTGTATACTATCATATGATACCAAATTCAATATGTTTTATTACGTATTCAAAGAAGTAATAGGTACGGCCGTATTTTACTGCTGCAAACACCGAGACATATTTAATTGCAAAATGTATCAAAGTTTGTACTCCTGTAACTGTTTTGTTTTTTGAACGAGTTTTATATATTTACCATGTTTATAAACTGCAGAGTGCATACTTTCATATGATACCAAAATCAATATGTTTTATTACGTATTTTAAGAAATAATAGGTACGGCCATGGTTTTCATTCATAAAAATGCAGTTAAATATGCCCGAAATATAGACCCATATTGAATCCAAGTTTCTATCAAGATTTTACTTTTAAATCTTTTTATTTTTACACATTCATAAAGTTCATAATTCCAGCTTTCATTTGATACCAAATATTTAAAAATTCATCAAAAAATAAAGAAAATAAAGGTGTGCGGCCGTATTTTCCAATATATTCTTTACTTGGTATATTGGACGGCCGGATAATACACTTTTCTCCTGGAATGTCTATGAGGCCGTGGATGATAATGAAATTCCTACCAACTGGTTTAAAATTTAACTGAGGCGAGCTAGATTATTTAATTCGAATTGAAATAATACTTGACATGTCATGGAAAGCGAAAATCCTGTCTATTGAGGTAATGACGTAACGTCACAATCACGCTATAAAGTGCGCGGGTATTTGCGCGGACGTTGTATTCATCTATCGGATAATATCACTCAAATAAATTGATTTTTTCGTATAAAATAATCGAAGTATTTCGCTGACTGAACCAGGACAGCTTTTGATATCATTCATGGATCAAATAACCTGAAGGTGAGTACGGATATAGACAGTTCATGTGTAAATATCGATTAGAATTATTCCCCTTGTAGCAATTAGTCATACATGTGTAGTTCTCATTTCCGGATAAAAGTTTGGAAGTAAATTTTGTCAAAGGTTACGATAGATAGCAACGGGTTACACTGAATACCGGAATCGACTTTTTACCGGATTTTACCAAAATCGGTTTTCGACTACCGGAATCTACTTAAAACAGTCGTTCTATTTACTTAATTGTATAACATATATATACAAATTATATAATTTATGATATTTGACTCGTTTGCAAAGTTTTAGAAAATAATATTAGTCAAACATGACTTTGTGAGGTTTTTTGTTTCAAGTTGTTATTATGTTACGAATCGGTGTTGATAAGATTTGCGAACATGTGCGAATCACAATAACACCTTTAATATAAACATCTAGTTGATGGAGCATACTTTTAACGAAGGTGTACATTTGAGAAAAAATAAATCAATGAAATTATATTTTTTACGGGTCATAAGCTAATACAGCATCCGGAGGGAAATGAATAGAAAAAAGTGTTTTATTCTTTAAAATTCATTCACAAAAAATACAATTTTCAATAAAACAGATACCATATAACACATCATACACATCAATCATCAATAGATAGTAAGCTCTGTATCAGATACAAACATATACAGGTATGCTTGACTATTCGAAGTGGTTGCCGCACAAGGGAAGGTGTGGGGATTAGAAGATAAATTGTAATTGTATATATGCTAAGTGTCACTAAGATTTGAACTGAAGTTGCAAACATAATTATAACAAGAAAACAAATATCCTTTTGTCGAGATGAAAACAAGAAAGATTAGCATTCAATCTTACTTGTACTTTTGTACTGGACAAGTGAACATATTAAAGAATAAAAACACATTATTGAGTACCAATTTCAGTTATGTATAGATGTGCCATTAGATTGGACCCAACCTAAATTCAAACACTTAAAAAGTTTCTGAGAGTTTTTCATTTGATCCACTTGATATCTGGGATTTAAATACAAATGAAAAAATACAGCAATTTACTAGTAATATCTTGCTAGTCACAGTGAAACATTACTTTTGCTTGGTAAATAACATTAGACCATTAAATTTTAAGCGTACATTAATGTATTTCTTGTATGTATTTAAACTATTGAACAAAACCGAAACAGGAAGAAAAATGTTCAATGATGTTATTGCGGAAACGGCAAACTCTATTGTGTTAGACAAGTAGTTTCAAATGTATTTGTTGTATGTATTTAAACTATTGAACAAAACCGAAACAGGAAGAAAAATGTTCAATGATGTTATTGCGGAAACGGCAAACTCTATTGTGTTAGACAAGTAGTTTCAAATGTATTTGTTGTATGTATTTAAACTATTGAACAAAACCGAAACAGGAAGAAAAATGTTCAATGATGTTATTGCGGAAACGGCAAACTCTATTGTGTTAGACAAGTAGTTTTAAGTGTTTCTGAAAATCGGGGAAGAGAGTTAAGCATTTTCACTCCAAACTTAAGTTAGTTCAGGAAATCACTCTTAAAATTAATTGTAAAATTAATTAGACATTCATGTAACATCGTATATAAAGACATATTAAGAGGTTCAAGATGACCACCTCGCCTCATTTGCGTCAACCTTGAACTCTATCAACAGGAGACTGTTTATGTTAACCATACAAAGTCATATTGTTCTTGGAGCACTTGGGATACAAAATAATTTGTAGCTCTTAATATATATTACCAAGACAAATGTCTTACCGCCGAAAATGACCGTTGTTTGTACGAAATACATTCCTAACGTAACTTAATCGAAATTACATGCTACACCTGTAGCGCAGTATTTTTTTCATGATATTGCAAAAAAATAAGAATCTCTTTCTGGCAACGCTGTCTAGTTAAAAAGCGACAAAAATATGAAAGAAAGGTAAATAAAGTGAATTAATTATTCTATATTGGAGTATTTAAAGCGAAACTGGGACGTTAACTATACATATATATATAATAGGGCCACTGTTTTTTTATTCTACGTTTCACAAACTCGCCGATCAGAGGACAATCACATTTTGGTGCAATTGTTGTAAAATCTGATCTATGATTGTTGACAAAAATATTTTGCTTAACGAATACTACAATTTTACTCAAACATTCGGCTTATTACTATTTTCTAAAACATATTTTGAAAGAATGCCTATTGTATCATGTTCTTTATTTTGAATGAATTCATCAAAAACAGTTGAAATTAAGTGAAATTCAGGTTTTACTTGATTAACTACTTTTGTTAAGATATGGATCTTAAATCATAGATAATTTTTTGTTTGGCATATTAAGAACATGGAGGATTGTTATCAAGGATTCAGTTATACTTTGTTAGCTATTACTGCCATAAAAAGTTACAGTCAGAAGCTTTTTTTTGGAAAACGAGCAAATTTTTCAGTTTTTTCATATTTTTGTCACCATGGCAACCATTTATGTGTATCAATTTCTAAAGGAATTGATAGAAAGTATTAGTGGGTCATTTCATTGCATGAATGTTGATAAAAGTAGTTGCTATATTTTGAAAGTATGGCTGTTGTATCATGTGTTTTATTGTGAGTGAAATCGAAAAAAATAATTGAAATTTAGTGAAATTCTAACTTTGGTGGCTGCTTTTAATTATGATTGTAAGGTTTTGCTTATACAATAAACACTGATAAGAATTTTAGAAAATGACACTTAAAATCATAACATTCATTTGTTTAAATTTTTATGGTCAGACAATGCATAACTTATCATTAAAAACAACAGAAATGCCACCAAATAGTAAATTTTTATTCATTTTCTGTTGCCATGGTAACCATTTTTCCTTGACAAATGTTTGTTTCTTTTTACGTAAAACAGCATGTTTTTGTTGAACTATTTTGTGTGTTTCATGAAATAAAACATGAAATACACATACTTTCATTGTGTTGTTTTATTAATATGTTCATCTCCTTCCAATTATGGGTCTTGACAGCAAAATTAAGGCATTTGCAACAAACAGTGGGTGTTTTAAAATTCTTGAAATACCCAAAAAGAAAGGGCGAATGAAACTGAAACTTATGTGGTAATATTTCTAAGATACTGTTCTATTAGAAAATGTAAAAACGTGAAAATGTGAGTTTTCCTCAATAAGCAGTGTTTTCGCTTTCCATGACACTTGTAGTTTTAATCTATCTGTTTACAATATGCCGCATTAACAAATTAATTTCACAATAAATCAAATATATTGGTACCCGGCTTGAAATTTATTTCGGTACCATTCCAATCGGAAATCGTTCTTTCGTATCCGTTGCGCAAGGAAAGTGTACTGTTCTCATAAGAGCTAAGGCCAATCTCGGCGACATACACTGTAACATAGTATCCGTCAACTTCCTAGACTAAGAAATAGATCATGGCTTCCAACGATGAACTTGCTTGTGTATATGCGGCCCTTATCCTGGCAGATGATCAAGTAACTGTTACGGTAAGTGGTAAACACGAGGTTGAAAATCTTCAAAAACGACAAAGCCATTTATTAGTTTATATGAAATTGGGCAAAGCCTAGAGGGAAAGCCTTTGTAGTCGGTAATATTAAATAAAAGTGGTGTGAAGACCTAAGTTTGTGCTGTTCGATCCCAAGTGTGTCCGGAAGTGGAGAGCTCTAATTAAGAACGCAGTGTACCCAAGTTTTCACCACATGGCAGCTATCTTGCGGATGAGACAGTTTTTACATGACCATTCATTCACGAGAAGCTTTGAAGAATTAGAAAGATTCAAAGATCTCTGTGGCAAATGGTCAAACTGTTCCACTTGAGGTCATGAGGAAAATTATTTATAAAATGACCATGGATGTGCTTTTTGGCGCAAATACTTTAATGGTTTGGTCCGCCATACTATTATACTATTTGTTGTTGTTATTCAATCAATCTTATTGACACAAATGATGTAGATTTGAAAAATTTATAATTTTATTGGCAACATTAGTTGAAGATCGAAGTAAATGTAGAAAACAGAAAAGCTTGTCCATGCTTCTCCAAAACCTCCTGCTGGATTTTCATTAAACTTTGCAGGGAGCATCAGTATGAAGTCCAGTTGTGCATATTATGTGTTTGGGATCACTACCTCGAAGGTCAATGTCATAGGAACCTGAAAAAATATAATATTGTCTGAGCTTCATCTCCAATACCCCTTGCTGTATTTTTCAGGCAGACAAGATCCAGACAATCCTGAAATCTGCGGGTGTATCTGTGGAGCCTTACTGGCCAGGTAGGTGTTAACTCGTTAAATAAAATCATAATATTTTAAATAGATCAACATTAAATCACGTTACAATTCACCTGTCATTGAAGAAATATTACCAAAATGGTGATCCAGTTGCAAAACATATCAGAAATGGCAAACATGTTGAAATCTGTTAAAATTTTAAGCCACAATAATGGTCAATAGATAATCAGTTCAGGTAATCCATTCACCAGATTTTCATAAATTGAGGATCTTGTTCTGTTTCAGGATTATTTGCTCGTGCTTTAGAGGGTGTCAACGTGAAGGAGTTGATCACTAACATTGGTAGCTCTGCAGGAGCCGCTCCAGCTGGCGGTGCTGCCCCAGCTGCTGCTGGTGCTGCTGAGGAGAAAAAAGGTAAAGAAGAAGACTTTAGTATCAGTAAATGTTTATCTGAATTGCTCTTCCAGTTTTAGCTTGTGTGCACAATTACAAGGAGACACATTTATTTGTTTCTAATTGCTGTTACAGCTAAAATTTGCTGCTAATTTCAAATTTTTGTAGCCACTTTGAGTGACGGGTAAGCCCAGAGACTGTGTTGTAAACTACTTGTTTGTATTAGGCAATGCAGCTCTTAAGATTGCCTGTGTTTTCTATTTTCAGAAGAAAAGAAGGAAGAGAAGAAAGAAGAGTCCGAGGAGTCTGATGATGATATGGGCTTTGGTACGTAGAATGTATCCTTGCATGTATAAATTACACGTAACTGTATACATTGTTTGACCGATACCACTATAGTAATTCTGGACTCCCTGGACATGTATATGAGTTATGGTGTCCCGTGAACTGGTGTGTTAACTGTCTGAAACCTGCCTCCATGATCCAAGTGGATAAGTTGTCTGCCTTGACATAGCTGTCTTAATCAGTTATTGATTAAGAGTCTAAAAGGCTTTGTGTGAGAAAGTTGGCAGTTCCTTACAGAGGACGAGGGTCTAGTACAGGTCATGCCCAGTGCCCAAGAATGGTAGTTGTTTGATTGGTTAGGTACAATGCCAACTTGTACAAGCATCTTGTGTCTGAATACCGCCAAAACTAGACTCAAACACCAAAATAGAATAATGTGATAGCTTGCAAAGATTTTTAAACAGACGCTATTATGGAACTGAAGTCTGTGAAATTTGAGTTCATTTTACACAATCGGCAAACTTACTGAATAGTGAAAAGTTAAATTGTTGAGTCACATAAGAAACCTGTACATTATGTAATGTAATATTTGACATGCATTTAAACAATTGGAAGATAAAACTTGTACAGTGAACATAGGGAAACAGGGAAACCCTGCCTCTTGTGTCTTTTAAATAATGTTCATCAAAATACTGCTTTTGGAGTGTAGATAACGATTCTGTAATTTTGAGTTTTAGTAAACTTGAGAGGATACAAGATTAATTGCTTTTGTTTCTTACTTTACGTCTTTTTTTCAGGTCTGTTCGACTAGATGTTACAGAGAGCTGTTATGACATGTAACACATTAAAGCAAGAAAAAAATTGAAAAATTAAACAGAATACTTGTTTTTCATGTTTTTCGCTCTACTGGACTTGTGCGATGTTGGTTTGTCCCTCTGTCTGTGCGTTAACTTCTACAAGTCACAATTTTCATTTGACTTTTATGAAACTTTCTCAGACTATTGCCTGCAACCTGTAGATGATCTGTATAGAAATTGAGCTTTGCTGTGCGGAAATCAATCGTGCTACAGACGATCATTGTAAAATATTGATAACACTCTACAGGTGACATTTTCCAATTGATTTCTATAAAACTTGCTCGGAAGGTTGCCTACAACCTGTAGATAATCTCTATAGAAATGAGCCACGCTGTGTGAAAACCGTGCTACAGTTGATTATTGTCAAGCCTGGATAACACTCCACAGTTAGAACAGCTCAGTCAGTCCAGTAGAGCAAAACTGGGCCTCTTATTTGAAGTTACCATCAGTATAATTATAGGCTTCCCTTAAGGTCACATTTTCGAACAGATTTTTATAAACATGCTTGCAAGGTTGCCTGTTTTATGCAGCTGATAGAAATTGAGCAATACTATGCAAAACCAACCATGCTACAGTCAGTTATTGTAAAACCTTCACAACACTACAGGTCACATTTTCCAAATGAACTGAATTATCAGTTTTGACAAGGCGTGACCCAGTTTTGAACCTGACCTTGGGATCAAGACAAACATCCTGATCAATTGTCATGATGGAGTACAAAATATGGCCTCAAGGGTGTTCAAAGGGTTTTCAATGATTTGACCTGGAGGCCTAGTTTTTAATTCTATGTGACTTAGTTTGGAACTTGACCTAGCTGACCTTGAGAACATTAATATTTACATTCTGGCTAATGTTCAAGGTAATATGGTAAATAATGTGGCTTCTCAAGTGTTCACGAGCCTTTTCTATGATTTGACCTGGTGACTTAGTTTTGATCCCATGTGACCCAGTTTCCAACAGGGCGGAGATATTACATGTATTACAGTAAGACAAACATCCTGACCAATTTTCATGATTGTAGCCTCTAGTGTTCAAAAAGTGTGGACCAACAGAGCTTACGGTTCTAGGCACTGAACTTCCCCTCATTGTGCATTGCTGCGAGTCTCTCTGTTGTACACCATATACGAGTGTAAAGCTTATGTCAGCCGATTGCCACACAGAGGTACATGCTGATCATGATCTACACTGGTCCCAAATACAGACTGAGTTGCCTTCAACAGGTACACAATACACGAGTGCAAAGCTTATGTCAGATACTTTTAGAGTTATGCTCCAGACAAAGAAGTGGGTACAGAAAGCATGGTTCGCACAGGCCTTGAAAAGTACTTGAATTTGATGCAAAGTCCTTGAAAAGTACTTGAATTCTGTGCTGAAAAAAAGTCCTTGAAAAGTCCTTGAAAAGTACTTGAATTTGAAAAAAAACTAGTGAATTTCTTTAAAAAGTCATTGAATTGGTATGTTCCGCGTAAAAAACCTCCAAAATAATTGTAGCATGCCTTAAAATGACGAGAAAACAGTCTTATTTTTTCTGTATGAGTCTATCGAACCTACTGCATGTGATGTATCAACTACGCACGGTTCGGGAATTTAGACACGCTTGCTTCCGGGTGATTTCCCTTTACCAAAAGTCATGGTCGCGGAAAAATTGTGAAATTTAGCCGAAATAAGTGCATTTTCTCATCAACATTGCTCACGAATGATAGTTATACGCATGGAAAAAGGATTTTTATGGGAACAAACACAAATGTACTTGCGTTGTGTTGGATTAACTTATAGACACAGCGCATTATGGGCGAAAGTGCGTTGAAACTTGAAGAGTCGTCAACGAGAAGAAAAGCATTTATAAACAAAATCAGACACATTAACGTTCCAATGAGTCAATACAGTCGTTCCTCGTGACAAAAATCCGGATTTGAATAAGAAGTATATATTGAGATTATCAACATGTATTTTGCTTGATATTAATTTGAATAGCAAAGATACATATTACATTGTGTTCCAAATATGATTTAAGGTGACATTTGACTATATATCCCGACATAAAGTCAGATTTTGCGCATCATTTTAGTCCTTGAAAATTAGAAAAAATCCTTGAAAAGTCCTTGAAAAGTACTTGAATTTTGTCTCAGAACTTCTGTATGAACCATGGAAAGATTTCTATATGCTGGCTGAAGTTCCTTTGGAGGCATAAAAAATGAGGCAGTTTCTGGTCTCTAAGCAACTTTTAATGTCGACCTCAAACATTTATAAGAAAATGATCAAAAGGACCGTTTTCAAGTGTTTTTACAGCAAAAAAGGCAACCTAAAAAACCACACCAACCAACCTTGATTTTTGGGGATGGAGACAAAAGAACTACTTCTTGTAGTCTCAACTATGATGCATTTGATTGTAGGTTGTAGTTGGGTCCTTTTAGCAATGACCTTGACCTTTGAGGTTATAAAAACTACTTCACACATGACATCCTCGATGAGTGAAAGATATTTGCAACATTGGTACACAAGAATGTAAAATCCTACACAGTCCTGGCAACCGCGACAGGAGTGACATTATTTGGATGTGAAACACTACACTGCCGTCATGAGTATAAAGTTAGTGGCAATAAGAGGTGATGACCGTGACGGAGCCTCAATGTTTTCCCACATGCCACCTTGTAATAACAACTAGCGACCAAGTTTTCAGACAGATAAGAAAGTCCAAAGTCAGACACAAAGGCAAGCAACTAACCCATATAACCATCAATACATTGTTGCTGAGGAACATAATGAAATCTATATGCTGCTCACTAGCTGTCTGCTTCCCTCTAGCTGTCACTGCCCACTAGCTGTCTGCTGATCACTACCTGTCACTGCGCACTAGCTGTCTGCTGATCACTAGCTGTCACTGCTCACTAGCTGTCTGCTGATCACTAGCCTGCTCACTACCTGTCACTGCTCACTAGCTGTCTGCTTATCACTACCTGTCTGCTGATCACTAGCTGTCTGCTGATCACTAACTGTCTGCTGATCACTAGCTGTCTGCTGATCACTAACTGTCACTGCTCACTAGCTGTCACTGCTCATTACCTGTCTGCTTATCACTAGCTGTCACTGTTCACTAGCTGTCTGCTTATCACTAGATGTCTGCTGATCACCGTTTGCAATTAAGGGAGGAGGAATGGTTACAATTAGGGGTATCACTTTTAGGGAATTTGGTAAATGTGTACACGTCTATCACTAAACGAAACAGATTCGTTTACACGTTGTTTACATCAGTTTCAGTAAATCATCATACATGCCGTGTTCAAAACAATATTCTTTGAAGTAAAAAATGTTACATACCTGTTTAAATATGTCTGCCGTTTTAGATACGTAATCATTTAGCTATGTAGACGTCCAGATCGCCCCGATACATGAATACAAATTCAGCGACCATATATAATACATATATTTTCAATCATGTGTCTTATATAAGTTATAATACGTAGTCCGGTTCAATAATAAGGTAGATGTTATTAACTAAGCTGGTGTATGTGTTATTTTACGTGTAAACGGATACTCAAGTTACTAAACGTTTAGCCAACTAATCGAAACGCTTCCGTGTAAACGCGACACCCCTAGTTACAATACATCACAAACTTTTACCAGGAATGAATCAATTTTATTGGCGCTATTATGTACACAAATACAAATAAATGCTATGTTATACAACGGATTTCATTTTCCATGATTATGCACAAATAGTAATAACAAGAGCTGTCAGTAGGACAGCGCGCTCGACTTTTTTAGTGCTTGCCTATAAAACAAAACTTTGACAGTTAAGGGCACACAAGACTTTAACTAGGAATTTCTAAGTACAAATCAAGAAACATTTTCACAGAGTTATCTTCTCTTGCTTACAGATAGGTCTCATGATGGTACATAAGAACTCCAACTTCCAAAGTAATATCTCAAATGGTTAAGTCAACAAGTGGACAAGAATGAAAATTTTAACTGAGTTTCTAAGTCAAAAAGGGCCATAATTCAAATAAAATCCTTGACAGAATTACCATCTCCGCCCATGTTTTGGGACCATGATGGTAAACAAGTATTACAACTTTCAAATTAATATCTCAAACAGTTCAGTCAAAAAGTGGACTGGTACTAAAAACTTAACCAAGATTCTAAGTCGATAAAAGGCCTTAATTTTTAAAACAAATCCCTGACAGAGTTACCTTCTCTGCGTACAGATGGGGGTAATGATGTGAAATAGCATTAAAAGTTTCAAAGCAATATCTCAAAGGGTTAAGGCAATAAGTGGATTTTACCCATATTCAATGTATTTTCTAAGAAAAAAGGGGCATAATTCTGTCAAAAACCTTGACAGAGTTATGTCCTCTTGTCTGTTGATGAAGGTCATGATGGTAAACAAGTATGGTTAGTTTCAAAGCAATACCTCCTATGGTTTTGAAATAAAAGTGAGGTGGTACGAAAAACTTAACCAAGCTCAATACACTTTTTAAGTAAAAAAAGGGCCATAATTCTGTCAAAAACCTTGACAGAGTTATGTACTCTTGTCTGTAGATGGAGGTTATGATGGTAAACAAGTATGGTAAGTTTCAAAGCCATACCTCTAATACTTCGAAATAAAGTGGGGTGGTACGAAAAACTTAACCAAGGTGTGACGCCAACGCCGACGCCGGGGCGAGTAGGATAGCTCCCCTTTTCATAGAAAAGTCGAGCTAAAAATGCAACTTTAAAAGAAACTACCAGTACATCAAATGTTTGGTATATAAAGACACCAGACTATGTTATAATACAAATTTAACTTGAAGCTGGCTATGGAAACACCTATACATTATTAACAAGTAAGTTTAGTACTGCAAGCAATACATTTGTCCCCTTCCAGTTGAAAGCATTTGTTTACAGGAAGACAAAATCTCGATTTTTTTTCTCAGATTTTTCTATATAAAAGGAGAAAATTTAAAAGATTGGCATGGATAAATTATGGTTCTTTGATATCACAAATCCACTCAATGTCTTCTATCTTTGTACTCAATTTGAATAAATTCCCTTCATTGCTTTTGCAGTTATACTCTGGAGAGAGAAATAAAAGGGAGATAATTCAAAGCTAGGCAATGCAGAGTAATAGTTCTTGCCCAGTACATTTGTCTTTATATGCAAATTCTGTTGCCAAAGCAACCACAATTTTTGTCTGATTAAAAAATAAAATGTGCATAATCTCTATGATAACTGCCCACTACACACAAACCAAGTTTCACTTGACAAACATCTGTTCTTGGAATATCACATAATCTACTTATTTCAGATGGACCAACATTGGACACATTGCTATTAAAGAGTGGATAGCAATTTATTATAACAGAACACTACAATTATTGGAATTTCATGCAGATATGAGACATTTCTTGATACATGTTCAGTTTAGAGACTGTCCCGGATTTCTCCTGAATTCACAGACTTCTAGCTAATCTGGCATGTAATTTTATATGACCACAAGCAATAAAACCCCAATTAATCTCAGCAGGTCATGATGTTTGGCCACTCCAGGTAGAGATAAAGTTAGACCCTAGTATCAGGAGAAGGAAAAAGAAACCCTTGTTTTCTGTAGATGAAGTTTTATGTTGTGTTAAACTATATTGAAAATTAATTTTGCATACATATACATAGCTGCTCCTATTCCTTATACTAAAAGAAAGTAATCTTCATAATTTTATTCACAACAATGCCAAGATAAATCATATTTAGCTTCTGAAAACATGCTGAAATAGGGAAAGGTTGGAAAGATATTACATTTTCAAGATACTTTTATTTAATATTAGTTGAGCATCTCTGTGCTGGAAAGATGCTGCATAAGCTAAAATGTGACTAACAAGATTAGGGAGCAGGTCCGCATAGTCTATGTATATTTCCCCTCTAACTTAATAAACTTTACTGACTTGAGAGTGAGCAGTCTAGGGAACAAATTCATCCATTACAATAGCGAGTCTGAAAAAAGCGAAACAAAATTATGTTCGGTCATTTTATAAGGAGATATTTGGTCAAACAATAGTATGTTGTTTATCTATAACAATGATATTGTGGTTATGGTGCAGTCCCTCACTCTGGGTCCTCTTTTAATACATTTAATCATATTGGTTGATACCTAATTATAAATAAATATTTCACTCTTAGAGTTATATTACCCTCCAAAGCGGTCATCTTGAGCTTAAACAAGAGCTCTTCCTCAAAAGCGACAAATGCCCCCAAAAGAGGTGTCTCACAGTCTGTGTCCTCTCCATGTGCTCAACAATTGTGCCATATAATTTTAAAATCTTTCCATGCATGACAGAGTTACAATGCATACAGTATTCCATTACTTTTAAACTCTAAGTGTGACCTTGATCTTTGAGGTGGTTCTAGCACCCAACACGTTGTCTTGGTGTGCTGAACATTTGTATCAATTTATTTTAAAATCAATCAATGCACGACAAGGTTACAGTCAGGACACAAATGTATAGATATATAAAGGATTCCATTACTTTTGAACACAAAGTGTAACCTTGACCTTTGAGGAAGGAATGTGGGTCTAGCATGTGACACATCGTCTTGATGTGCTGAACATTTGTGCCAAGTTATTTTAAAATCCTTCAATGCATGACAAAGTTACAGTCCAGACACAAATGTGTGCATATATAGAGGATTCCATTACCTTCAAACTCTAAGTTTGACCTTGACCTTTGAGGTAGGGATGTGGGTCTTGCACACAAGACATCATCTTCTTGTGCTGAACATTTGTGCAAAGTTATTTTAAACACAGATGGAGAGACGGGGACAAGAGACGGACGGACAGGCGGACGGTGCAATTTAAATATGCTACCCTTCGGGGGGGTGGGGAGGGGGGGACATAAAAAGATGTTTGGCACTGATCAAGCCTCATTGGAAAGTGCATATCATAAAAAAAATAGAAATAAACTAATCTGTGCTGTATTATTTCTATTGAATATACATGTATTGAAAATAATTTTCATCACTGTATGATGATTAATTAACTTTTGTAAGGTTTCATTTAGTTTTTATCAGAGAATATGAGAAATGACTCAATATAAAGTATTTCTTGCACATTTTAAAATCATTTAATCTTCCAACATGTGTTTCAGGCATCTACCTTGACTATAATGCAGTATGGCCTTTTTGAGAGATAATACTTTTTTAATGTTCCGTTTAAGACCTATATGCAGGTTGGTGCAACATTCCAGAAACAATGCCAGCAAAAGTACTATTGTTTGCTTTCATACATTCAGATAATCCTATTGTGAATTACGCATAGAAGTTGTACTTCAAGATAACTAAGATGGTGCATTTATTCCAATTTATAAGAATTGAGATATATTAACATACATGTATACATGTATCTTTTTGATTAACTACCTCAAATATGAAACAAAACAGTTTCATAGATTTTGAAGAATTCTGTACTTTACTGGACTAGATCTACAAGACACCTTGTCTCAATATAAATTCTTGTATTATAGATATGCTTTACTAATTATCAAGTGAAGGGATACAGTATAAATGGCCAGGATTTCCTGCAACTCAGCACCTGGTACAGACAAGGATTTAGGAATTAGGTGATTAATGGCAGTTTTATGGCCCTCCTGTTGTGAAACTGACCACATGAAATGATGAGCTACTGATTACAGCCAGAGTAGTTTCTACTCAGATTTTCGGGACAGTCTCCAAACTGCGTTCTAGAGTATAGCATTTATTATTTTACATACATTTAGCCAAATTTTAGCATTTTGAGATATAATCTGCTAGGATATGCAACCCTAGCTCTGCCCTATCAGGTTAATTAAGTCTCAATCCATTTCTGTCATCCATGCAGTTATGACCATACTGCATAAACCCTATAAATAAATCGAACAGAATACTGTTTTACAGTGTCTATGTCCTTACAAAAACAGACCCAACACACATACATTCCGTACAATAAACAACATTTTAACCGTAAAGAAGTTGCCCCCAAATATTATGACCAAATACTTTTCATTGTAAAAGAAGGTTACACACATATAATTTTTAATTCTAACATTACTCACGATTTTGTCTCTATATACAAAGAGTAGAAAAATGATGTTACATTAAACCATAAACAACGCAGGAACCAATATGGTGTAAACATGACACCATATTGCACCGCACTTAAAAAACTAATTTCCGTAAAGAAAATAATTGTAAATTACTGACACCCCTGAAATAAACGGAAACATAAATACAGAATTTTCTACAGCATGGTTGAAGAGGTTTCTGTTTTGATTTTGTAGAATACTCTAGTCTCCATAAAAAATGTAACCTTTTACACAAGGGATTTCTCTGTTTATATCTTGCAAACTACCTACCAAATTCTGTGTGAATGACTACTTTATCATTACAGAAAGTCTAGGAGGAATTGAACAGTAACATCACTCAAGAGACCACTTTACAATAAGCATTTGGTACTTGTAAGGTGTAAAATAGTTATTGTACACATGATCCATCTTTTAGTGCAGTGGTTGTAAATGCTTGTGTATGCTATTTCATCACTATCACATTGTCCTACATATACTGTAACTGTACATTGTAACATCAGTTAAAATTGTCTTGGAAATTATAACACCATTTGGAATGAGATGAATGACAGCCCTTAATCACTTTCCTCACAGAATAAGAAATGTAAAAAATAATAACAAATTAAAGCTAATAATAACAAATTAATAAAGCTAACAACTTTAAATACAGTAAGAGTGATCTCCCTTGAATTGTAAGTTACAAGTTAAAGACTAAGGGAAAATGTTATCTTGTGGTTCTGTCAACATATTAAAAAAATAAGGCAAGTGTGTCAAAAATATATTCTTAAAGAATTATTTTGTTTATGATTAACTTGGCCCTTTTTCGGTACTTCAAAATGACAGATTTTGCTTGTGACTATGAAAACATAAATTTTGGGCCAAACAATTGATAGGTATGGTTACTAGAACCAGAGTATTAATTCATTTTTGTCTTGTCAATATAAGATATATCTGAATTTCTTCTAAAGCTAAGTATGAGCACATGTCACTTGTTAAATGGATACTAACTTGCAACCTTTCATGGATTTCTTTATTTCATCATTCATTGTAACAGTTTGTAAATTAACACATGACGTAAACAAAATTTACAACGGCCTATGTGCATTTTTTTTTTTGCATGAAAATAGTTACATTAACTTGTTTAACATGTTACACTTCCTATGGCAAGTACCACATAGATAGAAACAATATTGTTAAACCAGCTATACATATACATTATGCCTGTAAAACTATGAACAACGTGTAACAATAACAAAATGTAAACATAAATCAAAGATGGATTTCTTCTACATGATTGATTGAACAGCTGATTAAGCATGTTTAGTAAAGGATTTCAGTAGTGGATTTATTTACTCAATTGAATTTATGAGTAAAATTATTAAGAAAGAAACACTTGACAACCTGGAGAAAAAACATCCCACCATTTAGCTGGTTAAACACATAACAGATATCTGTTAAGTCTTTTGTTTCATATCAAAATGAAACAATAATATTCTGTGATTAACCCTTGAGTAATAAAAAAATAATTGTAAAAATAAAAGGATTTCAAATATGTACATGTAGATGAAAATGACTCCTGAACAAAAAGGTATAAAAACCCCAGAGCATATTCTTTCTCTCTCTCCCCCCCTCCCCCACCCCAAAAAAAATGTAAAACATAAATCAGCAACACAAATGAGAAACATACATGAACAAATGAGAAGTATTGCATCTGCTAATTACAATGAAGGATTACTCTGTTGATGACTCAGAAACGGTCTCCTGGGACAGCGTATCGAGCGAGCTGATCTGAGACTCCGTAACAGCTGAAGTATCCTGTGATTGGTTTAAAGCCAAACTTTCCTGAGATACAGGACTTGCCGACTGTGATCTCGGGGAGTTTTCATTGTTAAGAACAACCGTCATTCCTCCAGCAGTCTGTACTGCAAACTGACTCAATTCTTGAGAAATACCTTCAATACGAGCGCGTTTTGCTTTGTGTTGCGCTTTTACACCAAACTTTGGTGATTCAGACTTTGATACTTGGCTACCGTTTAACATTATCATAGATCCATTTGCAGACTGAACAGCGAATTGTCCAAGCTCCTGGGAGATTCCTTCAATTCGTGCACGTTTGGCTAGACTTTCACTAGCCGATGCATCGTTCAATTTTGGTGATCCTTCTTTGGACTGGTCGCCCCCGTCCATCATCAACATCATGTTAGTGTTACCTGACTGTACAACAAACTGATTTAATTCCTGGTTAATTCCTTCGAGCTGTAATCGTGTTTTCTGAGGCTGCATTTCACTTGATGACATATCTTCGAGTTTGATTTTTTTGGTCATAAGCTGGTCATATGTATTACTTTTAAGTTTTAAAATTTCTTTCTTTTGCTCATATTCAGTAACTTTCTTCTTTAATTCTGAAATGTAAAAGTACAACAAATTAAGTACACACAACTAACGACACGTTTTGTGTTTAACTTAGATGATGCAAGAATACTAGCATGTAAATATCTGGACTGTTTCAGTCACATTTTTTGTCATTTTTGAGGTGACCTATTGAGCTTTTCATATACTAGTCTTTAATCCGTACTTTGTTTTTAAAGACTACCCAAATGTTTCTAATCTGTTACTACACCTCAAGTCAAATTAAGTCACATATTACTTGTCAAAATTTATCAAGGAAAGCAACAGCTGTAAAAAATGATTGAACAAAGGAAAGAATTCACTAGATCATAGTGACCCGTAACTAAAATATGCATAACTACTTTTCTTACTGATGTTTCCTTAAAAGTTTGATGCAAATCAAACAAGGGGTTTTGGAGATGAAGAGTGGACAAGATTTTCAAGTATCAGGCTCCTGTGACCTTGACCTTTGACCCCAAATTGTAATATGTGAAACTAGACTTCGTAATGATAGTCTGATGAAAATCCAACAGTGGGTTGAGGAGATGAAGAGCGGACATGATTTTCAAGTATTACACCCCTGTGACCTTGACCTTTGACTATATGACCCTAGGGTCAATATTGGCCCAGCTCAAGGGGTCACTTGTTTTACATAGACGTATATTGGAAAACCTTTAAAAATCTTTTCCTCCAAAACAACAAGGTTTAGAGCCTAGATATTTAGTATGTAACAGTGTCTAGTAGACCTCTTCGAAGTGTGTTCAAATCATGCCCCCAGGGTCAAAATTTATCCTGCCCAGGGGGTTGTTTGGTATAGAAAAAAATTTAAAAATCTTCTTTTCTAAAACAACAAGGCCTAGAACTTAGATATTTGGTATGTAACATTGTCTAGTGGTCTTCCACCTACTTTATTCAAATCATGCCTCTTGGGTCAAAATTGACCACACCCACCAGGCAAGTGCTCTTGTACTCAGTTGTGCGATAAAGGGCCATCATGGCCCTCTTGTTTGCAATAGCAACCAGAGTTCTGCATGGAATGGAATTCTTTGAACACTGTTGGTAGAGCTTCATGCAAGGAACATCCCTGCCAAGTTGCATCAGCATTAGCCCAGTGGTTTCAGAGGAGATGTCGTTTGAAGCAAAATGTTGACAGGCGACGGACAATCATCCATCCTAAAAGCCAAGTGAGCTAATAACCAGTCTAAAAAGTCATTTTTGTATTTTCTTATTTCCAGAAGAGAGACAATATCCACACTATTCCCTTCCTTAAAATGTACATACACTACAGAAATGTGAATTAACCAGAGCATAAATAATGACTTTACTTGTTAACCCTACTCCAAATGTCAAACTTACAAGTCATAACAATTCACAGGTGTATAACTATCGCTACCTATTTACATCTACTTACGTTCCATCTCTTTTTCCAGTTTATCTCTCTGTCGATCAAACTCAAACTTGTGAGCACATAATCTCATGTCCAGTTTGGATCTCATTCCAAGCTCATTCACTATTCTAGAAGCTTTCTTTGCATCTGTAGAGATTGTTTAAATACATAACTGCATGTGAGAATTCATAAATTTAAACTGCCAAATACTGTATATCAATATATTTTGTCAGCTTGAGGGTAAAAATAATCACTGTCTTAGTAGAAATGTTCATAAACATACACAGGGACGACAAGGGAGCGACACGTAATTAACATTGCACTAACCATGCCGCTTTTTGCTAAGTCTGTGTTTAGTATAAGAGAACAATCCATTAAATCATTTCCAAAGTGCATTTGTTTGTCAAAATGTCATATATTTTTTTATGTAGTTGGAACCCATTTGATTGGTACTTCAATCTTTTGACTGACACCTTGTTTCCTGGTAGAAATACAAATAAGATGCACTCAGAGGCAAACTATACAAAGTGCACACAAGGAAAATATACTCATGTATATAGTCTACACTAATGTTTAACTTCATATAGGAGGTTAGGTGAGCTATATACAAATGACAAACATATGAGGTGGGCTAAAGAAACTTTCTACAAAATTCAATATTTTATCATCATTCATTATCCAACCATCTTTCCCTGATATCTCTTACACTTCTTCAAGTAGGAGAATCTTCTAAGCTTCATCACTTACCTCCAACAGGAACATAGTTTTTTATCATGCTTGCTTTTAAGACATCTAGTTTTGATTTGACTTCTCTGAAGAATTCGTCTATTAAACCTAACTGTACAATTGCACGCCAGAACATTGCATCCTCTAAAAAGTATAAGATATAACTTAAGAACTTCTAACAAGACCAGTTGTCAATAGTGAATAAATCAATCAAACATGTCCATGTTTTTAACTGAAAAACAGTATTAAGTGAAAAAATCACAATAAAAGGACTTGTATCTCAATACATGTATCTCAAATTACTGATCACATGCACTGAAGGTCACTGTGATCTTGAACTAGTGATTAAACGGATGATGCATGTCAGGACATTAATTAAAATTATAAATAGACTTTATGTCACCTAGTGACCCCCTAACAATTAGACACAAGTTACATGAAAATTCTGAGCAGACACACATTGCAAGGTCTGAACCTTTAAAATTAAATTTTGACCTTCACCTTGAGGCAGAAAAGTTACATCATGGGCTATGCATGTTGTCTTGATGAGGCAAACATTTGGCATTTAAATAAGAAGAGGGCCATGATGGCCCTATATCGATTACCTGAGTACCAGTGCACTTTAATAAGGAAGTCACTGGTTGCAAGGGAAAGTCTGTGGTTACTAAGGGAATCACTGGTCTAATACTAGAAAAGTTGTGGGAAGCAAAACACAACTGTTGCTAGTTGCTAAGGATGTAAATGGTCGCTAAGAAAGTCACTGGTCGCAACATGCACTAAAGGTTGCTATAGGAACTTGTTGCTGGGAAAGTCATTGGTTGCTATGGAACTAAATTGTTGCTATGGAAGTCAATGGTTGCTAAAGAAGTTACTTTTTGCTATGGAAAGTCACTGGTTGCTAAGGAAGGTTCTAGTTGTTAGGGGGGTCACTGGTTTTTAAGGAGTCACTGGTTTTTAAGGAACTAAGCTGTTCCAAGGAGAAGTCACTGGTTGCTAGGGGAAGGCACTGGTTGCTAAGAAAGTCAGTGGTTGCTTGAAAAGTTGCTTGTTGCTAATGAAGTCAGTTGTTCCAAGGGGAAGTCACCGGTTGCTAAAGAAGGCAGTGGTTGCTGGCTGCTATAGGAACCTTCTTGAAGTAAGGAAGTCACTGGTTGTTATTGAAGTCACTGGTTGCTAGGAAAAGTCACTGGTTGCTATGGAACTAAATTGTTGCTTATGAAGTCAATGGTTGCTAAAGAAGATACTTTTTGGCTATTGAAAGTCACTGGTTGCTAAGGAAGGTTCTAGTTGTCAGGGGGTCACTGGTTGCTAAGAAAGTCACTGGTTTTTAAGGAACTAAGCTGTTCCAAGGAGAAGTCACTAGTTGCTAGGGGAAGGCACTGGTTGCTAAGGAAGTCAGTGGTTGCTTGAAAAGTTGCTTGTTGCTAATGAAATAAGTTGTTCCAAGGGGAAGTCACCGGTTGCAAAGAAGTCAGTGGTTGCTGGCTGCTATAGGAACCTTCTTGAAGTTAGGTAGTCACTGTTGTTATTGAAGTCACTGGTTGCTAGGAAAAGTCATTGGTTGCTATGGAACTAAATTGTTGCTTATGAAGTCAATAGCTGCTAAGGATGACACTTTTTGCTATGGAAAGCTACTGGTTGCATAATGAGGTCAGTAGTTGCTAGGGGAGGTCACTGGTTGTTAAGGAAGTATCTGTTTGCTAAAGAAGTCAGTTGTTCCAAGGGGAGGTCACTGGTTTCTAAGGGAAGTCACTGGATGCTAGGGGAAGTCACTGTTTGTTTAGGAAGTCAGTGGTTGCTAAAGAAGTCAGTTGTTCCAAGGGGAGGTCACTGGTTGCTAGGGGAAGTCGCTGGTTGCTATAGGAACACTTTTTGCTATGGAAAGCTACTGCTTGCTTAATGAAGTCACTCATTGCTAGGAGAAGTCACTGGTTGTTGAGAAGTCACTGGTTGCTAAAGAAGTCAGTTGTTCCAAGGGGAGGTCACTGGTTGCTAGGGGAAGTCACTGGTTGCTAAGGAGTCAGTGGTTGCTTGGTAAAGTGCTGGTTGCTATAGGAACTTAAGTAAAGCTTTTTCCTATAACTGTATTATTATACAGACAAGGGATCCCCCAAGTGGCTGTGGTCAATTTTGACCCCAGGGGCATGCCTTGAACAAACTATGTACAGATCCACTAGAAAATGCTACATAACAAATACCTAAGCTTTAAAGCTCTAGGCCATGTGATTATGGAGAAGAATTTTAAGTTTTTCCTATAGCTAGTGACCTCTAGGCAAGGTCAGTTGAACAATCTTGGTAGAGGTCCACAAGGCAATGCTACATGCTATATATCTAAGCTCTAGGCCTTTGGTTTCAGAGAAGAAGTTTTTCATATATAAGCCCATGCTAAATAATTATGTAAGCTCTGGGCCATTTTGCAATTTGTTGCCATGGCAACCAGAGTTCTGCATGGAACAAAATTCTTTGAACAATTTTGGAGGAGACATCCCTGCCAAGTTTCATCAACACTGATTAGGATAAGTGAAGAAATGCAGGTGCTAGGGTGTTAAATATTGCATTTTTGTTAAACCAAGGGCCTGACTTATCTGATCAAGCCTATATTTGATCTAATTAGAGATCTTATGGTCATACACATTCTCTGTAAATAGGATTAGTGAAGAAATGAAGGTGCTAGTGTGTAAACATAGTTAAATATTGCATTTTTTGTTAAACCAGAGGCCATAACTCAGGAAGTACTGATCCAATCAAGATCATAATCTAACTCATCCGAGGTCTTGTGGCCATAAAGCTTTTTTATACATTGTGTTAAAATTTCATTATGATTGTTTCAAAAATGAAGATACTAGAGTGTAAACAAACTAATTGTGGATGGACGGTCAGACAGACAGACATACTAAAAATTGGCAACTGTGTGGCTATTCTTTTGTTCTCTCTATTGTACTTTTTAGCCACAGCCCAAAAATAGCCACATGAGACATACCTTCAAGGTGTTAGAACATAGGCTGTGAACAATCATGTTGAGGTGACATGAGTATTGCACCTTTTTTTATGAGTTGACAGGGGTATTGCACCTTGTTTTGATAAGATGAGAGGGGTATTGCACTTTGTTTTGATGAGGTGACAGGGGTATTGCACCTTGTTTTGATGAGGCGACAGGGGTATTGCATCTTGTTTTGATGAGGTGACACGAGTATTGCACCTTTAATTTGATGAGGTGAGACGGGTATTGCACCTTGTTTTGATGAAGTGACAGGGGTATTGCACATTGTTTTGATGAGGTGACAGGGGTATTGCACCTTGTTTGGATGAGGTGACAGGGGTATTGCATCTTGTTTTGATGAGGTGACATGAGTATTGCACCTTTAATTTGATGAGGTGAGACGGGTATTGCACCTTGTTTTGATGAGGTGACAGGGGTATTGCACTTTGTTTTGATGAAGTGACAGGGTATTGCACCTTGTTTTGATGAAGTGACAGGGGTATTGCACTTTGTTTTGATGAAGTGACAGGGTATTGCACCTTGTTTTGATGAAGTGACAGGTGTATTGCACCTTTATTTTGATGAGGTGACATGGGTATTGTACCTTGTTTTGATGAGGTGACAGGGGTATTGCACCTTGTTTTGAGTATGTGAAATGAGTATTGCACTTTGTTTTGATGAGGTGACAGGGGTATTGCACCTTGTTTGGATGAGGTGACATGAGTATAGCACCTTTAATTTGATGAGGTGAGACGGGTATTGCATCTTGTTTTGATGAGGTGACAGGTGTATTGCACCTTGTTTTGATGAAGTGACGGGGGTATTGCACCTTGTTTTGATGGATGACAGGGGTATTGCACCTTTATTTTGATGAGGTGACGTGGGTATTGCACCTTGTTTTGATGAGGTGACAGGGGTATTGCACTTTGTTTTGTTGAGGTGACAGGGGTATTGCACTTTGTTTTGATGAGGTGACAGGGTATTGCACTTTGTTTTGATGAGGTGACAGGGGTAATGTGCCTTGTTTTGAAGAGGTGACAGGGGTATTGCACCTTGTTTTGATGTGACAGGTGTATTGCACCTTTATTTTGATGAGGTGACATGGGTATTGCACCTTGTTTTGATGAGGTGACAGGGGTATTGCACTTTGTTTTGTTGAGGTGACAGGGGTATTGCACTTTGTTTTGATGAGGTGACAGGGTATTGCACTTTGTTTTGATGAGGTGACAGGGGTAATGTGATTTGTTTTGATGAGGTGACATTAGTGTTACACCTTATTTTGATAAGGTGACAACAGAATTGAACCTTGTTTTGAGGAGGTGAACAATTGACTCAATCTTTATGAAATCATTTATAGAGTTTAGAATATGATTGGACATAAACTGTTAATGACAGATGAATAGAGACCTCCCAACTTGCAAATGAGAATTAACACACTTAAGCTTTTATACCTCTAGAATAAGACTTAGTGTAAAAAATGTTAAAATACCCACCATCCTCCTCTTCGTGTATATTTCTTGAAACCTGTACAAACTGTAATGGTGCTGCCTGGTCTCCGGAGGAAGCGGGAGAGTCACTGTTCTGACGCAAGTTTAAAACATTTAATAATCGTAACTGCTCAATGTCTGGTTTAACATCTGGCACATCACCAAAACTGTCAACTTCTTTCATCAAGTTTAGGGAATCCTAAAACATGCATTTATGATGTCTTTAATACGGATTGATATTTGTACACCACTGGAAAGTGAATGCCTTTTTCAATGTTTTTTACTTAAACATGCTTGACTGACACCGTTTTTACAAGACGGCCATATTGCAATATAGCTGGAAACTTCTAACCTAGCAGCTTTAGGAGAATGAAAGTTTTATCAATCCGTCCAATATTTTTAATATCTGACTATTAAGGAGAGGACCGAGGAAATGTACCGATGGTGAACATGTATTGTAGTATGGTTCATTTCTGCTTAATATGAGATGTATATTTATTTGTTTTATCATCATTTCACCATTCGACGTCATTCTAAAATTGTCTATCAAAAGCTACAGTGCAACCTCCTAGGAACCAACACTCTGGGAACGCAGTACTTGCTGTAGATAAGTTCTGAAAAGTTTAATTCTTTATATAACTCACGAAATAGGAAAGAAAATGTGTGTCATTTAGGGAGGTTGTTGCTCTAGGGAGGTGTCGTTCAAGTAGGTTGGACTGTAATTGATTGTATTCCATTAATGGAACCTAATTTGTATACCTCAGCTATTTCGCCTCTGCACCCAAAAAAAACTGACTGAAATAAACTTACATTTGAAGAATACTGGTCGGTATCAAAGTACACAGTGGGTTTCAAGCCATTGCCTGCGCCCTTTTTGCTAATACTTGGAGAAGACAATGTTGAATTTAGAGTGTCAGTCAGGTTGACTGGTGTTGCGGTCTTGTTGCCCATCTTTGATTTACATCTTCCTGTGCATAATTCGGCATGGTTGTAAAAATCTATTTCACCCGTGTCTAAGTATCGCCTAAAATGTAACAAAGTAATCTCAGTACAGGTAAATATAATTAACATGATGTAACACCTGCAGCATGTCAGATATATACATCAGTGACAGTAACTGCACCATTTGTTAGAGATTTATATATCCACACCCACTTTTGGTCACATAACGTCAAAAGTAATAGGTAAATGAATTACAATAATCCTATCTGGTCTCAATATCACCAGTAGAGTTTTTTCCAGTTGAAATTTTGAACAAGTTGTTATCAAATCAATAAAAGTTACATTTTACTCTTCAGATTGACTATAATTTTAAGGAAGACACTATAACCATTGATTTATACTCACAATATATCTGGGTTATATATATATATATATATATATATATATATATATATATATATATATATAAATGCAAAAAAATGAACAGTGCCATAGTTACTTATCATACCAAAATATAAACCTTTATATATAAATTATAATACCATTTACTATAATAGAGAAAATCTATCAAAATCTTTTTTGAATATCCCGGTCAAAAATGGAAAACTCATCTTTTGTGTCATTTTTAAAACTAAATCTGTCAGTTCTGTTAATAAGAGACAGATACATGTTTAAATCTTTTGCACAGGTTTTCAAGGCATCTACCTCTAAGTTTTAGGCTTCAATCTTGACCATGCATGTAATTCAAATTCAATATGGCCATTTTTAAGGTACTATAACTTTAACTAAACTGGCTGTCATTTCTCCAGGTGACTACTTAACAGTTTCAAACATGCAAAATCTTAAACTGATGGCAACTTTAAAGAGAAGGCCCAGCAGGTCCAGTATCGCTCTACTGGACTAACTGAGTTGTAATTCTGAGTAAGTTTTGTGAAAAGCTATTGGAAAATGTGACCTGGTATTTCCCACATTATGGCTTAAGATAATTTCAATACTCATCGTCTACAGATCATGTGCAGGTTGCAGACAACCCCCTCACGAAGTTTTATGAAAATTAGAAAATGTGACCTGTAGAGTGTAATTAAGGTATTACAATAATAGGCTGTAGTGTGCTTGGTTTTTGTACAGCGTAGCTCATTAATTTTTCAATAAAGGTCATCTACAGGTTGCAGGTAACCTTCTGAGCAACATTCTTGAAAGTCAAATGTCAGCTATGACAAGAGTGTTATCAAGGAAAAGTTAACAGACAAACAGATGTAGACAAGCCACCATCGCATAATCGCAAAATTAGAAAGTGCAGTAGGTGTACCTTATTTTTTTCCCATTTATCCGTATTGCATTTTTCCAGTCCTTGAGACTGCCTTTGTCAGCCATCACATAAAAAGTCTTTGGTGTAATAAACTGGCCCTGGTATTCTATACATTCTCGGTTGATGCCGGGACAGATAAATCTCTGTCTGTGCAGTACTGCGTGCAAAACACCGCTGGTAATGTTGATTGTATCTGCATTTGGGTCTATTGTTGAAAAAGCGGACATGTCAGCCTTTCCAGTCATCTTTGTTAGCAGTATTCTCTTTGATACATTTGTCTTTGGTCGGAATGAATAACTGGAAAAGTATAATTTGTTACGAACTTATCGAATTCAACAAAGGCATAATTAAAAAAAATAAAATTATTTTTAGAAAGACAATACAAATGAACAGCTAAGTCTAAGAGTTAATAAGGCATAAAACAATTTGAAAGCATCAACACTTGATGGGAGAAATTTTTATGTTTTTTTTATTTATACAAATATTGTGATATCTGACTGTTTTTATTTGTCTTCAGAAACAAAACTTACCCACTAAACTGTGACATTCAGCCCCTCTTCCCTTCAACGGTCCAGCCCTAGGAAAAAATAAGCAAGATATTAAAATGGTACTTATTTCAAAACAATGTTTCTTTTACTGAGAGTGCACAGTAATTGAGGACATACTGCAGATTTCATAATAGCGCGCCGTTTCAGTGTTTGTTGCGTATCGATTGAATACAGGTAATGAATGACTAAAGCGTCTGTAGGCGGAGCTACATTTTACACATACGGAGAGCTATCAGATAAAGTGTAGTGAGAAAAAAATATAAATCGGTCATATTGTTTACGGCATTCAATAGTGTTTAGTCGGTGGTTACGTACATGTTGCTTGTGTGCTAGAGTCCCATCAAAGAAGGGAATATACGCATACAACATGTACGTGTAAATCCGATACAAGTGTCATTTCACTTACATAAATTTAGTGTAAATATATGTCGGAAGTAGAATGAACAAAAATATTGTAAATATACATTCTATTTCGCTCTTCTATAAATGATCCAAACGCAATACTTTAAGTATGTTTGCCCTACATTTCTGTCTAATGAAAATATCTAAAAATTAAAATTAAAATGTTCCCTGTCTATTTGCCATAAACCTCTGACAGATTGTTCTATGTATCACTCTATCTTGATAGAGCACGACTCTATAGACCTGTTTGTGCATGACATCATAAAATGTAGTAAATAAAGACTAAATGTAGGGCAAACACTAAGTCAGTTAGAGGCTAAAATAGAGAAATTTATACAACATAGAAACCCAGTCGGTCGCTAGCGCTACCCTCCTTTTGGTTTCTATATTGCATAAATTTCTCTATTTAGCCTCTAACTATTACTTATTATGCATTATAAAATACGACTATACTGATATCTTGTTACAACCGCGCATGCTTTGCACGTACTGTATGTGACTTACAAGAGTGCTAAAATGTTTCTGTCGATGCTCTGCAATCTGTAAAAGCAAGAAATGCAACAACACACATGTCATCAGAGTCGTTGGGAAAGCTTTCACAAAAAATGTAGAGCGTTTACCGGTAGTCCAACTATCTAGACATAATGCTTGTTTCTTCATGATTTGTATTTTTTTAACTTTTGGTGTTTATTTTTTACATCTTTGTTAGCATGACTTTCCTCAATGAATATAAAAAGTAAAATATCATAAAAGTGAAAACTAAAGATAATAAATGCGAGGTCTTTTTTCTAGGACTAGCTACCAGTACATCACATTGCCACAGTTGACCTATCGCCAGTACAAATGAAATTTACTTTGTTTTATAAGTAGTTTCGTTCACTTAATTGGTGACGATTACATGTATAATCAAGCCACCAAGTTTTGATGTTTTCAGCTCGTGTTTATTTTATCGACATACGATTTGACTTTTCGCAAGTTTGTACAGCGATACATTTACCTGAATCTTAGATGGTACACGGGAGTTTGCTATACCTGTATACTGTGCACAAATATTTACATGCGGAGCGCATGTATAATGTATATCATTTACCAGAAGTTTAAAGAGTGGTCACTCAATGATCTAGACATTCTTTTATAAATTTTAAGGAGGTGAATTTCTGTTTTCTAGTAAAATACAATCGGCGATGATGCAACAAAACAACAGTTATATATATCATACATTTCTAATCACGCTTTAGAAAGGATTTCCTGTATGAAAAAATATACAGGAAAGATGATTAAGGGTGCTAAATTTTCTGCAGGTTCAACAGTGATTCACGAATATAAAATGTCCTAAAACAGTTCATTCTAAACATCCTGCAAGAAAAGTTCTTGGAATCATGTTTGTAAATAGTTTGTCGTATAAGTGAGACTCTTTACAACCGTGTCTTCTTAGCTCAGCAAACGTTTCAGATACTTAGCCCAGTTAAGGACACATTTTCCTCCATCAACATTTTCTTATATGGACTTTATTACAGAAAAGTATAAAATCTTTGTTTCGTGTTGATAGTAGAACATGCAATACAGTTCGGTTTCGCTTTGTAAAAATTGAATACAAGTTGTTTTATGAAATAAACTTTCGAGGTTTAAAAGAAACCAATTTTATCCAAAAAGAATACATAAGCACTAGATTCATAAAAAAATCAAATAATGTCGCAATTGTAGCTTGAAGATGTGTAGGCTATAATGCCAGTATAGTAGTCAGTGTGTACGATTGATAAAGGTATCGATTTGGGCGGAGCTAACTACAGAATGTGACATCGATGTCATTTACTACCTGTGTGTAAAGCAAACACTGAAACGGCACGGTATTATGAAATCTGCAGTATGGTACTACTCGCCTGTGCAACAAAGTCTCCAAGCATTTGCCAATACAGTATTGAAATTATTATCATGATCACCATTCAGACCTGCAATACAAAGTAATTTCAAGCCAAAAGTTCATTAAGATCAAGAGGGTCATCATCAGATGGCCAAATATTTCTCACCCCAGTAGACAAGAAAGTATATGTCAAACGGTCATGATCAAGGTAGCCAAATATAATTTTTATATCGAACTTCAAACAGTACTTGGTAACTTATTTGAACCAATCCAAACCTGACCTAGAGTTCACCAAGACAAACATTCAGACAAACTTCCATGATTGCGCACAAAGTGAGATTTATAGACTGTTCACAATAGTTTCTATGATATGACCTGGCGACTTAGTTTTTGACCCTGTGTGACCCAGTTTCAAACATTCTGATTTGTCAAGATTATTATGATGGCCCTTTATCACTCACCCCGAGTATTACTGCACTTTAAAACAAGAGGGCCATGATGGTCCTATATCGCTCACCTACATTATTTTGCTCTCAAGTTGAAATCTACATGTATACAAAACAATCCTTACAATTTCGTTGCTGTTTCAAAAACAACAAAGTATACCAAGGTCGAAATTGGCCAATTTTGAAGTTGAATCTACAGGAAAATCTGTAGAAATGGGCCAAATTTCATTGATGTAGCTTCAAAAACATAAAGTAGATCAGTAGGTCAAAGTCAACCATGGTCAAAGATAAAATCTGCATGCAAAACTATCCATATAATTGTGTATTGTTCAAATTTCATTTTTTATTGTTGTAGAAGGCCACATTGGAATATTAGGTATGTGTATTGTTTATATGTATCTAAATGTGCATCCTTCGTTAAATAAAGATGTTATTATTATTATTGTTTCAGCTTAAAAAACAAGAATGTAGATCAAGTTAACCATAGGTTTGACCTTGTGACCTCAAAATTAGCATATGTAAAAACTATGTTTGAAGATCATAGGTCTAATGGTTCTCCAGTTATTGAACATAAAAGATCTTTTAATTAGAAATTTTATTCTCCTACATGTATATAAGTGTACATACAAGTCTTTGTTTTAACTCTGGGACAGGAGTATGATTTGAACTTGGTAGAGGACCACTAGACAATCCTTCACACCAAATATATAAAACTCCAGGCTGTACAATTTTGTGTAAGATTTCTTAAGTTTTTCCTTTTGGTTTCCATGGTCACCAGATTTCTACTTTGAACAAACTTGGTAGAGATAATTCATGCCAGAAACATCCCTGCCAGGTTTCATAACCATTGGCCAAGTACCTTCATAGTAGATGTTTAGTTGTTTCAAGCAAATTGTGGACAAACCGATGACAGACATCCAACAATCCTAAAAGCTCACCATGCAAGAGCAATGCTAAAAATGTGGCTTCTAAACTGTTCACAGAGTTTTTCTATGATTTGAGTGGATGACCTGCTTGTACTAGTAGATTTTGACTTCACATGGACTAGATTTGAACTAGAGATCACCGAGACAAACATTCTGACAAAAATTTAGATGATTGGATGTCAAACATGCATATGGCTTATAGTGTTCACATTGTTTTCGTATAATCTGACCTTGTGACCTTATTTTTGAGCCCACATTATAAAGTTTTGGAACATGGCCCACAGATAATCAAGACAATATTAATAAATTCTGACCATTTTTTATGATGATTGGATTTAAAATGTGGCCTCGAGACTGTTCAGAGGGTAAAGGTGGACATGCAATGGGTGACTGGCAGACGATGGGCATCATGTGATCACAGTAGCTCACCTTTGAGCACGAAGAGCTCCCTCAGGTGAGCTAAAAGCAGACAGGAAACAATGCAGTTGCATTTCTTTTTTTTTTTTAAATGAGATTGGAAGAATATCTATGGAAGGGTATTTAAGTAAATATTCTGTTCATGTAAGTGACAACTGTATTCGTCTAAATAAAAAATTCTGTAACTGTTAATGTAAGTGACAACTGTATTCGTCTAAATGACAAGTGCCTATGTGCAATTGGTTTGTGCCCACTTATGAAGGACTACTGCATCGTGCATGCGTGCAACTTTTAGTTGCCTTCCATTCATTGCTTATAATTGCCTAGGTTAAACTAGTACATATACATCAACTCATCGAACATTTTATGAGGACTTGAAATAATTCTTATAAAATCAATCAAAGGAATTTTGACTACTATGGCATTTTTAAACTGAAGGGATTATGACTGAGGAGATTTTGAAGCACGTTAGCCCTACTAATTGTGTGCCAGGGCTTTTTGCTATACAACGGCGGCCCTTAGATATCTATGTAATATAAGTTTGTTAAATCAGTCCGTCATGAGTCAAAATATTGAGGCTAGAAGCATGTGTACTTGATAATTTTATGTGCTTTCGAAAAAATGTATACTTTTGTTAATAATAAAAGGATCATCCTTCAATCCAGCACAATTGTTTTTATTCTTGCAATTCATAAATGTTTCGAGGTCCTATATATATATATATATAGTCACAGCTGATAAATGATTCAGATATTCAAACTATCTTATTTGTTAACTATGCAGAATGAAATGGTTCTTTTGAAGAAAATTACACTCAATATATAATCCTCTGGAATTTCTACCCAAAAGTGTTGCCAGATACATGACTCAAAATGCATAAGATTCTGGACCCTGACACTTAGTATGAAACCCAGATTTTTAGAGAAATTATTGGGCTTAAAGGTCCACTTAAAAAATCCAAGATCTCTTGTTTGGCTTCTTTGAACCAACTTTCTGTTTATAGACTGAGCCATTCTCAACTTCCCCTTCTTCTATTCAAACGGCATTTTCAATTTCATACATTTTTAAATGCTTTATCTGTAGGCTGAGCATGATTAATGGTACTTCCGTAACGCACAAGACCAGATTCAACCGATTTTGCATCTTTGTTCATCAGTCAAGTGAAATAGCCGGATAATTTATGCTCAAAAATAGGGCACGAATGCCTGCTTCACGATCAGTCTAAACCGAAAGTAGAAATGACGTTACAAAGTTCATAAAGCGTATCGACCTTCTGACGACCTAATTTTCTACATTTAAAAGCCACAATGATGTTAATTAATTACCATTATCCCGCTAAATACCTCGTGCGCTTGCCACCAACGTCTAGTCCTCGTCTCTAATGGCGTGACGGAACGTTATTTTGTGACGTCACAGTAAGGAAATCTCGTAAAGCGCGAGAGTAGGCGTGGCCAAATGGCGACTTCAGGAAGTAAACAAACGTAACGTAAGCTAAGAATCGGGTAAAATTTGATTGTGTCAACAGGAATTTGTTGAAAGAAGGATAGTAGAATAAAATATTCATACAGTTAATTTGTATAACAAGTGATATTGTCAGTAGTGCCATATTTGTATGTTATATGACAACGTTATCGCTCACCGTTGTTGCAAAAATGTGGGTGGGGTAAGACCTTTGCTTTAGCTTAGGGAAAGAAAAGTGTATGTAGAGAGTTGCGTGTCCGATCACAGATTATATTTTTCAGATCAAAAGAGTCTTAACAGTACTACATACAGATAAGTAATCCTATTTAAAACTCAAGGTTAGGTTGCCTATAATTAAATTGTAACTTGTCTAGGCATTACAAACAATTTTTTACAACACTGAGTGACATTGTGCCAGATGACTCATCTGTCTATCAATACTGCCTAAACTACCATTTAAAGTGTTACTGGAAGGTGCAATCAGTTCAAGAATAAAAGATTAAAAGCAGTTTGAAAGGAGACTTTGTCAGTTACAAGGAGAGTGTATAAAATTATGACAGTGTTTCTTTTTTGTGACAGGTGACATACATGTATATCTTGTGTTACATATATACACGTTTACCTCTTTATGTCCAGTGTTTGTTCCCAACCAGTGTCATGATGGCAGTGTACAAGGCATTGAATTAATCCATATTTCCTCTATAGATGTCTCTAAAACTCTTTGACGTTGATTCCATCTTGAATAAGTCTTGAGAGTCACAGTCAATAATCTTAAGTTGTAAGAACTGCCAACACTAACTCTTTTGATCAAAAAAGATAACAGTGTAGAACACAGGCTATGAAAATATTTCAATGAACAGATCAGGTAAAAAAAGTGCATGCAGTCAGAATGCAATTTTGGGCTTGTAATATATTGTTTAATAAAAAAAATACTTCAGAAATAGTATCTGGGTTTAAATCAAAATTTTATAATTAAACCCTCACTCGGGTAGCAGACACATACTTTTCGTAAAATGTTTTAAGTGGCAAAAGTCTATCATTTGTCTTTTTGTTTGTATCATACATCCGTTGAAATTATTTCAATAAGACTGTTCCTCCATTTACACCCACAGTTTGTGTATCTTTTTCACATACTTGTTGACAACCTCTGAAAATATTCAGACACATGAAAATGTTGATGTTCAGATGCAAATGATATATTTGTTGAAGGGTTGGCAAAATTATTGTTATCATATTGTCTGTTGTAGCTGAATAAGTGTTCCGAGAGAGAGTGGTAAAATGACAGAATCAACATTAACACCTCAAGCACCTTTGGACCTAGGTCGACTAGAGGCAGAAGCTAAAACTGGAGCAACAAAATATGTGGCAAATCTGTTACAGGTGATTCACTAGTTTCAATGTTTTCATTATTTGATTATGAAATATGCATGCAGCAAGTGAGCATTGACCACATACACAAGAAGTACAAAACAAATGTGTTTACTTCAAGTTCTCCAGACCAAAATCTAAGAAATATTTTGCTCGTCTGCTAGACCTGTTTTTTTTTATCAGATATTTTTATAGTTGTCAAACCACAGAAAAAAAACCCTTTCGAAAACTATCTCACTGACTTCAACCTTGATTTGGTTAGAGTACAATGTAGATCGATGATATCCATCAACGATCTTCTTTCTTTTCAGAACTTATAAAATCCATTTGAAACAAACTTTCTTATGAGCAGAGCTACAAAAGATACTGAATCATCTCTGCACAATCTCGATAGTAATTTATATGGCTGTTTAAAATTATTGTGTATATAGGCCAATATGGACATTACTTACTCTTTGTTTGAATTCTTCTACAGCGTCCTGATCAGCTGGAGAGAGTTGACCAGTACAGACGGAGAGTAGCTAGAAAGAAGGTCAGTGCCTTTAGATATTTTTTTATTACTACATTTTTGAAAATCTTTGACCACAAGACTGAGACATTTTTCTGACATTTTTCTCAAGGCTGAGACATTTTTTATGAGGAAAGTTGGATTTACATAAAGTATGCTTAGGGGTGGTAGATAATTATTGCTTTTAGATTAGCAAAGACTGCAATCATGTAATCAGCTAGCGCATTGGTAGAATCTTCATTTTTCAGTTTTGAAATTTTAAGCATTAGTCGATACAATGGTAGTGTCTTAAACTGAAACATTTGAAGGACTTCAAGGTGAAAATAGTAGATTTTGTAGCTGTTTGATTTTATTTACTTTAAGGCATCAGTGGAAGCAATGTTGAAGACAGCGGTGCAGTCACAGCTAGATGGTGTGCGCACAGGTCTTAACCAGCTACAGAGTGCTCTGCATGATGTTCATGAAATCAAAGAAAGGTAACTCACATTTTCAAAATCTAAGAAAGGTAACTCTGGCTTTTAGGATCAGAGAAAGGTGCACTCAGGTCTTCAGAATCAAAGATAACTTGTTGTTCATAAAAAGTTCATAAAAAAAATTGGAAAAAAATAATTTCACTTTATTATAGCCCTGAATTGTTTAAGGTGTTTGCATAAATTAATGATAAAGAATGCATTTTGTATTAGAAATTGACAGTTTTTTGTGTGAAGAAAAATGTTCATAACATTGCTTTTCAAGTACATACTGTAGATATAGGGTAGTACTTTTTAAAGAAGTAGAACATAAGAAACACTGACTGACAATTTTTTTTATGATAAGGGGACAAAAAATGAAAGAATTGCATATGTCAACATTGTTTTAGTCGAAATACAACACAATTTTATCATAATTCTATATGTTAGTTAATTATCTATTTGATATGAGCATCTAAACTGCAAATGGGACTAAACAAAGATATTATAACCATATGAAATTGTACTATGCTTTCAGTCTAGACCAAGTGGATGAGATCTACAAGTCACTAAAACCATTACAGGAGAAGATAACTACTGTCAGAGATGAAAACAAAAATTTCTGTCAGGTATCAGAGATTAACAATCTTTTAAGTTTAAGACTGTAAGCTTTGGTATTATATGCCACAGGGAAATTGCAGTACTGTTATTTTGTTTTATAGAGAGTATCTTTAAAATAGTGAAAAATTCATAAACAAGATTGGGATATTTATATTTGATATCTACATGAACACAATTATGGGAGCTACAAAGATGATTGTGCTGATCTTTATTGCATGATTTTTTTAAAAGCAGTTTTGTGAAAAAAAATATACTTAGGGTCTATACTTAGGACTTGTACTAGAAGGTAAAAAATTCAGAATTTCAACATTATGAGAGTACTGGTATTATGACTATTATATGATGTGTTTGTGTGTGCGAGGCCCTAACTTTGTCATTCTACCTACTCTTATCAGTAGGACTCTTGTGTGAAAAGGGTGACAGTTGCTTATATAGGATGGAAGTATAGCAGTAGTTCTTTCCAGACTCTATAATTGGGTAAATGACTTGGTGTACATTAATGAAATGATGTTGAAATGGGCATTAACCCCTAAAAAAAAAAAAAAATGTCTTCCAGTTTGTCTTCCGTGCATTCTGAGTGTTACAGCATAACACCTACCTGGTACTGTACTTTTACATGCAAGTTTATTATTTCTCTTTCCAACACCAAACTAAGCATAAGAAAACATCCTTGTAATGTGTTCTTTCTAATCCTTTGTGGTCAAAGATGACACATTTTCTCTATGACACATTTTCCCTTCTGTTTCAGCTTGCAACAGCCATGGAGAATTTGAAACACATATTCACTGTACCAGAAAGTGTACGCAGGACTGAAGATCTGATAAATGATGGAAAACTTTTGCTTGCCCATAAACAGTGAGTCAAAAGTGTTTGTCAAAAGTGTATAAGACAGAAATATAGTGCAGTGGTCGGGTGTCTGCAGGTTCCAGTCCTTGCCACTGTCGTGTAGACAAGGCACTTAATTCAATGTTGCCTCTCTCCTCAAGCTTGATTCTGTCTGGAGTGAATCTCGAGAGCAATTAATAAAGTTGTTAGCGCTTGCTTCTCAATCCAATATAAATAAATAATTAATTGTTATACATGAAATAATAATTATAATCTTAAAGTTTAAGGTAGTCATAAAACCAAGTTAGCTAGAGTTTGTCCTCTATATAAAGAATAACTACAGTATTTTATGACAATTATGAGATATTTATAATAAGCATTGTTGCCAAAATATCGTATAAAGATCGTGTAAAATATGAAAAATATTGAATCTCATCAGAATTGTTGTTGAATTTTCAATTGTTTATCTCTTGAAGTCCACATGGAAGATTTGGTCATCCAAATGCATAGCTTTGTAAAATAAAGACGTTATTATCATTGGAATTAAAATCCACAGTCATGCAATATCATTGATTCCTTTATTTGTATGTATACAGTCTGACAGAGTTGGAGACGGCAAGAGATGATCTGTTGTTTGAGCTTCACAAACAGCCTCATAGAAGTCCCACAGATGATAATGTAAGATACACATAGAAACTTTATATTTGAACGCATGTTAAGCAATACTTATAAAAGGACACTTTTAATGTGCTCAGATGTTTGTCTTGCATATTTCTAGTCATTTACAGATGATGCAGGCACCTGCCTTCAGTTTGCCAATACTGGTGTATCCCTATTAACAGTTTCTTTGTTGAAACACATGTATGTATTCAGCAGCCTTCTACTGAAGTGGTCACTTTCTATACATCCTTCAATACAGGTTTGACTGTATATATATATATATAGTGTATTTAAAACAAGAAGGGAGCAGTGGTGTAGAGGTTAAGGTGTCGGCCGCTCACCCCAGAGCTTGCGGGTTTCGAACCCCACTTGGGTCACGACCGTACTTCCTCATATGACACCAGTACTGGTTTTTCCAGGAAGCGGACTCTCGAGTTACTCGATAAGCTAGGAACAAGCTTTCTTCACAATCGAGCTAAAATAAATTAGTATAAAACAAAATGTGTAGTTTGCTAGTTCACAGATACTGACAGATAATGTAGTGAATTATGCAAATTTGTGTACCTGATATATCAAATATTCACTAATTTTAAAGGAAGTATGTATAATTTTGTATGATTTGTGCACCTGGGTTTAGATTGCATATAAAAAAATCATATTAGAATTTTTGCCAGTGCCCTTGATGTTTTGAAAATGGACATACAAGGCTTGGAATGTATATACGGCAGAGTTATGAAACCGTAACTAAGGAATATTTACTTTTTAAAAATTGATTTTGAGTACTTTTATTGTATACTTTATTCAGTACTTGATTGTTACAGACCCTTCAGAAGTATTTTGCCCAAGTGGAGAAGCTGTCAATAACTCTGGGAAAGCAGTTGTGGATTATTCTGCAGCGAGTGTTGATGTCTGTGAGACGGGAACCAGCCTTGATAGTGTCTGCATTGAGAATTATAGAGAGGGAAGAAAGGTCAGTCAGCCGTAGAACTGTTCTATATACAATAGCTTTGCAGAATGTCTTTGACGGAGACAGATTTTTTAAATGTTTGTGTATAGCCACTTGAGGCCCCCTCAGAGATCAGTCACTGTCCATAAATATATAGATATATATATTAAAAGATACCATGGGATAAGATTTGGGCTGGAATTTCTAGAAAACTTTTTTCTTATACATATTCATGTACATACTTCATCAATCAGTGTGCAGCATCCATATGCAGTGCTCTTATTCCTTTACTGTGTCCAAGCAGGTTGAAGTGGCTAGCAAAAAGGTAGAATAACACTGTAAAAGCAGTTTCTGGGAGAATTTATCACTTTTAGTGGACACTCTCTAATAATAGTTATGTATAATCAAAACAAATCTTTGGAAAACAGTGCTTAGCCTTATGGAGATGGTGAGATGTGTTGAACAAAATTTTACAGAAAAAGATATCAATTTTGAGGATACTGAAATTCAGTGAAAATTTGAGAAATTGAAACTTTTACAGTTTATAGTATCACAATATAATTTATGTCATAGCAATAATTAAGTGATCCTAAGTTATTTGTTATGTTAACAGATTGGACCAGATTTCATTGAAGCGCAAAGAGCAGACTGGGTTTATGCCTCCAGACAGACCAAAAAGATGGAGGGACAAGTGTTTTACAGTGATTGAGGAATGGATATCAAATAGGTTTGTTCTACTTTAAAACAACAAGAAAGATCGTAGACTGTGTTTGTCTTCCTTATTATATCTATTTTTGCAGATCGGAACAATGAACTTTGATTGAAAGTTTGATCTTTAACAGCAATAAAATCTCCAATGCATGTATGTGGCTTATTAGACAAAATAAGCTTGCGAACATTTCCAACAGAAAAAAAGGTTTGAAATATTTAACAGTACAGTAAACTCCGTATATAACGACTCCGGATAGAACGAAAATCCAGATATAAGGAACAAATTTTCTCTGCCCGATTTTCTTTCTTTCTTTATTCTATATGAAATTGTTTTATGGATATAAAGAACTCTGGATATAAAGAACACATATAAATGGTCCTTGTGAGTTTGTTATAAGCGTAGTTTACTGTAGATTGTTTTTTCTTGTGAAGGATTGAAGGTAACCAGATGGAAGACAGGAGCAGCAACAAGATGTGGCTTGTAAGACATCTAGAGGTCACCAGACAGATTATGCTGGAAGATCTCAAAGTTGCAAAGGTAATTATGTATAAAATCATCTTTGTCACTTCCCAAATCTGTTTATAAAGGTTGTTTCATCAAACATTCTTGCATATAGGATCGGCATTTCTGGTGATTTTGCCCATGCTGGAAAAACCGGTCTGGCATCCCTCCTATGCAAGACGACTCTCGTGAATAACTTATGACGTAACATTATAAACAATGTGATGTCACTTTCCTAAACACAGTGTCGGAATGTGGTTTGTTTTTTATTATAATTCATCATTTTGATAAGTTTGCATTTAGAAATCTACTTTAAAGTGCAAGACAGTATGCAAGAAAAAAGTTTCCATCATTAAACACTTGGATCAGCTGGAAAAATCCGTCACCTTGGGTAACTGTTTTGCGGGAACTCGGCAGAGCCTTGTTCCCGCCAAAATGGTTACTCTTGGTGACGAATATTTCGATCTGAACCTAGTGCTCGTGACAGAAACTGTTAGTCTGGCATATCTTGAGCAAACAATGGTCATAAAAACATCAGTGATATAGCTACATCTCCGATAGTTCAATGTTAATTGCTACATGTTTTTATTTACAGTCACTTCTGCCTCCAGTGTTCCCACCAAACTATAACATTGTGAACAAGTTTGTTTGGATGTATCATAAAGCACTGTCAAAACACGTAAGTTGTTAATTTTATTTGTATATCAGTTGCAAACTCCTTGGGTGAGCTCCACTCTCTAATCGCTGCCTTAACAAGATGCCATGTGATGATGGAAAATGTCATGTGACAGCATGTGTAAACAATCACTATTTTCGGATTAAATTTTTGTATTTGACCTCTTGAAAGTTCAATAGTTTATGAAATTCACCTTACTGCAAAAGCAGTACAATAAACTAAGCTAAAATTCAAATTTGTATTTTTCTAATTCTTAACATAATCATTTGATGCAGTGGGTACTGTATATTGTAATGGGAAGTAACCTATGCAGGAAGTTTGGAATAGTTAATGTTACCTTCATAGTGGTGCTACCTTGATATATACTACAACCTGATACACCACGGTGACCAAAAAACGTAATGAGATCTTAGACATTGTGCATAGTGTCTTATTTAAGAAAAGTTTGTCATTTGAATATCACTGAAATCAGCAGAAATATATGAAAATTCTCCTATTCATTGATCATTCCCAAACCAGTAAAATTCTATTTACTTGAGGGACTTTTTGAAAATAATCCCTTTGATTAAGTACAGCCTTTTTATTGTATCATTGGAACATATTTTCATTGTTGGGCCAGAAAATATTGTTCCATGTATTCAAAGTTTCCTTATAACTGGAGTACGTTATAACCATATATTTTTACATTAAAGAAAGAAGGGAAAAATCAGGCCAGAAAAAACGCTATATCCGGAGTTAAGTTATATCCTGAGTCGATATATAAAGAGTTTACTGTATCACCAAGCATTTGTACTTGTATAAACTGGTTAATTTTCGCATGATTAAGATTTTATGATTTGACACCAGACAGTCTTATTCCAGAGTTCACAATAGGAGAACTTACTATGTAATTATGAAACTATGTGAAATGTATCATTCAAGAAAATGTTTTGTAAGCAAAGCGGTGAATTTGAAAAAATTATGAGTATTACCCAGATTTGTTTATAATATGCTTCATTTGTTAGTCTCACTAGTTAGTTGTACAGATTTGAATTTTTCTTTTAGATTCAAGAGATGATACAACAGCAGTTAGAAGGCAATGAGTTTGTAACTCTGCTACAGTGGCTGAATAGCTATGAGTAAGTCTTGAGTGTATTAAAGAGTCTGTTGTAGTACTTGAAATGTTACCAAGCAGAAAGATTTCTTTTCATTATGAGTAATATTTTGCATCATGTGTCTCTGATGAAGCTGAAGTTTATTTTACTCGTTCGTAAGAGTTTGAAGAAAAAGATAAAATCTGGTAGACTGCATAGCGGAACAAATGCAGTTTTCTGTGGATTTATTGCCCACTTTATGGCAACAAATTCTTATCTCAGCTGCACTGAGTGCTGTAGCAGTCTTCTAGTCTAGTTAGATCAAGCTTGAATGGCAGCTTCACAGGAGTATTATACCATATTTTATTAGTAACTCGAGACACCTTGTGAACGATGTAAATTTCATTGCTCAGGGCTCGACTTAGGACTGAAAACTTTATTGGACCTTCGGTCCACCTCATCTAGACTTCACTTGGCCCGAGGTCAACTGACCTGGACCAAAATATTTGTATCAATAAAAACTATAAATTCACTATGCAAAAACATGTTTAAAAAATAACGTGACTTCGAGTGGAGTTTTGAGTGAAAATATCGATCGCGGGACTATCGCGTTTCTCTTCGTATTTCTGAGAGACTTTTTCATTACATCATGTAATTAAAATGTTGATAAAATACACCTGTAAAAGCGATCTGTTACAATTAGATTCTTTGAATCCCAATGATTGATTCACACATCGCCGCCGCGGTATTTTCATTGCGAATCCGCGGCCGCTACACTATTACTGCGTTTTTGATATCATCGTTTCAAAAAATTATTTTTTATCTGAACCTCAATGTATATGTAAAATATTTATTTTCGTGAAATATCCGCCGTAATTGGTCAATGTCTATTTTCCACTGTGCATTTGTCACTCGTGGTAGGTGTGAAAAATATGGCCTGTCATAAAGGATGACAAAATTAACTCTTTCAATTTTGAAATTGTTTGCAAGTCCAAGCTATGAGATACCACTGATTGATGAAAGCGAAAACTTATTTCTCTAACAATTAAATAGTTCCGAATGTTGTTTATTTAAAACAAAACCACCGGAGTAATTTGTTCTGTTTGTTACAAAATCGTCCAGTTTCAGCGTGTCCGTATTTCCTTTGCCATTTATTGTGCTCTTTTTCAGCAACTGTGACAGTCGAATTTTTCCAGTAACAATTTTCTTATATTCATTTTAATGAATAACCTTTGCCGAATGAAGTAATTTTTACTGCAAACTTCTGTTAATAATAGAGATAAAGCCGCAGGTGTCACGAGATCAAAGAAGATCGCCGACGCTTGTCGGCGCTAGTCAAGTTTCTTTGATCTTAGTAAAGCACGTGGCATTAAAAAGACAGATATATTTTGACAGTTTAAGACATGTACAAGTACTTGTTGACTTTGGATTATAAAAATATTAGTTTGGATGAGATAATGTCACGAGTAAGTTTTATTTTTGTTGATACAATATATCGAAAACGCTACACAAATGTACGTCGGTTGGCCTATGAATTTCAATTTAAAATGTATAAAAGACACACAAAAACGCGTGTTTATAAATATCTATGGAAAAGAATTTAAATTTAATATCTCGTAAACCCGTTCAATCACACGTCAAGTACGGCGATTTTATTAACCCCCGCAAAGTGCCGCGATATTTCTCCGTACTCGAAGTCCCTCCAAGTTCTAAGTCCCGCTATTTGGCGCGATTGGAGGTGTATAAAACTCGATTTCAATTCGTTATAGATGGGTGTCGGTGACAAATCAGAAAGCACGTTATTAATTTGTTCTATAAACCCCTGACAAAGATTTGTGCCATTGTCATCTCATTTTTTATGTGGACCGGCGGACCAGCTTACTGGACGGTCAGTTGGACCGTGGGCTTTTTAACTGGACACGGGCCAACGGTCCAGTGCTAAATCGAGCCCTGTTGCTTCATGTTCTTGATTAAAGTGAAAACAGGCCCAGATTTAAATCTGGTTTCAGGTCTTTAGCTCCAGGGTGAGCTATTAGGATCTCAGCCATCCGTTATCCTGCATCGGGTGTCTGTTAACATTTTATTTCAAATGACATCTTCTCTGAAACCCCTTGGTGGATGTTTATTATACTTTGTGTGGATGGTCCTCTACAAAAGTTAAAATAATTGTGGACCTAGGGTAAAATTTGGCACCGTTGGGTAGGGTTTTTGATTTTTATCTCCTGCAAAGGAAGAAAACTGGTACTAGTTCCTGGCATTTGTATAGTGTATGAGTAGTCTCTATATTTCCCTTTAGGCTTATATAATTCTTTTTTATACAGGGCATATATGTCCTTAGACCGATTAGTGGAAAATTACCAGGTCACCTTAGGTCATGCTAAAATTAGACAATTCTATCGAGATTTCCCAAGCCATTATTAGATATTACCAAAGTTATGAACTTAAGGTAACCTTGGAGAAGTGTGTTTACATGTCTGTATTGTACTGATATAATTAAGGAGAAAAGTTTTAAGATTAGCGTGGTGAAAATAAAAAAATGAGATGTTTTTATTTAGGGAACATGTAGATATCTGAGGATAAGAAATTACAAAATTTTTGATAATTAATTTATAAAAATGTAAACATGTATTGTTATGTACAGCTGTATATATAAGTTTTCTTGTCTGAAAGCATAAGACCTGAAGCTTAGATATTTGGTATGTAGCATTGTGTAGTGGACCTTTACCAAGTTGTTCAAATCATGCCCCTGAAATTAATCTCCAGGGGTCACTTGCTTTACATATATACATGTATAAGGAAAAATTAAAAACACCTCTTGATCAAAACAGAGAGCTATTATAATTGGCTTGTAGCAGTGCCTAGTTGCCATTTACAAAGATTATTAAAATCATACCCCATGTGTCTAAGTTGGCAGCATCCAGAGGCCAGTTGACCTACTTTCTTGTTTTGTTAGCTACAGAAAATGAATTTGAACTGTATGTATAGTTTTAGATATACAGTAGATTTCAACTTCGGCATTGGGTGACCTTGACCTACTGATTAACTGTCTAGTTTTTGAAACTACAGCACCAAAACTTTAAATATACAGTTTTAAATGCTGATTTCAACCTTGACCTTTGCAGACCATGATTTTGACTTACCTACCTAGTTTCCTGTTTTTGAAGCTACAGCATTAATTTTTTAACAATGGTTACAATGGTTCTCAGGTGAGCTATATAACAGGGTCACTATGGCCCTCTTGTTACCAATTAAGTTTTGATGTATCAAGACAGAAGCTGGGTGCTTGTTGACTCTCTACCCTTTCTGCTCGCTGATGAAGACCAGTACCGATGCCCAATGGGGACGTGCACTTCAGAACTGTTGAATTCAGCACTTTCTTACTTGTACATGTGATTTCAGTTCCATAGAGTTGATGAAGCATCCATCACTGAATATTGACACAAAGGACTTGGGACCACTGCTTGATAACAACATGGTGGAAGATTTACAAAATCAGTAAGCTTGTAATGTGCAGTCCAGATTCATCTTATATTATTATTTAAGTTTTTACAGAATACCCATTTTTGAAAAATCTTTAATTTTAGAAGTATAATTGTAGCGGATGAAAGCATTTAGAGGTGGTTTTTTTTTTACAATACGGACATTAATGCTAAGGACACAATGGCATAGGAATTTACGGATGCGATCATAAAAGAAATGTCACATTTTTTAATGGTTTACTTGAGTTTACTTTTTAACTGTTAAAAATTTAAAATATAGGACAGGTTGACCAAGCTTTATCCTTTCATAGGTAACAGTTACTGTTTTTAACCAGGTTTTCCGAAGGAAAAATCCTGGTTATTAGATTGAGGTATGTCGGCGGGCGGGCGTAAACAATTCCTTTTGTGCACAACTCCTCCTACATTTCTCAACAGATTTCAACCAAACTTTCACAGAAGTATTGTCATGAAGTGCCCTGGCGCATATTGTCGGGGTTTTGTGATTTGGTCATTTTTGACAGAATTATGGCCCTTTGTTTTTTTTCACATATGTAATTCTTCTGTGCGCAACTCCTTCTACACTTCTCAAGGGATTTCAACCAAACTTTCACAGAATTATTGTCACCAAGTGCCCTGGCGCATATTGTTGGGGTTTTGTGATTTGATCATTTTTGACAGAATTATGGGCCTTTGTTTTTTTCCACATAATGTAATATATATAGAGAAATACACTTCTGTGTGCAACTCCTACATTTCTCAAGGGATTTCAACCAAACTTTCGTGAACTAAAGAATTTTGAATATATAATGTTCTGCCCCTGGTCGTCTGTCCGTCCGTCCGTCAACAATTTTGTGTCTCCTTATTTAAGTATATATAAAAGGGAGAATACTCTGTTATTATAAAAGGGAGAATACTCTGTTATTACTATCTATTTTTAGAATAGATTACCAGTCCTGTATACTTTGGAGTATTCTGTTAGAGTAAGATGACAAAATTTCTCATGAGACCAGTGGTTCAAACCCCACACAGAGCAAGTTTTTTTTTTTTTTTTTCTTTCTTTTTTTTTATAATTTTTGCCTGAATTATGGCCCTTTGCTTTTTTTTCCACATATGTTATATATAGAAGAATACTGTCACGTGCCCACTTCCTCCTACATTTCTCAAGATATTTAAACCAAACTCTCACAGAACTGTTGTCATCAAGTGCCCTCGTGCATATTGTCTGGGTTTTGTGTTTGGATCAATTTTGCCTGAATTATGGCCCTTTGCTTTTTTTACACATGTAATATATAGAAGAAGACCTTTGTTTCTTTTTCACATTATGTATATCTACTGACTTTAAAAACACATTTGCGCTCGGCCAGCAGACTGGAAAATGAAAACCTGGTTTTGTGACAATTTCCTGTCACTTGTTACATAGTTACATTGTAAGGACAGATAGGTTACAGTGAGTTAGTTTGCACTTCCATTTTCTCAACAGGTATTTGAGGAACATGAAATCCAATATACAAGAATGGACAGGCAACACATTGAAAACTGAACAAAAGGTGACATTTAGTGTTCTATTTTTCAGAGGGTGTACGAAGAGATTTTGGTGATATCAATTTGACAATAATAAGAATCTAAGATGCTTAAAGTTCTTCCTTCTTTTGATATATTTGTACAGCAATAGACAGAGGTCAATTCAATGAGCCAATACTTATTGGTATGGACAATACCAAAAGTGCACCATAGTCAGCTGAAAGACATTGGTTATGTCATGTAACAGAGCTCAATTCATCCAGCATTGATATTTTGTTAAAAATAATAGACAAAGCTCTGTTTATTCAACCTAGAATATACATGTTGGTAGGGACAATAGGCAGTGATCACTGTACCGTACCAAGTTGTATCGCTAACGTCAAGGGACAGAGGTCAGATTTATCCAGCCTAGAATACAAGGGTCTGATCAATAAGGAGAGCTCCATTGAACCAGGGATCGTATATACAGGGATATGAAACGCGCTATAGAGCAGACGAATTTATTGATTTTTCTGTGCCGTAGGTAAGACGGCGCTGTCCGATAATTTTCGATCCGTTAGCGTAGATAAAACTACTTGTCTTTGATTATCGACGGTCGCTTTTCTCTAATTAATTGGTAACTGGTATTAAAAATAAAGAGGCACGGACCTATCTTTGTATTTGGGTCCGTGATAAAGAGGAAAAAAGTGAAAATTTAAAAGTATGGAAGATTATGTATTGTTCTTGCAAATGTGTAAAAACAAAATGCGAATAAGCAAAAACAAATAACAAAAGAAGAGTGTAAAAGGCGCAATGGTATTACTGTCGTATTATAGTTTCTAGTAAAAGATCAGATCAAATAAACTTATCAACAAATTATGTTTTTACAAAACCGAAATCACTTTGTTATCATTTAATTTTCCTTTTATCGGCAAAAAAGCAATCAACAAAAAAAAATCGTGAAAGGTGCGAAAGTTCTTCACGACATGTTTGTGTCATTTTATTTTGATATTAATTTTGTAAAAATTCATCAAAATAATTATCGACATCGTTTACTAATAGTTGTGTTCTCTTTTGATCGGAAACAAATTAATTGGTATGTTTGCAGAAAAAAAACGAAATAATTGCAACAAATCGCAATTGCTCAACACAACATGGAATCTAATTTTACACATCTACACAAATTTTTAACCGTGATATCAAGTGAATACTTATGAAACTGATTTTTTTTATAGAGATCAGTCATTTAACATGCTTAAAATGATCATTTTCATTTAAAAAGATATACTATTTTCTTAGGGCTATAAGTAACGCACAGCATAACAAGTATGGCTACCAATCTTATTTACAGCCGAATGACGCTCGTTTTCAAATGTGTTTTAAACAATTTTTAGCCATTGTAACGGGTTTGCAAATAGTTTAATATGTGTATCAATGATTCATGAATATATTTTAATTCAACATTGGGACTCAATAACCACATCGGTGCGAAAATTCGTTACTATGTAGAACCTGGTTTTGCAAATTTCGCCATTTTTCAGCGCAAAAGTTAAAATTGGCCCAAATTTACGAACTTCACCTTCATCACTTACCCGCTTTTTAACAAAAGAAATTACTGCGAACACTTAACAAACCCTTTCTCAATGCAACCAAATCCATATTATTCACGCAAACACAAAAGAACGACAGAAAGTCGCTACAAAGTTGGGCTATGTTAGCCGCAGCTCCGCCATTTTCTCATCTTTCTCGTCAAACATTCTTACAGATGATCTGCACTTGAAAGGGTCTATATTGCAAAAAAATCGATATGACTTCTCACAAATAACTTGTCAGTGGATTAATCATAACTTACCAATTTGTTATGTAGAAATTCAACGTTGATAGATTGATAATATTTTAGAGATTGAAGAAGATATTATCGATGATTTTCTGTATTCGCTTACTTAAAATGGCGTCGTTGTGATGATGAAATCTCGCAAAATCTCGGAAAATCTCGTTACGGCAGAGAATTCGACCTTTTTCGCACCGTTTCACAATCCGTTAATATAATAAATCCTGATTGAACCAGTCTAGATATTTGTATACCGGTAATCAATGTGCAAAGTTCCATTTATTCAAGCTTGATATATACATTGTATTAAGATGGTCATTAGGCAAACGATCCGCCTCGGTGGTTGAGTGGTTAGAGTAGCTGACTTGAAATTGCTGTAAACTCTCATGGATTGAGGGCCATGGGTTCGAGCCCAACTACCAACCATATCTCTTTATATGAGAAAGTTGGCAGTTTCTTACGGAGGATAGGAGTCTAGTACTGGTTCTTCCCAGTCGCTGACTTGAAATCACTGTAAACTCTCATGGATTGAGGGCCATGGGTTCGAGCCCAACTACCAACCATATCTCTTTATATGAGAAAGTTGGCAGTTTTTTACGGAGGATAGGAGTCTAGTACTGGTTCTTCCCAGAATCGATTGTTAGGTAAACTGCCCATCTGTTAAAATGACCAAAAATACAGTTGGAAGGCGCATTTAAACTCCAACAAACATTGGGCAAACGTATAAAATCAGCCTAAACATATTTGGTATGCCAGTAAGTAATGTTCAGTTATTAAGTGCAGACGTTTTAGAGCAAATTTTCGTCTGCTTGGACTTATTATTAGTAATATATCTTATTAAAAGTAATATTTTGTTTATGTCCACAAGGAGGTGTTTCAATTTATCTATCTGAGCTGTATTTGTTTTACTAAATATTATTTATCTTTTCTGCACTAACAGTGTATTCTGTATGGATTTTCTAATTGATTAGGACTGGTTTAAAGAAGAAGGTCCTGACCAGGATGGTGAAGGATTCTATAACACGTCTTTACCTGTGATAATCTTCCAGATGATTGAACAGAATGTAAGTATAGAATATGACGGTTTTCTACAACATAATTTTCCTGTAATTTTGTAGTGATGGAACAGAATTTTAATACAGTATGGGATAGATTTGTACAACACACTGATACCTATAATTTCAAAATGTTAAAATAGATTCTAACTAAAGTAAAGTCGTTTCTGATTGGTTGAGCTATTTAAATATGTGACAGTTTTATAACATATGTATGGTCGCAGAAATTTAACGGTCACTATTTATTTGTTTATACTAAATTTATTATACCCCCGAAACAAAGTTTGGGGGAGTATATAGGAGTCACCCGGTGGTTGGTCGGTCGGTCGGTCGGTCAGGCGGTCTGTTGCATTTTCCTTGTCCGGAGCATAACTTGAAAACTACTAGTTCGAATTCAATAAGACTTCATACAATGGTCAAGCACATTGAGAGAAAGTGCAGTGCACAGGAACCATAACTCTGTCTTGACTCATTACAGAGTTATTGCCCTTTGTTACTTTTCCTTGTCCGGAGCATTACTTGAAAACTACTGGTTGGAATTCAATACAACTTCATGAAATGGTCTAGCACAATGAGAGGAAGTGCAGTGTTCAAGAACCATAACTCTGTCTTGAGTATTTACAGAGTTACTGCCCTTTGTTACTTTTCCTTGTCCGGAGCATAACTTGAAAACTACAGGTTGGAATTCAATACAACTTCATACAATGGTCAAGTACATTGAGAGGAAGTGCAGTGCACAGGAACCATAACTCTGTCTTGACTCATTACAGAGTTATTGCCCTTTGTTACTTTTCCTTGTCGCAGAGCATTACTTGAAAACTACCGGTTGGAATTCAATACAACTTCATAAAATGGTCTAGCACAATGAGAGGAAGTGCATTGTTCAAGAACCATAACTCTGTCTTGAGTATTTACAGAGTTATTGCCCTTTGTTACTTTTCCTTGTTCGGAGCATAACTTGAAAACTACTGGTTGGAATTCAATACAACTTCATACAATGGTCAAGTACATTGAGAGGAAGTGCAGTGCACAGGAACCATAACTCTTCCTTGACTCATTACAGAGTTATTGCCCTTTGTTAATTTCCTTGTCTGGAGCATTACTTGAAAACTACCAGTTGGAATTCCTTACAACTTCATAAAATGGTCTAGCACAATGAGAGGAAGTGCAGTGTACAAGAACCATAACTCTGTCTTGAGTATTTACAGAGTTATTGCCCTTTGTTACTTTTCCTTGTTCGGAGCATAACTTGAAAACTACTGGTTGGAATTCAATACAACTTTTGACAATGGTCAAGTACATTGAGAGGAAGTGCAGTGCACAGGAACCATAACTCTTTCTTGACTTATTACAGAGTAATTGCCCTTTGTTACTTTTCCTTGTGCGGAGCATTACTAGAAAACTACTGGTTAGAATTCAATACAACTTCATACAATGGTCTAGTACAATGAGAGGAAGTGCAGTGTACAAGAACCATAACTCTATCTTGAGTATTTACAGAGTTATTGCCCATTTTTACTATTCCTTGTCGCAGAGCATAACTTAAAAACTACTGGTTTGAATGCAATACAACTTCATACAATGGTCCAGCACAATGAGAGGAAGTGCAGTGTACAAGAACCATAACTCTATCTTGACTAATTACAGAGTTATTGCCAAGAACAATATCTCTTTTTTAGTTTTTTTTGCAAGGTATTCTGTTACTACGAACTTCCTCAGTTTATAAAGCAGTTTTTCGGGGATATTAATCACATTTAGTAATAGCTCTAGTTTATTCTCGATTGCAAGACAAGTTTTTATAACTCCAGACTCATTCCAGATGAAATCAGTCTTGAAGAGTTAGAGGCAATCTTGAAATATCTGTGTCATGCCAAAGGACACAAAAGCCGTGGCACTTTTGGGGATCGAACCAGGGACAAAAAACAAATACTAATGGTCACATAGAGCATTTTGCGCTACTGTTGATTGATTTTGACATTTGCCACAGTACATGTATATACAGTTACACAGGTCTCTGTCGCAGTTAAAAAAATTGAGACCCATGTACACAGTCATAAATATCTATATTACAAAACAGTCAGACAGAAAAGTATTCAAAAGTAAGTTCCTTTTACTGCGTTTTCAGCATCATTCTTGACCATAACTCAATGTGACCTTACTGCTAAATGTGTACAGTTTCCATGTGAATTCACATTCGATAATACATTTGTGTATGTTTAGATTCAAGTAGCAACAATGTTAGGAGAGAGCATAGTGTTGAGGAGTTTGGAACAGTTTGTTGATGTTCTCAGCAATTTTGCCGAGGAATTGAAAGGTAAGTTAAACAAATCATAAACAAGAATTTGACAAAAATATGTGATTGTGCACTTATTTTCCTGCCATATCTGAAAGTTAATAAGGAACTTGGAAGTATGTGTATGGCAGGCTAGAATAAGGGCAGTAATATGTAACAAACAGAGCAGATACAACTGTATACATGTATAAACTATTTTATATTAAAACTTTTGTCAATGACACAAGTGGTTTCATTGGATAGTTTGATTGTTTTGGGGGTTTTTTTTGCCCCCTATACATTGAATAGTTACTGTTTTCAATCAGGTGATGTTGAAATGTTAATCTGATCTTGTTGAAGTTTAATAATGTGCATGTGCATGATGTCACTCCAAACTCCATAACTGTCCAGTCATTACATTATACAACTATAAGTTTTACTGAAATTTACTTGCATGAAATAGGCAGGCAACAATGATTGCATTTCACGTTTCATTAAAATCATATGCTTCCTTTATTTCTTTACTTGATTAATCTGTTTAATAATTGCCGATAAGATATACTGAAAGTCTAATGAGAGGGTTATGTTATTTTAGGTGTTATAAATATCTACAGAGAAAGACATTTACCAGATAGAAGAGAACCCAAATTTTATCTGCATTACTTGGTAAGTACATGTATAGATATTTGAAAAAAAAATCAACAATAAAGCTGTAATGCCTTCAGTCTGCTGGTTATATTTGGGAAGTTAATCCAGAGGCAGTAGTTCTGATAACATGGCAAATCTATATATAATCATTGTTCCAATTGCTCAGTTGTAAATTCTTCAATTAACGTTTTGATATGAATAACAGTATGCAAAGAATCTCGTACCACTGTCATACATGTAATATGTGATTACTTGGTGGAAGATTTGATTTTATGCATTCTTCTATTTTAATGTCGCTAATTTGATATGCATATATCAAATACAAGGATAAAATCTTAATAAATTTTTCTGAATTTTTGTCAGATTTATATTTCCATTCATTTACTTAATTTAGACATCTCCAGCATCAACAGTGTGATGGTGTTGTAAGTTTACAAGTTAATGTCAATGGTTTAGGTGAACAGCATTGAATCATTAATTCAAAGGTGGAATATGAAAACACTTATCCCAATTCAATTGTATTGTTACGTTTCTGAATTTGAGGAAGCTGTTTTCAGATGTTGATGATAAAGTAGAAGTTGATACGACTGCTTTCAGCTTTCATGCATTTAGCATGTTTCTGTGTTTGATAAATATATGTAGATGCAAATCAAGCTAAAAATGTCAATTATGAAAACATTGTAGACACTACAACTTGTTGCTGAATTTATTTTAAGAAAAATCTTCATTCTGTCTACTTTAATCTGTTTTATTAAGTGCATAACAAGTTTATTAAACATTCCTTTATTGTTCAGAAGGCACTGTCTAAGATTAACTCATCACTTACATTGTATTGGAGAGTAGCTAGAAACTTCCATTTCTTTTGTCATTTTACAAGTTGTTCATGTGAGATACATTTCAAGTTTAACTTAGATGTTTTGCCTAAGAATACAACACACGGACTGACTTTGTATCAAGCTTTGGTCCTCCAGGTTGTTGTCACCAGACCGGAGAACCCTAGGAATGGTCATTTAAGTTTCTTTTATTCGTTATAATTACAGATTGCCACTGCAAACAACTTGCTGACATTTGGTGACTATATGAAGAATCTGCGTAAACGTTATTTAAAGACAGAGTTTGACAAGGAGGAAGATGATGAGACTAACATTAGGAAAGACAGATTCCAGGTCCTAAATGATAGATTCACAAAAATTGCAATGATCGTGTAAGTTTCATTTCTCTTAATAATAATAAACAGTTTCCTTTAGTTTAACTTAATAGATAAAATAAGTCATTTTTGTGTCGCCCTTTCGGAGAAAAGGCGATACATAGGGATCGCTTTGTCCGTCCGTTCGTCACACAAACTTAAAGTTGGCTATAACTTTGCCATTTCTTAAGATTTCTTCATCAAACTTTACAGTTGTATTGCTTATGACAATAGGGTCATGATGCCACCAAATTTTGTAGGTCAAGTTTATATTTGACAGAGTTATGCCCCTTTTTGTACTTAGATTTTGTCACGAAAACTTAACGTTGGCTATAACTTTGCCATTTCTTAAGATTTCTTCATCAAACTTTCAAATTGTATTGCTTATGACATAAGGGTCGTGATACCACCAAATTGTGTAGGTCAAGGTCATATTTGACAGAGTTACGCCCCTTTTTATACTTAGATTTTTTCTATAACTTTGCCATTTCTTAAGATTTCTTCATCAAACTTTACAATTGTATTGCTTATGACAATAGGGTCATGATGCCACCAAATTTTGTAGGTCAAGGTCATATTTGACAGAGTTATGCCCCTTTTTGTACTTAGATTTTGTCATGAAAACTTAACGTTGGCTATAACTTTGCCATTTCTTAAGATTTCTTCATCAAACTTTCAAATTGTATTGCTTATGACATAAGGTTCGTGATGCCACCAAATTGTGTAGGTCAAGGTCATATTTGACAGAGTTATGCCCCGTTATATACTTAGATTTTTTCTATAACTTTGCCATTTCTTAAGATTTCTTTATCAAACTTTCAAATTATATTGCTTATGTCAAAAGGGTTGTGATGCCGCCAAATTTTGTAGGTCAAGGTCTTATTTAACAGAGTTATGCCCCTTTTTGTACTTAGATTTTGTCACGAAAACTAAATTTTGGCTGTAACTTTGCCATTTCTTAAGATTTCTTCATAAAACTTTTAAATTGTATTGCTTATGACATAAGGGTCATGATGCCGCCAAAGTTTGTTGGTCAAGGTCATATTTGACAGAGTTATGCCCCTTTTTACACTTAGATTTTGTCACAAAATTGTTGGTTATTCTGACAAAGCATAAGAGGGTGACACAAGTGTTCTACTGAACACCCATCTAGTTTTATGAGTCAGTCTTGTTTTGATGAAAAAAAATTTGTGTTACTGCTGAATTCAAGACCACTGTGGATAGCATAAGAGATCCCCGCTTCTAATTTTAGGTATCAGTTTATTTTTGTATACTTAAAAATAGTACAAAGAAGCATCTTGATTTTGGTAGCTATATTTGTTATTATAAAACACATGATCACCACAGTATTGCAGCCATTTATATCTTTTCAAGCCAAAAGTAGTTTAACCAGATGATAATTGTATACAGTATATACATATACAAAGAAAAGCTTGAAACAGTATTGTCCCTTGTCAATTTGTGCTTTTGCTGTCTTCATCTTTTCAAAGATATTTTCCCCCTAACGAGTGTAAATGAGCCTTTGTTGATATATGTATTTCAAAATATTGATACTCATTAAATAAGACATTTTTGTCAACAGTACAATAATTGATTGATAAATATAGGCTTGATTGCTTGTATTGTTACTATGTGCTGTAAAAAGAATCATTATACATGTATAATTATGTAACAGCTTCCTTTCATTGAAATGAAAAACTGTCGTGTCTGGAAACCTAAATGTGTTTTTGTTGTCCCTGTGTTTTAGAGAGTAAAGTAGGCACTTTTTGAAATAAGCATAATATCGGGATTCCATAGACGACAAGCATTGCCAACACTGTTCCAATAAGACTATATTTTACAGGGTACAGTATGCGCTTGATGAAGTTATCATAGATCTGAAGCATCATGAGCATTGTTTCAATGAATTGATGACCAAAATATGGTGAGAATTTTAAGTATTGGTTTTGCTTTCATGAATACATGTATTTATCTATGTACTTAAATATTTCATTTGTTCCATGTCTTGTTTTAGTACGTTAGATACAGGAAGAACTATTTGTTCATATTGATGGCAGATACATTTACTAGCTGAATGGATTACTGGTCGGCCTACAAGTTCGTCCAGTTATTAGGTCACTCTCTCGTTTTCTAATTAGTCACTTCATCAGTCAATAAGAATGCTTTATAAAAGAATTAATTATTTACACCATAATCTGAGAATTTTAAGGGGATATGTAGGCGATATCATATGGCTGGCTGAACAGTTAATTCCTATACATTTGACGTATTGTTCCTGAGTGGTACGTTTTAAATGGTTACATAAAGAAATCCAAAAAGAAACAAGACAAATTTGGGGTTTTGGAAATCAACATTTAGAATGTGATGTGTGTTTTTGTAGGCAGCAGAGTCCTCAAGCAATAGAGGTAATCGTTGCAACCTGGCATGATTATGGAACTGATTTTGTACACCTCAAACCCAATTTGGAGCAATCTTTGTATGAGAAAGCAAAAAGAAACATTTTAAAGGAATATTTGAAGGCGATTTTGTCAAGGTATTTTACTAAGTATTCATTTCAGTGGTACTTTTATAACTGTGTAGTCTATGTTAGCTCTGAGATCTGGTCAATATGATACATCTGAGTACATATCTAAACTTAGCGTAACCCACAGTCTGGTAGGCAGCAGGTGTTTCAATGTTATAGGATATTATCAGCTCAATGATTTTAAATTCAGACTTTACTAATAGATAGCAAAATATGTATGAAGCTTTAGTGATGAAATCTGAAAAATGTAAATGAAATGTACTAAATGATTTGTAGAAAACTATCATTCAAACAATATGAGGAACGTAAGAATGCAGCAGAGAAAATCATCAGAGAAGCTGAACAGTTGGATCTTATGTTTAAGAAATTCAAGCCATCCAAACCTGTAAGTTTAAGTTAAGTTAATTGGCTAATTTTGTTTCTGTTATCTAGTTTCACTTGTCAAGAATTGAAGATTTTCAGTTTAAGGATGAAATTCTTTGCTTTACAATCATTTATAGGCTCTTTTGAAAGACCTGTGTTTTGAAGTGCCTCCTGTAAAAAGTTAAACCTTTAATAAAGAATATTTCATGAATACTTTTATGTACCATAAAGCTAGGAGGCATATAACGTTGGTCTTTTGGTACGCCTAGTGAATTTTGCTTGTTTAAGACCTTAATCCAACTAAAGGGATTTAATTCAAACTTCTGAAGTTGAACAATGTTAATGTAAAGTTCCATGGTACAAGTCCGAAGGAGTTTCTAGTGTAGTGAGCCTTCTGCAATATTCTAAATATAGATTATTCCAGCAAAATATGATGTGTTCAAATCGAGATATTAAGACTAAGTGCTAACTTTTGTGTCAAACTTGCTAGGCTAGGATGAACAACCTTTTGAAGATATCTCTTAGTTATTACCATCTTTACTAGAATTATAACCTTGTAAAGTAGTGTTCCTTTAGCAAGATGTTGAAGTACGGGTATATTTTTTTTATTTACAACTTCAAGTACTATGCTCTTGAATAGAAGCCTATAACTTTATCACCATGCAATTGCTTAATATAAGCTTTTCTGTTTTAGTCAGAGGTATCATTTGCCTGTTTACCAATGATGGCAGAAGCTCTAAAGTTGAAGGACACCTCTATGCTGTCACTGGAAATAGCAGTAAGTAAGAGTAGAAAGCACTTTTATTATAGAATGGTTTTTAGCTTTTTTATGCCACCCGCCCCCAAATTAGCCAAAGACGGAAGAATATTGTTTTGGTGTTGTCCGTCCATCCGTCCGGAGTCATGACTTGAGAAGCAATGAATAGGATTTCATGAAACTTGAAATAAGTGTACAATAGCATAATGCCGCACACCGGTGCACGACAATTCGTCGAAAGACACTCGATAGAATACGACATTAAACAGAAAGGACAGGTGGTAGAATGCGACATGTTAAAGAAAGAACAATTGATAGAAATGTTTTACTGTCGAATATTGTCGAAAACTTTCGACCAATGGCCGAAAACTCTGAGAATTGAAAACGAAAGTAAGCGGGTACAAAATGTATACCGGAAGTACTCTAGACGTTGAACTTGATTCATTACAAAATCATAATTTTAATCAAATTTATTTTAATCAATCAACAGTCACACTGTAGGTCACATGCACTTTTCTCAAAATCGTCTCAACACCAAAGTTTATGATAGTTCACTACTAGTATTTGAAGTTATACATAAAAAGAAATCAACAACAGTTCACTCATTTTTCATACTTGCATAACTTTCATACTCACCATAGAAATCGTGCATAAAATGTGACTAGTTATTAAAAGATTAAATGGTCAAATCGCGAACATATTTTAAGAGGTAAAAAGGAAATCAAATAGACCACCGATCAATCATAACAAAAGGATAATAATCAGCTGCGACACTTAGTCGAAATAAAGTACACATTATTCGGACAAGTGTCGCAGGTTAAAATATTTTTCGACCTTGTGTCGTACTCTATCAATTGCCTATTCGACCACATGTCTATTCTTTTAATTGTCGTATTCTTTCAAGTGTCTTTCGACGAATGGTCGTAGATCCGCCGCACACACATCTTTTGTCAAGATCGGTTTAGTATCTCCAGAGTTATTGCCCTTAATTGTTATTTTCTTTGGTATTCAATATAAAAGCATTAAAATTATATTTCCATGAAACTACGCTTTTTTCGTTTGGCACAACTCCTCAACTTTGTATTATCTAACATCAGAAAAGTTTATTTAGAAACTTGATTTTTACAGAAATGAGGCCTGTAAGGGGATGTACTGCTTTTCTTATATAATTCTATATATTTTTAAACTTAAGAATTCTTGTTGTCTGAATGAAGTAGTGCTGATTTAATTTAATTACTTCAATCAAGTTCATTATGACTATAAAGAAATAAAATATCACCTTGGAGATGAGGCCCCAGTGTTTTTTCTGAAACAGACAGACCAATACACTTTCCAGTTGTTCTTTTTCAGCTATTTGCTTCATTTGGCAGGGGATATAAATTCACTGAATTTGCTTGTTCAAATTATATCTGTTTTGGTCTAAGTTGGATGGGCCCCCTGGAGAATTGGACAAAGCTTCTTCATTTTTTGTTAGATTGATTTCAACTTTTTCACAAACAATAACGGATAATGTACTTTAATAAGTCAAATGGATGTTTGAGTCATACATTTGGGGGAGGGAATATTTTAGTATTTTGAGCTTTGTCATTTTAGCCAGTCTGATTTTCTAAGTTTTGCGTCTAGGTCACTTACGTGCAAACTATCAAAGCTATGACTTTAAAACTTGGAATACACACAGTGAACATAATGCAACCAAACTAAGTGTATAGGAGGTATTTATGAATATCTTTGTCATTGTATTTTTACATCAATGATGATAATATGTATTCATTGATAACTTTCTGTATTTTAGGGTCTTATGAAAAAACACACAGACATAAGATTAGAACAGATGATAAACCTTCTGTTGTGTAGAGGTGATATGAGTCGTTCAGAGGCTCGTCAGATGGTGCTAGACACAGTCGGAGAAGAAGAGGCCATGAAAGCAAAATCTGATGGAATATTTGCAGAGATTGCTGCAGAAATGAAATAATTTGTATAAGTAGTGGGTTGTTAAGTCTCCCACATAGTGATGGGATACATATTGATTTGATGCTGTCTGTGTGTCTGTCTGTAACTCTGTATGTCACAATAGTTTTTGCGCAACTCCTACGTGTCTTTATAGATTTTGCTGAAATTATGGAGAAATTAGAAAAATGTGTAGTTGTGCATATCATCGACATTTTCCGGTTCAATTATTCTTAGCAGAGCTATTGTCCTTTTTCGTAAACCCTAACCCTAGCCTAAGTTTGTCGGCACAACTCCTTTTATGTGGCTAGGCAGATTTCAACAAAATGTCACATGACTGATCAGTACGAAATGTAGTTGTGTACATCGTCGGTATTTTCCAGTTCAGTTTTTCTTAGCAGAGATACAGTCCCTAACACTAAGTTTGTCTGCGCAACTACGTTTACACCGTTAGGCAGATTTCAACCAATACAAATCAATATCTGCCTTCCAGGGCTATAAGCATCTCAAGCGGATAAGCTGTCGGTTTAGAAGCCTTTTACATTTAGGTGTCTGGTTACTGCATACATGTATGAGTGAAAGCCAAATCAAAACACCTAGTAAAAGAACATAAACGCTTTTGTTTTTATTTATTGTGTTAGATATTCAAAACTAAAGCTGTGCGAAATTAAGATAGCTTTTGAAACAGTCTCTGTAGTTGTTTTTACATGTAGTGCAGTTACTTTTGTCAAGGTCCGTATATACGGACCCTGCTTTTGTGCAATATTGATTCACTTTCACATTATGTGTAAATGTTCTGCAATGGAAATAAAAGATGAAAGAGACTGTGTTTATGAATAAGATTTTATTGAAATAAAATTGATACACAAGTGATAGGAGAAAATCAAGTACAATTCATCAAGAAACTCGTACATACATGTATATATTGTTTGTTGCTATATAACAGGGTATCTATCCTGGTCTTATTGAAACATATTAGTAAAAAGAAAGCCATTCAAATTACAAATTTGTCAGAAATAGACTCTCTGTAGAATTGTGAAACACTTGTATTATTTCAAAGTGCATTACAATTTCAGCAAAGGAAACCTTGTTTCACGTGCCTTACATTTGTCCTGTTATGTTAGTACATTAGAACAGAATACACGTAAAATACGATGACATGTGAATGTTCACCTGTTGATAATGGAATACAAAAAGTATACATTGATTTTCCAAATAGTATATAAAAATAAAGACAAATCTGAATAATTTTTTAAATAACATAAGATGAAATATGACGAGTATCTTCCATTCCGTAGAAACAGCAAAGAATACCAAATGAGCCAAAGGAGCAAGCCTGCACTATAAAATACTGTAATCTAGCTATAAACCGGAAGCAGGGCTAAAATCAGCTAGGCTATGTAAGGCTATGACAAATAAGCAAGGCTAAAAACGAGCAATACCTTTTGTACACCACAACTATTAGTGTACTATACGCTTATAGCCACTGTAGTAAAGCCATGAAACAAGGCCATGTATCAATAAAAGCAAGGCTAACCATACGCAATACAGCCAATGTTGCAAAACCACAAAACTGTCAAAACTGACCTACTCCAAACCTACATTTGAACTGCTCTGATCTAAGACCCAGAAAGAGACTCGGGCCAGAGATAATTGCATCTAAAAAACAGAATTTAGCAGCCAATAACGATACGTAAGCTATCTTCAGCACCCCTGGTCACCTTCTGGTCGGTAGAATTTTTCCAGGCCACAATAAAAATTTATCCCCTAAAAATTCTGATGCGCAAGATATAATACACTTACGCACCTACTCTTTTGTTTGGCATGGGTCCATATATTTTTGAAAGACCGGCATTAACAAAGAAAAGCTCGTGGGCAGATCTGTCTGTGCACGTGGGTAGGTTTGGAATTTCTCTTGCCAGAAAACAGCAGAAAACAGAAACTGAACACAATCGATCCAGTACACTATACAATTATAGACTAATTTTGAGGTCAATATCATTCTTTTACAGGTCCGCAAAACTATCATACCGAACAATTCTCATCTAAAATAATTTAAAAAACAAATTTACATAATAAGTTATCTAAAAATTGCGTCATGCAAGACAGTTGCTGTTGAAATACGATAAGCTTTAATAAGTAATAACATATCAGATTTGTCGCAAAAGTTCATGATCAACAGTGCATAATATTTTGCAGATAACAGATAAATACACTGCTGATTTTTATTGGTGATAATTAGCTTAACATCTTTTTTTCTTTAAAGAATAGTAAATTGATATTAATTAAGTATATGTTCAGTAATATTTTTGCACTGATTCAGGACGAATATTGTCTAATATGTCCGTCGCAGAACATGAAAATAAACTTGAAGCGTATGTTATCACAACAAAATTCAGAAAACAAGAAAATCTTTAGAACTTTTGCGCAAAGCTGTTGAAAATTGATTACATCAGGAGATAACCTGATTGCTATGACCTTGATTATCTACAGTACAGTAGATTCCCGGAGATATTTTAGCAAATCAGTAGTCACGGTGTATATTGCTAACACTCACATTATCACAAATTGAAATATGTGTATGTTTGATGCTATTCTATATTGGTATTTTCACATTCCTTTAAAACTTGAATACGGAATGATTGTTATTTAGTATGTTATTAGTACCATCATTATGGTAGTTTAACAGAAATAAACTCGAGAATATACGATAATCAAGGTCATTTAGTTATATACATATGATGACCTTACATATGTCCACTCGTCGTTTTAAAATTTACAAAAGCATTAACAAGTACACGTAACAATAAAAAGTTAAAATATAATAACTGCAAACAATTAAAATACAAAAAAGAAATTTATTCTACATTAATTTAAGTTTTTCAGATTTACACTTCATTTTTGTTCCATTCACAAACTATTCAAAACGTTATAAATATATCAATTGTTTATAACCGAATGAGTGCGCAGACATAAGTTTTATAAACGAAAGTCTTAGTCTTAGCTTGCCGTGAAATATTCTTATCTGCGAGATCCCGCTCGCTCATATTGAATCCATGGACCTCCAAGGGAGGAAACAGTTATATCTGGGGGCGCTTACTGATATGGAAAAAACACGTTTATCTGCCCTTATAAATGATGAAAATAGTTTGACATGATACTGACCTAAACATTAGTCTAAAAATTATATCATATACCTCATAAAAAGTAGTGAAAATTACACGAACATTTTACAGAAATGACGTCTTGAAATCCGTGCAGGTGTACACATAATTTTCCAGGTCTATACGTACTTTTGCAGACCCGGCACGTGCGCGCTATCGGCCAATCAGGATTAAGTATTTGTGACAGATGTACGATATTTCTTTATATTATTAATGCCACTGTTAAGTCATTGTAAAATTTCTAGTATTCTATTAAAATTTTGTGATATGTATATCATTTCAAATATATATGACCGTCGACGCGCGAAAATGTACCTTCGAACATTTGCTACATTATTCGACAGTAATTGATAAAAAAACCCATACAATTTGCATTTTGGTCGCCCTCTTTAAATGTAAAACCAATGATAAAAACTGATAGCCACTATATTTTCCTCAACAGAAACATACCATTTGCTTCAAAATCCTCCAAGACCATTACTATTGCAACAGCGATTTGAAATGATTCTTTTTTTATATTGTAACGGCCGGCGGGTGTCAGGATTGGGTGTCAGGATCAACTAATACAAAGTCTTAAACTTTAACCATAAACTTGGTTGAGAACAAAGTCTTGATTAACTTTAAATCAATGTTTATTTAATACCGTTGTCAACACAAATTCTATCATAGAATATATTACAATTCTACAATTCTTTACAATGTTATAGATCTAATATTACATTGTTACGATGCACAATGGACACAGCATGATATCCGTCAAACAAAACTGCATAACGGACAAGACGGACGGATGATAAGACGGACTTACTTTGTATGAGCTTTCAAATTTTACCGCTCAAATAACTTAGTGACTGCTCAGTGATGAGAACGAGAGTGCCGTTTCAATTGGCCACCGTTTGTTTTATAGATACTGATCTGTGTCCACGTGATCCAAAAGAACCAATGGATGGAGTCCCAGAAATAGGGGTGTGTGCCGTTGAACCAATAAGATACAGTCTGGTGACCGGCCACCAATGAAATTGGTGGACGGTGAACGGCAGGCAAACCGAGCTGCCAGACACTTCCTGTGACTCCAATCATCGTCTTTTGTCAAATACCGAGTAATGATAACTATTATATACGAAAACACGGTATAAAGATCATTATTTGCTTATTAACAAACATTTTGATATGCAACACATTGATAAAAGATACTGGTTTTGCAATTATTACCAAAACAAGTGACTGAAAGTTACCGGTCACAGACGCTCAAATGGGAACTGTCTGTTCACAAGAGAAAACCATGAATTAAACCTATAATACTTCAAATAACACAAACTTTAGGTATGTCTATAACAATATACCATTAGATAGTATTTATCAATAGGTTAAGATTACCCAATAAGAAGTGGTTATCACATAAACGTAAAGAATCTGATTGTCACCGACCAACAACAACAACAAAATGGCAGCCTTCATGAATTTGCAGAAATATCTCTGTGAAAATCAGAGAAATAAGAAGTTTAACAATGCTTATGGTGTAAACATGACATATTCCTTGAAGATAATTATTTGATTGAAGTAAGTAGATACGTGTTCACCAGTTACATGCATTATTAAGGAAAATAAACAGGCTGAAATCAGCAAAATGTACATGTTAAAATGACAGTCAGTGACAGGTTGCATTTTCTTACAATATTTTGGCTATACCCAATGAAAAAAAGCATATCGTGAAAAGAAGACATGAAATAGTTCACCAGATATGATATACATGTATATTGAAAGAGTATATAATGTTACAACCACAAATAAATGATGTTGTTAGGAAATGATTACCGGAATAATTTACTGCCTATGTAAATTGAAATGAGTTTTGACGTCAAATTGTGGTACATGACCTAATTTTTGACACCACGTGACCCTATTTCGAACATGGCCTGGACATCATCAAAACAAATGTGTATGTGACGTCATTTCTTAGAGTGAACAATGATGCCTTCGAAATACTTTTTCAAAATGTTGTACTTTGGTATGTACTGGACGTAGGTAACTGAAATTTTTCAATATTGATATTAAAATATTGTTTGTTCGAATATGCAAGAAATACAGTTTCCAGGTATTTTGTCCGAATTAAGGCCCATTTTCCCGTGTCGCTGGTCATATGATAAAAAGATCATGTAGAAACTGTTACTGGCATGTCAAAGACAGCATTAATATTTTGTAATTGAGACATATTATTTCATTGAACTTGTAATTTCGCTTCTAAATTAGATTTAAAAGTTGTGGTATGAATAGATAACAATTTACGACACTTTTTTTTGAGAAAAAGAACAAAACAGTCACGTTTCCTATCTTTCTATGCCTTGTTCAGTACCGTTAGCGGAGATACAAGCAAACCGTACATTTGTGTTATGTCTAGTGACTGTAAGGTGATATTTATTAAACAAAGGCTAAAATTTCACCCTCATTTCTTTTTCAATGGTCATATCTACATATATGCTGAAACATGGCAGAATAACAAGCAAAACTTCAGATGCCGATTAGCACTTAGTCTTGATACATGTATTTACTGACTCTATGTTGTATACATTCAGAGCAAACTGTTGTGGCACATGCTAAATATGCCCCTTTCTCCAAAGTACAGCTATAATTGTTTTACAGAAGCACGCCCCCACATGCCAAATGTTTTAGAGCTATAGCTCAACCCTTACCCTGCTTGCGACCAGTACAGATCATGATCATACTGCACATCTGTGTATACTGATCATGATCTGTACTGCGCCAAATGTCACAGACCGAGAAAATGTACAGCCTGTCATGTCTGGGACTCGAACCGAGACCTTTCGCTGATGTGACAAAATGCTCCTCCGACTGAACTATCCGTTTGCTTATACATTTTATCCCCTATTCACGATTACGTCCTTTACCGTGACTACCAGTTGCGATTTCTAGCAGGTGGTGCTGATCAAAATTTGCTACAAAAGCAAAATTAATGTTATTACTGAACAAACGCCTGAGCGCATCATGCCGACGATATCCAAAAAACGCTTTGCATCAATCACTTCTTTAAAGTTAAATTTGCACGAATGGACACACGGACGAACATACAGCGCGACTCAGGGCTACTCCATGTTCTTACTTCGTTACGAGGGTATAAAAAAGGAAATTTTCATGTAAATACCGTACCATCATTTCATGAAACGTGTTATTTCTTAACACAAATATTACACAATGTTATAACAGATACGTGAAGAAAACAATACATTGTACATGTATCTAATATTACATGTACGTAATCTGCATAAGAATCATTTTATCGGCCTCTTGTTTTTAACTTTTTGGAACTCGTTGATTTGAGTTACGTATTATATGAACAAATGACAAGACGTCCGAAACAAGCACAGTTTACCCTTGTGACAAAAAATTCTGTATAAATAACTACTATATAGTCAATTGCGTATTTCAGAAGAAAACTTAAATATTGTTTCCAATTGCATTTTCCAAAATGAACCATTTTATTATTTATTTTCTGTAAACTGCTTTCATTACATTTCGTAAATTTAATATTAATTACCTGTTTTGCATTTCATATGCCATAACGCATACGTTTACTGACAATTTCATTGCAACTTATACTGTAACAGTTTGATGCCATGATTGCAAGTGAAACCGCAGAATCGTTAGTTTACACACACCCTTTCAGATGAAACACGTTTCGCTTTCTGCATCAAACTGATGTCAAACTTTTATCAAATACAAGCGGACTCTTTCGTGCAAGCCGACGTTCAATTACCGTCAACACATTCACGTGCAAACAGTGTTCGCTTGCTTCATGATCACAGTTCAGTCCAATAATTAACCATTAACATTATTTTGATAATATAAAACTCAAATTAACTCATATTGTTTCGGAAATGTAAGCATATAGCCGTTGCTTTGATATAAGTTTTTTAAATTTAGGCCGGCTATTATATCGATAAGAAAAATGACAAATAATTATTAAAATCTTAAATCAAATTTTAAATCGATAAATCAAATACTTCTTTATTTATAAATCGAATTGTGTGCAATAATTGTAAATGAAATTCTCATTTAACTGTTTGAACTTTGATTTATTATTTGAGTAATTACCTTTAAGTAGGTGTGAAATCCTATTGTTATGTGATGCATTACCTTTTTGACGAAATGGCAATTTAAATCCTTATTGACGAAACGGGACCTTGACGAAACCACTGTAAATCTTCCGGTTTTCAAAGGAGACCGTCAGACCGTCGTTTAGTATATTGATTTATCGGACTTATTGTATTTGTGACAAATTAATAAATGCAAGAGTGATTCATTTATTTTGAAGACCGCTATATGACAGTTATAATTAAATTTGAAGACCTGATCAGTTTAAAAAGCTTTTCGGATTTGCCGAAAAAGAGATGTTATTACAGAAAAATTATTAAGATTTGACTGTCGAACTATTTTTGTATTAATTAGTTTAGCATGTCTGATGTTCGCCAGTCACAACAATTTTCTGATCGAAGTCGATCCCTTTCACGTCATAGGAGTTTTGCACCAGTTTATAGGCACTCTCCCGTACGACACGAAAATACATCTCTACACACTGCTCGAACGCAGGCTCATCGTAGACTGTCACCATCTATCGACAGAAATCACCAAAATCGCAGTGAACGCTCTACCTCTGACGAGAGATACCGTTTACCCCCACCAACAAGTGACTTTCAGAGTAACTCTGCTGCATCCAAATCAAATGACAATTTCCTTAACTTCACAACACCTAATCGTTTTCAATCACTCAGTCAGTTATCGGATAATAATGACCAAACTTCACAGAAACGGAAGGCAAAATCTCCAATAGACTGTGACTATACTTCTAAACGCAACGACAGGTGGGAAGTTTCATCACAAAATTCAGATTGGAACACAAACCCTGAATCTTGGGTTGACAATGACATACCCAGATGTGATACACAGACCACTGTCTTTAAACCAAATAACAATACCCCTGAGCCCATGGAAGAACCTCAGGTGACAAACAGTGGTAAAGATACTGTTTTATAGGACAGGCACGGAGAGTCATGTAATAGTGTTTCAGATTACCGTTATAATGATCAGCTATCAGCCGGTTTATCAAGTCATGTTTTACATGAGTCCGTAAATTCTGATGATTATAACTGTTTATTTGACAGGTGTCGCACTCAAAAAGTTGTACAAAACTTGACTATTCACGAAAATGTATATAGCCATGAAAAGAAAGCACGTACATGCAGTAATAATACTGTTGATAATCATTTTATCCAAAACATAAGCATTGTTTCATTGAATGTGTGTGGGCTTAAAAGTAGAGCTACATACCCAGATTTTGTTTCGTTTTTGAATAAATACACTATAGTCGGTTTACAGGAAACAAAACTAGACGACTTGGATTTTTTAGAACTGCCAAATTTTGAGTTGTTTTTTAAAAATAGACAAAAAATATCGAAAAGAAAATCAGGCGGATTAGCTCTAGCCGTTAAAAAAGATTACGTTAAATACATACACATTGTAAATAGTGCAAGTGCTTTAGTACTCTGGTTCACTATAGATAAAAGTTTGACAAAACTAAACAATGACATATTATGTGGGGTAATATATATTCCCCCAGAATATTCTGATTTTGCTGCAGACGATCCGTTTATGGAAATACAAGTTGAACTCACAGGTTTTACACAGCGGTATCCTTATATATGTTTGTACGGAGATTTTAACTCCAGAACAAAGGCTTTAAAAGATTATATTGAAATTGATAACACACTTTTTGAAATGCAAAATCTAGATGATGTGTCAACAGAGTATAACGAAGAAATATTACATTTTGAAAATAGCAAAAGTGTAAAGAAAAATCGGTGTAATCTTGATTTATCGTCAAACAATTACGGTTACAAGATGATCGAATTTTTACAGGCAAACAACTTGTATATCCTCAACGGTCGCACTGCTGGTGATGATACTGGCAGACCTACATGTAAAGATGTCAGTAATATTGATTATTTTGTATGTACATCAAATATGTTTAGGTGTATTGAATCACTTGTTGTGTTAGATTTTTGTCCTTTGTATTCAGATGCACACAGTGCAGTTTCGCTTTTGTTAAATTTCGACACTGCCAATGATGAACACCATACACAGAAAAAAAACAGCAAAAATATCGATGAAATTATGGGACAAATCAAAGCAAAATATTTTCATTGAAACTATAGATTCCGTTAAAATTAGACAAATTGAAAATAAACTTAATTCTGCTAACGGCCCAATAGACCAAAATTACGTTGATGACGTTGTACAAAGCATATCGGATTTGTTTTTAAATGCGTCAGAAAAATCGTTCGGTTATAGCAAAGAAAATGTTAATGACACCTGCTGTGATGCGCGTTTGCCAAAATGGTTTGGCAACAATTGTAAAAAGGCCAGAAGCGCTTTCCACCGCGCAAAATACATGTACAAACTGCGGAAAAATATAACAAATAAGAATAATTTAAAATCAGAAAGTAAAAAATATAAAAGCACTATGAGAAAATATTTTAATGACTTTAAAAGTAAAAATGTTAAAAGATTAAGAAACTTGGGTAAATCAGACCCAAGAAAGTACTGGAAAATAATAAATGGAAAAACATCAAATGATACGGCAGCCACAATGAACGACCTTTATAACTTTTTTAGGGATGTTAACTACAAAGAAAATGTCCAAAATGGAAACGATGATATTAATTATAACACTGAAAACCAAAATGTAGTAATAAATGAAGCAATTACCGAACAAGAGATAGAAATTGCAGTGAAATCTTTAAATACTAATAAGGCAAGCGGCCTCGATAAAATTGTAAACGAACATATTAAATCAACATGGCATTTACTTAAGCATATATACGTTAAACTTTTTAACCTAGTATTCGATAGTGGCGTTTTACCCGAAGCATGGACTTTAGGAGTTATTAATCCGATCTACAAGAAAAAAGGAGATGCAACAAAACCTGAAAACTATCGGCCTATCACCCTTTTAAGTTGTTTCGGTAAACTATTTACATCGGTTATTAATAACCGAATAACGAAATACGTAGAATCAAACAATCTCATTAACAATGCGCAGGCAGGTTTTAGGAAGGGCCATTCGATTTCAGACCATATATTCGTGTTACACAACATCATTCAATTACTTAACAATTCTAAAAGGAAGCTGTTTTGTGCATTTATTGACCTTAAGCAGGCATTCGATACAATATGGAGACAGGGTCTTTGGGAAAAACTTTTAAATACAAACATAAATGGTAAATGTCTTACGCTCATCAAGAACATGTATCATAATATTAAGTCTTGTGTGTCAGTTAATTCTACTTTATCAAACTTTTTCCCGTTCAACATTGGCGTGAGACAAGGTGAAAATTTGTCTCCCCTGCTTTTTTCTCTCTTCCTAAATGATTTGCATGAATACTTTTCACAAAATGAATCTGTAGAAGGCGTTTCGATACCTAATAATGTTCCGCAAGACATGTACAACTTCTTAAAAGTGTACATTCTACTATATGCTGATGATACAGTAATTCTCTCAGAAAATGAACAAGATCTCCAAAACGCGTTAGATAATTATGAGCAGTATTGTAAAACATGGAAATTAACTGTGAATCTAAATAAAACTAAAATAGTCGTTTTTTCTAAAGGGAGACAACCAGAATATTCTTTCACTTTTGAAAACGAAAAGCTAGAAATTGTTTCCGAATTTAAGTACTTGGGGATCATATTCAGTAGAGGCGGGTCATTTTTCAAAGCCAAAAAACACATTTCTTTGCAAGCTACACGAGCAATGTATGGTCTAATCAGAAATATAAATAGATTAAAACTCCCTCTAGATCTCCAGATCGATTTATTCAATAAAACAATAAAACCTATACTACTGTTTGGAGCGGAAGCATGGGGATATGGAAATATAGACGTCCTTGAGAGAGTTCAACTAAGATTTTTAAAACTCATCCTCAAAATGAAAAACTCAACACCTAGTTATATGGTCTATGGTGAAAGTGGGTGTATGCCATTATCTGTGGATATTGAGACAAAATTAATCTCGTTTTGGGCACATTTATGCTACCCTGTAAACACGGAGCCTAACAAACTGTCCTACCTAATATACAAAATTATTTTTAACTCCTCACTAGAGCTACACGATCATACATTAAAGAAAAAATTTCCATGGCTGTTTTCAGTAAAGGATATATTAACTAAATGTGGTTTTATAGGCATTTGGAATACCCAAACATTCCCAGGCGCGAAGTGGTTAAAATTATCTGTGCAGCAAAAATTGAAAGATCTGTTTATAAATGCATGGTACTCCCAGATTGAAAATTCAAGTAAAGGTTCAACATATAGAATATTCAAACAAACGTTTCAATTTGAAAGATATCTCACAAGCACACCTTATGGTTACCTTACATATATGCTGAAATTCCGAACGAGAAACCATCGATTGCCGATAGAAACAGGAAACTGGTCCAAAACACCTCTAAATTTACGAGTATGCAATTTATGCAATAATGACAATAATAATAATTACATAGGGGACGAATTTCATTACCTTTTCCAGTGTAAATCCTTTGAAGATGAAAGAAAGTTATATTTGAAACCTTACTATTACAGAAGACCTAACACTTACAAAATGGAAAAACTACTTAATCATATAAACGGTGCACAGTACATTAAACTGTGCAAATTCATAAAGAAAATAATGCTTTCTGTAAAATAATTACTTGTATGAATATGTATATATAAAATTAGTACCTTACTCTATCTAGCGTATTTTAATTCCAGCAAGAATAAAACGCGTGGCCACGCGAACCTTTGTCACAATGTTTTCTAAAATGATATACATCAATGAACATTTGTTATAACACGTTAAATCCGTGCACAACAAATTTTTATTCTCACGGTCAGTTTCCCGTTGCAATTTTCCATATAACTGCGTTATAGATCTAAGTGTTTAAAACAAAAAACAACGTCAAAATACATTCTAAACAATGAACAAATGACTTATTTGTTTGTTTGTTTTTCAATCGTTAAAACGTGCCCTAAAAGTAAAGTATTACTATTTGTTTATTCCATCATCTTGCTGTCATTTTGATATAACATTTAGTGGTGCATGCATGTAATTTGTCAGATTGTTTTCTCTGACTTTCTGTCTTGCAGTTAGACATACTTTGCTCCTTTTATGCCTTTTCTTTCAGATTTTGATATCATTATGTAACCTACACTATTCGTTAATGGATTTTCAGTTTAGTGTAAATTTTTCATCAAATTTCAGTGTAAACATGTTAGTTGTATATTATAATTCTGACTCTCCAAAACACATCTTTATCAAATCAGTAAGTGAGTTAAAGGAAAATGATCAACTCGAAAATGCAGATTATAACATTATTATATGCATATTTTACTAAAAGTTAACTTTAATGAGTTAGTAACATTAACATTGTATTATAATCACTTTGCTTGTGTAAATTCTGAGCCTCTAATGTATAATTTTGTTAACCTCATTGTTTCATTTGTATATGAAATGAGTGAATAAACGGAATTTGACTTGACTTGACTTGAGCAATATTATTATTCGCTAAAACATAATTTAAAGTCATGATTGCAGGCAATTAATATTTTCTATATTTTTTAAGATCAGTCCTGAAGAAAATAATAGATGAATGCTACACACATATTCACCGTTTCTTTTTTAACTGTCTCTATTTCAAATTGGTGAAATAAATCCGAATATAATGTTGGTGTAGGTCTCATACAAGGAAAAACAAATTAACTTTGAGTTAGTTCAATATCTCTTTAAAATTTATTATTATGTGTATGGTGTAAAGTCTGCGTGACTTTCCATCCATTTTATTTAGGTAGTTTGTTTACAGAAACTCATAAACCCCACCATCATCATTATCACCATCATCAACAAACTTTATTTGTTATATATTGGTAAATATATAGACAGGCTGCTTGTCATTGCGTACAAATGCTAAAAACAAAATGCAAGAGTGATTCATTTATTTTGTAGAACGCCATGGTAATTAAATCTGAAGACCCGGTCAGTTAAAACTTTATAGAACACTTCTTTTTCAAAAAATATTGAAAGAAAATATTAGCTGTAAATTAGTTAGCGCGTTAAAAACCAATGTATACGGTAGTTAAATCATGTGTAAAGTTTAACTCCCAAACGTCTGAATTTTTCAGCTCTAACATAGGTTTGAAATAAGGGGATCCGAGTTCTCCTCTCCTATTTATGTTTTTCGTGAATGATTTATCACAAAATATCAACACAAACATTGCGGACATTTTTACTTTCAACGAAATCAAGTATTTCCTGTTATAAACGCAGACGACCAGGTACTCTTTGCAAAATCACCAGAAGCTTTACAATCACTGATAAATGATCCTGTCAAATATTGGCGTCAATACATTGGGATTAGAAATAAATACCTCAAAAACTAAATGTGCTGAACATTTGTGCCAAGTTAATTTAAAATCAATCAATGCATGACAAAGTTATAGTCCGGACACGAATGTGTGCATATATACAGGATTCCATTACCTTCAAACTCTAAGTGTGACCTTGGTCTTTAAAGTAGGGACTAAGGTCTTGCACGCGACACGTCGTCTTGATGTACTAGACATGTGTGCCAAGTTATTTCAAAAACTTTCAATGCATGACAAAGTTACAGCCCGGACACGAAAAAATGAAAGGTCGGACGCACAGACGGACGGTGCGATTTTAGTATGCCACCCTTGGGGGCATAATAATTATCAATAAATGTTTATAGGTTCAAATTTGGGGGGAATCTTAATAGTACATTGTAAAAATCGAAAATTGTTACAACTTTCGGGAAATTTAACATCAGTAACACGATAAACTAAGTTATCATAGTTTTTACTTTTAATTCATTGAATTTATTACAGGGTGAATAAAACGTAAAATAATTGTCTATTTAGATCTGTTTTATAAAATATCCTACTTGTGTCGAAGATTCTTTCAGTACATTAAATAGTTATTATCCGTGTACATACATACAGACCATACTAATACTGCCATGGACATAATAATTATATCAAGTTAAACAAGGCAAATACATTTTTACAAGTCTCTAGATCTACATGTGCACATTTATGTACTGCGAAATAAACCCATTCAGCAAATTTGCATACTAATTAACGGACTCCGGTCTTCGCCGGTCTCAATAAACTGGAGACCGTCAGAGAACACCGATTTGATCGAGACCGTCTTTAAGTAAAGACCTCATACCCGGGTCAAGTGCGCGCGTTTCATTTACTAACATCACAGGCACTCGAGTCAGTCAATAAAACATGATTCGAATGCCCGTGACTAACATCACGGAAATGTCAACAAACTTGTTTCTTCTTATTATTTAATACTACAGTACACTCCTTCACTAATATGAAAATAGGCAAAACCTATTTCGGGCGAAAGCGGTTACCACGCCGGTTTTGACAGGTCAAAATTTGTGGACCGTTGTGTCTCCAGTTTACAACTTTACTCGTGCAAGGGATGTCCTGATATTTACACATGTATGTGTACAGTCTATGTTGTCCTGATATTTACACATGTATGTGTGCAGACTGTGTTGTTCAGAGACAATCGATCCTCCAGCAATTTCAGTCCTTTGATATACCATTCTTGTCGTGCAACGGTCATCACGGAACGAGCGATGTGTTGCACGATACACGATATGAATGCAAACGGAATGCACGAGAAACGAATGTTGAGTACCACTGTAACTCTTAGGTCAAACGTAGCCTCGCCCCAGGTTTCACTTATTCTACAAATATACCTTTTATAAGGAAATACTTCTCAGCTCGGAGCTTACAGAGTTGGCGTATAGCATTGCCTTATTGCCTATTGTTTAAATGTAAGTCCCTCGGGTAAATATTGGTACCGCCTCAGGGTTCACTTGCTTTTATATTGAATTAAATAGAGAAATTTAAACAGCTTCTTGTCCAAAACCATTAAGCAAAGATCTTAAATAGTTGGCATGTAGCAACACCTAGCTGTATTCAAATTACTCCGTATATTCTATATGATACTATAGACTTACATAAGAAATACAACAAATCATATTAGCCATAACTGCAAGGTGTAGAGCTAAGGTATTTGATGTGAAGCATTATTTAGTGGCCCTCTCCCACGACTATTCTTATCATGCCCCTAGGGTCAAAATCAGTCCCGCCCTTTTGAATAACACAGTTTGAAGCTACATTGATGACATTTGGACATGTTTTATGTATTGCAAATGTATTTCAACACTTATGTTCGATTACCTTGATCTGTTGATCTGCATAGAAAGCTAAAACAACGAAATTAGGATTATGTGTGCAGTTTTACAAACAGCCTATTATATTTAACCTGGATGACTTTGATTATGATATTTTGGTCTATTTACATGTTGAGAAGCTACTATCACGAAATTTCGACCATGTGAACAGTTTTGTAAGTCATTTCCTGCACCCTTGAAATTTTTCACCGTGAATTTAATGTGTTTGCCTCCATTCAAACGACACATAGCCATTTACGTATCTTTGAAATGTAAGAATCGCTGTACTTTTACTCTGTTTTCTGCGATACAGTTGTTGATGTTGTAAAATAGCCAATGGTACACAAGTGAGCAATATAATACTACTATCATAACCTTATTCATACTTTTTACCAGTCTTAGCAAACACGTCCATAGTCTCAGGTACAAACATATCCAGTATTTAAGTCTTTTCCAAAACAAGTAGGCACAAGTCATAAGTAAAAGTAAAAAAACAGTAGAAAGATATATGGTGTCCAAATAGATAAATGAAATAGTAGTTCTCCGTTCCAAGTTTGATGACATTTGTTCAGAGCGAATGGTCCCTGGATACAGAACATTCTGGACGTGCAAGTCCGTAAGCCGCTCCATGATACAAGGGAGGCATCTGTATCGAATTTCCCGAAAAAATCCGCTCATTAGAACCTAGCCTTAAGTCGACTTTATTCATGTATGGTATGTCACTAATCAGATCATTTGCATTGGTAAAACTCTAAAAAGAGGAAAAATTTTGGTAGCAAATTCTAAACAGGCGGACTGAGAGGGGTATCTTTTCCCCTATAACAATCGAAATAAGATTAAAAGTTTTGAATATTTCTGCATTTAAGTTTCACTGTAGAATAGTCTAAAGAGTTAACGTAAATTCATCTACAATGTACTTGTCTATTGTACCCTCAAATCATCTGGATTTTGATTTTAAAGTTGGGCGCTCAGACGGAACAGCACATTTTGGACATAACCCGTTATATTATGACCCCGATATACATGAACAGTGAATTAACTATATTCGTGTATTGTCATGTTTTATAATGATATGGTTGTTTTCCAGAAACTTTTAGATAGTTTGGATATGTGTGGATGAAATCAGCCAAACTGTTGTGACGTCAATTCAATACTATATAAAATGACTCTTTTCAAATTTGCCAACTTTACCATAGAGAACTAGATCAAGAATTCCTAAGTCAAGTCCATATACGTAAAATATATTTGTCATACAAGCACAGACTTAATACATGCACAGAGTTAAGACATTTTGAAGACTAAGACCGAATGCTAGAAATTGTTTCTTTCTACTTTTCAAAACTATTATGACTGATGTATAAATTTATTTACTTATCGTTAATGATTTATACACTTTTTGTAAACTTTGTTTTTATAAAGTTAGTCAATGACATGAGGTTAAGAGACCGCAATTCACAAGCACATACTTCAACTCTATCAACGTCGATTCTCAAGTAGCAAAGAGGTCAATGGTACGGACATTAACTCATTCAAACCTAGTGTTCTGGACTACCAATCCGGATGTCCCCGGTTCGAATCAAGGATGGGTTAAAGGAAATTTCAGAATCGCTTTTTAGTGTTTCCTATCCATCTAGAGATGAACTGGTTAGAAACGGTACTCACACGCGTGTTTCGGTGCTATGCTACGTGTACGCAAAAGAACCAATGGGTGTATTCGTAAAGAGCTAGGGTCTGGTATCCGGATTCCTTTGGATCTTCACCTGCGGAGACATCCTAAGGTCGGCCGGAACTATAAACAATCAAAGAGAAAACCTAGACTTTTACAATGGGATCTTTTGATAGATTTCCAAATTGCAGAACTGTGATCCAAAATGTTAACAACTTGAACTTGATCAGACGGCATGGTATTTGTCGTCTGCCTCGGTGCGCAGCTGATTGAAAAGTATTTACATTTATTTTAATAGACGATAGGCGCAATTAAAAATACCAGTATATTATAAAACAGAATCACTTATTGTGGTTTTTCGCTATTTATAGGTAATGATTAAGAGTTTCCACAAAAAAACATACAAGTTAACATTGGAAGCTTACACATGCGCACAGAGATGACATTTGCTGTCATAAAGGAAATAAAAAACTATTATTATTATACTAGTTTACCGGAAGTGAATATATTTTCTACTACTGCTTATGATTCGCAAACAATATTTATGTGAACTGCTCAAAAACATCAACATGAAGTCATGTAAAACAAAGAAGTATGCATTCAGACTCGATATGCATTGTGATTGAATGCATCGTACACAGAAGTGAGTAGCTCTTTAATCATAACTTCAAACAATTTGGTTTCTGTATTTTGTATCTGCTCAGATTGGCAGTCAAATTGGTGTAACGCTAGACGAAAATCAAATTTTTAGTTTGAACGTGAAAAGTTGCACAATAGTGTTTGTTCTTTAACCAGTTTAGCATGGTATCTGTGTATTTCTCTTGATTACTGTTATACAATATTTCAAATGTTATCTTTGTAGACAATTTTGCTACTATACAAACCTGCGTTTTCGGCAGAGCCTCATTCTTGCCCAAACAGTTGCCCTCGGTGATGAACCGCGTGCTCATGTCAGAAACTATTATTATTGCATATCGGATCGGCTTTTCCGATGATTCTGCCCATACCGGAAAAAACGGTCTGGCATCCCTCCTATGCCAGACGACTCGTGGATTACGTATGACGTAACGTTATTAACATTGTGACTTCACTTTCCTAAACACAACGTCGGAATATCGTTTGTTTTTATATGATTATTCATCATTCTTATAAGTTTGAATTTAGAAATCTACTTTAAGGTGCAAAAGGGTATGCAAGAAAATGTTTATATCATGATACATTTGGCTCGGATGGAAATATTCGTCACCTCGGGTAAATGTTTTGCGGGAACTCGGCAGAGCCGAGGGTAACTGGTTTGGCGGGAACGAGGCTCTGCCGAGTTCCCGCAAAACACTTACCCGAGGTGACGAATATTTCCATCTCAACCTCGTGCTTATGACAAAAACTGTTAATTAATACAATTTCAACTATTTTCAGTGAAATCGTCTGTATTTATCTGTAAACCGTATAGCTTAAAGGAGCGCTACTACCCAGAGTTCAAAACGTTGATGACGTCATATATACAACATAAATAACAAGCATAAACCTCCCGCGTAATTTCAAGCATTATGTATTTACACACTATCCCAAAACTATGCTTCCAGCATGAGTCAAAGAGAATAAGTGTCCAGTTTTCGTGAACGTTTAATAAATATTTAACATATATTGCAATAAGAACACAAGACCGACAATATAAACGCGTGTCAAAGCCTTTAATTATGTTAAAATACGCGACAATATTTTTTCAAAAGCTGAACATAGTTCCGGTCATCAGACTGATATACCGTATTGTATATTACGCTCAAATTCTGCTGTTTTATATGAGAAAAAGGAGGAAGTGTTAGAGTCGTTATTTTATACAAGCGTTCAAACTCCAAACCCGGCATATTCTGCCTAATGTATATTCCGTATAGGACAACATTTTCCAACAAATCTTAAATGTTAATACTCTTGTGTTGCTATGACATCGATCTCTTTCAAGTTAACTACAATTTATTTTAAAGGCTCAAATCTGTTTGATGAAATAATTTGTATTTGAGACCTATCTGTAATTTTCTATTCCCCAGATACATTCTTATAAATCAGTCTTTTGTATATGAACTTCTATGCTCAAAAAGTGATAAATAGTGTAACCAAAATATCAGCACTTCCTGTTTTACATTTACAATTATACCTTTAACCTTTTCCTGCTAATAGCAAGTGATTCTGCCTGAGGTTTCGACCAGTGCAGACCTTGATCAGTCAGAACATCCATGTTATCTCATCATGATCTACACTTTTTGACATTCAGACAATGGCCTTTTACTGAAAATCCCTTTAAACAATTATGGTTATTGGTAAAATTTGAATTGAAATATGTCCGTATTTAAAATTTAGCTTGGTAGCACTGTTTCAATACCGGAAGTCATGTAATACTTCTAGTTTAAATACAACTAAAATCTCCTTCATAAGTGATCCCCACCCAAAGCACAGGAGGTATTATCCCTTAATTGTTTTATGACCCCTTATCAGATAAGACACTGTCTGATCAAGTATTTTTAGACTGGACATTTTGTCTGATAAACGACCATTAATTGTATTGACATGTACAGGTGATATTGGCTTATTGTTTATTTCTTTTTTTAAGAAATTGCTTTTTATTTTATGCTAACTAATAAAATACTATGTTATATCAAGTGAAATAAAGAGTTACGATATAAATTTCATCAGTCACAGTGTGGGTGATATAGGTCTGCCCGAACTACTTTTTTAAGTAACTTGCATATACATAATTTTGCTTTTGTTTTAATATTAAGCATAAAATAAAAAGAGAAGTTGTTTGTTTTAAGTGGATATGGAATACATCTCAACTCAAAGTGATACTATTTGCACATTTTAACTCGCGCTTCGCGCTCGTAAAAATATTACAATTCTTTCAATTCTCGGTGAGATTTATTCCATATCCCCTCAAAACAAACAAATATCCTCTATATTTTCCAACAGTGAAGACGTTCTGTTATTACAAGAAAGCGCTTACTTCAATATTTTACATGTGAAAGCATAGGTTTGATACCTTTAACACATCTTATTTGCAGAAAACTAATTCTCACTTTAGAGAAGTATGTGAAAGTTGAAAGGTTTTATCAAAATTAAATTATCTGTTTAAGAAAGATGAAAATTAAAATGAGATTTTATTAAATGTTTTATTCTGACCAAACTATTTATATGTAAAACTAGCTTATTATTTTTTTTTTAATAAGGCAAGTATGATTATTTGTCTAAAAGTATAATTTTGTAGGCGGAAGAAAAATATTGTACATTTTCTCAGACTGTAGAAAAAGTAACTTACTTGAGTAATAAATTTACAAAACAAACTTTACATACCTCAGCAGTTTATTCAGTTTGAAAGAGAAAGTGCATACTTTTATTGTATAACAGGCGAGACTGTACACAAGACCGACAATATAAACGCGTGTGAAAGCTTTAAATTATGTTAAAATACGTGGGGGTATTTTTCAAAAGCTGAACATAGTTCCGGTCATCAGACTGATATACCGTATTGTATAAGACAATGTACTGACCACAATAAATTGTGTATATGTTAAATCTACGTAGATGCTATTTTAAACCAAAATTAAAAATTCATTGAACTTTTATCCTTTTTTCAAATAAAAAGTTCTTAACTCTTTTAACCATGTACATCATCAATTATCAATTTTTACCTACTATAATAGTAGCTATACAATAGCTGATTTTGAAAAACTGAAGCAAGTCTGTCATTAGCTAAGACCTCTACTGTAAATACAAAGGGTCTGTCTGGACCCCTGTGACCACATATCTCACATTTATGTTCAATTGTCTTTAACTATGTTTCGATGCTCTTGTTATTGACTTATGAGATCATTCGTTGCAATAAAGCTCATCAAAAGAAATACTTGACATTTATTACCTGGTCATAATGAACAAAAATTGTATAAGGACACAAAATGTAAATTGGGCACAACTTGAAGGTTTTCTTCCCTGGTCCAAAGTGGTTTCGCATAAGAATGAAGAGAGTGTAGATTTAAACAATACACACTCTTACAGAACGGAATTTGCTTACTTGATTCTAACAGTTCCAATTTAACCTCTACCACAAAGTCATTGTAAGGGAATAGAAACGCCCTTTTCATTCACTTAAACGTTAACAACATTACGTATGTTATATGATACAGAAACAACCCAGAAACTGAACTTCAAACAAACGTTTCAATGTTTATTTTTACCATCCCTAGTTAACCTGTAACTGAAGCTGAAGCTTGTGAATCATGTTGAAACCTTCATTAGACCATTCGTTGGTGGAATCTGTGAAGACATGCGTTGAAGCATTGATATTTGGTCAGTCTCTTCAGCCGCTGACAACTTGATATTCCCGGCCGCCAAGGGCACAGTGATATAGTTTTGTCGTTTTCGGACCTTCTGTCTGTACCGTCCGTCCGGAGTCATATCTTAGAAGTAGTTTGAAGCTATTTTTCAGCTAATCTGAATGGACGTTTTTTAATGAGCTATTCAAATGGGTGGGTTGTCCGGTGTGATTTGTCAGCGTTCGTCGTTCATCGTCTATTGTCAACATTTTACTTTGTGTTCCTCTTCTCTAAAACTACACAAACATGCTCTGTAGCATCCTTGCATTTACCTTTTTCTAAAAATAGTAAATCGTTTCAGTCCATGGCATGTAGTAGCCACTGTGATTAAATAAGAAAACCCGTTACACTGCTTTTTCTTCAGAACCAAACTTGCTCTGTAGCATCCTTACATTAAACTTCTTCTAAAACTTGGAAATGATTTTGGTGCATTACACTGCGGGACGCTGTTACTACCAGCACAAACAGAGTAATCTTCAAACGGCGTCTTATGGAAAGTCTCTAAACCTGCTCTGTAGTATCGTTACATTGACTCCTTTCTGGAGATAGGAAATTGGCATACTTTCTTACTATCGAAATAAGTTTTGTCCCCTTCACACAGAGGCCACTGTAGCAAAAAAATAGACAATCTTCTTCGCATGAACATATGGTTTGAATGTCACGTTGTTTTAAAGCATCCCTACTTTGACCTCTTTTGAAAATCAGGAAATGATTTTGACCCGCATCAAATCAGAATTTGATTATGTTTGTCACAAATAAGCAACTATGTAGTCTCTAACAATGAAATTTTAGAAAATAGATTTCTTGAGAATTGAGGCAATACATTCTACATGTACATTGTATATACATGTACATAATATGTAGAAACGTAAAAAATCTTGTTTTCTCAAATTATTAGTGCTGGTCTATTTAGTTAACATTATAACGATTACAATATTAATTTTATCATGATTTTAACATGCAAAGTTATCAACAATGGGGTGGTGAATTATTGCCCTTTTATGTTTTCTTTTATATTCTGTATGCAAATTAAAAAGTCTCTTTTTGATAAAACCTATTGTCAGAATTTAGTTTGGATTGTAGAAACAACCATCTAATGGGTGTTAATTGAACTTCTTAAAATTGGAACAAAATATTTTAAAACAATTAAAGCCACTGGTTGAGTCGGGCTGTTTGGCCTATCTCACCTTAATTCTAGAGACTTAATAAAACTTTACAATTATTTAAGTTCGAATAATTCTCTTACATGTATATAACCTATACTGCTGTAGAGATGTATGTTATAGTCTGGTTCCCTGTCGTACTGGCATGCTACTGTACGTCAGGCAAAGCTCAATAATGGCGGCGCCCAGTGGATGCTCAAAAGTATACTGTTTATATAGTGAAATGATAAAAGTATTGATCATTCAAAACTAATATGTTAATTTGAAAAAGTTATTGACATAGTTTTAAAAGACGAAAGGTTTTTTTGAATGCTCAATCTGTGAACGTTGTAAACGTTGAAAAAGTTTGACTAGTAAGTGTACAATATTTCGGACATGTTACTTCAAGAAGACATTTCGGATATGTTTGATTTTTATTTTTTGTATTTCTTTTTTTGCCATGTTCGGGCCTAAAAATGTTCAAATTTAGATAAGAAAACGAAAAAAAAAAAAAAAAAAAAAAAGAAGTGTCGCCGGTGGGATTCGAACCTCGTCCTAAAAACTACAGCCACTAGTGTCTACTTAATAATACATAAATATTCAATTCCTATATATAGAACATCTGCGAAAATAATAGTATACAGACTAAATATCCGAAATGCCAATGAATATCTACCACGTCCGAAAACACGGTTATTTTGCCTGTTGTTTATTTCTCGTTATATGTTCTGGTCCATCAAATACTATTAGCAATTTACAATGGGTTTGTATTGACAAATCACATACTGCAAGGTTTTTTGAATGATCAACTCCTACATAAAACGCCCTATTAACTCAATGTAAAAATTTGATAGTGTTGGCACCGCCATTATTGAGCTTTGCCTGACCCGTACCGTATGGGTAGGGGCAGGTAACACCAGACTGCAGTGCCCTGTAGAAGTGTAATACGTGTTTCTGTATAGTAATGTAGTGTTCTATAGCACTGTATAGAATTAAAATATTATATAGAACCGTAGGTCTGTGTAGTTCTACAGCACTGTATAGAAAAATAATATTCTATAGTACTGTAGATCTGTGAAGTTTTATAGTGTGTTCTATAGCACTGTATTGAATAATAATATTCTATAGTACTGTAGATCTGTGAAGATTTATAGTGTGTTCTATAGCACTGAATAGAATTATAATAGTCTATGGTACTGTAGATCTGTGAAATTTCATAGTGCGTTCTATAGCACTGTATATAATTATACTATCTATGGTTCTGTAGATCTGTGTAATTTTATAGTGAGTTCTATAGCACTGTATAGAATAATAATAGTCTATATTACTGTAGATTTTTGTAATTGTATAGTGACTTCTATAGCACTGTATATATTCATACTATGCTATGATACTGTAGATAAGTGTAGTTTTATAATGAGTTCTACAGCACTGTATAGAATAATAGTAGTCTATAGTACTATAGATCTGTGAAGTTTTAAAGTAAGTTCTATAGCACTGTATAGAATAATAATAGTCTATAGTACTATAGATCTGTGTAGTTGTATAGTGAGTTCTATAGCACTGTATAGAGTAATTATAGTCTACAGTACTATAGATCTGTGTAGTGTTATAGTGAGTTCTATAGCACGGTATAGAATAATAATATTCAAAGCACTGTAGATCTGTGAAGCTTTATAGTGAGTTCGATAGTACTGTATAGAAAACTAATCTATAGTACTGTTGATCTGTTGTATAGTGAGTTCTATAGCACTGTGTAGAATTATAATAATCTATAATACAAAATGTACATGTACTGTACATCTTTGTAATTGTATAGTGAGTTCTATAGCACTGTATATAATTATAATATTATACAGTACTGTAGATCTGTGTAGTTTTATAGTGAGTTCTATAGCACTGTATATAATTATAATTATGTTTATTTAAAAAAAAAATTTAAAAAAGTTATTTTAATGAAGATTTTTAAAAAATCAGTGAAAATAATTATCGCTAGAAATTTGAAGAGTTATTAATTTGTACCTTTTGCATAAAATTCGAAAAACAACAATCTCGCAACCAAAGTTATGATCTCCTTATTTTTGTGGTTCCAAATCCCGTTTTTCCAAATAATGTACGACTCATGTAAAAGAAGCCACTTCCCTTTCACTATACAAATAAACTAAACTTACGCCAGGGTTTTCAAATGAGATGTTGGAGTTGTGTATAAGGTGGTGGGATGTGAAGGGGTGCTATATTTGTATACTAGTAGATGAAAAACAATCGATATGATATATGTTTATTCACAATTCTACAAAATGTATTAGAAGATCAAATGAAGTAATTTAGTTAACATATGTTTATCACAGAATTACAATCTTTATTAAACAGATAGCTTAGCTGTGATGTATTACAATATACATATATTTTATTGACTTTGATTAAAAATATTTCTTGCCTTTGCAATAATTTGCCTGTAAGATACATGAAACAAGAAACGACTGCAGATTTAAATAGACATATTTCTTTCTTTTTCAGCTAGAAATGTGCAATTCGATACTGTCCTTTACATATGATGAAAATGTTACACAAACCAGAATAACTTTGTATACTGGTTAAGCTTAAAAGGTCAATATGGCTTCCTATATTAGTACCAAATTGTCGAAACCAAAGTATCACAACTGGGTCAAAGCTACTCTTGCCGTGCTCTTGACTAAAGAGGGTATTGAACCGTTTGTTTACCAAGATATACAACAGTTTCAGTTGAAATGTTTGGATGATATATGTTATGATAATGGGCTTATTAATGGTGCAACGTGTTCCAGTTGTTGCACGGAAAATGTTGTTGCCTGTCCAACTAAAAACATTTGTCGTGTAAATCACGGGAACTGCAACTTCCATCAGACTGTTGCCACACATTACAACGTTACTGGCTGTCCATACAAGATATGCCATTATTTCAAAGATAAAATCCGGCACTCTCATAGTTATAATGGTCCGTCTTACAAGAACACTGATGCAACCCAGTGGTGCAGTAATCCATGGGAAGTTGCCAAATGCTTCATGCCACCAGATGGTTATAAAGATGTAACAAGTCCAGCGGAGACCGATTTTAATGGAATCAACAGTATCATTATCAACTATACCGGCTTTCAGAAGAAGATCCAAAACAGAAACATTTTCGAAAAGGTTTGAACACATATATACATATACATATATTGTGTATTCTACATTAATAATAAGAATAAATGATATCTAGATTTAGCGAGACATATATACTAGCTGGCCATATATTTCATGCCGGAAAAAATTACTGACACACACAATCACATTCCGAATAACATTTGTGCTGTACCTATCTAATGGGTTCTTTTCTCATCAAACTGTTTCAATCGATGGAGAAATCGTGTCTCAAGTGTTTTTTTATGTATTTATATTTGTCAGGCAAGACAAATTGGTAAAGAAGTTCGACACTCCTCAACTCTAGAAATTGATGCTCCAACCCTTCAACAATACTTCACTGACTTAAACTCACTGCTATCTGACCCTGCGTATTTGGTAAACGACAAGTTCGCGAGAGAAGCACAACGAAAACTGCTACAGGTAATAAAACAAAATGAATTTTATTAAGTTAATTACATTATACAACTGCACTAAATCATTTTACTCAAAGTATATTTTTTTCCATTTTTCTGGAGAAGACAAAGAAAGGGGGATTGAATAAAACCTCTAATTCTTTGTGGCTCTAGTAGACTGTGATTAAAAGTTGTTGTCCACGCGAGATCTTTGTGGTTCATATTCTTCCGTATAGCTGTTAGCCCACATAATATGAACTTCATAATAAAATAGTGGTAAAACAAAAGAAAAATAGAATATAACACATAATAAAAAAACGTGGATGGTTACGTCAAACGGTCAAAGGAAAACTGCGCATCATATTCACTCGTATGTGTATATGTGTATTTATTTCAGTACCAAGTACCAAGGATAACACAAGAAAGAGCAAGCTCTTATTTCCATTGTGGTCCTTTTATTTTTAGAGACAGAAGCAGATACAAGGGAATCCGGGTACCAGACCCTAGCTCTTTTACGAATAGACCCCTTGGTTCTTTTCTACGTGCCCGGCGTATAGCACCGATACACGCGAGACTACCTCTGGGTTTCTAACCAGTTCATCTCAGATAGGTGGGAAACACTGACAAGCGTTTCTGAAATATCCAGTGTCCCGGCCGAGATTCGAACCGGGGACCTCCGGATTGGTAGTCCAGAGCGTTAACCACTCGGCCACCACACCACCATGTAGCGTTTAGCATGTAAAATCAAACTTCATTACATAAAGGTCCATGCCATGATAATTAAAATTTTAACCAACTGTTAAATTGGAAGCTAATATGTGAAAAAAGTTAATTTCTGCCAAACGATACTGTATGTTAAAACATGAAGCTATTATTAGCAACAAAAGTGAAAATCTACACATATGTACACAATCTATTAAAAATGTCGTAGGCTTTTGTTTGACGGCACCACTGCATTATTTGGATAAAATGGGATTTCAAAAGTTGATGACAGTAAATAATTAATGGCAACATACCAAAATACAGGAATTGATACCGAAACATTTTCATTTGATGACTCTTTCTAGCTTATATAGAAACAGTTCAAAGAACCTTACTTTTCAGCTGAAATCTGGGGTCGAACAGCTTTTATTAATTTGATCTTCTTTTATCATCTGACAAAAAGGTTTCAAAGAACAACAGCTTATCCAAAGAGTCGCATTTGAACACGCACACAATTTGATTAATATATGTATATTAATTAGTTAAAATGTTAGTCAGCCTCTTAAAGTTTGTTTAAGCAGTAACGTAAAGTACTTGTAAGTAACCTTCTTCGCCAGGGCATCTGAATAGAAAACTTGAAGTTAATTTTCAAGCATAATATCAGCCTACACAAAGTTAAAAATCTTTTTCTTTACTTGTCATGACAAAAGAGTATCTTCATGAAGTCATCTACTAGTATTTGTCAAACGAAGCTTGGCTCAGAAAATGTCTCTTTGAAGGTTTAATATATCTTTAGCTTGTTAAAATTGCAATACATATAGAGTTGTACTAAAACTTAGTGTATAGATGTATTATTATAAGCATATCTGGTAGATGCACTTTTCATATGTATATGTACCCAGTCACCGCATGGGAGTCTTCAGGGTTAATATACCTAGCATTTTAGACAGTCGTGTCCTCGTCCATGTCGTGTCCTTTCCCTTCTTTTCTTTTATACAGAAATATTAACTTAAGGTTCGTTAATCTGCGGCGATCGTGGCAAAGTATTCTACTAAAAGAAACCAAACATTAAGTTGTATTTGGCTGTGGTACATTGTATTAATCATCATTTCATCTGATTTGTCAAAGATATAACTTTATTTTTTACTAAAATATGTTTTACTTTTATAGCTACAGAATGACCAGTTGCCATTAGGTGACGTTTATATAAAAAAGGTTCTGAACGAGACAGCTGAAGTGATAAGAGAAGACATTAAACATGAATCCGACGAGAGCAAAAAACAACTGAAGGAGGAGCATCTTGAACTTCTCGAAACGTCAAAGAAAGAAATACAAACATTGTTTATTGATAAAGAAAAACATGTTTATTCTCAAATAGAGAACAAGCTGTCATTAGCAGTCGACGAAATAGAAAGAAAGAAATCCAAAGCTTTGGCGGTTATAGATACCGAAGTAAGTAATGAACTTGCTAACGTCAAAAAAGAGATACAGAATAGTGGAAACGAACAAGTTATGAAAGTTGAAGAAATGAAAAACAAGGCTGTGAAAGATATAGAAGCGAAAGCAAATGACGGACTGGCAAAGGTCAAGGAAGACTTCCAAAAAGTTGGCGATAAACACGTTAAGACAGTTGAAGAAATTAAAGCAAAGGCTTTGACAGATTTAGATACAAAAGCAAATGACGGACTGGCAAAGGTCAAGAAAGAATTACAAACATATGGAGATAAACACGTTAAGACCGTTGAAGAAATTAAATCAAAGGCTTTGACAGATATAGATACAAAAGCAAATGACGGACTGGCAAAGGTCAAGGAAGAATTACAAAAACATAGCGATAAACACGTTAAGACAATTGAAGAAATTAAATCAAAAGCTTTGGACGAAGTAGAGAGAAAAGCGAATGACGAAATTAAAAAAGCCAAGTCAGAGATACAAAAAGAAGGTGATGCACAGGTTGAGAGACTTGAACAATCTTCTAAACAAAAAGAAGCGACACTATTGAATGGTAAGTGTTTTTACTCTTGTGAATTCATGAAATGATACATACACATATTCAAAACTCCGTTTGCTTGAACTGCATTCGCTCGAATAAAACTGAATACTTATGAGGCAAAATGGGGCAATATGAGAAAATGTAACAAAGCGGGGTAATTTTAAAATTCGGCAAGGTAGAGTTTTGGTTCTTGACATAGCACTTCCATTTAACGTCCTGTCTCGCTGTATGAAATTTTAACAAATTTCAGTACTTCTGGACAAAAATGTAACAATGGGAAAATTCAAAAACTATGCAAGGTAGATGTATGGTTCTTGTTGTACTTAAACTAGTTTTGCTGTGTATTGTTTTTCACGTACATCAAATTTCCCGTTTTTTGTCCTGTTTTATTTTAGCGAATCTAATTTTCGCGATTTTTATTTTTATTTTGAAATTCGCGTTTTAAAGGGGGAAATTTACCTTGACATCGTTTTAAAGATAAAGGGAAACTACTTTGTATATCTTTTTAATACACTCCTTTCCGCTACCCTACATGTACCACTATAATATAATCATGGATTTATTGCACGTTTTCCGAAGAAAAGGACAAAAAAAACTCAGCTGGTTATCGATACTCAATTACTTCGGATGTAGTGTTACCCCGGAATTTCAAGAATTAAAACCCGTGTACTCAAGTCCATCACCCGGAACCGCATAAACCGGATCACGCAAAAAAGCTTCCGTAGTGAATGCATTGTAGACACAGGGAATTTCCCCTATTAACGGCATTTGTATTATATGCATGAATATGAGAATGAGCACTGTTACAAATAATGGCAATGCGCGGATTGCTCGTGAACACAATGCGTTTATTTTCTGTTAGTCCGTATCTTATTGTAAAATAAAGGCTTTATTTTTGACAGAATATTTCATATAGTATATCATATACTGGTTTTGTAAATTGAAATGAAGATAACATGAACATGTATGTTTAACTTCTGTGACACTTAAAGCTGCTCGCTCTCAGTTGCCGTTGAAATTGTAGGACTATCTGGCTGTTTGTTTTTGTTGTTTGGTCAAATAAAATTATGTGGAATTGAAACTCAACCAGACCTGGGTTCAATTATTTTTAAAAGTAATTAATTAGTTACAATTAAAACAGAAATTCTTCTATTAAATTACAATTATAATTACATGCTTTTTACAGAAGTAATTAATTAATTACAATTATTTTAAGGAAAACAATTAATTATTTTTTAATTATTTGGCAATATATTCACAAGTTCACATAAAATCATGTTACTATCAATGACATATTAAAAATGTAGATTTATAATTCCTCATTGAATTTTGAAAACTTGAACACTTCAAAGTTTACTGTCTGTCAGTGAACACCATTTGCATTAATACCTCTTTAAATGACAAGCACGTGTGAAATTTATACCCCCATGTGATAACAGCTACTGCACAATAACCTGTATTTTTGCCATATATATGATTGTGACACTTTTCTGCATGTAATTGAAGAGTAATTGAATTTAATTGACAATTATTTTGCATTTGTTTGGATTTTAATTAATTAATTACAATTAAAATAATTGATTTCTGCCTCAATTACTAATTATTTTTCAATTAGTTGAGAAACTGCAATTAATTATAATCAATTAAATCATAATTGTAATTGGACCCAGGTCTGAACTTAACTACATAAACCTTAAATATTAAACAATACATTGATCAATACACTTAACATACATGTACTCCTGTTCTTCTATGTGTTTTAAGGTGTCTAGATTTAACTTAAGAATAGCCACATTTGAAACAAGTATCCAAACTTAAGCAGTTAATAAAATTCTTACTTTTATGAAGAAGATCATCCAGTAATGTTGCCACTATCGATCTTTTCTAGGTTATTGTGGCATTTCATACTTTAAACAGCCGAGCATTGATTTTCAAATTACTTTACAATAATCAAATCAATGTGATTAAGTAATTAACTGACAAGCTCAGGAAAAGTACTAAAGAGTTAAAGCAATTTGGAACTGCAGAGTTTAAGAAATTAATCAGAACTTAAATGGTCATTACTGAGAATATGTTTAGTGATGATATAAACATTAGCTGGCACAGTGATGGAAACGCATACCACTCTAACCAAACTTCATCAGACAAGAGTGGAAACCAGTCTATAACAGGGCTGACAAACTTGTCACTTATGGAATCAATATCAATCATGACAATGTACATTGTATTGTCACGTTATTACTGCCGATTAATTATCAATACACTCAAAATACTGTTTCTGTACTATATCACACATATTGGTGCATACGAGATTAACTCGAAAATGATTTCACATAAGTAATAATGTTGTAGTAACATCTGAAACCAGCTAGTAAATCAGCAGCTTCACTTTAACACTCACAATTAAATGGTATACCTATACACGTACACTACGTATCAAGTCATATTAAGTTTGACCTTCAAAAACATTCTGAATTGCTGTATGTTACTGAACAATATAGGTAACCAAGAAGATGACTTCATTGAAATCCAATTAGGACAATTAGCCTAAATGTACATGTTGGCCGTGACACTCCAGTATTTCACATTTGAGTGAATAGTAAATATCCATACACATTTACCTTTAGTTTAGCAAAGACTTCAGTTTTTACTTGAGTGTAAAGAAAGTGAAACACGGCATTTTGTGTAAAACCAGATGCGCATAACACTGGATACACACTCGTATCTGTAACTGTCCTCGATCATCTTGATTTTGTGCCATATATAATTATTGTGTTTGAGACTGCACTAGAAATGTTCATTGTAGAGAATAAACAAGGTCACCTAGCATTTTGTGTAAAACCAGAGAACTGTCGTTATGGAACTCATAGATCTGTAGTCTGCATATTCTGTTTGATTACGCTTGAGTTTGCTGGAAAAATCGTTAAGCTTATTGTGAACAAATATACAGTGTAGTAATCTTGTTTAATAATTGGTAACAACTCTGGTTATACTTGTCTAATCAAGCATTCAATATTTTCGGCCATACATGGATTTATACAGTGTACGCATGTCGGTTGAAGACGGCCCAGAAATGAAGATGCTACTTAAGGACTATGTTATGACGTACATTTGATGTTGCCTGTGTACGTTTCCACATATGAGTTTTTAGAAACAGGAACAAATTCTGGCAAATTTTGTTTGATTAAACAGATGTCTGACTATCGAATAAGTACTTTGACGACAAAAATTTAAATGAAAAAGTATTAATTAAAGAATTACCTCTATTTTTGTCCACTTTAGGCTCAGGTTTCTACTACACTGCATAGCCAAATAATTTTTGGATAGAATGCACAAAAAGTCGCAAAAAGACCCTGTTAAATAGGTACTACAGCCCTACAGTAGGATAGAATGTCAATACAGATATTCATAATATGAAATACACTATTAAATACTGGCTATATCAATGGTTTGGATGCAATGGAGTGATCTCTTGATGTTACGTCATTTTCACGTGACAGAGAGTGCATCGTTCGCCTACCTGTCAATCAAACAAAACGGGGTTCGTCGGTAATTGTTGTTGTACATTTCAGTCCCACCTTGCGTATAATAAAGTTGTAACTGTATTGATTCTTAAACCAGCTCAAAGGCAAACACACTGCGCGTAGTAATGGAAGTTCATCTTGAGCACTTTCTGCCAGAAGGTGACAATCTATTCCAAATATTCACAAAACAAACCATATTTTATCCATTACAGCAGTGTCTCCATGATGGAGAATATGTAGTGAAAGGGGTCAGACATACTTCAAGTATGTGTATTTCAAACAAGTTCTTTGAGCTGATCTTAGAACTACATAATACTGATCAAAATACTACGGTGGCACAGAGGTGACATGCACTACTCTTTTTTAATTGCACTTCTCTTGTTTTATGTCGTTCTCACGAGATAATTACTCCAGGAAACGACTTAGTATGTCGTGGTCCCGAGTTACTAAGTCGTGGGAACGACATATAAAAGAGAAGTGCAATTTATAAAAAAAAGGATTGCATTTAAAACAAAAGTATTGAATTTCTTTTCCTTTTTTCTGACGACATAGAAAAAAAGAAGTGCAATTAAAAAAAAAGACTACTCTTAAAAAGGTGTCACCGTACAAATGTCTGTGAGATAAACAAACGCCTTACCAAGTCCAAGAAAATTTTGAACGGAATTCTGGTGAAATATTTGCAAGACAAAAATATATCATCATAACTTAATGCTTCTTCACATGACTTCCAATGGATTTACAATCTTAATTTCATCAATGCACAGTATTAACTCTAGGTAAACAACATCTTGCTCCCGACAGTTGTTTAAGTTTTGCATATCTGAACCATCACATATGTCTCTAATGATTTCATCACTGCTACAGTGAGATTGAGCCACCAAGTATCAAACATCTTGTATTGATATCAGCTTTATTAGATTCGTCTGAAATGGAAATATAGGCAAATGTTTTGACCGACCGTATATTACCACTTTTGTGGCACAACTTGTCACCAAAATATACTGGCACACTTCTGACTAAACCGCAATTGCTTTCTAAAAACTTACGATTTGTGTGTTTTGAAGAAAGTTTTTGAAAAACTCAATGACAGGAATGTCTTTTAAAAAAACTGGTATCCACTCCATTTTCTAAAAGAGCATTTTTCACTTTTTCACAATATGCTGTCAGGTTGTTAGATACAAGCTTTGAGCATTCACAATAACCGATTGAATCCTATTAAAGGAAACGTTGTGATCAACTTGCAAAGATAGTAAAAACTTATGATCATTGAATGTTTGGTCTAAATTCTGAGCACTCAGTCCATATGCCGAATTGTCTACAATTTCATCTAGCTCACCATTATTACAATCAATATCTTTGTGCTTCCTACATACATGCATTTTATAATCGTTCTAGCTTTTACTAGAGTATTGACAATCATCAACAAAACAAATAACAATAAAATTTGAATCATTCTTGTGAAGTCTGATAATATGACTGGTATAAGGCTGATGACTGAACTGAACTGACACATTGAGCAAAAAAAATTTGCCATAGTAAAATATGAAACCTCAGCCATAGATAATTCATTTATATCTGTGACGAAACCAGGGCTAGCACACGTACATGTAGCAGCCAAACAGAGGCCAAACCCGACTCCAGTCTACCTACCTATTGTTTTAGTGGGTGGGCGTCACGAACTGCGCATGCGCGGCGGCCATTTTGAATGACGTCACAGCGCGGCGGCCATGTTGAATGACATCACTGCAAGTGCGCGGCGGCCATGTTGAATGGCGTCACCGCAAATGCGCGGAGACCGGTGGTTATGGTTTTTTTTTTAGACAGTCCCGGAAGTATACGGAGCTGACTCGAGTACTTGATCTGAGGGCTTGGTCGCGGACATTCAGGGTCAGGTCCCCGGCCCTAGACGGAGACGTCTAATATACATCTTTTGAAATACGAAATTATATTTTCTCTAAACATGATTCAATAATTAAATAAAATTCATTTATAAAGAAACGCATACGGAATTATTTTTTCATAAAAAAAGTTTAATAACAAATGAATAAAGTTCATTAGATACGCTTACGATGTGAACTCCTGAGCGTCCCGCAGTGAAATGACCAAACAATCGGGTACGTATCTATTTTTAACACGCGTGCGTCACTCGTGATCGTCAAAGTATTTCACAATTACCATTTAAAGTGCTAAAGTGAGAGCTATTGTAATCAGCAGCTGTCCGTCCGTCCGTGCATGTGTCCGTTCGTCACCTGTATTAATTTATACATCATACATTGCTGACTTGTATGTCATTTTAAAAAGGTTTCTAAAGTTCTTAAGACAAAATACCTTTCAAACTTATTTAGATCTAGGTATTAAGTGAATTTAATGTTGATAACGCGTAGGTAATGGAGTTTTAATGGTAAAAAAGTTCATAACCCAGGTGGTTTATGGAACCGTTCAGTTCCCACACTCGGGTGCTAGTTACTAAAAATAAATGGTAATTGTGAAATACTTTGACGATCACGAGTGACGCACGCGTGTTAAAAATAAATACGTACCCGAGTGTTTGGTCATTTCACTGCGGGACGCTCAGGAGTTCACATCGTAAGCGTATCTAAAAAACTTTATTCATTCGTTATTAAACTCAGTCTTTTTTATGAGAAAATAATTCCGTATCTTTATAAATGAATTTTATTTAATTATTGAATTATGTTTAGAGAAAATATAATTTCGTATTTCAAAAGATGTATATTAGACGTCTCCGTCTAGGGCCGAGGACCAAGCCCTCAGATCGAGTATACGAGTCAGCTCCGTATACTTCCGGGACTGTCTAAAATAAACCATAACCACCGGTCTCCGCGCACTTGCGGTGACGTCATTCAACATGGCCGCCGCGCACTTGCAGTGATGTCATTCAACATGGCCGCCGCGCTGTGACGTCATTCAAAATGGCCGCCGCGCATGCGCAGTTTGTGACGCCAAACCGGCCCCTATACTACTGATAACCTGCATATACTTTTAGATCAATGAAATTCCAACACGCCAATGTGTTTTGCTTGGAATATTATAGCATTAACAAGCAATTGCCACGAGTAAAGAAACGCAAAACCGTTTAAAATATCAATTTCAGTTGATAACGGCCTTTGTACAAATAATGTATTGTTTAAGCATGCTATTCTAACATCTGATACCTCCTTGGTCAGGGTGGTAGGTGTAAAGTGAGTGCAAACTTGGTTTAAGTGAGAAAAATGAAAGCAAATTTTAGAAAATGGCGGATGACGTGTTCTTTTAACGAGGTAAAGCGCATTTATACCAGGGTAAGTCTTTCTTTACGCTATTAAAATTATATGAATAGGCCGTTAGTCAAGTGTTATATGTAATCTTTCAGGCATTTGTATTGGCATTCACGGTCTTTCAATTTTATGATAGCTCTTCCTATTTTATAACGTCGGGTAGTTAACGAGTAGAAATCCGTTAAAAATGTTGGTGAACTCGTTTTACGGCACCGCCGCACTATATGTTTATATTGCGTGAGAAGTAGTGTGTAACGCTGTATAATTTGGTAGCGTATAATTTCAAATTTACAGATAAAATTCACAGGAATTCATACTTGCAATTTGACTATTAGTTCTAAACAAGAGGTGTTTGTAAAACATGTATGCCCCCTTTGATGCAATCAGTAATGTGGAAAAAAAATTGAACTATCCAGGAACCCGTTTTTAAAGTAAAAGTAACTGTAAAGAAACAAATCGCTTTAGGCCCTAACAAAATACAATGTTTGGCCTTTAAAATGAAAAGAAATGAATTGTTGACCATCAAAATTAAAAAAACATATTTGGCCTTTCTGACATTTTCTACCTTCATTCCTCTCATGGCAGGAATAGGCCACCATACTTTTTTACACAGAGGCGTAAAATAATGCCAACGTGAAATTTCGAGTTGTAGTATTGTTCGGGCTAAATATGGAAGGAGGCCTGTATGTGTATGGTACTCAAAAAAACAAAAATAATATCAAACAGGGAATGCCACGTACCAAAAACGCAGCCTCCCAAAACGAACCCCACAGCACCCAGAAGTGCACACACACACACACACACACACACACACACACACACACACACACACACACACACACACACACACACACACACACACACACACACACAACAACACACACACACACACACACACACAACAAAAACACACACACACACACACACACACACACACACACACACACACACACACACACACACACACACACACACACACACACACACACACACACACACACACACACACAACACACACACACAAAACAACACACATAGCATACAAAGCAAACACACGAGGACAAAACGAACAATTAAAAGGAACACAGTGGGGCACCGCCTTGGAACGGTCAGTGGCAAAAACACCACTGGGGAGCTTAAACCGGTTTTGGTGCGCACCCAACCTCACTCTTACCCCCACCATGTTCCAAAGTCACAGGACAGTGTAAATAAAAGTAATCCCTGCTAGGTGAATCTCTAACACACGCAATGGAAACAAAAGGCATGGTATGTAAAACACAAAAATGCTCGTGTATAAATATATAAAAAGCAAACCTTGAGAACCAAAAAACGTATGTACTCAATGCCTTTGCAGAAGGCAGAGCACCAAGAGAAACACCCTTAAGGGCCCGACGAAACAGGCCAGAGGACAGAAATCAAAACAGTTTCGTCCCAGTGGGATTTAAAAACTGCCCATCACAGAGCCCCCCTCTTCCGTCAGACACAATCAAAAGAGGGAAGCATAGCGTCCAACTGTAAACGGGTTGAACACCAAACATGCGGTGTGTCTCAAAACAGTTGGGTCGTAACCTCTTTTAACAAAACGTTTTATAATTTTAGCAAATACAGTTGGAAAATTGCCATGACCCAAAATCTTACGAAGTTTGTAAACCACATCCCCATAAAAATCGGGTTTTGAAATACCTTCTCGCAGAAGAGTCTTTAGATTACTATTGAATTTCAAAACCAAATCAGAATTACGATAGTAAAATTTAGCAAAATATTTACGCAATTTGTAATAACGGTAGCCCTGTTGAAGAAGTTTATTTGTAATATATTGATTACGTTCATTGAAATCCTCAACATAACTACACGCTCTGGCAAACCGAATTAACTGAGAAATGTATACCCCATAAGATGTAGCATGAGGTACATCCCCATCCAAATGGGGGAAATTTACAATACTAAAATTAAAATCATCCCTCTTGTCATAAATTTTGGTATGTATAATATTGTTATAAATAGAGAGATGTAAATCTAAAAATGAAGCACCAGTATCCAAATTGTTAGTTTTAAATCTCAAAATATAAGTTGTCAACTGTATGCTAGCGTATGATATTTACATCTTTTTATGTTAGTTTCACTCAGAATCATTTTTTTCACAGGGATTTGAAAATATAGTTGTATACGGAAGCCAATAGTGCCACTTTGTTTTTTTTTTAATTGATTTTTTCAACATAACTAAGTTGAAAATTCAGCTAAGTTGAAAATTCAAGATACTAAGTTGAAAATTCAAGATACTAAGTTGAATATTCAAGATACTAAGTTGAAAATTCAACTTAATAAGTTGAAAATTCAAGATACTAAGTTGAAAATTCAACTTACGATGTTGAAAATTCAACTTACGAAGTTGAAAATTCAAGATATTAAGTTATATATTCAAGATACTAAGTTGAAAATTCAACTTACTAAGTTGAAAATTCAAGATACTAAGTTGAAAATTCAACATACTCAGTTGAAATTCAACTTACTGATTTCAGTAGGGCGTAACATTGACAAAAATATTTATCCTTTTTTCGACACAATTTATCCGATAGTTATTTCATTCTGATAAACTAAGTATTATCTGATTTCTTGATTCTAATGAGCTAATTATAGAATAATAAACACGTTGACAGCTGTCAGATAGTGTTCATCTGCTGCAAGTTGTGAATCTCCGACTATTAGAATGATCAAATGTCTTTATATTTATTATTCATTGGTAAGATTTTTTTTCTAAACTGTTTTTTATTTAAGGAACGTATATTTACTATTGATATGTGTCGTATTGTTGAAATAACTCGCAAGCAGTAATGACTTTTGTGTACTGTACATATAATATCACAAACTGATCAATTGTTTTGTTTTTTTTTAAATTTCAGATCTTCGAGACAATTTGATATCTTTCTATAGAGACCAGCATGGTACAATTTCAGTGTCGCCTTTAATAGAAGAAGAGACACCCGTTCTTGAATTTTATGTGATGCCTGAAATTTATTCTGTAAACGTACAGAGGACAGAAGTTGGCGTGAAAGAAGTAAAAAAACCAGTTACACCATTTGGGAATGTATTCTATAAAGTAAACAAAAGCTGTCGTAAAATATATTTGACAGCAGATGCTGGACTTGGAAAGACTGCGTTTAGCAAGCGACTTGCTTTAACCTGGTGTCACGCCAAAAAGCCGCACACAGAGGAAGGACAGTTTTTCTCACAGGAAGAAATCCAAGCCATGCATGAATTTCGTTTCGTGTTTTTGCTGTTTTTACGTGATAGTTCAAATGAATGTGACATTGTTGACTTTATATGGACACAAGTTATGTCACAACTTCCGCCCCTGTATACACGTAAACATCTGGAAAATATCCTGTTTAAGGAAAGATGTCTAGTAATATTAGATGGTCTTGACGAATGGTGTCACCCATCTAATTCGTGCAGGCAAAAAACAAGTTCAATTCCACACCGAAAAGCTTGGGAACAAACTGCAGTCTTGACAACTACTAGACCATGGAAACTGAGCGTGAGTGGTCTGCATTCAAGTCAGATCGACCAGAAACTTGAACTTATGGGACTCGACCAGAATTCGGCAAACGCACTTAAAAAATCAGTGATTTCTCATTTGTGTGCTGATAAAAATGAATATGAAGTACAGCAAGATATAGAAGAGTTTACAAGAACTTTACAGGAAAAACAAATATCGGATCTCGAAACTATTCCGCTTCTATTAACGTACCTGCTTTTTTTGTGGTGCAACATAATAGAACTAGGACAATCTCAGTGTGACTTATACAGTCAGATTACAGAACTTTTGCTTTCAAGAACCGTGCAAAACTATCAGGAGTTCTCACCAAAAGTTGATCTCCACCAGGATGATATCCCGCAATGTTTGAGCCAGCAAACACATTGCAAACAATTCTATTCACTTCTAAAAGACTTGGGACAATTAGCATATCAAACATTATTCAAGGAAACAAAAATAGAAAACACGCTTGTATTTGACAGTTCCGTAGCCGAACTCTGCCTTAACAAAGAGTGTTTAACTTTCTGCCTAAAAACGGGAATTATAACACAAAGTAAAGTTCCAGGAACACTGTTACAACAGAAATCAAAAGTGTCATTTGCACATAAAACAGTGCAGGAATATTTTGCAGCATTATACATTCGCTCCACACCTGATCAAACCTCGGTGCCAGAAACAGTGCTATCAAAATGTACATGTGTCAAAGACATTCTAGAAATGTCGAAAATTCTCATATTTCTGAGTGGTTTCAATGTGAATGTGTCATCTTCGATTTCACGCGAGCTGATGAAAATTATAAATGAGGATGAAATAACACGCGAAAATAGAAGCAGTCTTGGTGTGAGAGAGCCCCTTAAACAATTCCAGGACATGTGCATTTCATGTTGTAAGGAACTACAGCACGAAACGGAAGTCAGTTTTTGCTTACAAGACGTGTTTATTGATGACAGCTGTCAACAAGAACAATACCGTGAAAATCTCAAACAACTGACATCGAGAAATAAACAGAATATTAGATCACTTTATATTGACATTGGTGGCCTTTCAGATACACGTGTACCCTACAGCAGTGCGCAGGAAGTTATTGAATATTTCGCACTCAGTGACCTGGAAAACATCGAGAAAATACTCTACATTGGAAAATATAATGGCCGCGATATTTTACCTCTGTTACAAAGGTCAGTTCAAAGCTTATATTTACGGTGTGGTAAAAGTTCTTGGTCTGATTTACTGTATGAGAAAGTGACAAGTTTACAGAACTTAGAAGCCATAGATATCAGCTTGTTTAAAATGAGCCACGAACAGTTGACATTGTTGTATGATTATATATCACATAGACATTGCATACGCGAGATTGGGCTGTTGGGTTTAGTATGTTCTGATCACGGGCGGGATTCCTGTACTGGATACAGCTTGGAGTTGTCTAAAAATTCACAGCTAAGGAAGATAGAATTGTGGGGTATACCTGTGTCAGAATTGAACATTAATATGTTGTCGCTAGAGGAGTGTAATCTACAGAAGTTGTCTAACCCGGATCTTGTGTTGCGCTTTATAAATTGTGTTGCAGCAGACAGTAAAGTAAATAGATTTTGGTGCGATGATCTAAAATCTTCTGCCGCCATTGAAACAATACAGCAAACATTACCTTTGTTAGTGCACGTGAAAAGCGTGTGGTTTCGGTACATCAATATCGGTAACATAAAACTGTTCACGTCTGAGATGGTAAATTTAGAATATGTTCGTTTGTACAGTGTGACATTGCCAGCTTCATTACTACGTGCAATAGTTACTGTGCTACAACAACTTACACAAACAGTTACAGTATATATAGACGGCTGTAATATAACACCAGAAAGTGAGTTTGTTACAGTGAAAGAAGAAATCAAACAATCGTCACAGTTTATGGTCAGTGAGGACAGTGAGGACGAGTTTGGGAAAATCTTCAAGTTTGAAACAAAGATGGCGATTAAAAACAAACATTATTGACACACGACTCGGATGAACATATGTACTCTTTGTGTTGATTGAATGAATAACACGGCATATTGTTATACACGCGACATATGTGTTGATATAATTTATAACACGGCATATTGTAATACACGCGGCATATGTGTACATAATTAATAGATAACAATGTAAACAAGCCAGTGAATGATAAACTATTCTGGAATGGATTTAGGATGGATTAATTAACACGAATATAGTTTACAGGTAAGTTTTATTTAATTTTATTGTTTTATTATTTTATTAGTTTCAGTTGTCAAATTATTTATAGACTTAATTTACTTCTAGATTATTTCTTTAAAAACACCTTTGATCTGGATCTGATAAAAGTGCACACTGCAATCAATGACAATGTTGCAATTCAATCGTATCAATGTTTATAACTCCGTTACACGTTGTCAGTCTGGCCGTACGTACGGATATATATGTCAATATTTAAAGACAGAGAAGAATCTATTTCAGTAAAATATCCAATGCCACTTGTCCTAAATCAGTTGTCAAAAATTGTTTTCTAATAAGGGAGACATGTAAAATATATGAATTCATGTTGGAACAGTTGGATTTTCATCAAATTTTCAGGGAAGCATCAGATATAAACTGATAAAGTCTACAAATTACAATTAAAGGTGATACAGTCAAAGGGCCAAGGTCATATGGGCCAAGTGCATAGGGGCCTGAAACTTAAAACTGTTTTTTGTTCTTCATCTCCAAAATCCATCCCAATTTTTTTATGGATTTTCATCAAGCTTTCAAGGAAGCATCAGTACGAAGTGTAAATGTGCATATTACAATTTCGGGTCATCAAGTCAAAAGGTCAGGGTCATAGGGGGCCTGAAATGGGGAAAACTTGTCTGCTCTTCATCTCTCAAACATCTTGTCAGATTTTCATAAAACTTTCAAGAAGCATTCATCAGTATGAAGTCAGGAGTTGTGCATATTACAATATTGGTTACGGGTACCCGGATCATATGGTCAAAAGTCACAGGGGCCTGAAATCTGAAAATGGGAAAACTCTGCTATTTATCTCTTAGTCCTATAAATAAGACCCCGCACTTCTTATTTTCACTTTTCATGTTATTATTTTATGATATTTTACATTTTAGCTCACCTGAGCACGAAGTGCATATAGTGAGCCTTTAGGATGGTAAGATGTCCCGCGATCCCGAGGACACCAAAATCTTGGGAGGGACTCCTGAACTTCCTAGTCAGTTGTTCCGTCGGGACTTCTAAATTTTCGAGGAAAACGTCAATAGTTCTGTTAATAATTTCGGAGACGCTTTATTTTGCGTATTTGTACGCATGTTTTCTTCAAAGGGACGCTAAAAAATCCGATGACGAATCCACGGGACCCATGAAATTTTCAGGAAACGCGTGTCAAATATAATCGCAATATACAGCTTGACAGCTGATAAAATGTAAAGGCGTCGTTTGTTTTGTGCTCTCAACCAATTAGAACACGAGGTTTTCCAATACTTAATTAGAGTAACTTCGGGTATATTCGACAGTCGGACAAATTCGACAGTTTTAATTAAGATCTCCCTTGATCGGCACATAATGTAATTTATTTACCTTACCATACTATTTGTATGACGTCATATGTATATATGACGTAATAATGTCATCCTGATCATCCCGGTGCTCTTTTTTTTTTCGATACGCTCATCGGATGTTCACGACCTTCGAAATTATTTTAAACGAAAATCGCCTTTACAGACATCTGTAAGAAGGGTTAAAAGACAGAGGTATGTGCCGTTATCATTCTTGATTGAAACGTGTCTTATTTTTACCTAAATATTAACAGAAACATATTATATCGATATTTTGTCACAAATTAAATGTCCCAATATCTTTGTTTGACCTTGACTAGGGGTGTCGAATTTCGCCGACAAAATATTAGAATGTCGTGCAAATTCGACATGCCGTTCAATATTAATTTTTTGTATATTCTTGAAAATATGGTGACACCGTCCGTGTAGTTTGCGATTGATTTTCTCATCATTAACATATTCCGTATATTAAAATCGTCCAGACAATTTCTTATTTCACAATAACTTAACCAGCAATTACGTGGCGCTGCAACAAGTTAATTACGTCGTTTATAGCACTTTAGTGTAGAACTATTTATACATTTAGATCTACATAGAATCATGTAGAAAATCTATAAAATAAACGATACAGATTAAATTATAATAAAACAGACGAACGTCTAGTATATAAAAATATAAATATAACGTCTATATAAAATCATATATAAAAGAGATCTACGATATCACAGTTATTTAATTATCACAGCTGATCTGATCAATGACATAATTTTCTGTCACTCACACTGCGTCTATTCTTTAAGGTAAAATGTCCAGGCACATTGGTCAATATAGAAGCTATTCTCCATCAAAACTTGCTACCGCTGTCCAAATGATAACAAGTGGGTCAATGTCGGAGAATGTCTGTTTTGTTTCTTGGAACAGACGATCGGCATTTGCTGTGTTGCGCCGTAGTTATTTTAGGATGTACATGACAGTTTCGCGTCTTTTGCTACGGTGCTTAAAATATTAGACTGATAATTTTAAATTGCTGTAATATTTATTTTGGAATGGAAATAGAAACTACAGTAAATATCTTTAACTTAATATGTTCCTATTGGTTATTTTTTTAAAACTTCCCCCGGGTGTCGAATTTGGGCGAGAGGTGTCGAATTTACACGACAACATTAATCATATTAAACGGCACGTCTATGACGATACAGATCAGAAAGCTCGCCAGCGTTTTATACAGAATGCGCGGAAAACATCTACTTTCGTTTTCGTTTAATGTTATTCGGTTCACTTCGTACCGAAAACTTTGGTACTATTTTTGGGCTTAAGGTGTCGAATATACCCGAAGTTACTCTATAGTTTCAGGGAAAAATGTTTAATTTCTCCAAAATGATATATTCAAGCATAAAATGTAAAAGTAAATGTTAGAAACAACGAAAGTAAAAGTCTAGGTAGGAATGTGCAAAATTTGGGATTTGGTTTAACAACACCGCTAGCGCTGTTATAATGGTTAAAAGTGTTTGTAACGCTTTATTATTTGGTAGCGTATAATTTCAGATATACAGACAGGAATTTAATTTATACTGGAAACTTTTTATTTGACTATATTCGTTCTTAAATAAGTTAATTTCAGAGAGTTTGGAGAACTTTATTTTTTTTCACCAAAATCTGAGAGTGAGCAGCTTTAGAGGAATATGTATTCATGAGGTAACTGTACATATTCAGAAAAGGAGTCTCATAAGACAGATAGATAATTAGGTATAAAACCACATTCTAGCCAATAGAATGTGCAAAATTTCAACAGAGCTCTGCTTCTGTACATAAAGCAATACGAATGTCTCTGTAAACTGGTTGATTGATTGATTGATTGATTGATTGAATGATTGACATTCATTTTTCAGTTAAACCAATTGATGTTCAGTGTTGAACGTTCCATTTCTCCTGAGGCTGCTTAACAACAACATAACTCAATACAGCTAACAGTGTGGTTCAATGATAAGGTATGTTCTTTTTTGCCTTCTGGTGAATCTAGTGCTAAGCTTATTTTGATAAGAAAATTATAACACGAATGGAAACATTAAACCGAAGTTAGAGTGGATTGATGGTCGACTGATTAGCGCTCTTGACTACCAATCCACAGGTCCCTGGTTCGTATCCAGGCCGGGGCACTGGAAACTTCGTGAACGCTTTTCAGTGTTTCCCACCCATCTTGAGATGAACTGGTTAGAAACCCAGAAGTAGTATCACGTGTATCAGTGTTATATACCTGGCATGTAAAAGTACCAAGGGGTCTATTTGTAAAAGAGCTAGGGTCTGGTACCCGGATTCTTTTGTATCTGCATATGTCTCTCTTCAACCAGCGCCTGTCAGAGTCTTGGCAAATTCCCCAAGGGAGATATCCCAGTGTAGGCCGGGACTATTAACAAAGGAAAAAAGATAAAAGTTAGAAAGTGAAATGAACATAGATATTAATAACTCTGGTCATCTACATAATGTACACAGATGGGACTAACAATCCAGAATCTGATATACATGTAGAAGCTTCTGCTGTTGTAATCCCATCAAACAGGTCACCATCATAGACAGATTGCCAAATTATTGTTCCATTTACACAGCAGAAAAGATTGGAATAGAGACTGCATTGGGTGGGGTTAACATCATCAACCTAAACAAGTTGCTATTTTTTCAGATTCACTATCATCTCTAGTCTCTATAAAATAAAACAACAGTCATTCTAGACCAGAGTTATTGTCAACATTATATCATAAATATAATCAATTCCTTTTAAAACACAGGCTTAGCTGTTACCATGTCATGGTGTCCAGCTCATAATATTTATATGCCAAAAGGGGCCCGGGTTTAGCGGCCGTCACCCTGGACATTCCATACTCACCCACATAAATATATGCCAGGATTCAATCCACTATCCTGGACAGATGGGGCAGCGAATTGAAATATAAAAATTTGGCCACAATTTAGTGGGACTTAGCCGTCCAATCAGATACGCTATAATTTTCAAAATGGACAGATCAATAACACGGCATAATCTTGGCGTAAACTTCCTATCAGCCAGCATGGGTCATAACTTACTTGTAGGGGTTGACCTGGTTTGTGCCCAGTGCAGTGTAAATGCAACACCTCTCATTGGCTATTTACTATAACTGCTATTGGACCCATTCCTACAGAACTAGTCAAAATCCTAAAAAAGTCTTGTGTTCACCGAAGTATTTTAATTGTATAGTTAGTAAACCAGCTATTTCACTGGTCATGCTGGTTGGTGGGTCACTCAGATGATTTATAACATTAAATTCAATCATGTTATTATCTAGCAAATCATAGTCTGCACATAACAGAATTAGCAGGTGACATGTAGGTAGAGATTGCCCAATCACTGTTCCTGTTAGTTATGAAATATTGTGACTGTAGTTTACATTTTACATGTTTTATATATCATTTATTATTTAATTGTAACTGTATTGAATTTTGTATTGTCTGTATGGCACCATATAGTACAGGGTGGGCGGGGGGGGGTTAGGCCGGCCAACTGACCGTCCAGTAAGTGGGCGAAAAGGAAAAGTGTCGGGTAGAACAAATAATAAGGCGGGACCCACAAGAAAGGCCCGGAGGTTGAGGCGGAGGAAGGACTGCGGGGAAAAGGACGGTTACGATATATCAAACTTAAATTCTATTCCACTGGGTATATTCTAAGCACTGTGTGAGGTCATGATTATTCTGTTCCAATTAAAAGTTGGCCAACCCACGTACTAATTGGGAGATATCTTTTTCACATCTAGTTCTTTTCTCCTCGCGCTAGCGCCGACAACGTCGGCACTTCTTTAAACTGTTACGCGGTAACAGGTGGAAAACTTGAAGAATTAAATGAAATAAGAAAATGTATGAAAAATTCGACGGTCACTGCTGAAAAAAAGCACAATTGGCAAGGAAGGAGCGGGTTCGGTGTAAAAAACATTCGGAACATGTAGAAATGTTGGGGCTGTTTTTTAATCAGTGGTATCTCATAGCTTGTGATGAAAAACAAAATTGAAAGAGAAGTCCTCCTTTTTCACAACTACCTCTTGTTCAATCACAGTGGAAAATAAACATCAACCCATTACGGCGATATCTAGGAAAAAAGTGCAGATACACTGAGGTTCAGTGGATCCTTGTGGGTTTGGACCGAGCCAGACAGCTGGTAGGAAATCTGATCAGCTTACAGGGTATTTCAACATTTACTATAGTATAGAGTCTAAACGTAAGAAAGCGATAGTCCGCGATCGATATTTTCACCATAAGTACTTCATGTGATTAAAGTTTTTATTATCCTAGATTCTAGTCAATACCTTGTAACAAGTGGGGGGGGGGGGGGGGGGGGGGGGGGGGGGGGGGGGGGGGGTGGTTTTTCGTTCTATTAAATTTGAAATATATTTTATCTAGTTCCCCCCCTACTTTAAATGGGCGCCCCTCCCTTGTTTAAAAAACACAACCCAAGAACTTCAAAGACGCGTGGTCCGTGGGTTTGGACCGACCGACCTGAATCTGTCCTTCATTTTTCTAGTATAGACTCTAACGTAAGAAGATGACACATAGTATCAATTAGTTTAATCCTAGATTCTAGTATACCTTGTAAAAGGTTCTATTAAATTTGAAATATATATCTGACTTGCGAGAATCTTCAAACTTGATTGCTAATCTTATTTTAGTATTACAAGTAGTTATTTTACTAGAGATACTGTCAGAAACCCCAGGTGATGCTTATAGTAAAACTTTTTAATTTTTAACTTTCAGAAATAGCATTTATGTAGTAAGTTCTGCAAAGAGCTTAGTTATTTAAATATGTAGTATTGTATATCACTGGAAAAGTACCATTGTCATTTTTGTTTTTTTGGTTGGATTTTGATACAACTTCATACAAGAACCATAACTCCATCTTGTCTAATTACAGAGTAATTGCCCTTCGTTGCCTTTCTGTTTCCTTTCTGTTTCCAGAGCATAACTTGGAAACTGCTGGTTGAATTTCAATAAAACTTCATACAATGGTCAAGCATAGAGAGAGGAAGTGTGTTGTATAAGAACCATAACTCTATTTTGACTAATATCAGTTATTGCCCTTTGTTACTTTTCCTTGTCCAGGGCATAACTTGAAATCTACTGGTTAGAATTAAATACAACTACATGTACATTAGAATGGTCAAGCTCAATGAAAGGAAGCACAGTGTACAATAACTATAACTCTACCTTGACTAATTACAGAGTTATTGCCCTTTGTTTCTTTTCCTTTCCGGGCATAACTTAAAACTACAGGTTGAAATTCAATACATTTTCATACAATGGTCAGGCACAATGAAAGGAAGTGCAGTGTACAATAACTATAACTCTACCTTGACTAATTACAGAGTTATTGCCCTTTTCCTTGTTTGGAGCATAACTTAAAACTACAGGTTGAAATTCAATACAACTACATACAATGGTCAGGCACAATGAGAGGAAGTGCAGTGTACAATAACTATAACTTTATCTTGACAAATTACAAAGTTATTGCCAAGAATCATTTCTCTATTTTAGTTTTTTTTTACAAGTATTCAGTTACTAGCCATTTCAGTTGATAAAGCAGTCTTTCAGTCTTTCACATTATTATTATGTCAATATATTCTAAAAAATCCTTAAATGTTATTTTAGGCGGAGAAATATGTGTGTTTCTGTGTCCAGGCTGACTTCAACTTTTTACTGTCAACCTCAAACTATTTTATAGGAAAATGATCAAAAAGACTTTTTAGAGCACAAAAAAGCAATAGATAAAAAGTAGATAAAAAGTATGATAATAAACTGCCAACCAACCTACCAAAACTTTTTTAGCAAGGAGACACAAAACACATTGTTTTGTCTTAAGCCTTACTTGATGATCAAGGTCTTAATGTAGAATGTACAGAAACATTAGTGCCTATCACTGATTTATATAGATATTTGACACTTTTTTACATCTTCTTCAGGTATACATGGTCTATGGAGATGTTCATGTTGCAGGGCGATCTAGCTTTATAGGGTATCACTGCTTTAAGATTTCTTTTACTGGACCCTGCGTTGTCACAAAGATTCAGCCAGCTGTGAAGAAATGTAAATGAATATTCTAAGGAAAGATGCTGAAATCACAACTTCCCACAAACACCAGAAATGGATGCTGCAAAGCAGTGTGTTCAAGAATCCAAAGTCATCGGTTGTCCTAAATCTATTGTACTAAAAATGGAATACAGACACTGAGAGCAAAGTGATTCCTGAAAAAACTTTCTTTTGATTTATGTACAAATAAGCCGCTTGTTACAAAACCTAAGTGTTACCGGTCTGTTCTGTATAAGTGTTTCTGAAACTATGCCGTTACACTATGCATATTATAGTTATGAAATAACATCCATTCCAGCGGTGTTAGTCGTTTAATAAACAATGATTTGGAGTACTGATACGCAGTGATTAGCCACGAAGGTCGAAGGCCTGAGTGGTTTATAGCTGCGCATCAGTACATCAAATTATTGTTTATTAGATGATAACAACACTGAAAAAGATGTTATTTCGATTCTAACATGACCAGATATTACAAAAGGTGAATAAATGCAAAGCTTTATTTTCTATGTGAACGCTCATTTAACGTCATGCAGTGCAATATGACGTCATGTTTACAGCATATCGGTTCCCGCGTTGTATATGGTTTAATATAACATAATTTTTCTACTCTTTGTAAATAGAGACAGAATCGTGAGTCATGTTAGAATATGTGTTGAATGTGAGACAATGCTGTTAAACTATATATGCATAGTAACTGTTGAATGTGAGACAATGCCGTTAGACTATAATATACATACAGTGTTCGCCGGGTTTGCCCCCCGGGCCCGGGGTGAACCCATGAAAAAGTTGAAGAAAAGAAAACCAAAAACCCAGAAGCCAAGTGAAATACAAAGCAAAACCTTGACACGGAGAGAATGGGTAGGTGACAAAGTCGGCCTTTTTACGTGTAGATTTGAATTGGCATTGCCCATACTTATCGCCTGATGATGTTGATGTTTGCAACAAGATGACACGCTGGCAAGGCTTAATAGTATTGTATTAAGGATCTCTTTGTTGGTCAAATTATTGGAAAAATGATATATACGTAGATATAAAGTTCAAATTTCATTTCCAATGGGGTCCGGTGTGCACGTGTCCGAGGCGTATTTATCGATTACGCTCGTTTCACCTACTATGAATGACCTTGTCAATTATTAAATATGATTATATGATACTTTTAAGTACTAGTGTTTAAAGATTTGTACCGCAGTGAAAGAAAAAAATGTGCTTTGTGTTTTGTTTTGCTTTGTATCCAGATCAACCGTAAGTAGACATATTCTAGTTTCATTAAAATTCAGAGAATTTTGTTTGATAATAATTTGCATATATGAAAATTGAGAATCAAGGTTGTGCAAAGGGACTGCATGTGTACTAAGTGAAAAAAAACGCAGATGACGCGAAACAGTTTTGTTTTCGTTTCCCGTGTGAGTCCAAAACCCGGCGATTTTCACAAATCTCCCGTTAATGATCCAACCCTAAACGGCATGTATGATACAGTGTGTTACACATTCATGAACAAATCATGTTACATGTAAGATATTCTGTGTTATATTTATGTTAAAGTCCCATTAGCACTTTGGATGTAAAATTAATTGTTGCTCTTATATTACAAAGAGGGATACTTATCGTAGTGGCGAAGTTGATCGTTATTTATTAAAAAATCATTCCATATGAAAGTATATGTTAGTGATATCATACCGTATATTTTTTCAGTGATATTGCAAAAGATAAGAAACATATTTCATTAAGAAACAACAAAAGGATAAAAGAAATGTATACTTCAAAATTGTTTAGGTTAAATAGAACACAGTTCTGTCACTTTGATTTTCTATTTATGGGTATCTAAGGAGCTAATGGGTCTTTAAAGATCATGTAGTTTTTTATTCTGATAAGTGTATATCATAATCATATATTTTTTACTAATGTGAAACTGCAAACTTAAAGTACACTGGTGGGAGGATACTGAACAATTAAAACTATATAATTTAAACTGTTTTTTTTATATAAATTTGCTGATAGGTGGCTGGGGCATATATTGATAACCTTGTTTAAAGTCCCAGGATCACATTTACAAGTAGCTGTCATTTTATCAAGAAAGATGTCTTATTAACAGAAATGACCTTTATTTGTACAAAAAAATCCTAACTTTGCTTTTCATTATTAGAAACAGAGCAGTTTTTCTTTCAATGATATTGCAAAAAGAAAGACACTCTTTCTGGCAACTGTTTTTCTTGAAGAAACATCTTGAATACTTAAAGCTTGGACTGAAAAGAACATGGCTCCGTCATTATCCTATCACTAAATTAATGTGACTATATCAGTTAATTCAAACAAATCCTGGGACTTGAAAGGAATCAACTGCAAACTCGTGTACACTAGTGGATTAAAACTAATTTATATTGTTATATGAATTTGCTGAAAATAGTGATCATATTGTGTAAAGGCATCAACTTATATTGATAGAGGTTGCATGGCTCGGAAACGCTTAATTAAAGACGATTGCTACAGTTTAATTATTGTCTATATAACAATTATTGGATCGATTGGATTTATTCAATCGTATCCAAAGTTAACAGAGTATTTCAGACCCTTACGGCCGAACTCTTAACACAATTTTTTGTCGAATACGACCGAAAAGTAGTTCTATATATTCAATGAAATAAAAAGAATTGTAATGCATTACCTTGTATTCTGTTTTCATTATGATATATTGATGAATAAATGTAAAACATTAAAAATTACTAAAAATCAACAAGGTATCTGTTCTGTATATAGAACTAGTTTCCTACGCGGTTTTGATCAGAACAGTTTTCTAAATCAGACCGGAGACACTAAAAGACACCTAGTCAGGCCGAATAATGTGTCTTATATCCGATGTTGTGTTTGTGATTATAAACTATCGGAACATCGTAATACGTTATCGAACCACAAGGTACTCTGGAATTTTAAATTACAAAACTCGGAATTCAACATAAAAAACAACGATTTTTTTGTAACTTGCCAACGCCTCTATCGTCAAAAGTGCTCGGCCTGACTAGTTCATTTAGTGTCTCTAAAGATTTTCCGAAAAACTAAAATACGCCTTCATGCGTTAAGGTATAAAACTGAAACTTATCAGCAAATTAACTCTACAGAGGCACTTGTAGATGTCTTTTTGAAATATGACAACATATTTTTATGCTTTAAACACGTTGTAATTGTTGTATTTTATGTAAATGCGTGGTTCGAAAATGGTACGAAAATGTCCGTATTTCGGCGAGTCGTACGAATAACTGTAAGAAATCACATAGATCTACATGTCTTAACTACAATTTTTAAATATAGACAAATGCAATAATCTAAAGGGAAAATCAAATTCATTTCTCTCGACTATGCTGTCATTTACAAAGAACAAATATTACCTCAATATAAATTGTAACAAAAACTTTCAAACTTTACCAAAGTAGGAATATTGAATTAATATAAGTTTTCTTTGAAAGCTTATTTTCAGACTCCAGTTATATTGTTACACCTTTGTACTATGTATGTATATATATATACTATGTATTTTCGAGAATAAATATTGTTTAAACTAAACTTTACCACGATTCTTTTGCTACACTAAATTTTGGTGTGTACATTCATACATACATTAATTATATAGGAACATAATAATCATCATAATCATCATAATTATTACTTGTTACGAAATACTGCTAGAGTCTAGTATATGTTAAATATGAAAGATAATAGCCTGCTATTAAAACATTCAGTTGTTGTTTTATACAAGTTATGAAAATTTAAAACAGTATGGTAGAAAGGCTGGTAATGACTAGGTGTGCGCAATAGACCCGGTATATTGCAATTCGCAGTATTTTGGAACCACTCACGGGGATAGTTAATGTAAGCTGCAAGTACTTGTTCTACAATAGGTATATACTGAATCAATTTATAACAAAAGATTGATTTATCAATTTTTAGCTTTTCTTTGAAAAACAGAAGAGCCATTGTCATAACCTTCTTGACGTCAGTCGGCACTGTCGTCTTGAATCTGGTTAAGCTTTCTTAAAATTCACTTTCTCGGTAACCATTAAAGCCTTGAAACTTCAGACAATTGTTGCCGAGTGGTTGAGATCACTGACTGATGTTTACTTGTCCCTCACCGCTGTAGGTTCGTGCCCTACTTGGGTCGAATTCTTTTATGTCTTGGAGCTATCTAGGTTCTACCCGGGTGCCCGCTCGTGACTGAAATAATGCCAGAATTGGCACCCAGGGTCTTCCTCCTCCATGAAAGCTGGACGTTGCAATATGACCGTTAAATCCGAATCAATGAATTGGCACAATGCAATCAACCCTATGGGCATATCCCATAACTTTTGAATGGCATTAAAAGTTGTTCAAACTATGAATTTTCAGTTCAGTTTTGTCAAAATCCATTTCTCAGTTACCATTCACAGCTTAATACTTCATAGGGTAGTTGATCATAATCACTGAATGCAAAATGTAAGCACATGGTTTCCTATCTCAAAAGTAAAGTTTACACAAATGGTTAAAGGTCAAAATTTGTGGACAGTTGTGTCTCCAGTGTATAACTTTACTCGTGCAAGGGTGTCCTGATATTTACACATGTGATGTGTACAATCTGTGTTGTCCTGATATTTACACATGTATGTGTGCAGACTGTGTTGTTCAGAGACAATCGATCCTCCAGCACTTTCAGTCCTTTGATTTTTAAAAGTCAGACAAAAGGATAATTTTGAGCAATTATATCACTATAACATATTTAATACATATAATATCAGTATATCAAAAAAATTTATTACCTCCCTTTAAAAGCACCCAAAAAGTCGGTGCTTAGCAAATGTTGACTTTTAAACTGTGTTAAAAACTTTCAGAAGAACACTTTTGTTACATACTATTTGTAAGTGTTTTACTATGCACAATTTGTCCAGTTAAAGTTTCATTTAGCTATCTGTATTACGTCAGTGGCAATAAACACATGGCCTCCCCTCCAACACCACCCTCCCACCCGAGACAGCAGCTCTTTTTTCTCAATAAAAAGGCTGGTGACCTATCATTTTAAATAAGTTTTCAATAAAGTGATGTTTGAACAATTCTTCTGCAAAAAATTAAGAAATTCTCATTGCTTGAACATTAAGAAAAAAAACTTTGACAAATGACTACAAATATTACATAATATTTTTACAGAAACTAGTTTCTCTTTATGGTTTTTTCAGTTATGAATAAGTTTTGAAATTTTGATTAATGTAGTTTGGTGAATAAGGATCAACTGCTTAACATTTTAGATAGAGAACAATGGTGAGTTGCCAAATTCAGAGTTTTATTATTGATAAACATGAGATAGGGGTCATTTTCACTGCTTTTGGGGGTATACTACAAAAAGTGTCCATTACATATAAATAAGGCCGGTGACCTACCTTTTTTATTAGCTCACCTGAACTGGCTCAGGGTGAGCTATTAGGATCGATGAATGTCCATCGTCCGTCCACATTTAGTTCGTTAACACTCTAGTGGTCACATCTTTTCCTCAATTGTCACGAAACTTGGTCAGGATGTTTGCCCCAGTAATTACTCGGACGAGTTCGAATATGGGTCATCTCGGATGAAAAACTAGGTCACATGACCCAAAAATAGAAAAATCTTGTTAAGGCTCTAGAGGCTACTGTTTCAGTCCACATATCCTGGCAATTTGTCAGAAAGATTGTTTGGTTGATTTCTAGTTGAGTTCGAATATGGGTCATCTGGGGTCAAAAACTAGGTCACAGAGCCCAAATATGGAAAAACCTTGTTTACACTCTAAATGTTACATTTTCAGCCATTGGAATTTGTCAGAAAGGTTGTTTTGATGGTTTCTGGTTTTAATAATGTGTTGTTTATTGAACACCTCACTTGCTAATTTTATTGCAGTATTTTAACACCAAAAGATTGATAAATGACATTTGTCTTGTAATCAGTACACATCTTGGATCTCTCTATGGTAAGGCCAGAGTTTTTATATCTCTTGGTTTATGCGACTGCTTGTACTATTTTTTGAAAAGGTAGAATAACAATGACATTATGAACTGACATTTTATATTTATTATTTCCGCTGTTCCGACTCCATATACTAGTTAATGAAGTGTCAGAACAGTAGGGATATATAATTGAAAGTAATTATTTTAAAGTGTTTATTTTGTTCGAAAATGACAATTATTGACAAGTGCAGTAGACTGATGTTCAATATGTGCTCTGTTCAATACAGTAGGAAAAGTCCTTCATACTCAATATTTAAGAAAACTTCCCATAAACCAAGCAATATAAAAACTCTGGCCTAAAATTGGCACTTATATAAAGTTTTAAATAGCGATGATGCAATACATGTTCTTGACCCCTAGTTGAACTTCCATGTTAAAGATTTTGGTAGTAATTTTTACATTCACATCACAAGAAAGTTCATATATAAAATTAAATCAATATTTGCAAATAATGAATAGCTTACAGTGCAGATCATGATCAGATAACAAAATAATGAATTGCTTACAGTGCAGATCATGGTCAGACAGCAAAATAATGAATAGCTTACAATGCAGATCATGATCAGACAGCAAAATAATGAAAGTGCAGATCATGATCAGACAGCTAAACAATGAAAGGGCAGATCATGACCAGACAGCTAAATAATGCATAGCAAACAGTGCAGATCATGATCAGACAGCAAAAAATAAAAAGCTGACAGTGCAGATCATGACCACCCAACATACAATGAATAGCTTACAGTGCAGATCATGATCAGACAGCAAAAAAATGAATAGCCAACAGTGCAGATCATGATCAGACAGCAAAATAATGAGGCCTAGAGGACTCTCTACCAAGATTGTTCAAATCATGACCTCAGGGTCAAAATTAACCCTGCCTGGGGGGGGTCTTTTGATTTTACATAGGCTTATTAAGAGGATATCATGAGCCAAAGGTAAAAATTGATCCTTTCTGCTATTAATAACCTTTTATTTTTGCCAATGGTAGACAGGTGAGCGATACAGGGCCATCATGGCCCTCTTGTTTTACATTCTGACTTAGCAGGTATAAACCCTAACAAACAAAATTTCATAAAATTCTCATTGCTTGAAAAAAATGATGAAACTGTAGGGATCGTCTTTAAACTTAGTTGGACGCATGAATTTATATTTAGTGGATGCTTTTGTATTTGTTTTTAGCTCACCTGAGCTGGTTCAGTGTGAGCTATTAGGATCAATGAATGTCCGTCGTCCGTCGTCTGTCGTCCGTCGTCCGTCCACACTTAGTTCGTTAACACTCTAGTGGTCACATTTTTGCGGCAATTGTCACGAAACTTGGTCAGGATGTTTGCCCCAGTAATTACTCGGACGAGTTTGAATGTGGGTCATCTCGGATGAAAAACTAGGTCACATGACCCAAAAATAGAAAAATCTTGTTAAGGCTCTAGAGGCTACTGTTTCAGTCCAAATATCCTGGCAATTTGTCAGAAAGATTGTTTGGTTGATTTCTAGCACAAGTTTTAATATGGGTCACCTGGGGTCAAAACCTAGGTCACACAGCCCAAATATGGAAAAACCTTGTTAACACTCTAGAGGTAACATGTTCAGCCCAAATATCTTGGAAATTTGTCAGAAAGGTTGTTAAGTTGATTTCTAGCTCAAGTTCGAATATGGGTCATCTGGGGTCAAAAACTAGGTCACACAGCCTGAATATGGAAAAACCTTGTTAACACTCTAGAGGTAACATTTTCAGCCTAAATATCCTGGAAATATGTCAGAAAGGTTGTTTTGGTGATTTTTAGCTCAAGTTTGAATATGGGTCATCTGGGGTCAAAAACTAGGTCACAGAGCCCAAATATGGAAAAACCTTGTTAACACTCTAGATGTTACATTTTCAGCCGAGATATCCTTGAAATTTGTCAGAAAGGTTGTTTTGATGATTTCTAGCTCAAGTTTGAATATGGGTCATCTGGGGTCAAAAACTAGGTCACACAGCCCAAATATGGAAAAACCTTGTTGACACTCTAGAGGTAACATTTTCAGTCCAAATATCCTGGAAATTTGTCAGAAAGGTTGTTTTGATGATTTCTAGCTGAAGTTCGAATATGAGTCATCTGGGGTCAAAAACTAGGTCACAGAGCCCAAATGTGGAAAAACCTTGTTAACACTCTAGAGGTTACATTTTCAGCCCAAATATCATGGAAATTTGTCAGAAAGGTTTTTTCGATGATTTCTAGCTCAGGTTTCAATATGGGTCATCTGGGGTCAAAAACTAGGTCACAGAGCCCAAATATGGAAAAACCTTGTTAATACTATAGAGGTAACATTTTCAGCCCAAATATCCTGGCAATTTGTCAGAAAGATTGTTTGGTTGATTTCAGCTCAAGTTCGAATATGGGTCATCTGGGGTCAAAAACTATTTCACAGAGCCCAAATATAGAGAAACCTTGTTAACACTCTAGAGGTAATATTTTCAGCCCAAATATCCTTGAAATTTGTCAGAAAGGTTGTTTCGATGATTTCTAGCAACTTTGTTAAAAGCCGTTGTACGGGTGAGCGATAAAGGGCCATCATGGCCCTCTTGTCTGTAAATAGTTTCTTCTAGAGTTATTGTTACAATACGGGTATATCAATGTTGTGCAATAAATTCTTAAATGAGAGATGACATTAAATTTATTTTCATTTGTTTATTTCACTGCCATTATGATGTCTTGGTTATTGTATATTTTTTATCTTCGTGCGAAATTTAATTGTGTTAAACTGCATTCTTTATACTTAGTAAAACATGAAATAAGAAGTATATGAGTGACAATAAAACATGTAGAGAATAGATTATTTTCTATTCAATGTATTTCAAGAAAAATTAACTTCCATAATTAAACTAGAGAATTAAATAAATAACACTATGAAAACTTAAAGAACAATTAGATTTTCCTTTGTCAAAAGACTGGGATGCTTAAGACATTTTTAAGGTGTTTCGAAATTCTAAAAGATTAGATTGCTACCAAACAAATTATTTTCCATGGTTATTGTTACTTATATTCTAAAAATATGAATACATGTTTGCTATATTTACTTTCAATTTAGTTAAGGTATATGTTTATTGTAAAATATATGCCAATGTGTGTGTAATATCTTAATGATAATTACAATGATAATTACAATGTCAAAATAAGTTTATTAAGACATGTTGGAAACACGTTTTAGTAAACAATTGTATGTATTGTATAAATGGAATAATGTATACAGCAAAAATAAATATATTTTGGAACGTTTTATTTTTTCATCCTTTCAACAAAGCTGTCTTCAAAGTTTGTGTGAGTATTAAATCCGGTACACTAGAGAGGAAGATAAATTTACTTTGTGACTGTACAAATTTGTCTCCCCCCACTCCCGCCAGAATTGGTAGGAGAAAATATAGTTTTTGCCATGGATGTCTGTCCTTCGTTAATAATGTCCTTCAAAAAATGAAGAACTGTTGGTCCTTCTTAGGCGACCTCTTTCAATTTGGGGGTAGTTGGTCAAAGGTCAAGGTCACAGTGACATCTAATGCAAAAATGGTTCCTATCAATAACTGAAAAAGGGTTGGTCCTAGGATCCTGTAACTTGGTAGACTTATTGTCCATGACGAATAGATGACCCCAGTACATATTTTGGATTCTGTTGGTGAAAGGTCAACGTCATAATGACGTTCAGTTAAAAGTAGGGTTAACGCAGGTATTTCCGTGTTATAACATCTGAAGAATCCCGAAGGATGGTTGGTGCCCGAGCGCGTTAGAACGAGGGCACCAACATATCCCCAGGGTTTCTGCAGGTGTTATAACACGCAAAAACGGTCGTTAACGCTATTCTAACATAAATAGCATAAAAAAACATAAAAATAAAAATGAAACGCTCTTACTGGTATGCACGGGACAACGTCCGTGTTGTTTACGTCGAATTTATGACGTCACCAGAGGGTTCTTGGGAGACAGGACCATTGTTTACAATGGCCCTGTACTGCGCATAAATGACAACGGGTTATAACAGCACGTGAATCTCCCCATTAACACACGTTTTATCTCGGGCGTGTTTAAACACTGGCAAAATGGGCAAAAACAGCTCATTTTATGTTACAATATATGAAAATGAGATATGGATATAACAAACTGCGGATATAATGAACTCATTTAAATGGTCCCAAGGAGTTCGGTGGAATGTGCCTCAAATATTTTGTTCGAATTTTCTCATGAATTTTACACTGTGAATAATTGAAGATATTTCTGATGGAATCCGATTTCATTGTTTTGATATCTCTTACGGTTTCTATGCTGTTGCCACTGACGTCACTTTTGCATAGCACGCTATTTTATGTTATTCCCCGAGTTTTCCTTCAAGTGAACGTGCTTTTAATTTTAAATTCATAGACACTATAAAGTTTAAGACGTTCTTTACAATGGTATAAAATTTGATGACGAAATGTCGACGCTTGAGACGCTAGTCGCGATTATGTGACGTCAAAACGGGAAACTTCTATCAGGGTTTTGCTTCAAGTTTTGTCTTACAGTTGGTGTTATTAGAAATCAGCTAAATGAAAAAAAACGCATACGTTTGATATGCTGTATGGAAATGTACTGTTTTTACAATTGCACGAAATTTCACCCCTACCCCAAACGTAGTTTTGACGTTGTGATGTACTGGGAGTTACTTTTCTGTTTTCTGTTTAACACACCGGGGATAAGTTGATTTACTAACAGGCTCATGTTTTTCAATAAGGCAATTTATATATCCGGATGTGCTATTTTAAAAGCTACAAATCTTTATCTGCCTGAAACAATTTATAAGCTAATGTGATCTTTGACCAGTGCTTTTCTATAGCGTTTAGATCGGATTTAAACCCTCCCGTCATGTACATAGTAACAAAAGACGGTACCATACCTGCAACTCTAATAGAATTAATTCAGATGCTCCAGTGGCGACTTCCTGTGAATAACAAATGCTTATAAAGGTAGAAACATTAATACAATCTTTCTGTATTTCCGTGACTTGGATGGGTGCGAATGACCACTGCAAGATTGGATATAGACACATAAAGAACAAACGTGTTTCTTTTTGTAAAGAAAAACTACATTAGTTGCCTGACCAATTGTTTCGTGGTATTTTTATTATTCTCAAATCCGTCTATGCAAAAGAAGAAACTCATGGAAAAATAAAACAGGCGATATAAACAGCGACATACAAAATACATTAATGAACAAAAATGAAGTCTCTCACACTTGCATGTTTGGTTCGTGAATGTATGCTTGTGATTAGCATATGTAAGTGTCAAATTAATTCGGGTTTAATTAAGTAGAAGTAATTTTTCACCTTTTCACTAAGAGTATCGCCTGAACGGGATCTGTATTCCCCATTCACAACATGCGTCATCTGAATACAGTTTAAAGTATACACATTTGTGTGTTTTTAAGTTTTCAAGCTAAGTATGTATCTTTCAGTTTTCAAGAATATGGCGGGTCCTTTCACAACCATGATACATATTGTTTTTTGTCCGACGTAAAGCTGCAGAATACAAAATCTCAATTTTAAGACAGCTAGCTACTTTTGTTTGTGGAGATAGAGATCAAATTCGCCGTCCCTAGTTTCACATGCGAGTCTCTTGTTTAAAAACATCATATAATTTGTTTAAGCTCGGGTTTTTTTTATTTATCGATCTCCACACACCAAATCACTAATGAGTGGAAGAACCAGTGACTTTTCATTATTTATTAGTGGTACTCGTATAAGGCGGACAAATTAACCTAACGTCAACTTTTTGCATGAATATATCTTCCAGAGATTATTCCGAATAAATAAATTTTCGTAAGTGCGAGATAAATGAAAATGTAGATGCAATACAATTCTTTTATACTTTGGTCAAAACCGACGACAAATCCGCAGTTGAGTTGGGTAGCGTGAAGAATTCAAGTCAAACAGCATCTAGGAAACATAATTTTTCGACATTTCGACATGTAAACAAATGGACGCGTAATTATACGGACTATGACACAACTGGGTGAACTTGCCAAGACGCCTGACAGGCGCAAGTTGAAAAGAGACATATGCAGATTGAAGGGAATCAGGGAACCATGCCCTAAATCTTTCACAAACAAACAAACCCCTTTGTCCCTTTACATGTCCGGTTAATAGCACCAATACACGTGAGAAGTCCAGTGACCCGGCCGGGATTCGAAACGGGGACCTCCGAATTGGTAGTCCAGAGCGTAAACCACTCGACCACCGCACCACCCATCCGTTCTATTTGTATCATCTGTGTAAAAGATTTAACGATTTGATAAATAATATGTCACCAGAATTGCCACTTGCATATTCGTAAGACGAAAACCGAAGATAAATAAACGGACAATAAATCAACTTCGAAATTAAGATTTTTGATGTCAGAAGGTTCCAGGCCCCATGATTAATATTAAAACATCTAATAAATTCTTAGTAAAAATGTGTCTAACATACTTTCTATCAGAATTTAAAATGATTCAAGTTTGCTTCTCTATTTCATGCTCAAACTGAGTCGAACACGAAAACAGTTTTATGATCATGGGGCCTGGTTGATTTGCCCGAATGATACACTCATTCACAGCTTGGTGTTGTGATAGGTGCATTGCCGTAGGTCATATCCCATGTTTTCTTGCCGGGGATCAGACTCTGGTCTTCTGCCACATAGGCCTATATGGAGTAAAGTCAATGTCTCATCCGTATCCACATATTCACCCATACATATATTCCATGATCTAAATTTCGGCAGCACGTGCCAACATGAGATAAGCTTAAAGCGCATATATGAAATTCATCTTATTGTTTTGAAATTAAGAAGAAGAAGAACGTTTATTTATCACTTAAACTACAAGTTTCTCGTGATTAACATATATACAAGCATACATATAATGGCATGAAAAGTACAAATGACATGAAAGTTAACATGATATTAAGTGGATGGACGAAACTAAATAAACAATGACACATGAATGAAAACAGGATGGCTAATACATACTTCCCTATACACAGTAAAAACTTTTCATTAGTTTGGACCTGTAAGGCAAACATAAAGTAGGTTTAATTACATATACATATGATCTAAACATTAATAATCTGGTATCGTAATTTGAAAGCTTTATTTATATATTGACCAAGCATTTTTGTTTCTTTATTTATATCACTTCGTAATAATTGAACAAACTTAAACATACTTGGTCTATTTCTATAATAATTCTTAATATATATATTTCTTAAATTTTCATATGCAGGACACTTAAACACAAAATGGAACTCATCCTCAATTTCATTTGTATTACAAATTAAACAATATCTTAAATTACGATCAACTGTTTCACGGGAATATCTATCTACCTGTCTGTATTCTAAGATTATGAGCTGAAATACGCAATTTTGTTAAAGCTATTCTAAGACTTCTTGATACAATATTTTCTAAATAAGGTGTCATTCCAAAACTGTCTTTAACCGCTTTATACAAAAATAAAACATCATTAGAATTTATACGAGCTCTCCATTCTTGTACATATTCATCTATCAATCTCTGTTTAAAAACAACAATAAAATGATTCTGATTTACACTTAAAGGGTTTAACCATACCTCCAAAAAGCCATATTTTTCTAAAAGACTTCGTACATTTGCAAACCAGTTTGTATACCATATGCCTTTATCAGACATACATGAATTAACAATTGAACTTATAATACTATTACTTGAACTTATTATCTTAAACCAAAATTTTACAATTCGAACATATCTGTTTATATACAGCGGATATCTTCCAAGTTCTCCGTACACAGCTACGTTACTAGTAGATTTTCTAACACCAAGAATAGTTTTACAAAATTTCATCTGAATATTTTCTAACTTTTTTGACTTACAAAAACCCCTAACTGTGCTTATTGGGTCCACCATCCTCTACAGAGGAAAAATCGGTACGACCCGGAACGGTGATTGACCTGTGATGGTACATTTATATATTATTAAAATTGAACAACCAAGGCAGCCAATAATAAAAAACTCCCATCCCGATGCAGTTTTCTGATTGGTCACTTAGGTAATCCCAGCAGGTATGACACGCCTATGGGCGGTCCTTTCTCCGGAATAAGCATTTTGACTTTTAGTGATATATGACACCTCCCGCTGCGGTGACATACAGGAAATGCTTCTTAATATACTAACATTGATCAATTGAAATTTATACATGATAAGGGATCATAAGGTTATGTTATAATTTGTATACATCAACCAAACACAAATACATAGCTACGGGTATATGGAACGCCAAATCTACATATACTCAAATATTTGAAGAGGTCTTTAAATAATTGGAGAGCTCTCTAATTCAATTAATGATATCAAAAATTGATTTAAAGTGCGCAATAAATGAATTGAAGACCTCTCCAATTCAATTGAAGATATCAAAAATTAAGGTGTATTTCAGCTGTTTTTAAGAGCTCTGTAATTGAATTGAAGAGGTCTCTAATTGATCTGAAGACCTCTGTAATTGTTTTATAGCGCGCTACAAATTAATTTATAGAGGTCTTGAATTCAATTAGAGACCTCTCTAAATCAATTTGAGCGCGGTGAAATTCAATTTTAGATGTCTTGAATTCATACCAAATTTACATATACTCAATTATTTGAAGAGGTCTTCAAATATTTGGAGAGCTCTGTAAAATATTTTGAGAGGTCTATAAATCAATTTTTGATATCAAAAATTCGTTTGTAGCGCGGTTTAAATCCACTAATTTGGAGAGATCTATAAATCAATTGAAGAGGTCTCCATTTAAATTGTAGACCTCTATAATTGTTTTATAGCGCGCAAGAAATGAATTAATGATATCAAAAATTGATATTGAGAGGTCTATAATTGAATTGTACCGCGCTTCAATTGTTTTATTTGAGAGCTCTCTATTTCAAGGTTGTACATGGATTATATTGAAGCGCGGTACAAATGAATAAGAGACCTCTCTAAATCAATTTTTGATATCATTAATTCATTTTTTGCGTGCTGTAAAACAATTATAGAGGTCTATAATTCAATTGGAGACCTCTTCAATTGAATTATAGATGTCTCTAAATCAATGGATTTAAACCGCGCTACAAGCGAATTTTTGATGTCTTTAATTAATTTGTAGACCTCTCCAAATATTTTTCAGAGCTCTCCAAATATTTAAAGACCTCTTTAAATACTTTAGTATATGAAGATTTGGCATGTATTAACATCGATTTCAAGATATCTAAAATTGAATTTCACCGCGCTCAAATTGATTTAGAGAGGTCTCTAATTGAATTCCAAGACCTCTATAAATTAATTTGTAGCGCGCTATAAAACAATTACAGAGGTCTTCAAATCAATTAGAGACCTCTTCAATTCAATTACAGAGCTCTTAAAAACAGCTGAAATACACCTTAATTTTTGATATCTTCAATTGAATTGGAGAGGTCTTCTATTCATTGAATTAGAGAGCTCTCCAATTATTTAAAGACCTCTCTATTACAATTTTTGCGCGCTGTAATTATTTGGAGATATCTCTAATTGAAATTGAGACCTCTAATATTATTTGAAGAGCTCTCCAAATATTTAAAGACCTCTTCAAATATTTGAGTATATGTAGATTTGGCGTTCCATACGGGTAAAGCAGTATTGCAGATTCTATTCTTGCTTTTATATTGTTGCGTGTCATTTTCTTTTTATTTGAATATAGTCCCGGCCGACCGTGTGATTTCTCCTCAGAAAGTCATCAAACGACCATAGACATCCGGAAGGTAATATGTATGTGAAAGAAAAATACAAAATTTGCAAAATTGAACTGCGAAAATCAACTTCCGCATACTTAGGAAATATGAATATAAAAATATATTATTTCTGCCAGCTCTGAATATTATTTCTTCGAGCACTGTACTGCATTTAACTCCGTCGTCCAGCCGTAGACAGATAGACACACAGACATTTTTTTATTTTTTCAATCAGGTTACATAGTAACAACATGATATATTAAAAATATTATAAAGAAAAGAAGTGTGGGAAAACAGAGTCAATAATTACACATAGTTACACAGATACAAAACATATACTACAGTAGGGTATAATTTGACCTTTATATTGTTGTTTTGTTGTTGTTGTCTTCATTATTATTATTATTGATAATCATGCTAACACTTCGATTAAACATGTAACTTTAACGGGAGAGGTTGAAAAATAATTAAAATATATAATTCTTTGAGTTCTTTGAACAATTATTTTGAAAAACAATCCGGGAGTTAAATAAAGCAGGTAAGATCCTCATCTCCAAGTTAAAGCAGTCTTTCATTGTGAAAGTTAAAGTATGAATGGGTGAAACTTTTAATAGGTCAGGTTGTTTATTTATTTTGATTGGCAAGCAGCAAAAAAAAAAAGCGCGCAATGCACGGGTTTTCATTTCATAATTGTAGTTATAGTAAGAACGGATGATTTGTTAATAGAAACTCGTAATTATATGTTCGCGAATTTAAATGAGTTAGTGATATTAGTGTTTCTGTGTTATGTGTGTGGTTTATTCACAGGAATATATAATTATAAGAAAAGTCACGAAAAAGACACTGAATATATGGGACGGAGTGTTCCTTTCAAGTATTCTGTTGATCTGAATTATCATCATAGTTTTTATCATAAGATCATGATCAGTGTATGATGATTCATACTATACATTTATTTTGAAATATATAGCATATGTATTAGTCTACACGTAAAATAAAATAATAATGCAGAGTACTGAAAAATACACATGTAGTCACGGTCGCGGACTTATAATCATTAGGGTCGTAGGTAGGTACCCGACTATGTATGTGAGAGAATGCTTCAGTGAAAACACGAGTGAAAATTGGCGAAATTGTCGAAAACCCCAGCTGAACAAGCTATCAAATAAACTGAATAGCATTTACAATAAGATTACGAAGTTTTAAATACAAAACCTACAATCACATTTTCTAACCATAGATGTAATTATAACAAAACATATAGTTTATTAGAATTAAGCATATACAGCTTATCGTCTTTCACATAACATTCAATAGCATGCATACCGGAAAGTATGTTCTGTTCTGTTCATTATAGTTTACTTCGTAACTGGTTACGTATTTCAGAAATTAGTTTCTTTTGAATTTTGTTTTAAATATTTCAAATACAATTGTTTATAAATTACATTTGTTATAGTCAGTTGAATAATTTACCTTAGTTTAACTATGTAAATAGTGGCAATTAATTCAGTCTCTTTACAAATTGATTCCATCTTGAATGAGTCTCGAGAGAGATTAATCTAAGTTGCAAGAATAGAATTTCGTAATCGATTATAAATAAATTAGCATGAATAGATAAATAAAATAAACGATTCAGCAATAAAACATTTCAGAGGAAATTGTAATTTAGTTAATAAGCTATCTCCATTATTTTCGTGAACTGGCATTTCTGTTTTGTAGCCGGAAAAAACGATAAACATATTATATAATGTTATATTCGCTAAATACAGCGTCAGACTATAGCTATACAGCATCAGTGTATTACATGTATATAATGATATTTATGAATAATATATATGGATCAATTTATGTTTTTTCCAGTTTGTGTGAAATGATTTTCGATTTTAGTATAAGGTACTTTTCCAAACTACACGCATTTCTTAGATTTGATTCTTAGGATTATTCTGGCTTGAACATAGGATCACCACGTGGGCTTTAATATATTATATGCCGGTTTTGCGCTTAAGTTTTAAATTGACCCATTTTTTTTTTATAAAACAATAGCAATTTCAATAAATTCTGAGCGTGCGTTCGTCCGTGCAAACCAATAAATACTACCAAGTCGGTGATTTTTTAATATATATTGCATATATTTGAGTTTGTTAATTTTAAATCTTACATAGTTTAAAAGAGGCGTTAAAGTGCATTACAAACATATATAACTTGTAACACTGTTCGTCCGTTCCTGAGCGTACGCCTTGCTGTTCATAAAACGATTCTTTTGCAAAAGTCGGGAAAAATCACTAATTTGAATTTTTTGTATCAAGTTTGAATTATAATTTCAACATAAATAAACTGAGGGGTATAATCACTTTATATGCATATATCATTTTTAATTTATGCATTGTCCGTACGCGTACGCTGAACTTTGCATAAAAACTGCATTCTGTGCAAAGTCGGGAAAAAATCACAAATTTAAAGTTTGAATTATCAATCTTACATGATACAATAGAGGGCCATTATTGTTGTATTACAATATATTGTTCTGAATTTAAATACTGTCCGTCCGTCCGTACGCGTACGCTGAACTGTGCAGAAAACGTTTTTTTTTTTTGTGCTAAGACTGGAAAAATCACAAAATTTATTAATTAAAAAAAAAACTGTTTTGAAACTATTTATAAAGTTTGAATTATCAGTCTTTCATGATTAAATAGAGGCAAATCATCGTTTTATAATGATGATTATCATTTATTATTAATGATATATACACAGTCTGTGCGCGTAAAAATAGAAAGTGTGATTCAGACGTATATATTTTTGAAATTACGAAGAAATATTTTTTTTTTACATATTGCGTTTTAAGTAGCAGGATCACAATTACAAGTAGCTCTTATTTTACTAAGAGAGATGTCTTACCGGTGGAAATGATCTTGATTTGAACTAATTTAAAAATCATTTCTTACTTTGATATTTGATTCAACGTAAATGATAGAAGTATAACATTTGCAGTATTTTTTTCAATAATATTTCAAAACAATCAGAAAAGCTTTCTTGTTATCTTTTTCCATGATGAAATGACTTGAATACGAAAGAAAGACATTAAGTAAACATCGTTTTAGAGAGAATAGAACATTATCTTATCAATAAATTTATTTTTCTATATCAGTAAAATCAATTTGATACATAAAGATGGACGATAGCACACAGTGTTTCAATGGTTACATTAGTATAAGATTTTCTTAGTTCTTCCCATTGAAGGTAAGTGACAATTGAGTCTCTCAATTACCCGATTTGCAAGAGTCACAGGTGCAATACCAGGTGGCATTGGGTACGTCTATCGATAGGTGTCATGAGTCTCTCAAGGTGTTATTGAGACCACATGCAGGAACCGTGGTACCGTTGTGTATTTCTGTCAACCGGTAACACTTGATTCTCTCAAGGGGCCACCAAAGTCAGGTAAACTTGTGTATCTTAACTTTGTTAATTACTGTCATACGTCAACACCTGTATGCATCACGCACAGCAACCTCTCTATAAAACCTAAAAAAAATGTCCTGGAATCATTCTTATCTAGCATTCCTGGATATTGCTTTTCAAAGCTAATTTTTTTTTACGGATTTAATTTTATTCGTGTGAGTGTATCAGAACCATGGCCGCTATGAAGAGAAGTCACAACAAGTAAGTTATAATACATGTAAAGTAGCGCTTCTTTAGACACAGCTTGTACTTGCCAGGAAAGATGTTTAGATTTACTGTTTATATCAAGAAATCGGGGAAGCAGGCCGTTTTGCTGGAGTTAATTTCATGTTTTTTTGTAAAAGTAAATCAATGAGTGAAATACACGCATGTTTTTTTTATTGTAATAAAGCAGAACTGTTGTACCCCACAGTAGTGGGAAACTGCCGAACCACTTGACCCCTAGCCTCCTGCACCTCATACGTACATTGACCTTTTGATGAACCCTAACCGCTTAACCTCCTACACCTCCAACGTTGACCCTAGGTGACCCTGAACCGATATTGTGCACCCAAGCATATTTAGTTGACTGACCCGTTTTACTGTCTTGTTGACCCTAGGTAACCCTTAACCGATTTGTAAGAATACTTTGAACCGCTTTTATTAAATGAGCCGTGATTAGTCCCTCAAAATTGCATAGGTATGGTTTCAACAATAATTAATACCGGAAGATGGCCCATGGTGAGTAAACACTAGTCCCATATTGTTCAGTCAGACTAGTTTAATTAAATAAGTAATTTTTATTGAGCATAAACTGAAGGGAGAGGGAAAGTATCACATGCTTTATAACATAAGATGGTCTAATTATTTAACCACCAACATGTTAAACATTATCACGAGCCTTTACTGGTAGAGGACTTTGAATTCAAATAATACCGCTATCCATGAATGTTTTACTGAGATTTAGTCCTACATTTTTACAGGAACAAAAGTTAAAAGAAAACTGTTTATCCTAAAATATTAACCCTAGTCATTTTATACAATAAACCGGGGATAAGACCAACAACAGAATCTGTAAAAGTTTTAACATTTATTTATTCAAACTTATAATAAAAGAACCTTTGAACAATAAAATCACAGTCTACAAAAATTTGACACTAGGAACAGGACGTTAAGAAAGATATAAATGTATTTAATAAACTTTTATAAAAATAAAATTTTATAAAACTGATAAAATCAGACGTCCGCCAAAACAATGAGCAACAAATGAGTAAAAATGATTTTTAAAAATATACAAATGAGTAAAAATGAGCAACAAATGAGTAAAAATGAGCAAAAAAAGAAGAGCAAAATGAGTTAAAAATACAAATGAGTAGAAATGAGCAACTACTGAGTAAAAATGAGCACAAATGAGTAAAACTGAGCAACAAATGAGTAAAAATGAGCAACAAATGAGTAAAAATGAGTTTTAAAAAATACAAATGAGCAAAAATGAGCAAAAAATGAGTAAAATGAGCAAAAATGAGTAGAAATGAGCTATAAATGAGTAGAAATCAGCAAAACTGGGTAGAATTGAGCAGCAAATGAGTAAAAATGAGCACAAATTAGTGAAAATGAGCAAACATAAGTAAAAATGAGCATGAACCGTGCATATTTGATGTGCAAACCCTCGCATTAGGGTCCTTTTCAAACAAAATGATTTTCTTTTATGTCCTGACCGTTAGGTTTAGCAATAAAGTAATTATGTAAAGTAGGTTTGAAATGGACGATTAAAATGTCACTGCATTCGGTTTTAATTGAATAAACATCAAACTCAAATCATACAGCGCATTAATTTAGCTATACTTTATACTTGGATGGATTTAAAGGTCAGTTAGTCGAAGGTTGATGCTTTCAATTTTCTTCTCGTTTGTTTATACTTTTGTAAATGAAGTTGATTCAACGCATAACAACGAACGGCAGTTTAACGCATCGATACTTCTTTACAACACTTTATAATTGTTTTCGGTACAAAATGTGATGGTAGAACTAGTGTTGAAGAATACTACGCTGGTTGACGAAAGGTTGTTGACAGGTCGTCTGATTTTACCAGTCTTATCATTATTTAAGGACAATTTAACATGATCCAGAACAAATAGGCAAAAGTGTACATAAACAGAAAAACTCTCAAGACAATTCAATTTAAACATTTTTATTTCTGTTTATACACATAAATGAACTGACACATAGTGACATAAGCACACTAATGTAGTAATCCTTAACATCCATTTATGACATATCTGAAAATATATATTTAAAAAGCACATTGATATATTGTCTCAGTCCCATACGCTGTTGTTAACTGTCATTGTTATCATCCTCATCAGTATCATTGTCCTCATCATTACTTGAATTTTCTACATCACTTTCAATTTCTGGAGCATCATATTGCATCAGTATTTTGTCAAATAGAAATCGCCTTTTATAAACTGCATACTTTAGAGCCTCCTCCGGTTCAAAGTTATCAAGATCTCTTACATCATTTGCTGTCTCTGATATAGCTTTATACAGACTGTCCTTCTTTATAGTACTGTACCAAACAGCTTTCTCCAAGAAAATACTCATCAAGGCACTGCGATATTGACTTGTCATGTCCCAGTATGCCCTTTTACGTGCTTGTTTTTCATTTAGTCCATTATCGTTTACAAAGGTGTTTTACACGTCTCTCGAAATCCGATTGACAATGTTCAAATGCTTCCTCCATAAGATTTGCCCAAGGATTAGTAGTGTTAGTATCATCCGTTCGTCTTCATCCTCGTTATTATGATTAATATCCATTTCTTCATCAGATAATTCCTCGTCGGATAAGTCCACGCCTTTTGTGTTTGGCGAATCAAAAATATCATTATCACTTTTGTCGTTTTATGTGCAGACATTTTATGACGTAACATATTATAGGTTCTAGCGAATGGTTTTAAACAGATATTGCACTCAAACATGCCCTTCTCACCCGACTATTTATATCCAACTAATTAAAGTTGAAAATGTGGTTACATTAATGTTTGTTTTTGTAAGATCCAAATATATTCCTAATTAATTTTCTTTTCTTGACAGCGGATTTTTGTGGGTGTAGTTCATCCGATTTTTTGTCGATTTCAACTTTTACTTAAACCTTTGCTGTGCTTTTTGCCGATGTGTTCTTGTCTCTTGTTTTCAAGTTACTAAAATGTTTTGACTTAGCGGCAGTTTTCAAAGATTCTCGTTTCAACTCACTTTTGGCTTGTTCAACTGTCTGTTGTGCCGGGGCTATTGAGTTAAGCACAACTGATTTGGTGTTGACATTCTCCTTCCCTCCTGAAGCCATATGTAACATTTTACCACCTCCAGTTTGTGTAAGTTTTTTTTAGCAGACAATTGTTTTAAAAACTCAATCCATTTCTGTGCGTCTGGTATATACAATTTAGAGTGACTCATAACTATTATAAAATCGATAGCGTTTAAAATGTAGTGTTAGATACAATGGTGACTGTAAAAATAACGCAAAATCGTCATTGTCACCATCTCTTATAGCGATTTCAAACTCTATAATTTCCTTTTTCTTTAAAGGTAAATAATAGGGGGTATCAAAAACATAGTTCCATGCTGTAGTAGAGGTTTTTCGCATACGCCTCAACACAGGTTGTATTATACTTTCTCTAATGATGACTGTAGAAAGCAAACAATGTCACTGTTTATGGATTTGGGTACTTTGACTTGTTTGTTTTTTTGTGCGTAAAATTCTGTTAAAGCAACTTTCCAAAATCCATCAAAAAGTAAGAGGTGTATTTAAATGAATTTTAAATCGGTAGACCTTATTATCCGGAAAGTAGGAGTCACTCTCATCACTTTTAATGTAAATATATTTATCCATCTTTGCAATTCCTTAACATCCTCATAAATAAACTTTATATGTGACATTAGTTTGACTCTATCAAGTACTCATTAATCATTTCAGGTTTACAGAATAATTCTCTACAGATTAAAATTTCAGTATGTGTATGGTGCAGTGATTTTAAATTAGGATACAATTACTATATGTTACTATATGTTCTTTAAAAAACTCAAATTTTTCCATGTATGTAAAATTCTAGCTCAAGTTTAATGATGATATATTTTTTAATGATCACTACCTCAGTATTGACTACCACCAACAACAATATTCAAATACCTAAACAACGCACTATTTACATGCAAAATTCTTTTACAAACATACTTGGAACAATATACCTATTTATATTCGTTTTTGTCAATCTCTGAATTCATTTAAAAAATCTTTGAAAAAGCACTGATGAAATGAAAAAACAAAAACAAACAATTATAGAACCGTATACTAGAATATAATGTGTTTATTGTATAAAATAAGGTGTGAAATATATTCTACAGTAAAAATGTACAGTCAAACCTTTAAACGAGTGTCATTCGCTAAAGGAAACTAAAGCGGTCATGACATGTTTCGTTTTTATAGTAATAGTACATTATTTTTCTTTTAGTGCCTTTGTTCAGTGAATGATTGTCTAAATGTGATACAACGTTTTTGTTCATGGATGAATGTTTAAATATGTCTGTAATACGTTAATTTATTATTTAGGATATTTTTAGAGAAGGCCATGTTTTAACTAAAAGTATGTAAATGTTCTTTTGATATATCTTTACAAGTTACCCTCTGTAAATAAAAGAATTTATAATTATTATTATTATTATTATTATTATTATTATTATATAAAAACTTTTATAACTTTTCCAAGTGCCCAGTGTCAAATACATGTAAACTGTGATTTTATTGTTCAAAAGGTTGTTTATTGTTCAATGGTTGTTTCTTTGTTGTTCAAGGTTGATTCTTTACTAGTACATGTATTATAAGTTTAAGTGAATAAATGTTAAAGCTTTACATATTCTGTTGTTGGTCTTATCCCCGGTTTATTGTATAAAAGCCTAGGGTTAATATTTTAGGGTAAAAAGTTTTCTTTAACTTTGTTCCTGTAAAAATGTAGGACTAAATCTCAGTAAAACATTCATGGATAGCGGTATTATTTGAATTCAAAGTCCTCTACCAGTAAAGGCTCGTGATAATGTTTAACATGTTGGTGGTTAAATAATTAGACCATCTTATGTTATAAAGCATGTGATACATTTCCCTCTCCCTTCAGTTTATGCTCAATAAAAATTACTTATTTAATTAAACTAGTCTGACTGAACAATATGGGACTAGTGTTTACTCACCATGGGCCATCTGCCGGTATTAATTATTATTGAAACCATACCTATGCAATTTTGAGGGACTAATCACGGCTCATTTAATAAAAAGCGGTTTTAAAGTATTCTTACAAATCGGTTAAGGGTTACCTAGGGTCAACAAGACAGTAAAACGGGTCAGTCAACTAAATATGCTTGGGTGCACAATATCGGTTCAGGGTCACCTAGGATCAACGTTGGAGGTGCAGGAGGTTAAGCGGTTAGGGTTCATTAAAAGGTCAATGTACGTATGAGGTGCAGGAGGCTAGGGGTCAAGTGGTTCGGCAGTTTCCCACTACTCCCCACTGAAAAATAATGTTCGGCAAAACTTTTGTAAAAAATACACATGCTGTCCTGGTTTCCATATTCATTTGGTTTATAGCATCAGTGATTAAACGATTGATGATTAAATGATTGTAGAATGACTGTTCAATAAATACTTGACCGATTGAGCGAAATGATGAATTCATTGATGTAAGTGAAAGCATTGATATAAGATTGGATTGACTTTAATTTTTATTTGCTTATTAATTATAGAGAAATAAATTGATAAGTTTTGCATATTCATTAGTTTACTTGTATCACCAATTAAACGCTTGAGTGAATGGTTGATTGATAGGCGATGTTTTAAATAATTGATTCATAATCGATTGAATAATTACAGTAATTAAACAAGAAACGAGAAATAAATTGATCCGTTTTGCATATTTATTTGGTTACTTGCATCACTGAATAAACGATTGAGCGAATAATTTATATAAGATTGACTGTGTGAATTAATGAATTTTTGATGTGCTATTGAGTGAATGATTCTTTGACGAATGATTGATTCATTGGGGAATTGTTGAATGAATTTTGAACAGTCACATTGCTTGACCGATTGAGCGAATGATGGATTCATTAACGATTGAACCAGAAAATGATATATAAGTTACTCAGTCGTTCAGTTAACCATACATTTAACCACTCATTTGAATATATTGAACTTCAGTTGGAGTTAGATAGATTCGGTATGCAGCTTCAAGACGAGTTTGACAGATAAGATGGGCATTGCCTACCTTATCTGTCATACTCGTCTTGAAGATGCCTACTGAATTTGGCAAATGGTCTATAGTAGGGTCTATAGTATGATTGATTAAATGATTGAGCGAATTATTGACTTACGATTTAATGATTGACATGCGATTGACTGTGTGAATTCATATTTTTTTAATGTACTATTGAGTGAATGATTGTTCTTTGACGAATGATTGAGTGAATGATTGATTGTTGAATTAATTTTGAATAATCACATTGCTTGGCCGATTGAGCGAATGATGGATTCATTAACAATGAAACAAGTGAATGATATGTATGTTACTCAGTCGTTCAATTAACCATACATTTAACCATTCACTTGAATATATTAAACTTCAATTGAGTTAGATAGATTCGGTATGCAGCTTCAAGACGAGTTTGACAGATAAGATGGGCATTGCCTACCTTATCTGTCATACTCGTCTTGAAGATGCCTGCCGAATTTGGCAAACTTGATTTGACGTTCATTGATTTTGATTGAATGGTCTACAGTATGATTGATTGAATGATTGAGCGAATGATTGATTTACGATTTGTTGAATGAATAATTGAAAGCTTGACGACTGATTGAGTGAATGACTGATGTTAGTGATAACAGTGACTAAAAGACGGATTGAATTTAACTTTTATATGTTAATTGATTATAGAGAAATACATTGATGAGTTTAGCATTTTCATTTTGTTACTTGTATCACCGATTGAGCGAATGATTGATTGATATAAGATTGACTGTGTGAATAAATGATTGATATACGAGTGAGTGAATGATTGATTCATTGACGAATGATTGAGTGATTCTTGAATGAATGTTGAAATAAACCATACATTTAATCATTCACTGGAATATATTAAACTTCAATTGAGTTAGATAGATTCGGTATGCAGCTTCAAGACGAGTTTGACAGATAAGATGGGCATTGCCTACCTTATCTGTCATACTCGTCTTGAAGATGCCTGCCGAATTTGGCAAACTTGATTTGACGTTCATTGATTTTGATTGAATGGTCTACAGTATGATTGATTGAATGATTGAGCGAATGATTGATTTACGATTTGTTGAATGAATAATTGAAAGCTTGACGACTGATTGAGTGAATGACTGATGTTAGTGATAACAGTGACTAAAAGACGGATTGAATTTAACTTTTATATGTTAATTGATTATAGAGAAATACATTGATGAGTTTAGCATTTTCATTTTGTTACTTGTATCACCGATTGAGCGAATGATTGATTGATATAAGATTGACTGTGTGAATAAATGATTGATATACGAGTGAGTGAATGATTGATTCATTGACGAATGATTGAGTGATTCTTGAATGAATGTTGAAATAAACCATACATTTAATCATTCACTTGAATATATTGAACTTTAATTTGAGTTTGATATATTCGGTATGCAGCTTCAAGACGAGTTTGACAGATAAGATGGGCATTGCCTACCTTATCTGTCATACTCGTCTTGAAGATGCCTACTGAATTTGGCAAACTTGATTTGACGTTCATTGATTTTGATTGAAGGGTCTACAGTATGATTGATTGAATGATTGATTGAATGATTGATTTACGATTTATTGAATGAATAATTGAAAGATTGACGACTGATTGAGTGAATGACTGATATTGGTGATAACAGTGACTAAAAGACGGATTGAATTTAAACTTTTATATGTTAATTGATTATAGAGAAATACATTGATGAGTTTAGCATTTTCATTTTGTTACTTGTATCACCGATTGAGCGAATGATTGATTGATATAAGATTGACTGTGTGAATAAATGATTGATATACGAGTGAGTGAGTAGCCAAACGAACTTCACAAACGAGAAAAGGCAAATTGCATCAGGACAAGAATATTCTATAGCAAAATGTTGAGACCTTAGCTTAAAATAGACAATGAAAGGCCATCTGTCAAATGATAAACCATTATCACTATGATGAAAAAGCGAGTACTATATACACTTACGTACGGTAAGCAACCCTGTACTGCACCTGAATGATTATTACTTTGTGTAACTCCCCTTTACAGATATAGGTTGACATAGGCATCAACTTTAGTAGCGTGTGAAAAGGAGACGTTATGTGTGTACTATTACAATTAAATGTATAACCAGAAACATGAGTACCAGTCAGATAATGTCAATTAAATGTGATGATATAATAAGTTTGAACATTGTACACATGATTTGAATATACATTTGTATAATGAAAGATAACGAATGACGGCAAATTGATACATGTAAAGTGAGACATAAAATTCTAGTAATAGCGTGCTAATATGAAACAGTCCTGGTTATAATAATCAGGTTCTATACAATCCTTACTATGAAATATGAATAAAGAGAGTAATCCTTTCAGGTTTAAATAATATATCTCAGCAAAACCGTTTCTTTACAATGACAAACCTTAATGAAATATAAATTTTGCAAACAGGAAATCACTACTTGTTTGTGTGCATGCGTTAATTAACACATAATCTCAAACAGCAGTAAAATGTCACATACAGTAAAATGTCACACAGAAGATACTATTTATGAGAATTTTGGGACATTTTGACGTAAACATGCTCTTTAAGGTTTGATAGATCTCTGCTACAGATACACGCTGTAGTCATAAATAATATTTAACTGAATCAAAATAATATATATTAAGAAAGTTTTATCCAAGAAAGATTTATGTATCTTTCCATGAAAATTAGAAACGTATTACAGCTAATTAGATTGTTTGTTAGATGTGCTCATGGTCCACCATCCTTATTCAAGGTATATACGGTTCGACCTGAGGCTAATTAGAATATATAACACGCTAATAAAAACCGATTCACAGTGTCAAGATAAATACTTAAATCATTTGAGAATCAGACCTAAATGAGCAATATAATATAATTATTATATTCATAGGTGTGTTTAGAAACATTCGATACTCAAAAATCTTATACTGTGATATCTGACTTAAGGTTATATTCAAGCAATAAATGAAACGTAATATTATGCAAAATTAATACAATTATGAATCATGGTTTATTCAGCTAGTTTAACATTCTATTTTTTATATCTAGTTTGGTTATTCCTCCCTCTGTCATCCACACAACTACCCAGACTTAATCCGAAGAGGCGTAACCAACGGGAAATACGAAGGAAGGGATTGATAGGGATGCTTGCTAAACTTCTGCATAAAATTAATGACACACAAAACAGTTTCAATAACTGCGACAACACATGTTGCTCAGTAAGTGTCCAGTTAGTGACATCAACTACACCATTACAAGCTGCACAGAGCTTGTTCTTAAACACGTAGTCATTGGAAATATCAGAAGCAAGAACATAGTCACTTAATATCTCTGGATTTTCACAGCCGGGAAATCGTTCTGACTCAATCTTATTTGGGCAACTGTCTACGATTTGATATTTTGCACCGCTGTAAAACTCTGTGATATTTCTAGCAGATGACAACAGCTGCTTTGGATATACGCAAACATACTGTGGTGTGGTATTGTGAGTGTTTTTGGTACTAGATGTTCCACACCAGGACAACAGGTTCCGATAGTATAGCAGCTCAAATCACAGGAACATTTCTGGCAACACGAACCAGCGCCTTGATGTGTATCATTCTAAAAATGACAGAAATATAAATTAAGCTACGTGTCAGTGAACGTACTATTTTTTTACCGTTAATACGCATATATTTCACTGTTAGAACATTTATTAAAACAATCAGAACACATTTTTCATTGACTTGGTATATGGATTCAAAGTAAATAAAAAAGTCGAAGTTTTTTAAGATTTCTTCACACAATTAATTATGCTCAGTCTTTTTTCTTCTTTGTTCATATTTAGCAAAGGAATATGGAATCTGCTGATCATCTAGTTAGCATCTTTTATGATTTATAAATTGGTGCTTGACTGTGCGGAATGTTAAATCATGTGGTAAAACTATGTGCAACCAACGACGTTGTTAATCAATCCGAACCGTAATTTGAAATCATTATTGAGTATCTATTTAAAAATCACTGAAGAGGTTTTTGTTTATGAATTTGACAATGATACAATATATGATAGAAGGTTCTGTTTAATACAATAGGGTTATTTCTACATTTGCCTGATGATACACTCAGGCCGAATGCCGAACTAGTGTAGTAATGACTCTTTTATTATATTTCCACTCATTTTGTGTTTATTTCAAACAAAAGAGACTATAAATTACCCTGAAATGACCAACTACTTAATTCAGATGAAATAAATAAGTGCATTCAGATCACAAACACATTTAGTTTACACCCTCACCTCAAACGTCTATCACAACGTAAACTTATGTTAACATATACTAAAGTGTCAATGCAACAATGCTAAATCAAGTTCTGGATCAAATAAAGCCATACAAAACACACAGGACCGACTAACAATCATAATATACGAATTTCTCCATAAAATAAATGAGCATACAATATCCACTGGCATATATCAATGAGGCAATCATTATAGTGTAAAATGATACTAATCTCATCCTTAAAAGATCCAGGGCTCCATCAAATTATTTCAAAAGATCACCATACACGTGAATACCACACCACTTATAGCCGTTTTCAAAACGTTATCAACATGGTTATCTCGGATCGGTCGAAAAGGCTGAAAAGGCTCAGCTCTCTCGGAGGCACACTAATCACAGCGGAAGAAGTTAACTCAGATGAAAAACTGTTGTTACTCAATTATCTGGACAGTAACACGTTAATTACAGGTTCGTTGAAGAGACAGACTGTAATGTCAGCATTGCACAATTATCAATAAACCCAGTACATCATATGTTGATACAAGTAACTTTTCTAACGATGATGTTGACATGTCTGATTCCAAGTTGGTAGCTGCTTCTCAAGAAATTGAGTCTGCGTTACAAACTGTTGAACGTTCTGAGATCGCTTTAATTGATAAGACGCGAGTGAATGACATGTAAGTTGTAGATATTTATGTGATGCACAATGCTGACGGCTGTTTGAGTGTTCAAAACAAAATTGACCCTAAGATGGTGTTTGTTAGTTGGTCCAGTTTATAAAGTAATGACATAGACGCTGTAAACAAATATTGAACACGTTATTGTCACCTTCATGTCTTGGTAGAAAAATTATCACAACTTTATTGTTACTGTTTTGTGTTTTAACTGATATGCACTCGGAGTCATACATATTAATTACGAAAGTCAGAGATTTATTAAAGTACAAAATACGTCCTGTTTACCAAAATATATATAATTAATCAACAAGAATGTAATGGAGTAAAATATTGAATGCTACTTATATTACAATACTTTATCTCTATCGGTGACGATGCTTCACAAAAGTTAGAAAAGGGACATAGTGACGCAAAACCTGACAAGTATTCCTCTCTTGACACACCTGTCCTGTTTGAAAACGCCGAGTGAAACAACTATAGTGTTGTCAAAATAAGATACATCTTAAAAGCTCAAGTATCAATTTATCTGTTGTAGCTATTTACATGTACTACATCAAGTGCACGGTACTACCCATTTTATTCAACTAAAATCAATAATTTACTTTTGAATATACTTTAAAAATACCGCAATATTTATATTCCTTTATGGTCCCGAACAAAGATACTAAATAAATATAAAAACACCAACAGACGTCACTGTTTATATTACAAGAACTGAAATATGATTGGATTCAGCGTGTAAGTTACTGTTAGGATCTGGAGATGAAATATCTCTGATAGGAACTCGAACTAGAGGACGTACGTCCTTATGGAAATAGCAAGTTGACTTTCGAACATACAGTGTGCCTTGGTCAGAGGATTCGAACCGGAACTGCTGGTAGGTATTTATGTTGTTCACTTTCTTTAACCGAAGTGCAAGGAAATCCTTCCAGGCTCGCCACTGCCATCTTCGGTAAAGCAAGGGAACGTTACTTCCGGACGAGCGATCAACAATACTGGCCAAATAGTCTACAGTGTCGGTGTCCTCGATCCGGCATCATTGTTTAATACGCCAAAGCCAGCGTCTATTGGGCATCTATAAGAAAAAACTTGTTATTCGTATAATACTCTACCAAGTTTGAGACTTAAATGCCTTCCCATATTATTAGCGGAAACGATTGTGAAATTGGAGGTCACTATGACCTTGATTTTTGATCCAGTGACCAAACATGAATCGGGTATATCTGCAGCACATGACTTATGTCCCTACTAAGTTAGAGATGATGTATGATTGTTTTCAACAAGACTTAAACACCTCAAGCAAATCATCAAATTCCTTCATTTACTAGTGAACATGTATTTAAACACATAAAAATGAAAACATTAACATTGGGAGCACTGCAGTCACGAACCGGGAACATCTTGCGTCCAACGTGTCCATTACATCAATACTTCTATTAAATTTATAGGAACAATCTTAGGAAGATCATCTGCTTGCAAAATGAATGAAATAATGTTAATTTATAGCCATTTCATGCTTTCAAAGAAAGAGTCACTGGATAAGTCGTTTTATCATTTACCTGACGCCAATGATGCGATAACATCGCCCCTTTGTTGATGTCGAAGTATTTGTAACAAAAGATTCCATTCGAACATTTTCCACGTGCATTCATTTGTCGAAGGTAAAGTCGAATTTTGATTGGCATTGAGGTCACTTGATTGACACCTGGCGTCAGATTAATTGTATAGCTGTGTAAAGGACTGACACAACACAATACACTGAATAGGTACATACGTAAAAGTGATAGCTGGAATCCGAGGTCATCGCCTTAGGACAGACAGTTATCCTGGAAAATGTTAAAGTGTTATTGGTAAGTCATATCTAAGAAACAGTTTAGAGTATTTAATCATAAATAAACATTGTCTAATACTTTCAGGAAATATAGCTATATAATAGTCAGTTAGCTTGTGAAATGAAGATTATCATTGAAAAGAAAAAAATAAACTGAGACCCAATGGTGCTGGCCTCTGTTCCTAAACAATCAAATTAAAATGAATGTAGAAACTTATATTATAGTTTTCTTTGAATTGAATAGCTAGAATTTTGTTTCATTTTGTACAAACATAAATTAGTGCCTTAAAAAAATCTGGATCACTTGGTTTGGGACTGGTTTTTTTTCGAACATACATGTAAACGATGTCCCCGTATTTCACTGAATCTGTTTATACTGAAAATGTTTTTTTATAGACAATTCAAA
>JAFMSR010000017.1:18597750-18614379 GCA_022818135.1 Saxidomus purpurata
TCATGGTATCAAAGTGATTTAAAGAGCGCAATGAATGAATTTAAGACCTCTCCAATTCAATTTTGCTCTCTGTGAGCGTCAAATATTTCCGTCGCTTACAGATCCCTTATATATTTGAAGACTTATCCCTTGATTTTCTTATCAAATATGTTTCTCGAAAAACTAATCATATTCACTGATTTTAACACTACATTGAGGTTACATGTAAAAACATATTATGTTGATAGATGAACTATTTACGTACTAAAATTATGAAACCATTCATATCAGACTGAAAATGCAATAGTATTTTATTGACCTTTCTTAAGCTGTATTGTCCTATTTGAAGGTGCCTTACAGAGTAAATTTTCCAGTACAAAAAATGTTATACATGTTACTTGTCATTTCATTGGCGGCTGAAAGGTAACCAAATTCCGTTGAAAAAACGATCTGAATACGCCTACGCCGAAAAAGTAGCCCGATACCGCCATTAATATAATACATATGTCGAAAAGTTACAAGAATTACCTATGAATATATGACATGAAAACTACACTCGTTACAAAGATGAATGCAATAATAATGCAACCAACACATACCTCTATTAACTAGTACAACCACTAAAATAATAAAAGAACTGAAAGAGGTCTTCCGTGTATGTCTAGACCTTACCACATCTTCATTTTTATGTTCTGCACTATCTGACAGATAACATGAAAACCTTGACCTGTTACATTACTGTAGTTTTAGAAATTTGAGAAATAAAAACAAAAAACTACGGTTCCTGTGATTAGTGAGATGTAAGTGGGAACTATCCTTAATCGCGTTGAAAGCGAGGTTATTTAGAACTGATTTACAATATTTTAATATTTATATTGATAAAAATCTTATGATCTTCATCAATTTTGAAAATATTTTCAACAGTACTTACTATTAAATAAATCAACGCGTTTACAAAATCCTCTTACTATCCATTAAATCGTTTACGACACCTTTGCAGATCAAGAAATAGATAAAAGATTAACAGAAATTCTCCATAATTTAGCAATAGCGGCAGAAGATGGGGTCCGAGGCGGGATAGGAATGAGCGTTTTTGATACGAGTAGAAAATAGGAAGCATACTTTATACTTGACTGCAAGTTTCTATAACTTTTCGAAACCCACTATATTTGGTAAATGTATAATACTCTTTTTTGGTGCAATTTGCATCACTGAAATTGATTACAGAACAAAAGTTTGGAATTTTGAAACATAACAGGTGTCAGTGAAGAGGAAAACAAAGTAAACAATAGATGTCAACATGGCATTTGTATTTGAAAAGCAAAAGAATATGCCGAACGTTCAAATAAAATAATGGTACTGATAAAAACACATACATGTATACAGTTACAGCGATATCATTAACATATTTATGTGGTCAAATCCGACAGTAAAACGTGCCAAAATTAATTAGTTACATAAATGCAATATTCACACGTTGTGAACATTCCTTCTCGTGAATTATAATTTGTATTGGTCATTAAGCATATGAAATTTGAAAAAATGTGAGGAAACGGATCAAACATATCAGCTTTGGCGCAATGTAATTTCATTCTTAACAGGTAATAGCAATCACTAGGACAACTAATTAGTGAGCATGTTTGGCACTACGGCTTGTGTAATACCTGCATGAAAGCGAGCTCAATACTATAAAAGGCCAACACGTTGCTATATTACAGACTGAGTGGACATAACTCTTGATATTAAAATGCAGATAATATTTTTACATTATTAGTTATCAAAGAAAAATTATTAAAATTTGAACTTGATGGAAGTTTTCATTAGATAATTTAAGAAAAATGAGTAGTATGTTGATATTTATATTGTTGACTTATTCTGCAGTTTCCGACGCAACAGGTTTGTCAAGGAAAGAAACCGTGCCAGATTTCGCGTCCCTTTGTCCCTTCAGCAATTTTTGTGAGACATCTTCGCCCTTGGAGGTAAACGATTTTATATCTTAAAATACTGTATTTATGTTATAACATTTTTATAGCAGAAATTGATTATTCTGTTAACATAACTGAATTGCCTTTCAATGAATTGTTGCCAAGTTGTGTCAATGCTACAAATTTTGAAACCATACTTCATAATTATAAAAGCAAAAAATATTGTTTTAGAGGACACGAAATGTAATGCTATTCAAAGTTAATTTTACCCTAAACTCTTCTAAATTTCTAGAATGGTCTGGGGCTTCTTTCAATTAGGACAGGTCCACTTGTTGTTTAAATTGATGCTTACGTAAAGTTTATAGCATTTCTCTGGCCGAAAAGGTAGTACATGAGGTCAGAATGGAAAGGAAAAATATGTAAAATGAGCAGTTCGTTGACTAGCTATTTCATTGACGAATTTGGCCAAACGCAGAAGAGGCAATAAGACTAAAATACGAAAAATTATCCTACCGACTACGAAACGGATATTTTTATTATAATTTGGCCAAACGCAGAAGAGGCAATAAGACTAAAATACGAAAAATTATCCTACCGACTACGAAACGGATATTTTTATTCATAAGTGTAAAAGCTTTTAACAATACGCAAAACTGAGATTTTCTTGCAGTAAAATACAAAAAAAAATGCAATATGGTCATTTGTGCGAATTTAGTATTATATAGTCTATATTGATAGTGCATTGTAAATACTGTATACTAGGGCACTGACCATCACATCAGTACTGGTTTTTCCAGGAAGCGGACTCAAGAGTTACTCAACAAGCTTTAAGCTTTCCTCACAATCGATCAAAAATAAATTAGTTTAAATTAATATGAAATTAGTCAATTTTAACAGTGTAGAATTTTTAAAGCTGACCATCATTAATATATACAACGGTCGGTTGATATACGGTTTTGATTGTAACTCATGTATTGAATAACTATCAAAGTTGAATTTGAACTTGAAACATGTTGCCTGATTATTTAGGTCGTTAAACGATTTCATAAAACAATGATATGAAACGACCTACTGAGAAAAAATTGTTAATATATAAAAATAGTGTTTTCTTGAAAATGAGTTAAAATGTTATAAAAAAATTTCAACATTTTATTGCAAAAGATGAACTATTTTTATTTTTTTTTTAAACAGAATATTCTACCAAGAGTAATTGATAAATTGTTTGACTGAATCGGTTTACTTTATTTTGGACAAAATACGCTTACGCTGTTGTTTTACCGTCAATTGCCCAATTGTACACAAGCTCTTCTGCATATGACAAAATACCCTTACACGTATTATAGTCAACTGTTTTGCACCGAATGTGGGCAAACGGAGCCAAAGCTACCGTAGCTATTGGCGTCATAGGCTATTTCGAGACGGTAATGTCATACGTAGGTCACTCGGTATGTTGGGCATTCACAGGTATAATGCATCGTGGTGATGTCATAAGTAGTTCACTTGGTCGAGTTTGAGTCGTCAGTGGGATTGCCTTGGAGTGAGTCATGAATGGAGCAGTCATTGAGTCCCTAGTTATCCATGAAAATACGGATTAGTCATGAAGGGATGGTATTTTATATCTAATAGGGTATTGCCCTTCATTTACTATATTTTTTGACTCATTAACCTATCCCTTAAAGGGGGAGGAGGGTTAAATGAGTCATAGCTAATACCTAAAAGTATTCAGATATGTTATATATTAGACTATGCAGCAGATAACTTAACCCTTTTAGGCCGGTTGTCTTAAGACAGCTGTTACTGGTTTATACTAATTTATTTTAGCTCGATTGTGAAGAAAACTTGTAGCTTATCGAGTCGCTCTCGAGTCCGCTTCCTGGAAAAACCATTACTGGTGTCATATGAGGAGGTACGGTCGTGACCCCAGTGAGGCTCGAACCCACAACCTTCGGGATGAGCGGCTTACATACTATTACTAAGCCAACAACAATGAATAAACGGATTTTGGAGTTACTACATTCTTAAAAACACAGAACTCAGACAGCGTATCATTTAAAAAAATCAACAGACCGATATTTATTAACTGCAAAAACAAAGCGCTGAGAGTACAACAGGGAAACGGGTTTGATTTGTTGACTTTTTATATAAACATTTTTTTAATGTTCGCTACTGCCGTTTCGTTCTTTGTCCCAAAACGTGCAAATTCATATGATGGGCTTCGTTTCATCTTATATTTCCAGCGTCTTCATTTTTGTCAGCAACTATTCAATTTTTATCAAGCTTTAATACAATTTTTACAAGCATGTCACTACCTTTTTAATTGTGTCTCCGCCGTTTCGCTTGTGTTAACTTTTTGTCCTTGTCGTTTTAAAAATTGTTCAGTTCTTCGTCAATATTGTAAATAATTGATACCGTCGTTTTTATTTTTGTCAGACTTTTTCGAGTTTTAACTGTTTATGAATTTGCTACAAAATACGCGCGAATTCCTATAATTTTCATTGAAATGTTCATTACCACTATTTCAATTTTTGTCATTTTCGCTTTTATTAATGTTTTAATATTTTGCTAAATATTCAAAATTATTTATGTTTTTGTACCTGTATAAATGTAAACACTTTTAAACGTGAATATAAAAAGAAAAGGCGAAGTCGTTTCACACATTTTATTTACAAAAAATACAAAAGTATACAATCGTAACATTTAGAAACAGCGCAAAAAATTATAACTGTCAATGCCATATCTTAGGGTTTTATGTCAGTTTTCGTGTGGCACAACCGGTTATCTACCCTTTAATACTACTATGGTCGTTTTCGCAAATGCAAGGCATATAATAGAGTTATAGACTGGATTCAGGTTATTGTCTGAAAAGGAAAATCGCAATTTTTCTCAAAATTTTTCATCTAGGATCGACTTAGTATTCCGATAAGTATTGGTTATTTCGTTTCCAGATTTCAGCTTTTTTCGACAAAACACCACTGCCGGTCGATAAAAGTATCTTCAAGGAAATCGCCGCGTAGGTACAATCTGTCCGATTTATGTTTCTTAGCAAATTTCAGTAAACACGCATTCTCAAATTACAGTCATATAGATTTAAAAAACATAAATCTACCGGAAGGAAGATAGCTTAAACTACATAATACAATTAGGTTACAATACCACAACTAGCATGACTCACATTTAATATATCTTAGAAAGCATATGGTAATCAAGGGGATAACTGGACTATATAAACCACTAGATGGCGCGGGGCAGGTTTTTCAATAATTTCAAACATGATTCATATCAGAGACCCTTTTAAAAACATTTTGACATAATTACAGAACTGTTTCCTTTAAAATTTGTCACAAAGGTAAACTGTGCCATTTTATTATCACGACTCGCTTTGTAGTGTTAAATGAAGTTTAAAAATGTAGAGTCAACTACATTATTAAGTACATTGTACATTGTTAAAATCGATGTGTATATATTGCAAAGACTTATTCATACACCATTGATTGAGATATAAAAGTATTCGTTAATTACATTGTACCAAGTAAGAAATTCATTTCGAGGATTCATCGTAGAAATGTATGAGTGTACGTGTGTAAAACGATTCCACTTAACTAGTTCGAATAGAGAAAGAAAGTTTTATGTTCATAGTTACCTCTTTTCATTTGTAATACATGTTTTCATTTGTGTTACTTTCAGAATAGTACTTTGAAAGATGTGGGTTCATGTTGTCAGAAATGCTCATGTGATTCGAGATGCTATACCGTCGGGACCTGTTGTCCGGGCGTTGAACATCTAGTACCTAAAAGTTTCGAGAGCGTCATGCCTCAATATAAATGCTCCTATCCAAAACAACTCTTGACTTCCGCAAGAAATGTAACTGTGTCGTATAACAGTGGTTTAAAGTATCGAATCGTAGACAGTTGCCCTGATAAGAATAAGTCAGAACAATTTCCCAACTGTGACAATCCAAAAGTAGTGCATGACTATGTTATTGTTTCTGATGTTGCAAGTGATTATGTGTATAAAAACAAACACTGTGCAGCTTGTAATGATGCATTTGATACTACTGACTGGACACTACATATTAGTTCATGCATTGAGTTAATGATGACCTCATTTAAATCAATCAGAGACAGGAATGGTTACATTATTAAGCATTGTGAGTTTGACGCAAGTCCCCCCGACACCATCAATGTAGAAACATCTACTTGCTATAAAGATAAAGATATCGTCAGTAAATGTAATGTTTCCAAGAAATGGGATGTTTACGACAAGGCACTTGAAGAAGCGTGTCTGAGGGAAAGACCAACTCAAAACACAATCTTCAAAGGAGACATTTTTACATATGTAGTTCTAGACGCATACAAAAAGTACTCAAATGTTTACTGCTATCTGTGTAATATAAAGAACAGTCACCATCAGGAGCTTAAACAAAAAGTATGTGAAAGAGAAGACATCATTGGTGGAAAAGGAGTACCTTTCACAAGATTTTCTGCAATATTGGATTTAAGAGACCATACCTCTGACGATCCGGTGAACAAAGAGAGTCAATGTTCATCATTGGATATATGGGATCACATTGCTGTATGTTTTTACATTTACCGTTTTTTTGTCTAGACAGAATATGTGCTAGAACCACCTTCGGCGGGCTGGGGGCTTCGACTAATGTTGTCTGCCATAGTTCTTCAAAAGTTTAAATGCAAATATCTTGAAACCTGGTCACAGAGTACACTGGTACCTCGACAAGTTTTCTAAGTCAAATGCCAGATGAATGACAAATACATTAAAATTCTGATCACAATATCTATAGGCACAGTATTTCGGCAAAATTCGAAAACAAACCAGATTGCCTTAAATTATTGAGTTATGTCTCACCTTAAAGTACTGACAACTCTTAATATCGGTTACCCTTTTGGCAATCACTAAACCCGGTCACAATGATCAAGAGCATCTTACATGCAGTTCGCCTTACTTCGATTATAACCCAGCTCGCCGAAATCACTTCTGAATTATGTTCCTTGAATTGACGACATTTCACCCACTTAACTCCTTATACCTTCACTCCTAACCAACTCAAGTCACAATACCAATGAAAAAGATATCTTAGTCATGTTTGATAACCAATTATATTGCTCATTGCACTTTAGAATTATTAAAACTATATTGAAAGAAATGTTGCCATATTACAACTATCATTTAGACTTAAAGCAAATGATTGAAATGTCTTTTAGATGAATATAAGTCGATTTTGCCGGTAAGCTGTCTTTCTAAATTATATAAAACCTATTAGTTATTTTACATTCAAATTGCAAATAGGATATTAAATCAAAAAAATAAATTAAGTAGTATAATTATGTTTGCCCCGCAGAAGGCTAATTTATTAGAAATATCGGTTTATCGTAACTCTAGTAAAATGTACTAGTTAGTTTGTAAAAACATATGAAAACTAGTTTTGTAGATATGCAGTGCAAACATCAAAAGCTCTAAAGAAATTTCAATACTTTCCACAACTTGTATTGATATTCTTATTTTCCAGTAAGAAAATAGTAATTCAATAATTCGTTATATCTCAGCTGGACTGAATATCATAGAATAGCAAACCATTTAAACGCCTTCATATTAGTTAAATGCTTAGTCTAAAAATCCAACACTAATGATACCAAAACTTTATGACATTTAACGAATTTGTTTTGCCGGACAAACATTCCAACAATACTAATTTATAGAACAGGCATAATAAAGATATGGCATACCAATAGTTCAAGTCAACAATTCGCATGTAAAATCTTTGAAATGATTTGCAATATTGGGGAAATACAAAAAGGCGTTATGATAATATTCGGCCAGTATAATTATTCAGTCAACGGTGCATATGACTAACTGCTAAGGACCATTTAAATGTTTTCAATATTTCCAGAATATTTTATATCCATATTACATTTTCATATTTAATATAGAAGGATTGTTTTTCGTTATAATCGAAATTCCGCTATAACTGGAGTCGTTAAATAAAGAGTTTACTGTATGATATACCAAATATATATTAGTGACATTATCGTGTCATTTGCATGCTTGATTAGGTAAGCAAACAAATGTACAAATAAAACTAGAACGTGCATTATTTTACATGTATTTGATCTTTACTTTCAGGATCTATGTAGACCGTTAACGTGTCCCATCGGAACAATGCCTGTATACGGAAGCTGTGTGAACTTTGCAATGTCTACAACGGGATATAGTCTTATTGTCGTTTTTGATTTAGTTTTTAATCAAGGAAACTTGACACTGCTTTCAGATGGCTGGGATATGTTGAATAATCGGATTGTAAAGATCGTTCAAGGAGAGTGTGGATATTGTAAAACTGGCTTATTTCGCATAAACAACAGATCAACATTAAAATATAAAATGTCAATACAACTTTGTACAACACCGCAATGTTCAGCAACACAGGTTTTTGAGCATGTTAAATCATTGATTATGAAAGGTCCTCATATCCTGAAGTTCAGGTTTGTTAACAATAATTTCAAAATTTCTCTCAATGTAGCAATAGGAAATCTGACTAAGATGGAACCTATCATTGGGTACCGCAAGACAAAATTACACTGCTTAGACGAACCTCTCCAAATACAAATGCAGTATCTGCAAACCTGTCCAAGATTAGTAATTCCAAAGGAAGAATTAAATGATCTTGGCTTTAAAAATTCTTCAATCAAAACAGCACACGACATGACGATTATAGTTGACAGCACACACAATATGGTTTCAATTTGTGTAAAAAGATATTTTGAACTTTGGCAGTCAATGAGTAAGTCAACTGCTGGAATGTCGTCTCCAAGCATCGTAGTTGTCGTTTTAGTCTTTCTGTGTAGCTCAGTTTGCCTCCTGACTTAGCTGAATATGGAAATGTTATAAATACCTTTCACAAGTAAATTCAGAAGCTTTGTGTTGCAAATTTGCTAGTTAATGGCAAATAAATCTTTAAGAAAAGAACGATGTTGCCTTTGAAGCAATATTATGTTGCTATTTTGAGGGTTAATGAATCGCTTTTTAGTACTTGATCTTTCATTTTTGTCATTTTCCGCACACAATATATTAAAATTAGCGGCAAAATGTGCATACTTAAAGTGCAGAAAAATTCGGCGTACATGCATATCTATGCAGGTAATAAATACACCCTCTCATTCAACACGAAATACAGTGTATAGTAGTCGGAACGTAACAGTTGTCACACGGAACGCACGATACACGCACGATGTACGCACGATACACGCACGGTAAATATACGGTACACGATTCACAACGATACACGATATGAACGATATACGAGGCGCACGCTGCACTCTACACGTTATACGGAGTACACGTTATACGATTACTTTTTACTTTTTACAGTTTACTTAAAGTTTCATTGGTTTTTTCACCAAATCTGTTTTTTTTATTCTCTGTTACAATTCATTGTCCTTATACCGTTTAATAAGACCAAAAGAATAAGACCGATTAATTACAGGCTTTGCACCTACACAATTATAGCAAAACTACTTCGGAAAGTTACATATGTCCATAGTTTAACTAGGTGTGAAATAAATTACAGTAAGTGTCAAATTTGTATTTAAATATTGATCCTGAGGTGCGAAAAATTTGGCCGAAGTTAATTGCCGTCAACACCTATCTTTAAAGCACCACTACACGAAAGAGTGACACTGTCCATTTATCTTTTTGACAGTCAACACAATTATCTTTTCAATAAATCATTCATAGTGTGTGTGTTTTTCAAGTAGCGAATATTTTATAACCATTACATGGATTATCTTAAACAAGATGTAATTTTAATAAGGTACTGTACAATTATTTTATTAATTTTTTGCTCGGACGTTATCTGATTTTGTAAAACAATCGTTGATTCGTCGATTCTTCATATTATTTTTATTTACTAAACAAATATTCAATAGCTTACCTTCTAAAGTAGTTGATGTTCCCTATCCTGTTATAATTCCGACTGAATGTCCTTAATATACTTTGTCTACTGCACTTAAATTAATGCTGTGACAACAACAGTTTAGATTTTACAGAAAAATTATGTCCTTTCCGTCGATAAAATATAATTAATTTTCGGTTATCCGGTGTAAACTGTCTTCGACCTGTCCCGGAAGTCATTATTGCCCGTATTGCACTGGCGAATGAAAAATAATACAATGTGAAGTCAGCTTTTTGTGGAGATGTACCCGCTTAGTAAAACAATCCACGACTGAATAAAGCATCGAATCGTATACCGTATCGGCCTATCGTGCACCGGGAATCGTATATCGTGTATCGTATATCGTGTATAGTATATGGTGCACTTTACACGATAAATGATACGATATGATACACGATGCACGATTGACAAAATACACGATGAGCGCACGCACGTTATACGCACGTTACACGCACGATATACGCAAATTTTGACAACTGTTACGTTCCGACTACTGTATATACAACTCACCTCTCTAGCATTAAAAGTAAGTACACGCATGTAGTAAACGAATTCCGCTCTCATGGTTAGACCTCAATTTTTCAGGCATTATAGACAAACTTGTTGCATTCTTTTATTCAGCTTTTTTGAGAAACGTCCAGTGCAGGCCGTTTTCAATGCAGTAAGATATATTCGAAGACGACGAAGCGCATATTCCAATACTATAAGATCTATTGTGTTATCACGATTTGATTGGCCAGAAAATTCTAGCCGGTGACATTGTTAATTTTTCTCCCTTTTTCAGCAAAAGAAAGCAATATCGAGTGGATATTTCAGAACACATACAATGTGACATTATGTTGTCTCTATATAAAGCAATTCTGGAACTTGCTTTTAAATTTGATATGACCGACTTAAATTAAAAGTTCGTCCATAAATAAAGAGTTCTTTTGCAAAATTTCGCTTTTAAGTAAAAAAAAAAAAAAAAAAAAAAAAGTAAAACTTATACATACAAGACAATAAAAGGCAAACGCTTTAAAAGGGCCAGCTAATCCGCCTTGAACTAGTTCTCAACTAGTGTTTTTATGAAGGGATTTTATGTTATTGGAAGAGGAAATCCATTTTCTACCTAGCAAAAGTTAATGTTATAATTTGTTATGTCAATTTGAACGGTACATTTTGGTGTGGGTTTGTTTTCGAGAAAGTCAATTAAGTTATTAATAGCAGGACTGAACAAAGTAACATATTAACATCGCAATGTGTGTGCATTTTGTAATTATTACCTTCTAATCTCTTAAATATTTATTTACTGTTTACAATTAGCATGTGAATCATTTGATTCTTTTACAATAATCGCATCATTTTGTCATCGCGACAATGTATTTCTTAAAACAGGTATTACTATCTCAGCGTATTGAGGCAGCTGGAGGTTTTGAAAAGGAATTACTGAAAACAGAGGAGAGTTGAGACTAGAGTTAGGGGTTGGACGTAGATCAGTAATTGAAACTTACCAGCTCATTTTGGCTTCAGACAAATCATAAAATGGCATTGATTATATAATAGTACGAAGTTTGAAAATGCATAATATGGTTATTTTCATTGGCGGCCATTATCTTTTCACGGAAAGATGCGTCAACGCGCTTGTTCTGTTAAACATGCAAGTAAAATCGTTTTCTGTGTTATAAACTGCTTGGTACAAATTTCCTCAATTTATGACCGAATTGTACATGTTAATGATATGCATATGTGAAATTACTGAAATTGTGATGACTGGAACACGAATTATTTATATTTTGAATTTGTGGCTTCTTACAAGCATAAGCTAAGTCACAACAAAACGCTACATATTTCTGACGCTTAGTTTTGCTATTGCCAAATAGAAACGTATTTAGTGTATTTGATTCACATCAATACATGTTTGATTAGTTCTACGTTACAATGTAGTATTAAGTCACAAGACAGTACTTATTGAACAATAAAAACATTGCACTCCATACGAAAGTGGGTGTTTATTTAAACAATATTACAAATATTATCTTTAATGTTGTTATTAGATCTATAAATAAACAATATTTCATTGGATAAGAGCATGGACCCGAAGCAAAATATATTTCATATTTCATGAAAATTTTGGTTTTACAATCAGCAAATATAATATCAGTCTATATTTAGATAATGTGTTGTTGTGACTTTAACCCGTCTCAACGCCTTGTAGTAAGTACAACGTTTAACTTGGTTTCGGCTCAAAAACGCCGATGACATAACCAATATAACATGCAACACTGGCGCCCTGGATCCGCGCAATTTTAAGAATCGTATCAGTGAATCTTTCAATCACGAATAAAGCATTATACGTATAGCATAACATTTGTGGAATCGGAGGCATTGTATATTATGCAATATTCACCAGAATGGTTCAATATCAACATCCTCATGAGAATCATAAAAACTTAATCCTGACTGGCCGGTGGCAATCACGTGCCGTGTCCGCAAAAGTATGTGTAGACCTAAAAAGCAGTGTGTAGACCTGCGAAGATTTCAAAACATATATTGTTATATTTCGCATATTTCACTACTTTTTATGAGGTCTACGATATAATAATTTAGACTTATGTTTCGGTCAAGTTATAGTTTTGCGCACCTGTAAAAAAATATATTAACCCCGGACTTCATCCTCGGTCAATATCTCTTTTTAACAGGTCCGCAAAACTATATATTCAGCTCAACATTAGTCTATTAATGCCTCACGAGTCAATAACTGTTATATATATCTCAAACTCAAAACCATGTGTGGAAAATACCAAGTGCCTGAGGGAAATACATACCAGTCGTTTTCTTTTCCCAAAATCAATTCGTGCTTATTTCAACTATAGCGTCTTCAATTATTAACTGTGATATATATAAATTATTTTTGCCTACGTATGTACGTGACCTATGACCATTAACTGAAGAAGCATGAGAGAACTTTTTACCAGCTTATTGAACACGAACGCAGATTTAATGTACATCCAAACATTCCTATCCTTCCTGTAGTATTCAGCATTATTTTGCGCAAGAAAAAGTACAATACCAATCAGATCACAGCATTTATTCTCGTCTTTGAGATGAACAAATAACTGCAAAAGCAGTCAAGGAAATTGATTGGACCTCACATGATATTTATTTACGACGGATTTATTCACTCGAGTAATGCTATTCAAGCCATATACATTGCTATCTAATACATACGCATATAGTTGTGGACTCTCGAAGTTTCATAAAATATTTAGAACACGCAACAGAGTGATCATTAATACTAAAACATGGCCCATATCTCCCGTTTCCGACTGAATGTTTTCTTTTAGGGAATAAAATATATATTACCCAGTGAGATAACCCGGAAGAAATTAAGAGTACGTCGGTGACTCCTAAAACTCGTCAAATGAGTAGCTGTCAACCACCGAACCAATGCACTGCTTTTCCGCCATTGACATTATTCTTTGTCATCTTATTCGATGACCTTAGATGTGACCTTTTCTAATTCGTCAGTGTGTATAACATACTATTGCAGTCAGTAGCCCAAGTAGGCTTTGATCCGTGTTGTGTAATCGGGAAAAGCAATTTGGAATTTACATATTTTTATTCATAATTTATAAATTCTTAATTGTATTTCCAAAGTACTTCAAAACTTTATTTGCCAAAGAATCTCATTGTAAATACACGTAGGCTATGTAACCTTGTCGGGACATTTTCTGATGACATCCAGGAAAAAAATGAGAAATTAGAGTAATCTTACATGCCCAGACTGGCTTCTCTAATGAGTAGTTAGGAAATCAGATTATAAAGTAGAGAAAATGTTTAAAGCTGGTCACTAAAAGTGTATTTAAAGGTATAATACTGTTTAAAATGACTACACAATTTATGCTCAAGAAAATTTTTAAAACATGAGAAATATTTAGAAAATTAAAAGAAAATAAGTTCCACCATTTCTTGCATTAATGGATACAAACAAAATTTATCATACAAAATTGATGGATATTCATTTAATGACTGGGCCAGTCATAAAAAGTTTTGCTATTTTTCAGCCATGTTCAATAGGAATAAAACTATTTTATACGTTGGTGTTATTTATCTATATTCCCAACAATATTCTATATTCCCAACAATTGTTTTAATGAGTTCAAACTATTGTTTCATTTATTAATTGTGATGGTGACATTGAAGGGTATTATTACTTTAAAGAATATGTGCAAAATTATGATATTCTGTATAACGTTAACAATAGACTGTATGTTAATAAATACTGACTGAACTGAATGTGAAGTTGCGTATTAAAAGTAAGACCCGGGCTATATATTAAACGTTATACGTTACAACTTGCCTTTTTTTGGAGCCGAAGACAGGAAGTACCCTTACTACCACTTTAAGCGACAAGACAAGAATGCCGCAAAAGCATGCTTACTTTTACCTGTTTTTCTAGTATGGTGCAAGCTCAGTCATATTCATGAACATTTTTTTTTAGTTTTGGCATTTAGTTAAAAAGATAAAAATACTATATGACCATTTGTTTCTTTTTGTGAAAGAAGTGTTTTGATTAACAACATAAACGTTTAGATTATAACATATATAAAAATGAAAAAGTAAGAAATAAAATGAACTAATTATATAAGCTGTATAAAAATTATTATAGTGTATCTATATGGTTTACTTTTGCGATGAATATGGTTCGTCATGGTTTATTTAGGCTTAGTACATGTAATTTACACAATACATTTTTTAAAGGAATGTTTGGAACCGTGTTTTTTTTTTAAATGTTGTTGTTTTTAATGATTTTAATATGTGTTTATGTTATGATACTGATGCCTTTCCTGTAGCGCATTCGTATTTGGTGGTTACCATACATTTTACACCTATATTTCTGTATAGAAATTACCAGATAGGTTTTGTCATTTCATCATTGGCTACTTGCGTTGTCTTTTTTGTAGACTTGAGAAACAATCTGTTATGCTATTAGTATTAATACCCATTACAGATATGGAGTAAAAGTGCTTTACTCCCTTACGATATTTTGTTGATAGGTTCGGAGCTGTGAACTCCGGTCCTGTTGTTAAGGAGTCTAAGAAATGTAAAGATTAGTGAGCTCCAGTGTAGTTTTATGGTGTCTAATTTTAATAGAGGTGCAGATACCACCTACGGCGTTACAGTTCGTCGGCACATTCATGAATCTAGAGTTATTTATCCACTAATTTGACTGCGTGAATTTGACTGGGAGATAGTGTACTCCCGTTTACTTAATCGTAGTTTTACTAATGTTTGAATAATAACAGATCTTTATTTACAAGTTACGTCTGCCGTTTGTACAGGTATGGAATGGCTGACATACTATTGGTTAAGTAGGTATTTATGTTGTTGAGTTACAGACTGTCGCGAATTCGAGTGTCATTTGCTTTCTGCAAGGCACATTGTAAGGAAACATGTCATGGTCAATCATATCCGTAAATAGTTTGATGGTTTAATGTAAAATTTATTTGTCGGACGGATTCATGAACGCAAAAATGGACATTATTAGCATCTGATGCATATAGATGTTGTTAATGGTCCGAGGTTTTATCTGTTAGGGATAGCTTTATTTCTTAATTGCCAATTTTGGAAATTCAGAATCATTAATCTAATAAATACGACAAAGGCTTGCAAGGTGTGCTAAAAGCATGGGTACTGTAACAGGTATGACTGCTTACAACAAATACAAATTTGCATCCAAAACATTTGAGAAAAGACCATAAATGAACTGACCTAAATTGAAATTTATAAACTGTGCAACGAAAGAATTAATTAGAAATTGTGATTATTCTGCCAGAGGACATAAACAGGTATCTAGAAACTGTCAAAAGTCAACAAGTGCAAAATTAAACTGTACCACGCAACAATTTGACAGCATTGGCAAAAGTAAAATGCACAAAGTCACATTGCTGCAACTTTTAACATATTGAATATTATTAGACTGGCTCTCGCTTCGCTTTACTACAAATGAAATCTTCATAAGTTGAATGAAACCATGAAAAGTCCAATCTAGGTTTGTGAGACACACATGTTAAGTTATTATGAGAAGTAACTAAAAACTAGTGAAGTTTCGAAACGTTCTGAAACTACATGTACCAATGTTTTAGTATGAAGAATAATTCCAGTAAAAAAAGGATTCAAGACGTCACTCCCTGTTTGACTATGCAGAAACTTAATTTATGATACAATGAAAGATAGCACCGGCTTAGCATATGTTTGGATCAGCACGCGGGAGCTACTTAGCATGGTCAGGGGGACACATGGGCATCTGACGACGTAATGGTTGTCTAGTCATTGGCTATGGGGGGAACTTTGTATCAGTTTAACTGTTATGAACATCTCGACAAGCTTCGTTATTTCATTATATCAAAACCTTTGCACATGCAACTAAATATTTATATTTTTCAATATTTATTATCACCGTACCAGTCTAACTATTCGTTTGCGGAAAATTGATCCTGAATTGTAACAAATATTGTGATTTATAACACTGACATAAATCAGTATGAATATCAAACATGAGCTTTCAACATGTTTCTATTGTCAATGATAAAAAATGAACTATGTCACTTTTAAGAAATGTAAACACCGTAATAATATGTACATATAATTATCAATTTTTCCATGTGAATAAATTGTTTAACATAATCATGGCTCAATGAAGTTTCAAATTATATTTAAGTTTCATTACCAGATTAGATATAGCATAACAGTCATATAATTACCTGTCACATTTGTGGTAAT
>JAFMSR010000017.1:18614879-18622379 GCA_022818135.1 Saxidomus purpurata
GGGATGGTAATACGAAAGTATGTTCTTTATTATCTTAAATGTATTACAGTACATTGACCAAAATGGTTCAAAAGAGTAAAATGGTGGATAGGCACGGTAAGCGATTACTGTACCTTAGTGAAAATCGGCTGTTTATCATATCATTTAATTATTGGGACTTGACAGTGCGTGAATGGTTTGTAAAGAAAGATGCTATATATAGATATAGTATAACTTAACTTTTAACAACTACAGCGAGGGTGTATGACCATTCCAGTAAAGGGATATTAAAAGAACGCACACAATTTTAACAAATACACTTAGCACAGATTTACATAATTTATCACCAAATTGACAACAAAAATGGGTATAATTATGAACATTATGTATTGTTTCTACTGGATGCAGTGCGTATTTTTGTACTTTTAATTCTAATTTGTATTATCTAATTACAGAATTATTAATTTTTAACATTTTCTTCCTTTTCAATATTGCAGTATGGCCACTTAAAATGGTAATTAAACTTAAATGTCTTGAAGCATGAATTATATACCGGAGACATTTCGTATATAAGTCTTAAATCGTATCTTGCTTTGCGCTAGACAGGAAAAGCTTGATAATGCATCTGTTTCTAAGTAAGTTAGAAAATACACTTCAATATTCTTTATGTTTGATAATTACTATTATATTTTCAGTACATGCCGTCTCATATCTACTATCTAATATCTTCGACGAATGTCTTCACTGCTACAATTTTCTGTTCCGTAGATAGATTGTAAGACTGTATCGTTCTCTATGATTGATGAGAGAGTATACTGGCTATACTGTGTATTATTACGAAGAATGGAGTAATCTTCTATCATCGCACTTACGAGTGCATAAAGGTGCTTCGGTTGTGGAAGTTTCTTGTGTCGTAAGCTTGTTCCAATGGGAAAATACTTATCAGTCTTAATTCAAAGGACAAAACTGTGTTTCTGTTTAGGAAAACTACCTACAGTAAAAACATCGACTGTATTTCTTGAAGTGCCAGAAATAAATGAACACCCCTTGTGCACCCAAAACAGGCAATGTATTCCGTTAAAACTCATTTAATAGCTTAATAGGGAAACCAACAGTTTCAATGAAGTTAAGATTTATTCTTACCTAGAGTTTGACGTTAAAACGGTTCAAGATCTTAATCCAAGCAACCATTTTAAGTTCAGGGACAGTTGTAGTATATTTTACCTTGACCCTAAATAATCTAGGTCGTCGCAAGCTGAATCATCCACTTCCTACTTCAGAGAAACAACGTTGCTCTATTTAGTTTTAAAGTGAAGTAATGTTGAAACAATTTTTTTACTTGCCTGTCATATTTTAGAGCATGCTACCAAAGCTCACATAGTTTTCAATTTGGCCTAGTAGACAGTAATAGCAATAATATGTTTACTTTGCGTTTATTCGTCATTCGCATAAAGGTATTATATTAAATGATCTTGAAAGTCGCTTTTTATCTGTTACCTTTTACCTGACCTTTTTATTTTCTACGTTCAATAATTGAATGTTTTAAAAGGTGTGACTGTGTACAAATAACAACGTATAGAACACAGGAGCTCCTGTAGTGGTTCTTGCATTGAATTCTTTATGCTCTCTAAGCACGACCAGTGAGCACACATATAATCTTGAAATATGAATAAATGAAAACTGTGTGGTTTTGTTTCAGCTAGAAGAAAGCAACCGCAATGGCAGGATGGATTGAAGAAATACCGAAGTTTTTCGTCGGTTTGATTGTTGCCATAGTCTTTAGCATTGTATATGAAATACGAAAACTCTTTTTAATCGTACTTGTCAGTGTTGTAATTCCAACACTTTTTCATTTACTTGGATTGATCGTGCCCAACTGGACAAGCAACGAACGATGTCACTTTGGTTTATTTTGGATGTCTTTTGAGGAAGGGATTGGAGAAAATGGAAATATGTCAAGGACAGAATCAACAGGTGTGTATGATTAAAGGTCCATTACTAAAGGAAAGTGAGGTGGCATTTATTTTCATGGCCAGTACATAGACTTAGGCAAGACACTAAATAATGAAGATTGGCAGGTTAAAATTTACAGAAGGTCTTTTGAACGCAAAGAAATGTATGTGTATTATGTTGAAATTTCAGTGAATCGACAGAATGACCACCCAGGTCTTTTTAACTTTCTTCATAATTCATAGAAAAATAATTGTACATTTACTGTGATTTATTTCGAATTTCTACATACCAACTTTCTTTTTCCAATAAAATGAAATAGTTTCTGTGCTTTTTAAAAGATATTCAAATTTTCACTTTCCTTAGTATTGGACCTTTAAGTGTTTTTAAACTATCCCGTTTTTCGTAAATAACAATTTTTTATTATAGTACTTAATCGTTAATGGTTCTTATAATCTATTTTTGCTTTTCGCAAAACGCACAAATCAAAATGCAATCAGCAAAAACCTCTAACATTGCACACCAGTTATCTGTATTGCACTTTTTAACTGTTTTTCTATTTAAAACAACTCTTTAATTCACTTTGAATTAAAGAGTTGTTTTAAATAGAAAAACAGTTATAATTATTATTCCCTGAGGAATATTGAAAGTATTTATTGCACTTTTTTTAGTTATAATACTGATCAGTTATAAAACTGAAAAAGAAAATGTACAAATATACATATTTTCCTACTGTACGTTGGATAAGACTTTCATAATGTCAATACGATGTTGCTTTCAGGAATAGATTGGACGATAACATCACTTATGTTGGCATCAACATTCATCCTCGGTTACGGTTGTTCTGCTTTTTTTATGTCAATGGGACAGAAACTCAATCAAGACGAGTTGTTCTCTGTTCATGAGCGGTAAATAAATCTATTTTCCATTTAGGAATTAGATTTTACTTTTGAGTGATTTACCAGATCATATATGACGAACTGAGTTCAGATGCATAGCAATCTAATCACGAAAGCCTAAGGCCTGGGTAATTACGGAGCATATGAACGTCTGCACTCAAAAGTAACATCATTTCTATTCTTGCACGTTAAATTATACTAAATTTGAAAATTTGGAACTATTTACTGCACTTACATGAAGTTGCTGCTCTTGAAATACAATGTACGCACCTGTTGGCTGTGCGTTTTCACATTTTTGTTTATTTTGTTTTTGTTGATGCTAATATCGCAGACGACACAGAAATGTTACTTAATTTACTGTCATTTTTGTTCATGCTCACCTGCATGTGTTGTGTGCAAAACAAGTAGGAGAGAATTTCAACACCCACAAATACTTCCGGACGTTAAGCGTGATATACAAATGTACTTTATAAGGTATATCACGCCAAATAAGAAAAATCCGTATAAGAAAAATTTCAATGGTGTTAGAATTTGCTATTTGAAAAACGAATTCTAGCATAAAATGTGCTAGTTTTGCCCGTTTTGCCGGTGTTTTAACAGGAGAAAAAAACGTGTGTTAACGGGGAGATTCACGCGCTGCTATAACCCGTTTTCATTTATGCGCAGTACAGGGCCATTGTAAACAATGGACCTGTCTCCAAAGTCTTACATCATGTACGGCGTCAACAGTGCCGGGCTTAGAAACCGCTTATGACGTCATAAATATGACGTAAACAACACGGACGTTGTCCCGCGCATTATTAAACTTAATACCAGTATGAGCGTTTCATTTTTATTTTTATGATTGTTTATGCTATTTATGCTAGAATAGCGTTAACGGACGTGTTTTCGTGTTATAACACCTGCAGAAACCCTCGGGCACCAACCATCCCTCGGGATTCTGCTGATGTTATAACACGGAAAAACGTGTGTTAACCCTACATTATTACAGCGCAACTTGCTAAAACAGACAGCATGTACATGTGTGATGACAAACACTCTTCAAATGTTTACAGTGCGGGGAATCCTATTATATGTATTTCAGCAGATATCTCATTACTTTCTTTACCTTAAATTGCGAAGTGGCAGACCTTATAGATAAACTTGTAGGAAGTGATGGACTAGTCATTATATGGATCGTGTCTATTTGTGTGGGTGTTTTGTATATTTATATCTTTTAAAGTATTTTGAACATTAAAGTTATTAGATACTAGCTATTATTTAAAACATTCTCTATGATTTAATTGTCGCCTCTTTTTACGATCACATGTTATCCGTTACACGTTTGTGTAATTATTCCAGACATACCCTCGAAACACTTTCAAATTGCTATGGTACTGTTATTTGACCTCGGACACGTTAATATGAAACATGTACATTTCAAACACGGAGGGCTATTTGAATCGAGAGTTGTTGTATAAGTGTCCTTTGTTACGTTTTACTACTAAAAAAGAACTGCATGGACGAGATAAAATGTCTGTCTACGCTGAAATGAAGAGACATAATAATACAAATGCACTTATAAAGACAATTACTGACTCAATTATCAGTATGTAATTAACGGATGTGCTCTGTAGAAATCAAAGGAACGATACTGTACTGTATAAATCTCCTTTGTAGGTGTCCTTGACCTGGGTGGATGCCTGATGGTACGTTCTAGTTGCGAAGACGCGTGTAATCTTGGAATTTCGTACTACCTGACCAGTATGGCTGGATGGATGCTTGTACTTGCTGGAACACTGTTGATGATTGCATTTCTTTACTTCAACAGTTAAGAGAAGGAGAAGCGCAAAAGAAAAAGCGACTTAAGACTTTTATACAGAAAGCACACTAAGAGGTTGATTGAAAAGTGAATTTAAACCAAACGTGTTGGTACAGAAGTCGTGCCACAAGACACCGAGATGTTTCAGGATATTTGATATATTATGCCAAAGTTATATTACCCTTGTAAATGACCATACTACAATATTGCCAAATAGGAAAGTGTTACCGAGTCATTTCTCTAATTAGCTAACATAAGTTTAAGTTAAACGTACTTGAATGCTCTCTGCATTCAGAAGAAACTAAACTGTTATAATGATTCATAACTATGTCTCCCCTCATATATGTGTCTTTCGTTTGTCCGTCTATCCATCTGTCGGACACAAATTTTGTGTCGCGGGTATCTCCGAAACGCACTATAAGAGTTACAGTCTGGAGGAATGTTTATCAGCAAGTTAAGTTGTATACATTGATTTTTTTGCAGGTTAGATCAGAATTGGCGGAGGTATAGCCCATAATTTTGTGATAATTGCAATTTTCAACTTATTTCACGCATATATCAAAATGTATTAGATTTTCAAAGCCGAAAAACTTAACAGGCAAGTTGATCAACATGTGACTTAACGAAAATGGACGATTTTCAACTTGTGTTTCGCGTACGAGTACTCATTTGTTTTGTCCATCTGCCGGTCCGCCACAAATTTTTGTGTCGCGTGCATCTCCAAAAATTGTAGTGGTGATATGTATGCAACGATGGTATGGCTTAGGGGAGACATATGTTTTTGTTTAAAAGCCTTCTAGTTAGACACATGTCGTTATCATTTTGGTGATAGATTATGTAAATATGTGCTTAATCTATTTATTGAAATTACGAGGGTCCTTTTAAAGATTATCATCCATTTACAAGCTGAAGAAACTGTTACTAGTGAAGGAAGTTTAGCGCATGAGTACACGAATGATATAAATTTGCTACTTGTAGAAAGCAATTTAATAAAAAGTGGCCATTTCATCTGTGATAAATTTAAATGTACATCTTTATGTAAAATCCATAATCAAAACTTTTGATGTACGTGCCCGTATATAAAATGGATTTATTTCATATATTTATCTAGAATTGTAGAAACAGATTTTTAAAATTAATTGTAAACCATGAATTACCCCTTTTTTAGAATTGTAAGATAGAGATTACGTTTTACTTCGATGAGATTCAAATAAATCTTACAAAGCCCAAGAGATTTTGAAATAATAATGTACTTCAATATGATGACTTGAATTTAACATCTTTGAAATTGCAAAACTTTCATTATTTATAATATCAAGCTGAATGTACAAGAATGTCTATGACTGTTACGAGGTATAGTGAGGTGATATCATCAGATACCGAAACGGATCAACACAGATGGTAACGACCATACTGCATATGAAGAAATAAACAAAACATATTGATTTTGACACGTGTTGTAAACGTACTAGAATAAAAGGTTCGCTTCAAACTTATACAAGCCTCAGACTATTCAAAGAGGTCATCAATTGTTCTTACAATAGCAATAGTTCTAGTAATGTTGCATGTATGTCTTCTAAAGTTGCCATTAATTTGTTTCCATATGGACAAAATTTCAGTAGTAAGCTGTGTGTTTAAGACATGAATCCAATAATAGTCGTTTAACTGTTTCACAAGATCGAATTTCATTCTTCGTTATTGCATTTGATATCTAGTGTTTAAACGATTGTACAAATGCCAGATTTTTCTTCTTCTAAAGCAGGATTTTCCTTATCAACTGCACTGCCTCGTCGGGGTGCTTCTCTGTCAATATAAACCCTTATATCTTCATCTAGAAGGGGGTCTTCGATCAGAAAGACTCGAACCAAATCGGTATCATCGGCTACGAGAGTTCTTGTCGTGTTGGTACTGAGGTGCCAGTGGTCGCTACACAGTGTGTTGACACGCGATAGCTCATCCTCAAGAGAAACAACTGATTTCATAATCTGACCAGATACTTTTATAAGGTCAACTGTTCTCCGATCACTTCTAGCCAGCAAAATGTTTTCGTGGAAAATTGACAAACCGCAAGCTTCGTCTATACGCTTTTCCCAAACAATCTCTCCTTTCTTTGTAACGCATTTCAAGCATTGGTGGATTTTATCAGAGAGGAAAAACAATTGTTTTGATTTTGAAAAGGTCAAATATGCAGGACTGAGCATAGAGGTTGCTCCATGAGCCACTTCAATTTTGTCTATCTTGGCTAATCCCGAGAAAAGCAGGATCTGAACTGGTCTTGTGTTCAGTGTTACTGCAAAGTTGTTAGTATCGCATTCGTCATCTGTGTAACACAGACCGTAACACTCTGCATCTACAACAATCTTTTCATCATGTTCTATCACTCTGTCATATACGCTTAACATTTCCAGGCAGCTATCGTGGGGGCATGTCACAACAATGAAGTAGTCATTGAACGCAAGAACATCGTGGCACTGCGTTTTATATGCTGTCACGAACCGATAATGGTCATCATAGAGTTTAACCTTTTCATTTGCCTTGTCGGCAAGAACTACGTAGCCGTTCGGTAAAAATGTTGCACCGGTAACTTCGCTTCTTGTTATGTCGACCGTATTTCCGTGTGTTTTCTTGCCAGTTTTTACATGTGTATCTCGAATACTTGAGTTAAATACCAGTTCAAGGCCGGATCGTAAAAGGGGATCAGTTTTAAGTGCAACCAAATCTTCAATCAACCATACTCTATGATCTTTAGACCTTCGAAGTAACCAGTGTTGATTTCCGCATTCAGTACAGAAGTACTCGTGGCACGCTTTGCAATATTTTGTTGCTTCGATTGCTTTCCATTTGGACAGACAAATAACGCAATTTTCTTTC
>JAFMSR010000017.1:18624879-18676513 GCA_022818135.1 Saxidomus purpurata
CTTATCCACAATGCATCCTTCTGTTAACAATTAGTATGTAATACAATCAAATAAATCACACTTCAACTAAGTAAACAAACATAAACTCACATATACATACGCATGTGCATACACACATGCGATAAAATATGTTGAGCAGAACGTCACTGGCACACATGCTGTTTTAACTTTATATTATAAACCCTTAATAACCTAACCCTGATATTATCCCCTTAGCTAGTTTCGAATCCGCAACCTCTAGACTGAGCGGCTGACACCTTAACCATTACATTACCGCCCCCTTTAATCGCCGGATTAGATATTTGGCATGTAGCATTGTCTAGAAGACCTCTACCAACATTTTTCAAATTATGACCCCTGGGTCAAAATTGACCCCTGGGTTAAAATTGATAAGATTTAAGTTGCATGTATGCTAACGACTGCACTATATAAGTATATAATCTCCATCTTTCAGTAATATAATTATGTTGTGTCGCAGCGCACTGACTGATTCAAATACATGTACAATTATAGACTAATTTTGAGATCAATACATAGTTTTGCGGACCTGTTAAAAGTTATATTTTAATAATATATTTTTTCACACGTCCACAAAACCATTTATTGACCGAAACATTTGTCTATAATTATCATATCACACACATCATAAAGAGAAAGAAAACCATGCGAAAATATAACAGAAATGGCGTCTTTAAATCCGTGCAGGTCTACACATCATTTTCCAGGTCAACACATACTTTTGTGGACCCGGCACGTGAGCGCTATAGGCCGATCAGGATTAAGTATTTATGACAGGTATACGATATACAGTGTTATAACTGAAAACAGTTGTTGTGTTAACCCTAATGCAATATTTTGGTATCAATTTTTAAAGTATATAAAATATCTCTCTGGAAAAAAGTGGGATAAAACGAAACTACAATTGTTAACATGTATAGAAGACAAATGTGTGTTTAACATTTTAAACGAAATCACTGAAAATGAGAACATACTCATATTTAATATTTGTATAATATCAAATAAATAGTAAGTATATGATAATATCAATACATACAATGAGTACAGCAAAACAATCTTAACTTTGATAAATTAAGTATGTGCTTCCTAAAACATGTATGGTCCAAACGCCAACCTCACACATGGGTGGACTTACGTGGATGTGTTGACTCCGGGTGTAGAAGGGTGTTGCCAAGCTAGGCGGGACGAGTGCTCATTATGAAGTAATTTGTAGTTTAGCTCGAAATAGGTGTCTACACTACTTGCTTTCATCTTATGGCGTGTGCGTTTTCCAGTCCTATATAAAAATGATGACTTTATAGGAGTCGATATGATGTGAAGTCACATGTATGGGATATTAAAAGGTTTTCAACCAGACGCTGATGCTAGTTTTAAGAGATCCAGGTGTGATGCGAGGTTACTGGGGACTACGGAGATAGCAGGGGACACGGGACTCACTTAAATAAGATACGAGGACACTAGAGAACGCGCTTTTAGGAGAGTTCCAGGAACAACACGGTAGGTAGCGTGGGCGTAGGGCGAAAAGTTAAAATGGCGGACACGCGTAGCGAACACGATAACAAGAGCGGGCGTGGGGCGAAAACACGCTAATTAACGCTATTAAACGTCGAGTTTTCGCTCCGATCCCCCGTCATTTCATTTACTTATGCTCAACTCTTCGCCCCGCGCCCCGCTTATTATCGTTTCCTCGCTCAGCGCCCATGCTAATTATTGTGTTTTCGCTACGCTTCCCCGCCATTTTAACTACCTAATTCGGCCCGCGCCTAAGCTAGTTGTCGTGAATCCCTGTGAATGTGTCGAGTTTAAAGAAACATAATGGCGGGGTCGGAAAGCGAAAACACGATAATTAGCGCTCTCAAAAACGTCGAGTTTTCGTGCTGCGTCCCCACCCTTTACGTTTTTAAAGCTCGACGTCTGGCGTCCAGCCCGCACTAAATTTCATGTTTACGGTCCGCACCGTCGCTTATTAGCGAATTTTCGCGCCGCGCCCTCACCATTATAACTTCCAGATTCTCATGTTTTTTCTCGGCGGGGGCGCAGGGCGAAATGGCGAACTATCACAAATGTGATACTGGTGCTGAGTTTTGTAATTTATTCTGTATTTCAATTTTACATTTGTATGATATATCTTCTTATTTCATTACGTCTTAATGAACGTAAGAGCCAATAAACAATAGTTATTTAATAAAGGGTTTCTTCATTTTGAGTACGTTAGAACGGTTCCATCCACTTTAAGATACATGTATTTGGTATCCCTAAGTTTTGCATCTTAGATCGCACTATTGCAAAACATTACATAATTTAGAACCTCCGGTAAAAAAACATACATTTGTATCTACAATTTTTGACTTTCTTACATTATTCAGGTATCTCAAATCAGAATTACGAATTACGGTAAACATTCATTTAGATGTGTCGCACCTGTTCTGGGGAATTCTCTCCCACAAAAATTCAAAATTTCAGTAAACTTTCGCCAATTTAAAAACCGAGTGGCGTTTTTGAACGGAAAGGATTGTTAATGTTCTGATGTAAAACCTAAACTCTTAGCTTTGGCAGCATGTCCTTATGTTTCAATTTTGTTTTTCTATTAACATTACCTATATAATAAGTACGATGCCTGCATTTATCCGGCGTCTCGTTTTCCTGTCTAAAGATTGCATGTTTAAAGTCTAGTTTAGTTAACCTGTTTCTAGATTATTTTATTTTGCAAGATTTTTCTTGTCAGTTGTATTTTGTTTTATATGTAATTTATTTATTTTAACCAGCGGCTGATCAGCTAATTGGAATCTAATTTATGATGATTAAATTATATTAAAATATTTCTCAGTTACATGTATACGGTTATTTTGTACTCTCAGTATCGTACTATACTTAAGGACAAAAGTTCTGTCCGGTTCAAAATTGTCTTACTAAATTTTAAGTGTCTGTTACTTTTAATTGTTTATTTGCAAATTTATATTTTGAGGCTACTTGCTACATCACAAGGTGTTAAAAATTCTATACAAAGACATTCAATCAACTGTGACGGCATAAACCATGAATTTCACGTTTATCTAAATCTTATGTACATTAAGCTTATAATCACAAACATTTCAAGTAATTTTTGTTACCAAAGGATAGTCCTATCGAAAGACGTAAAAAATTAGACAAATATTCAACGTATGTTGTTATAACGAAGCCTTCAAGATGGCAACATTTGGGTGTTTTATGTCGACTGGGGGTCAGTGAGCCTACAACACATGTTGCACGTGCGTTAAACGCCCACGAACATTCTATTCGACGTCACGAACATTGCAAATGTGTTTATTGATTCGAAAATGATGATGTTCTTATGCTTTTCCCATTATGAATAAAATATCCAATTTCAGTTTTTTGTGTTACTTTAATTATACGGAACAGAACTTTTGTTCTTAAGTATATTTCTTTCTTAGCACAGGTCTTAGACTTCTAGTCAAGATCAGAAGATGTCACCTAGGTTTTAGTTTTTATCCTTGTACCTTAATGTTGTTCGAGTATTTTCATTTTTAATTTCCATTTACAGCCTCCATACATAATGTTTTTACTTATTTTCTTTGTTCATAGTCGGTGTAAAAGCTCGTTGAGTGCTAGTGTTGTTTTGTTACTATATCTTGCCGACTCAAAATGAAAAGTATTGTATTGTATAGTATTGTTTTAGTGATTATGCGATTAAAAAACACAATCCCCTCTCGATTTAAATTACTCAAAAGATTTTTGACATGGTCACCCTATTAGCTGTTTGGTCACCTGTCAACTGTATTGTCACCCAACTCTCACTGACTTCTCATATAAATTTGTAAAGTTATGTTTGTTAACCTATCAGCTACCTCCTGTAGTGTTACCCCTGGCGACCGTGCATCACGAAAACCTCAAACGTTTAAACCATTGAGGGGATTACTGCCTCAGTCGGCCTTCCAGACCCAGGCTTGTCACAAACGCTTGTTCTTCCGCTGCCAGTTATAAAATGCAGATATGCAGACATCTAAAAATAGAGTCTTTGGAAAAAATGGAAAAGCTTTTCACCTGATTTAGCCTAAATGAAGGTTCATGTTACTCCTTTTGCGATACTGGTCGTTGCTCGCTCCCTAAGATAAGGACGTTTTGGCAAAAAGTCTGTTTGCTAATTTTAAAGAATGCATGCTATCATTGTAGTATTTGTTAACACTACAAAAGAAACAGAAATGAGCTTTTATTGCCCATTAACTTTAAATTTATCATATTCGGTGCATCTTAAGAAGAATTTGCATGGAATAGAGACGTAGAATAAATAATAAATGTCTCTGTATGAGTAATCTAATGGTAATTTCATGCAGACATATAGGAAAGTAAGTACTAGTTTATACGTTTGAATGAACAATGGATATGCTGAAACTTTTATGCAAATAGTAAGAATATAGAAATATGCGTTTCTTTTGCCTTTGAGTGTATCCCCTGTTTAGAAATACAGCTTTTGAGCGCTACGGTTAAATGTAATATATAAACATCTATATTTCCCAAATCGGTTACATGCAGCTTTATATAAAGATAATTAGGATGTGACTGTTAAATGTGTTTTTGTAACGCATTGCTCGGCATTTAGATACGTTATGTATTGAGCAAATTATTTGCTAACAAGTACGAATACAATGTAGCTTCTCCAAGCTTGCCAACATACATATTTGTCGTCATTTTAAACGCTAGTTACAAATGTAATCTATACGGTGACACACACATAATCTAGCATTTCTTTATGCAATATAAGGTTATCATAAGGTCAAGGTTATCTTGATCAATTTACATGAACGTCCCACAATCCGGGTTCTCGCGTACCCGTTTCAGGTTATACATTGTATATGTACAGTAATGTTTGGATTTTAATAGCAAAGGCGGTCTTGATATCTTTTGGACTTTAATAGCGGAACTCTACTGTAGTAAGAGGTACAAATGATATGAATATCGAATGAAACTATGTTTGAGACGAAAATAAAACATAATGTTATTTGAGATGTTCATTTTTTCAGATTCATAAATTATGAGCGACTCGTTTATTGGGACGGTCATTATAACCGGCTTGACTGCGATTGCATTAATAGCTACTGTTGTCTTGATGGAAGGAGTCATGGTGATGATGCTTATTTTCTGTATTATATCCATTTTGATAATTCCACCGATACTTCTTCATGTTTCTGCCATTGTTATGTCCAGTTGGATGAGTAACCTGAATTGTGACGCTGGACTACTCTGGACATCATGCCGTGTTATGATTAAAGATAAAGACTTGCCTGGTTTGTATAAACATTTGCTGTCTTGAACTGGCATTTTAGCGTTATGCGTATTTGTTCATGCATATAGACTTTTGGGTAAAACGTTTATCTCTTCTATATAATTTTCAGATTTTATGTACCAACTTAATGTACTTATAGTAGTAGTCACCCTTAGAGTTGAAAGGTAACGTCTTGACATTCCTTTATGTCTCGGGGGATACGCTTGTATTTCAGACTGCCTTCATTTCCTTATTGCATTTCCTATGCAACCTTTACCCGATCGTCAACTGATATGAATGACAAAAAAAAGCATTTTTAAGTGATTATGGTCATTTTCGACGTGCCCACTTTTAATACATAATTATTGTAATTGATTTCTTATCCTAATCTTTTGTTGTTGTTTGTTTATCAGAGTTGGGATGGAGCATTACATTATTGAGTGTAACATCAACTATTATTCTTTGCTATAGTTGCAAATACTTGATTCAAAGTTTTACAAATGATGCCGAGGAAGGAAGCTGTGCCGTGAAATTTGCTTTCTGCTTTTTCACATCAGGTAAATATTGTGGCTTGTAAACGGTTTTGTTACAGACGCTTCTAAAACAAAGCTTCGAAAATAATGATTTTTTTTAGGTAAAAATGTATTTGAAAGACTTACATTTATTCAAAAAAAAAAAAATAGAGAGACTTCGTTGGCAACAAATTGTTTCTGCAATCTCATATACCTGTCTAATACTCATTCATATATAACATGTGGTCTGCATAATGACCGTTGTCTGTCCCCGAGTCATGTTGGATTTTAGCTCAGGCATACTGTTAAGGTGAATGCATATCTGTTGTTTGTCCGACCGTAGTCCACATCTCGCTTCAAATGTTTTCTTTTCATAAACCACTTCATGGAATTTCATCAAACTTAGCCAGAAGCATCCATGCATTGAGCTATCTTACATGTGTTCAAATGGTCCAGAATTACAGAACAACATGGTCGCCAAAGCTAAAAATATAAAAATCTTTGACAAATTCTTGTCCAAAACTACCAGGACAAAAGCTTGGATATTTCTACTCTTAGAACTCTAGTAAGTTTTTTCTAATCATGGCCTTGCGAACAAAACCGACCCCGCCCGTGAGTCAATTATTTTACATAGACTGATTTAGGACGAACTTAACATATCTTCTCCAAATACACAAGATGTAGAGCTTAGACAGTTTGTGTGTGATACTGTTTAGTGGACCTCTATCTGGTATTCAAAGCATGCCCCTGGGGTAAAATTTGACAACACCCAGGGGTCACTGGTTTGAGTAAAGAAAAAAGAACTTATAATTAAACAAGAAGGATATAAATGATACCATGTTTTGTCTCTTATTAGCACACAAAATAAATATACTATTAAATCTACATGTAAGTGGATTACCAATTTTTACCAGAAAAGTAAAATAAGATATTTGCTACATGCAGTAGAAATACATTGTAAAGATTCACATGTTTTAGTTGTTTCTTTAGTACTTTTCATTTGTCAATATATTTCTTTTTTAAACTTTGATGGCTAATGTCAAGAGGAATGGAACTTTAAGGAAAAAATAACAAACTGATAACCTACTTTTTTAGGAGTTTTCGACGTGTTTGCGTACTTTTTTAGGAGTTTTCGACGTGTTTGCGTGCTTGATGATGAGGTCAAATTGTGTAGATGATTGCAGGTTAGGTGTCTCATACTATCTTATGTTGTTTTCCGGATGGATGATGGTACTTGTGATTGTCATACCAACACTTGGTTATCTCATCATCGAGGGAAAAATCAAGTAGGAGATCATCAGCTCACAATTATCTGCTGTAAGCAGATATACACCATTGAAATACTTTAAATATTCAGCAGAATAGTTTATACATAAGTTAAAAAGAAATGATGATGGACAAGTTTATTTTGTTTTCATTGCAGGAGTTATGTGTGAGACAAATTAAATTGACCTTCGTATAGTACTATTCGAGATGATATGTTACACCCTGTTTCACAATTGAATACAAAGTTTACAAACCTTAATGATAATGAATATGTACTCTCAAACAAACTAAGATATTGCTTATTTTGTTCCAAAACTTGTTTTACATCAGAAATAGGATGAGAAAACAGTATTGCATAGTTGCTATTTATAAAATACTTTTGAACCCTTGGAAACATGCTTTACTATGTAAAATCTACCTGTCATTTCTATATTTCATGGATATGGTTTAGAAATTTGGGAAATGTTAATTTATTTTTACCAACACTGTACAAATTATCGCAATATAAAGTGGTAAGTAGATGCATTATGATTTTATCTATCCTAGGTACTTACGGCATACCATTTGTAAGAAGAAGTGACTAAATACGCTTAAACGGTTGCTCTATAGACTGTTGTGTGTCCAAGGCATACGTCGAACTGTTATCTGTATAAAATTACGCATATAACTTTAAGTTTTACTGTAAATTATTATAAGTCAACAAGTCTAATACTTGGCTTTCAGGTGGTACTGTTCTTTGGGATATGTTGAGCATAGTTGATAATTCCCCTATTTCGCCACCATAAAGGAATTGCGAAAATATAACAACCCACAATATATCCATGTTGAGGGCTTTCCACATTTTTATCAGTGTGTACATCCATTATTGTGCTAATTTTTCTTTTCCTGATTGTGCAATTATTTTTGTACTAGTCTCTTAGTTTCTCATTTATATGTATGTACTTACATGTATATATTCTTATGGCGTACGCTTTCAATGAATGTAACTCTTGTCTTTATGTTGTTACTCATTTATGAGTTTTCTTAGACCAACCATATTTAATTCACTCTGCTTATATGTTGATCCATTTTGTATCATGATAAACGCAGGATACTCATATATAATATTAGCTCCTTCTTACATACATTTACACGTATTTATCTTAAAGCAGGCTGTTTTGTTACATTTGTTGTAACTAGCTTCTAAGTAATGGTATCTGCTTTATTTATAAATGTTCTTAAAGTTATATGTTGTATCTTACAGATGATACGGATAACGGAGTCACAGATCATTTTTGACTCGTCCCGTGTTTTGTTTTTTTTTCGAGAAAGAAAAATCAAACATGAAAAAGCAGCTATTTGCTCACTGCACTGTTTACAAAAAAGAGCAAAACCTCAACTGAAAATGCACCGGGTATGAGTACTGTAGATAGCTTTAATTTCGAAAAGGTTTGTTTTTGTTAATATTTGCGAATATATAAGGATGCCACACTAGTATTTTTACGTAATTATTCACATAATTTGTTATTATTCCTGACATGGTATTTTTGGATTCTTGAGTTTTAATATTCTAGTATTAAATGTTATAGAATATATGGTATAATCACTCATTTATTTTCAAATAAATTACTTTATAAATGTATATTAGTACAAATAAAAAATAGTTGACAATAGTAAAGAAATAATAGTAGTTTACTATTGTGACATCAGCATAACTTATAAAATAGAAGTCCTTGAAATACGTAAATGAAACACTCGGCAAAATACGCCTACCAGTCACCATTATATACAGGAGTTATTTAGGTCGTGTCTTTTAACAATTATAAAATTTATGTGATTACAGCAAACATATTTTTAGAAAACTGGATATCAAGTAGATCTCTGTTTAGTTACAGAATTAAGTTATGTATGAAAAACATAGAAATAAACATAAATGTTCAGGTACAAACAGTTCTATAATACTGTGAATGGCATATGAAATTAAGCTTTGGTAACGAAAAGATTGCATTGGTAACGAACAATAATCTGGATAAAGAGTTGTGTGAATCAATGAAAAGGCACTCGGAGGTAGAACCGAAAGAGTAATTTTAAGTGGTTAGTTGGAGAAATTCACATTAGAATGAAAGTACATTAAATGCCTGCAAATATTTAAAGGGAGTACATATAATTATATATACGTACATTTAATGCCCCCATTAAGCTTTATTTGCCGTTATTCTTATTAGAGTACACGGCTGATATTCTAAACATATATAACTAGACATATATATTTTTCAGACTACAAACTTTAAAAAATGGATTAAAATCACTCGCAGTGATTGTACATCAAACAAAAGAAATAAGACTTTTAAACACAGTGGAAATGGCACTATGCATCAATATAGACTGCATTTAAGGAGACCGCTGCAGAGCACTGGTAATTTGCAGCATTTCTACCGTTACAAAAAGGTTAAAGTGCCTGTGCAAAACCTTAAACCCTCAGAAATGAAGAATATGGTTTGCTTGCCAACCATGGCAATGTGTGTGTGTTTTTCATTTACCAGTCAACAAATACTCGAACAAACTTAGATTTAGATTTGTCCATATTAATACCGATTAAAATAAAGTTCATTTCCCAATGTATTGATTTGTTTATCATAATCATTTATGTTAGTATAATTATAGTAGGTTTAATTATCTCATCTATTCATGTACTGAAGTCTCTGAAATATCGGCAGTTGCCATGAAATTCGTTAATTATTTGTATATTTTGTACATTCTTACGCATTTACTGCTTTTTTCTTTCTTTGTTAAAGTTTGATGAAAGTGTTGCCATGACATATTCGGCAACGCAACTTCAATACACTACTAGATCTATGATGTTTTAGCAGCTACATTAAACTTATTGTCTCTGTACTAGCCTTTTAATAACAAATTATAACGTGTTTTGTTTTTAAACAAATAGAGTACACATTCAGCGGATAACAATTAATCACGAATGTTTTCAGAGCGATACTGATCTAATTATCCACAGTTATATGAACGGTGGAAAAGCCTCTTTTAGGCTACTTAGCGATTATTACTCATTACATGCATATCTGATGTATCCAGATAACAAATACATGTACATGTTGTTCCAGTCATGAGCACGCGGCTCAGATAGAAATATCCATCACCGAAGGTAACTATTTTGGCGGGAACGAGGCTCTCTACCGAAACTTTTTCTTGCATACCGTCTTACTTTTGAAAGTATATTTCTAAAATCAAAATGATGCATTGTTATATAATACACAGATGTTGTGTTTGGGGAGGTGACATCACAATGCTTATAACGTTACGTCACAAGTTATTCACGAGTGTCGTCTGGCATAGGAGGGGTACCAGACTAAGTTGTCCGGCATGGGTAAAATCACTGAAAAAGCCGATCCGATATACAATAGAAAAATACCACGAGCGTAATGCACAGTTTTCAAGTAAAACATGAACCCTCCTACAATTGACTGTAGAATTTAAGGTTTTAAATGTGAGGATTTTCAAATCCTCACATTTATTTACCCTGTTTCTGAGAAGAGCAGTTTCTACTTTTAAAACCGAGCTACCCATCCATTCTAAATAATCCTTCAGACTGATCACATCTCATATCTATAGAAAGTAACATAAGTGATCAACAGTTTTGGTGTTGGTATGATTGCAATGATTTATATTGTTTCAAAGATAAGAAAAATATGCGAAAATTTATCATAAAAAAAGAATTTAGTCAATTTTTCTAAGTTAATGTGCATAGATTGTAAGTAACTTCTTAAACGTTCGACCGATACAGCATTATGGCACTTAAGTGGTCTGTTTCTTATGTAACGTGCACCGAGCGGATCTAATAAAACTATTACTCTTACAGTATATCTATATAACTTTCCGCGAGGCTTCTTTGCCTAATGATTGTTTAATTCGTGACCAATGATTGAATAAAATGATTAATATAAAAGAACTGAAATTATGCTGAATTAGATTATAATTATCAAGTCTAAATACTTAATTTTGCCTTAGGCACTCATGCCTATTGATTTGCTAAAATAATTTATGCTGCCACCACTGATTTTCTTAACAAACATATTTTTACTTATTGAGTCTCCGTCCTACAAACTGACTTTCTTAAAATACGATATTACTAAAGGGATACTTTCACTTTTCCCTTATCCACTATGCTATGCTAAAGTTCACTACGACTAAACCAGTCACTTCTAAGACGCAATGCACCTTAAGAAGAAGGCCGGAACAGACTATATTATTGAGTGTTTCCTACTCAAATGAAGTGGTATCTGTCCTTTAGACCCTAGTCTCCGTCTCTTACTATCGCAACTTGTTGAAGCCTGCGTTTCGATCTACTGCTTTACCGACACAACCAATCCACAGTGCAATGCACTCATGGAAGTAAAGGCGAGCCGATGAGCAATATGTACAACGTCTTAGGTTATTTTAACTGCCTTCTCTCTCGGACCAAACCACAACACTTTCTGAATATATCGTATATTAGGGCTTTATCGTTGGTACCGGTTTCCCATATGTCGCTGTCCTTTAGACCCTAGTCTCCGTATCTAGCTATCGCAACTTGTTGAAGCCTTATGTTGTTTCAACTGCCTTCTCTCTCGGAGCAAACCACAAGATTAACTAAATCCAGCAACTGCACCTCTATTTATGCTACCAAATAACAGCGCCCTCTTGCATCAACATTTCATTTGCTGTTTACCTTAACCTTATCAATGAGCGTCTAATTTCTCTTACCTCATATAGCGTCTAATGATCATGATCCAAAAGTACGAAAATACGTGCGTATTTTCGTTTATACAAATTAAAGTGTTAAACTTACCGATCACCTTTTACGATTCTAATTCAACAATTAAATGGACAAAACCAAATTCTTTTATCAAAACAAGTACAATTACTTACATAAATTCTTGAAAACCTTCGTCTGTGAATATGTAATAATTGTACAAATGGCGTTACACAAACAAAGGGGAATAGCTTTGCATCTATCCGTATACGTTCCGTAAATTCCTTCACATTACCCATGCCTCCGAAGGTCATGCGTCCCGCATGAGATGCATACAAAAAGAATAATTATACATTTCATCAACATTTAATACGTGTCTCGTACATATACTAGTTAAAAAAAGTAAATAAAACATCTTTAATATTCAGAGTTCGTGCCTTAGAAATCCTTTATCTGATCTATAGATCTGAAATCATGTTTAAGGCCTTCTCGTTGAGAGCCTTTTTGGTCTCAAACTTTGCCATCTCAAAGTCTAACTTCCTTTTCCCTAATTCCAACCGTTGCTTCTCTAGTTCCATCTCTTCGGTCCTTTTAGCAAACCCTTTCTTCTCGTTTGTTTTGTCTTCACGACTCTGAGTGTCTGTGCCTGTTCACAGTGCTTCTACTCTCATCTTTGTCACATTCTCCCTGACAATTGGTGTGCTATAGTTCATCAAACGATAAAACATTAGGATCGGTACTTTCTGCTTTCGCACTGATAATCTCTTTCTCCGAACTGACCTTCGGCTTCTTCTCTCGTACCGGAGCCATAACTGGACATGGCGCTGTTCTTTTCCCAAATATTCGTCCAGACGTCAAAGTTACAAAATTGCCTTGGCCTTTCGTATCCTTTTTGTTCTCCGGTGTCTCACTAGGAGTTTCTGCCGGTCTTTTGGTGGATGTATCCGCTTTTGTGCTCTCTTTATTAAGCTCACTTTGGTTATCTTCTTCTTGTGTGGTCGAATCCACTATTTCAATATCTGGGTCATTGTCCAAATTGGATTCATCGGAATCACACTCTGTTACTATCGCATCAACACGAGACTCAAACTCAGCTGTATCACTTGTTATGGTACAGTTCTTATCACTAACTGTACAAGAAGCCTGGGTCGTAGTCGCTGTGCTACTTTTCTCAGCTGGACCTTGGTGTACCCTTCTTCTGTGCTTTGCCAGATATGTTGGTCGCTTGAAGAACACCCTGCAAGGAAGACAACAAATACTCTTTTCTTTACATTTAATGACATGTTCCATGTATTTCTCTTCAAGTATTGTTTCCTTGCTTATTGGACATAATGCCTTTCGTTTTGTTTGTTTTGTGTTTGTGTCTGGAAATAGAAAATACATATTCATGTAAGTAAAAGGGTTTTCTAATTTTCCTTCCAAACCTACTTGTTTTAGATTCTATTTAGTCCGACTCTGTGTCTATACTGATTTCTGTGTTATCAAACGTAATCTTGTCTTGCGTGCCTATATCACATCATTCGATATCCTTGTCAATTTCGGGAAGAATCTGGTTATCAATTTTTCTCATTCGATTCACATGAATAACTTGTAAAGAATCTTTAAATACACAGTTCACTTTATACAGAACACTTGATATCTTTTCTTTAACATAGAGAGTTCCTCTGCAAAAGGATGTGAACTTAGAGGAGCATCCAACCTTTTTGACTGGAAAATAAACCAGAACTTTGTCACCTATCTCGAACGAATTGAATAATAGCTTTACGTCATGAAACATTTTCTGTCTTCTTATGGAAGTACCAATATACTGCCTTACGAAAGTATGTTATGTCTCTAACCTATCCTGTAGTTCCCATGCCCATTGAGACGTGGGAATTGGCTTCGTTACAGCTGGCATTTCAAAAGACAAATCGAGAGGTGTGTACCATACCATCAGACTGCGGATTGTACGGTGTGGTTCGAGTCTTTTGAACTTGCAACAGTGCACACATCTCTTGGAAAAGTAAACTTTCGAATTGCTTACCTTGGTCAGAATGAATAATGTTTGGAACACCGAACCTAGCTACTACTTGTTCTAACATAATATTTGCTACAGTTTAGGCTTCCATATTTATCATAGGAAAAGCTTCTGTCCACTTGGTAAAATAATCCGCTACTACCAGAATATACTTATTACCATTATCGGTCTCAGGTAGTGCACCTAATATGTCTACGGCTATCTTTTCCACCCGAAAGCCAAATCTAACTACCTGCATTGGAGCCTTATTGTGATGTATGGGGCCCTTACGTTTCAACTTTTCACAACTAGCTACATAATTTCTAACATCATTTTTAACCCTTGCCAATAGTAACGACGTCTGATTTTACTAAGAGTTTTCCTTATACCCAAATGTCCCGAAGCTTTAATGCCATATGAAAACTAATAACCCGTCACGGAGTTCTAATTTAGCCCATTGAGTCCATAATGATTTCAAGTAGAAATTCTCACCACCAATGTCTTTATAACTTGGTTTTGAATCTTCCTCTATCCATTGATTAATTTTCTGCAGGTCTTTATCTTGCTTCTGTGATTTTAACAAGGTAAACTCTTCTTCGTCACCTTCCGTATCCTCATATCTATGTAAACCCGCTATTTGGTTTACGTGATCCTGTCTTTCGTTGACTGGATGACTTGTCAGTCCATATTGTTTACATGGTATTCTACTAATAGCATCTGCGTTTCTGTGCATCTTTCCTGGTCTGTACTCTTTTTTCATATCATATGCGGCTAAAATTTTGAGCCATCGTGCCACTTGTCCTTCTGGATTTTTAAACTGCATTAGCCACCGTAGTGAGCCGTGATCCGTTCGAACAGTAAATTGTTTGCAAAACAGATAATGTTTGAAATATATCACGAAATGGACCAGTGCAAGTAACTCTTTCCTTTTCACACAGTATTTACATTCAGGTTTTGTCAATAAACGACTTGCGTATGCAATAACTCTTTCTTGTCCATTTATGTTCTGAGACAAGATAGCACCTATCGCAAAATTGTTTCCATCTGTATCCAAAATGAAGGGTTTAGAAAAGTCTGGATAAGCAATTATGGGTGCCTCTATCAATTTCTGTTATAATTTTCTAAATGCGCCTTCGCATTCATTAGTCCAGTGATATCGTTGTGATTTCTCTGTTAACTTGTGCAAAGGTTTTGCTATTTCAGAATATTCTAAAATGAACTTTCTGTAATAACCTTTTAGACCTAGAAATGATCGAAGATCGTGAGTATTCATAGAAGTAGGCAATTCCTTTACATAACTTATCTTTTTAGGATCGGTCTTAATTCCAGAAGCTGAGATGACATGTCCTAAAAATTCTAACTCTTTAGCAAAAATATCGCACTTTCTAGCTTTTAGTTTGAGTCCAGCTTCTTCTAACCTTTTAAATACACTTTTTAAATTACAGAGCATTGTTTCAAAGTCTTTACGTACTACAATTATATCATCAAGGTATATTAAACAAATATCCCAGCTAAAATTGTTTCCATTAATCTCTGAAACGTTGCTGGGGCGTTGCAAAGCCCAAATGATAATTGATCTAGGGACTCATCAATTCGTAGTATAGGGTATGCATTCTTTGTTGTGACATTATTAAGTTTCCAATAATCTACACAGAATCGACGAGTACTGTCTTTCTTTTGCAGTAGTACTACTGCACTTGCCCAAGGACTTGAGGATGGAGTTATGATTTCTTTGTCTAACATGTCTTGTACATGCTGATTTACTTCCTGATTCATATGTTCAGGTAGCCTGCGTAATGGCTGCGTAATGGGATGGGAATTCCCAGTCGGTATTTTATGTCGTATTATTCCCGTACGCCCTAGGTCGGTATCCGATTTGGAGAAAATATGGGAATACTTTGCAAGTAGCTTGAATATGTCTTTGCATTGTTCATTATTTAAACCATCTATAGTCCTTTCGTACAGTTCACGCATGTGAGCTGGCAGACTATTTATGTTATTTGTTTTAACCGAGTTCGATTTGTCAACCCTTATGACAGGACTCACTGAAGCTACTGCGTACCCGAGTACAATACTTGTGGCTCTTCTGATGGTCTTATCGCCTTTAACTAGGGACCGAGCTATAAGCCCATTACTTTGCAAAACTGGCTTATCTAAAGGTTCTACCAGATAAAGGCATTCATCAGGGACCAGTGACTCTAGAAGTTTGCCTTGTATAACTATCTCTGAATTAGCAGGTATAACCGTATGTTCACGAACCATAACCCTGTGGCATCCAATTGGACCGGTACAGTTAAGAGGGAATGGTTTGCCATTTAAGATAAGCATATCTTTTGTCAAACCAATGCTGGCGTTCTGTGATTTTAGGAAATCAAGACCTAGTATGGCATCTATCTCTATCTCCGATACGATAACATCATGGAAACATGTATGGTCTGCTATCTCAAGTTTTATGTTCATACGTCCCCTAACATTAAGTGGTGAGCCAGATGCTGTTATGATTTCAGAATGAAATGAATCTAAAATTATCGGGCCACTTATCATATCCATGAACTTATCTGATATTATAGAAAGTGTTGCGCCTGTATCTACGAGGCATGTGGCACTAAAACCATTAAGTTTTGCCTCAATTATAAGCCAGAACCATATTCACCAGTGTTATTAACAATTGGTTTATTAGGGCCATGATTTGTATTTGATTTCTCAGAGTTTCGTTTCGGACAATGGTATTTAATATGACCGATCTCCCCGCAGATCCTCTTTGCCTTTACTTGAATTTCTTTCTGTTGGATTTTATCTTGGATAATTTGTGTTTCTGTATGTTCTCTCAGACCTATCATTGTGATTTTGTGATCTTTGATCATAGTCTTTCCTTGAATTTCTACTTTGTTGAAATATTCTTTGCATTTCAGACATAGACCTTTGTAACGTTTCTATGTCAGTGCGTATACTTATATAGGACTTTTCATCTGTGCCCACAGCACGCATATACCTCTGATCTTCCAGTATCTTTCTATTAGCTTTATTGAAGGTCTCCAGCTCAACCGCGTGTCTTACAGCGTCATTTAGACTTAATGGTCTAGCTTGTGTTATTCTTAGCCGCATTTCTGAACTCTGTAAAGAGTCTATACACTGTTCTTTAGCTAAAGTTTCTTTTACATTGCCTGGGGCCGATGGATATGCTAAATTTGTGAGTCTTCTGATGTCCTGTACCATTTCTGATAGGGACTATGTGGCCCTTTGTTTTCTCTCTCTCGGTTGGGCTCGATACAGTTCCGTCTGGTTTTGAGGCGCAAACCGTTCTTCCAAGGCTGTTATTAATTCTTTATATGTTCGTTTTGTACCTCCTAGGTTTCCTCAATGTGGCTTAACCACGTAAAGAAACTGCTAGATAAAGCCCCTGTTGTTCTTCAGACCAATGATTTATCTCAGAACAGGCTTCAAAGTGTGCTTTATAATCAAGCCAGGAGCCTGACCCATCAAAGGTTGCGGGCTTCATATAAATCTTAGTTTCAGCGGTTCTGTCCTTGTTCTTATGACCGTTATCGCTGAGCGGTTTGTTTCCTGGATACGACTGTTCTTTTCCATCTTTTGGCGGCGATCATTTTCTGAACGAAACTGTGGACTAGACCATGCATCTGCCTTTTCGATATTGTCCTGGAACCTTGTTCGTTTTGTTATACCTCTGTCCAAAGGACCACTGTCATTTTCATTACACTTGATTTTGATATAATATCTCTATGAGTTCCCATGCTTTTTAAACCAAGTACTGGGGTCTGAGTACCTTGACTTCAACACGACCTTCTATCATTCTCCTGCCTTATGTTAAATTTCGTTTTTTTGGTCTCGGAATTTTGAAAGAAAGGTTCACGATATTGCATGGGTATTTCACTAATAGGCGTACTATGTGCTACCCTAGATGTCTCATACTTATCAAGTGTGTTAAAGAATTTAACAATTGTTCTGAGGCATTTTATTTTTCAAATTGCCTATCTAGCGTCTCTATCTCTAACTGTAACCCCAGTCTCTCATTTTCGCGTTGAAGTAACCTTAGTCTACTCGTCATGCCCTCTGAGCCTGTGGGTCAGTCATTTTGCAAGCAATGAATTTATGCAAATAAATTATATTACACAAAAGGTATTAAAGCCTATAGTATAATTTATATGTGCTATGGGTTTGGTACTGGGGATGGTACCTTCAAATAACCAGATTCTTCTGTGACCTATCCTTAACCTATCACAACCTATGGTTATCTACATTATCCCATCGCTGCCACCAAATGTCTGTAACGTGCACCAGGCAGATCTGATAAAACTATTACTCTTACAGTATATTTATATAACTTTCCGCGAGGCTTCCTTGCCTTATGATTGTTTAATTCGTGACCAATGATTGAATAAAATGATTAATATAAAAGAACTGAAATTATGCTGAATTAGATTATAATTATCAAGTCTAAATACTTAATTTTGCCTTAGGCACTCATGCCTATTGATTTGCTAAAATAATTTATGCTGCCACCACTGATTTTCTTAACAATAAGATTTTTACTTATTGAGTCTCCGTCCTACAAACTAACTTTCTTAAAATACGATATTACTAAAGGGATACTTTCACTTTTCCCTTATCCACTATACTATGCTAAAGTTCACTACGACTGAACCAGTCACTTCTAAGACGCAATGCACCTTAAGAAGAAGACCGGAACAGACTATATTATTGAGTGTTTCCTACTCAAATGAAGTGGTCGTTGTCCTTTAGACCCTAGCGTCCGTCTCTTACTATCGCAACTTGTTGAAGCCTGCGTTTCGGTCTACTGCTTTACCGACACAACCATTCCACAGCGCAATGCACTCATGGAAGTAAAGGTGAGCCGATGAGCAATATGTATAACGTCTTACGTTATTTCAACTGTCTTTTCTCTCGGAGCAAACCACAAGACTTACTAAATCCGATTTGATTTGATTTGAAACAAATTTTATTAAGGTCCGTCCATAAGAGCAAATATGTTAGCTTGAATTTGTGGATGAGACCTCGGCATGTCTTCCATCATGCCTATACAATGTACCTATCAAAAGTGTTTTTCTGTTTTCAAAATAGGAGAGATTTACCTGACTGCAGTTTCCAGCCATTATAGCCAAATGTTGAATTTGATTAGTTGCCAAAGAGTAGGCCAATCACGGCGACCAATGAGATCTTATTGTGATTGACCTAGTTTGTATGTCTGGATCTTGGTAGCCTAACAGTTTTTAGAAAATTTTGATGTTATATGTGTGTGTTTTGTAAAGTAAAAATTCCCTTTAATAAAGTGTTGTCCTATTTTTACTTTGCTTAGCTTTTTGTGATGATAAAAGTTTTAATGGTCCTGAATGAGAGAATAAAATGTTGTCCGAAAGATGGTTTTACTTATTTTAACAAGTTAAAAGTAGGCATGAAAGTTGACCTATTTTCCTACTCTGAAATTTTGAAAATATAAAAACCCCATAAAAGCCAAATAACCCAGCAACCGCACAGGCTACATGTTAACTTTACTTCTTTAATTATAATAATGTACAATAGAAAATTATAAAGAGACTTGTACTAGTTGGTTGTTTACTACCGGAGCTTGAAGCAAAAATCGGATAGTAAATTAACCAATGGAGCCAGGAGAGACAAAAATGATTAGCCAATCAGCAGGGTGCTAATGGCCGCCAGTTCGGTCTACTACTGTTGAAAAAGCACAGTCATTAATGTAATTCTTTGAATCATTTGTATTATAAAATGGATAGAATGCCAAAATTAGTCTTTAAATATATGAATGTTGCTGTAGATCATGATTTCGTTAAAGATAGAAATTTTATTAAAATTTTGTGGAATTTTGGTGAGAAATTCTTTTTAATTGTTTCAGAAGGAAATTTTAATTTTAATCTGTTAATCTGTTTTATTTTTACTAATAAATAAAAAAAGAAGTAATTGTAGATCTTGATCTGCATGATCGACGATTCGGTCCTCAAACAGATGCTGGTGAACTACTATTCCAGATCCTGGTTGTCTAATCAGTACTTTTTACACCGTCGATGTTTTTATGTGATTTGGTTTTTCGTGCCTGAGTAAGACTGTTCTGAATGTAGTTTTATTCTTATATTACACATCTTTAATGTTCCGAAAATATAATTGCTAAATGTAGATGTGCTTTTTAAGATTAACATTGCTGTTTGTACTACTTGACCTGACCTACTTGTTGGTTTTGGGTGACCTACTGCGACTTTTAGTGCGCACGAACCGGATGGAGTTATAACAGGCGCGCGTTTGGCTTTTTGGATCCTGCTGTTATTTGACAGTAGATTACTGGTTCAATTTTGGAAATAATTAGTGTTTTATGCATTTTCTGCAATGTCTGGGGTATCTAGTTATAGGATCAATCACTGTTTTGGTTAGTTATGACTCTGTATATGGGCATTAAGTATGCGTTTTCTTGTTTAAGCAGTCATTAATTGTGATTATTTCTATTTTCTACGTTTTTCCAGTCATTGTCCTGGTGATTATTTTGGACATTTATTAGTTGTATGTTTTTTTTGTAATCACCAGGGGTTTGTTTATGCGTGGGTTATAAAGGTATGTTGCCACAGACACTATTTTTTCCTACGTAGGTATCAAATTTCTTACTCAGACACTAGAACCGCTGAAAAGTAAAAATTTGTTAATTTCATATATTTCTATGAATTGAATAATAACTATCTAATCTACTGAGCTTTCGTCACATGGCAAGTTGTACAGATGTAATTGTTGTAAATATATAGTACTTTTATATGATTATTGCCTTTAACCTTATATTTTTAAGTATTTAGCTTGATAGTATAGCGTTGTTTACAAAACTCTGCCGTGGGCCTTTCTAAATGGTCCGCTGTTTTGTTAATCGCGGTTTGGTTTGTTTATTTACTATCCATTTTTTGGCCTTAGCTCGGCTTTATACCGGGTTTGTCACGTGGTAGGTTTTTATAGTAACTGTTCTATAAATGTGTTTTTATAACTTTATATAGAGAAAAAAGGATTTTTTGCCGATTTTGTTTAAATAAAGCCTTTTTCCTACGGTTTTTCTTGTTATACCTTTGGCCTTTGTTATTCTGATTTTAATTTGGTCGAAAAATATAAACTGTCAATGTTTTGTATCCTTTATAAATTGTCTTTTATGCTAGAAAATTTTAGAAAATCTCGGAATAAAGTCTCTGTGATAAATTTGTCTTACTTTTTCAAACTTTACTATTTTCATTTCAAATCTTTTCTAAATTGTGCTTAATAATTATGGCTAGGGTGTTGGGTAGCCCTTATCTAGTTCTAAATTTTTTTTTTGTTATAAACTTTTCCTGTTTTCCGGAGGTATACGAAATCAGTGTTTAGATATGTGTTTTGCCTAAGAGATATACCTGAGGTGGGGGTTTGATGTCCTTGACCTTTCTGTACCGGAAGCTCATTCTTGTTAACATATATACATGTATAATAAAGTAAAATAAACTACTTAAAGGTAAATTACAGGACACCCCTGCTTTACAGGGTGTGTGTTAGGGGTTTCTTAGTGTGGATATATTTGTTATATGTCACTAAAATACGATACTGGCTAGTCTATTCTAATCTAATCTACGAAATAACATATCTACAATCTATAATAGACTTGCCACATCTACCCCTATGTATTTTTATCAAATATAGAGTTGTGTGAGTTGTGTGCAGTGTGGGTTCGAGTAATTGCCGGGCGGCATTAACACTCCGTATAAGTCACCTATGACGTTTGTGTTTTCTGTAGTGTGTATGTTTGTTCTGGTGTTTGCCGAGCAGTCCATTGTGTGATCAGTCCTTATCTACATGTATATATTTTTCATCGTATCCTATATTTTTGATAAATTCGAATACGCCAGGCAAATATCTTGTGCTACTTCTTTTGTTGGATCTAACAGAGTTTTTTCCGTATTGGCTGCTAATTCTAATTTTAAAAGTTTTATTTTATATATTTTCCTTTCTTCAGAATATAGTGGGCAGTGAAACATTAGATGTCTAAATTTTTCTATTTCGTTACAGTGTTGACAGTTTTTGTCGTCTACATATCGGTCCCCTTTCAAATAGCTACTTTTAAGTTTGAGTCTAGTAAACATTGTGTCTATTTTTCTATCATGATGGTACGTTTGTAATTTACTAGGTGGTTTAATATTAATTTCTTTGTTATGTGTTGAGCAATATGCTTCCCATTGCTTTAGATATTTCTGTTTAACTTTATCTTTAATGATGCTGTAGACTTCCGGTACGCTGAGCTTAATTGGAATTTCTGTACCGGAAGTGCTGCCGTATTTGGCATTGTCGTCTGCTATTTCATTTCCGTTTATGCCTACATGACTAGGTACCCACATTAATTGAATTTCGTTCCCTCTATGCTTTATGGCTGTGCTTTAAAATACTGTAAATCATTTCCTGCCTATGAGACTGACCAGATTTTATTGCTAATAAGGAACTCAGACTATCGCTTATAATGACTGCTTTTGGAATATAGTTTTCTTTGCAATAACATATTGCATAATCTATTGCTGCTAACTCACATGTAAATATTGAAGTTTGATGGTTAAGTTTTAGACTTTTGTTATGTAGAATTGTGCTGTCTTCCGCTATAGCTACTATGCCCACCCCTGCTATTTGTTTGGACGGGTCTTTACTACCGTCTGTATAAATTGGAGTAAAGTTTCTAAAGTGCCGAATAATGTTTAAATTTGCAATAATTTTGTTTCTTTCATTATCTTCTGCTTTGTTAATTTTCCCAGCTAATCTAGGTTAATCTCAGGCATTTCAATATTGATAAGTTATTCGTAGCACGGTTCTTGAATTTGGGGTTCGCTTAGGCCGTATATGTGAGGTTCGTTCCACATAATGTTAATTTTGGAAAGTTGGTGGCTGTTTCGGAGGTTTAACGGCCTGACGGTGTATTAATAAAACTTTGGTTTTAGTCGGGTTAATGATGAAACCCCATGAATTGCTCCATTTTTCAATTTCGTTCAAAACAGTTTGGGCTTTTTTTACGGCCTGCAACGGACTGTATGAGATTAGCCATGTTGCTGAATCATCCACACATTGAGATATTTGAGCATTTATAGCTGGGTTTTGCGTATTTAGTTCTTTAATTTGTGTTTCAAATGTATTCATCATCAAACTGAAAATTATGGGGGACACCCGCTCCCTGGGGGCATCCATTTACTGTTTCAACTACCTTGGAGAGAGCTCCATTATATTTTACCTTAATCTGTCTGTTTTGTAAAAAGCACCTTAACCATTTTATCATGCGTCCTTGTATGCCAGAACTTTGGAGTTGCATAAGTGCTCCTCCGTTCCACATTTTATCGAATGCATTACTCAGATCTAAAAATATAGCTATAAGATATTTGTGTTCTGCCTGTGCTTTCTTGCAATCGGACTCTAATCTAGTGATGTTATCATCGCATGAGTGATGCGACCTGCATCCCGACTGGTATTTGGACATAATATTGTTATTTTCTAAATATGTGCACAGTCTGGGTTTGATCATTTTTTGCATTAGTTTTGTAAATGTTGAAGTTAAAGATATCGGTTTGTATGAAGCTGGGTCGTTTTTGCCTTGATTAGGTTTTAGTAATGGTATGATTACTGCGTGGTTCCAATGTTCTGGAGTGGTGCCTTCAACCCATGACTGATTACAGATTTGAAGTAATGTGTTCCTGCTTTCCTGTGGTAATTTTTTGAGTATTTTGTAATGAATTAGGTCTTCTCCCGGTGCCCCGTCCTTGCAGTTCGATAAAGCTTAATTAAGTTCGAATAGAGTGAATTCTTGGTTATAATCTTGAGAATTGTCATTATTCCTAACATTGATATTCTCATCTACCGTTTTATTCATTATCCTTTTTTTAGTAGAAAATCTTTAGTATATCCTTTATTACTGCTAGCTTCAGCATATTGTTTGAGTAATGCGTTAGCTTTTTCCTTTGGTTCTGTAATAATTTGTTGTCCTATCTTAAAGACTGGGTTGCTTTTCAGTACACTGCCTTTAACTTTGTTAACAAAAGTCAAAACTTCTTTAGAGGATGTATTGCTCGTGATAGTTGAGCAGAAGTTCCGCCAACTGTCCTGCTTTGCTTCTAACTAAATCCAGCAACTGCACCTCTATTTATGCTACCAAATAACAGCGCCTTCTTGCGTCAACATTTCATTGGCTGTTTACCTTAACCTTATCAATGAGCGTCTAATTTCTCTTACCTCATATAGCGTCTAATGATCGTGATCCAACAGTACGAAAATACGTGCGTATTTTCGTTTATACAAATTAAAGTAAACTTACCGATCACCTTTTACGATTCTAAATCAACAATTAAATGGATAAAACCAAATTCCTTTATCAAAACAAGTACAATTACTTACACAAATGCTTGAAAACCTTCGTCTGTGAATATATAATAATTGTACAAATGGCGTTACAAAAACAAAGGGGAATAACTCTGCATCTATCCGTATACGTTCCGTAAATTCCGTCACACTTACTACAGTAGTACTTTAATAAGCAGCCGATCAAAACGCGCTGAAAGTGAAACACCTCATATACCATTTCTACTGGCAATACTTCACCTACATTGCATTTATAAACGCCGTTTCATCGGTTATTTAATGAAAATGCAGGTTCTGATAACAGACGGAATGTCGTTCTGGTTAACTACGCGGTTACGATATGTATTATTTCGCGTATACTAACCTTGACCAAGGAGGAATCTCACCGTCCGTATCATTGCTCAATATGTTGTTACATCAAGTGGTCAGATGTTCCACCTAAAACTATCAGACATATTACAAAACATGTGTCCAGCATTCCTCTCCTAAGTACCAATCCTTACGATAATGTATGTTTCAGACCGAACATTTTCAGTGCTTTCAGCACTTTGATTAAACTTGTGAAACAGCGCATTGGCAGTTACTTCCTGTTCAGAAAAAATGTTACACACAGACAGTGAATTTCAGCAGTTGGAAGTAGATATCGATAAGGCAAGAAAAGGTTTGTTAACTTCGTCTTGTTTTTTTTATATCTAAGCCTGACTCAAGCATGTTATTCATATCATGGTAGGAGATTCAAACATCCATCATATGTGGAAATAATTGTCAACTTTCGATTTACGTAAAACATAATAGTGAATAAACGTGACGTGCCTTGCGACTTTTCGTTTGAATGACATTCTGATCTTTATCAGTAAATGAATTGGAGAGCTAAACATGTTTTGAATAATATTATGACCGAAGCTTGTGACGATATTCAGGGGACCGAAAACATTACTGTGTTACATGTAAATGTTGTAACACAGATCAAATGAAATGTAATTGAAGTGGCGCTAGGAGATTAAAGGGTTGTCACTATGTGAATGTAGAGTACAAAGGAGATTGTCATTCATCTGTTCATCACAAAAACTGAAAAGTCTCAAGTTAAATAAAAACATCACCATAACTAGGGGTGTCACGTTTACTATAACTTTAATATATGTCACATGATTGAAAACATATGTATTATATATGGTCGCTGAACTGTATTCATGTATCAGGGCGATCTGGACGTCTACATAACTAGACGCTTACGTAGCCAGAACGACAGACATGTTATATATTATATCACATATCATTATTACATATAAACTCTTGGTCTAGTGGTTTAGGCATCCGCCTTAGGAGCAGGTCAAAGGTTCGAATCCCAGCAGGGATCCGTTCTGATATGGCCGGTAGGTGAGCGCCAGCTAGTTAAATAATGGTTACCATATGCCTACCTGCCTGGTGCCTGGCATTAAAAAAGGATAGGATTCGGGATGTACATGTGCTGAAAAAGAAGGTGTCTCGTAAGTCAGAAATGGCTGGCCATTTAAATAGGGGTGACACTATAATAAACACTTTACTTTTATTTAAACAGGTTTGTAACATTTGTTACTTCAAAGAATATTGTTTTGAAAGCAGCAAGTATGATGATTTACTGAAACTGATTTAAACAACGTGTTAATGGATCCGTTTCGTTTCATGATACAGCCGTGGCCGTCAAACTGCAGCTTTTCATATTAGTTTAACTACGACTATACACATTTCTTTCTAACAAAAAACCGATACATCTGTCGATACATAAAGTGGGAGAATCCATTATAAAATTACCGCTTAAAATAGGGGTGTCGTTAGTACACTCACATCGTTAGTACATGCGCCAAAATTTATACATTTCTTTACGTCATTTAATACAAATTGAAGACAATGTGGCAGATCTTATGTACAAGGTAAAAAGATTTCAGCGGATTTAAAATCGAAAGACAGTGTCATCATTCTCTAGTCACGTTGGTAAACTCTGAGCCAGTATGTACTGTACATGACCCGGAAAGTAATGTGCCAGTGTATGCACTGTCCAATCACCAGTCCGTTGGCTACGTCCGAATATTCTGATACTCGAGAGTAACAGAACCAGAAAATGATCTTCTTGAATGATAACAAAACAATACTTGTACCTAAATTTGTCATAAAATGTTTTCTGTAAAATTGGTGTAGCGGCATAGAGTTAATAATGTTTTGAAGCAGTACATCATTGGAGTCGGGGAAATTATTACCAAACGATAGCTTCTCAAAGTGGTGAGGTAACACCTCAGTTTATCCCGAGAGTTCAGAAAAGCGTAGCTTATACCCAATTCAAGTTCAGTTTGAAATATCAAAACTAATCTTCAAAACTTGAGTTTAACCGATTGAGTCAAGGTTTCTTACGAGGTCATACGAAGGTTTCTGAATTCCAAAAAATGGGAAAATGAAACACACCGTTTTATTACCGTGTGATACGTGTATTTGTAATATTTACAGCCCGTTGCAAAAATCCAAAACGCTCTGAAGTAGCTACAATCCGCCGAGATGTTGTTTATATTTGAGAAAATATATAATTTTACATGTGTAGTATTCCTGCGGTGATTCAGGGGCAGGGGTCATTGTTTTTGAGGTGCAAACAACTTTACAAGAAACAAAAGCCAGTTGTTAAAATTTCAGTGGATGTTCGCATCACAGTCCCGATTACGGAATGCTTTTTCACTGGCCGCTGACTGCGGACGGCAGGTGACTGCTGTTCCCAGTCTTTTAAAGAGCAAATTTGGAATGGGGATATTCTGACTGGCTGTTGTCAACAGTTGACCTCAAGGCACAAGTTTGACTGTATTGTTAAATTAAAATACTAATTAGATATTGATTTGTAATGAAGACATCAGAAAAAGTGTAAAATTTAAGGCAGTTGTATGTAAAGATTTCAATTTTTTAATTAGGTCACTAAAAACACTTGACAATGATGCCCAATAGATGAGATAAATGTCCAAGTATTTGCAATAGAAATGGTGATGAAATGATAGCTGTGAAGTTAATATCAAATTGTCAGAATATGCTTTGAAATTTTGAAAGAGAATAATTATAATGTCGGTCAGTCCGCCACATAAACTTAACGCTGGCTATAACTTTGCCATTTCTTCATATTTCTTTAACAAACTTTGCAATTGTATTGCTTATGATGAAAGAGTCGTCATTCCACTCGATTTTATAGGTCAAGGTCATATTTGACAAACTTTTGCCCTTTTTTATGCTTACATTTTGTCACCAAAACTTAACTTTAGCTATAACTTTGCCATTTCTTAAAATTTCTTCATCTAACTTTCAAATTGCATTGCTAACATAAGGGTTGTAATGTACTCAAATTTTGTATGTCAAGGTCATTTTTGACAGAGTTATGCCCTTTTTGTACTTAGATTGTGTCACAAAAACTTAACATTGGCTATAACCTAATAACTTTGACATTTCTTAAAGCTGCTTGCTCTCAGTTACTGTTGATTTTTTTTTAAAGATTGACAACTTATTCATTAAAATAAAACAAAAGACTGGAATCAAAATATAAGCAAGAATCTAGGTAGGAATTTGAAGAAATCTATTGAAAATGTTGGTTACATGGAACTGCCACTTAACATGTTTATATTGAAATTCCAAAAGCGTTTGCTTATTTTTGTAAATTTAGAGATATGCCGGACATAAATTTATGCTCGAGCCTTTTTATATGACCATATGTTCTAAAAATACGTTATTTACATACAGTTTTGAGAACTTTATCTTTTAACCAAAATCTGAGAGCGAGCAGCTTTAACATCAAATTTTCAAATTGTATTGCTAATGAATAAAAGAACGTGATGCCACAAAATTAGAAAGGTAGGTTACAGAGGTATGTCCCTTTTTGTACTTAGATTTTGTCACAAAATTATTGATTATTCTGACAAAGTGTAAGAGCGCGACACGAGTGTTCTTTTCAACACCAATCTTAGTTTATAGTTAATACATGTACTTTCCAGACGCATCAGCTGAAATGTTGATGATCATAATTGTAAATCATACAGAAGAACATGAGTGTTGTTGTTGTTGTTCAAGCTTCCTTTATAATTATCAATTCAAAGTCTTGTGTGATACAGGGCACTGTCATGCACATATATCAGTAACCACTTGAAGTATTAATTTAAAACTTTTCTGTAGTGTTCAGGGTTACTCTTGACTTAATATCTTGCTCTTTACTGCCATTCTTTGCACTTTGATAATACACATATTCTTGTCTTTGCGTTTTACTGCCTAAACTTTTTGTTATTTGTAAACACTGAGACAGCTCTTGTTATGCATTAAAATAAGTTATGCTAATTTTAAACAATTATAGCATGATGTCTCTTTGTTATAATACCCTGAAACAAAGTTTAGGGGGTATATAGGAGTCACCCGGTCAGGCGGTCTGTTGCATTTTCCTTGTCCAGAGCATAACTTGAAAACTACCAGTTGGAATTCAATACAACTTCATACAATGGTCAAGCACATTGAGAAGAAGTGTACTGTTTAAGAACCATAACTATATATTGATTAATTACGTAGTTATTGCCCTTTGTTACTTTTCCTTGTCCATAGTATAACTTGAAAACTACTGGTTTGAATTCAATACAACTTCATACAATGGTCAAGCACAATAAGAGGAAGTTCAGTGCATAAGAACCATAACTCTATCTTGACTAATTACAGAGATATTGCCTTTTGTTGCTTTTCCTTGTCCGGAGCATAACTTAAAAACTACGGGTTGGAATTCAATTCAACTTCATACAATGGTCAAGGACAACAAGAGGAAGTGTAGTGTACAAGAACCAAAACTATATCCTGAGTAATTACAGAGTTATTGCCCTTTGTTTTTTTCCTTGTCCGGAGCATAACTTGAAAACTAGTGGTTTGAATACAATACAACTTCATAAAATGGTCCAGCACAATGAGAGGAGGTGCAGTGTATAAGAACCATAACTCTCTTTTGACAAATTACAAAATTATTGCCAAGAACAATATCTCTATTTTAGTTTTTTTTTGCAAGGTATTCTATTACTACTAACTTCCTCAGTTTATAAAGCAGTCTTCTTTTGGGGGTATTAATCACATTAAGCCCTGGCACTACAGACATTACTGGTTCTTTTACAACAGAACATGCTGCCCTTGGTTAACGACTTCATCCGCAAGATAACTAATAGTATTAATGTCAGTGATGGAGCCAGCGATCAATCTGGTGAATTGTGGCTTACTAGTCCAGTGTGTTATGTGATTTAATTATGGATCCAAATATGAAGATCTGTTCAAAGAAGTGTGATTTTACATTGAACATGAATATGAAGCTTAGTTTTACAGTGTGATGTCAATGATCAGTACAATTACCAGGATAAGTGATACATCCTCCTGGAAAACATTAAAACCATCATACCTTGAATTTAAATTATTTTGTTACAGAGAAGAGTAGGTAAATGTGTTGATAAGAATTATAAGCTTACAACAAATGCAATACTATACTGATTCTTTTACTGAAATATTTTGGTGATGCAGTGGTTTACGCTCTGGAAACCAATCTAGAGGTCACTGGTATGAATACCGTCCAGGGCACTAGAAGTTTCAGTGTTTTATACCATAGAGATGAACTGGTTTGAAACACAAAGTCTCGCGTGTATCGGTACAATACACCAGACACACCAAAAACCAAGGGGTCTTTTTGTAAAAGAGCTAGGATCTAGTACATAGATTCCCTGTCATTTGCATTTGTCTTTTAAACCTGAATCTGATGGGAGTCTTCGCAGTTCATGTACACCCAGAACAGGATTCATATAGTGATGTACTGACTCTGCGTTGGGAAAATCGGGTTGACCGATGACTATAAAAGAATCTAAATAAAGTTTAACTTTATCAGATTTTATTTATTTAAACAATTACATTCTAACACAAGCGGCTGCTGTTCCTATATAGACATAATTATAGGGAGAAGCCATATTTTAATTAACGTTAAAAATCCAGCACGCTTTTCCAAGGACAGCGTGCGGTAAATGACGCAACTACGTGACATATGTAAACAAGTGCGTCCAATGGTATTTCGCGTTTTATGGCTACATTGAAGTAATACTACGCGTTAAATACAGTTTGGGATAGTTTTCAAAGAAAGTCGTTTAGATGCGAAAAATACTACGCAACTAAACTCCTGACTAGTATATTATATTCAACGGTAAAATACAGGGAGACATTTATTATTTCTTAATTAAAGTGAAGACGAATTAAGAACTATAAGCAACTTGCTATACGTTACTTTTTTGTTTCTGATAGTAGGCAAATTGATAGCCATGAGAGGTACCGGTTTATTGCAGAAATACTTTGCATGATTTTGGTTATTCACTTAATTTCAAATTTCTTTGGCATTCAAATGTTTGTAAGTTAAATCAGGAATGTTATGGAATACTGGATCACTTGTTATGGGGAATATTTGAAGTGAGTTCCAGCTAAAGCTAAGTGACTAAGGCGTGTGGCAATAAAGTGGTTACTTGCTGAAGTTATTTAGCTAAGTGTGACACAATTAAATATTATTGTTTATACTTTACTTTTTATCATTCTTTATTACAAAATCATAATGAATAATTTCCGTCCATCACCAGTACATTAACCCCTTTTATTAGGCCTAGCGTTACTGGTCATGAGAGTATTTATTTAATTGTAACATTTTAATTTATTTAAGATTTTAATGATTCTTCAAGTGTATAAAAGCAAAAATGGAGACATGAAGTGTAAACTGACTTGAACGTTAAACATTTCCGAAATTTGTAAATTTAAACATTTTTGTTATTAAATCAAAAGTACAAGTGTGACCAGTCATTTTCTTAGTTAGAACATTTCCGAAACGATGGTCATTATTTCGACCGAATATATTACACGAGAAAGCCTAGAGAATGATGTAAACGAATGGTGAAAGCTTAACTGAATATCCCCTAAAAATGACGAGGAAAATATATATGCGCATGCGTAATGTCGTTTTCTCGTTTCACGCGCAAATGTAAATTCACATTTCACGGTACGCATACGCAAACGGGAATTCTCGTTTAACGGTTACACGGTTAAACGATTACCGCATGGTAAACGAACGAAAAACGGTTATTTTCCCGAAAACGCGGAGGTGAAACGCGGAAGTGAAACGCTGGCGGTACTGTATATAATTTCTTTGCTCACACCGTTATTGTACTGTCCGGTTAGGATAATTTTACAATGACGCAACAGAAGAGTCTACTTTTATCGGGTAAACACGTTATCTTATTACAAGGGAGAGCACTAGACGTAATGAATGTCAATATAATATATTATATTATCATTGTACAATTTATGCAGTCGCGGTCACTATAATGCAGTAGGTAACGACTACGGTTACTGATTATTTTGGTTGTGTCGAACATGAGTTCATATTGGGACTTTTCAAATTTTTACTCTCTTTTTTCAGTGAGATAGTTTTAATTTATTTCTTCTTTCTTTGTATCATTGATATGTTTACTTCTATAATCATTTAAATACATGTTTTTCTGACTGTACTTAGAGCACATTAAACCAAATTTTGCCTTTTTTGATAATTCATCAAACAGCAATAGTTCAAAGGAACAATGGTATGTAGCTTCATTACTTGCTGAAGAATTGTCTTGGTCAAATCATCGTAGCTTTGGTAATACTAATTCAATGTACATATACCATTACACGAGATGCCAGTAAGCACGAAATGCTCGTGCTTGAAATGGTTATAGAATATTTCTGAAAGTTTTAGTCATTGTACTTTCCTTTATTGTTTATTGAAAAGAAGCATACATCTACACAATAAAAAATTTACCTAAAGTAATTCTGAAATAATTCAATGGAAAAAAAATATTAAGCTTCGATGAGGATCAAACCAGTCCTTATTATCTTTATTGTAGATACACAGCGCCCTACCCACTGCACTAACGCACTGTTCTATCGTACGTTCATGTATTTTAAAGCCTATAACACTTTTCTATAAATATGCTCTACCTGTTTACGCTATGCTTGTAAACGTTTGTGTACACATATATCTGTTACGTCACTGTCACATTATCCAAACTAAGTTATACACGACTACTGTTCGATTGCGTAACAATTGTGTTTATAAACATGGACTATTGTATTAGTTTTATATAGTAGCGATTGAAGAATTCTTGTACATAAAGATCAATATGTTTAGTATTTCAATAAATTTGCCGCTACTTTATAAACTGGTACATTTGTATAGTTGCTAGCTTCTTACTCTTGTATACCACGGCTCGAACTTCGAACTGAACGGTACTCCATTCTCTTTTTTTATAATTTATGCTTTCTTGAAAAGGATCGTAGCACTTATAAGGTTTATAGTATATATTTGTTTGAGATATCTTATAACCTTTTATCTTAATTGTGTTTGTAGTATACTTTTGGACAACATATACAAAATACTGCAAAATATTCGTTGTTTCAGTTACATTTCCGGTATATTTTAACTTGTTAATGGTTGATCGTAAAAATTATAGAATGCTAGAATAGCCAGCATTCAATCTGAGGAAAAACAAATTTTCTTCCATTTTAATAGTTGTAAGATGATATATATTCACGAAAGAAAATCGCGCACTTTCCTCTAAAACGGGGAGCTGGTTTTTACAGCGGTTGTATTTTCCTAGGCGACGCCTAATTTTAAAGTTCAAAAACAGGTATACTGTACGTGAACTATTTTAGTGTTTTCCACTAATCTAGAGATGAACTGGTTAGAAACCAAGAGGTAGTCTCACGTGTGAACAAGAACCAAGGGGTCGTAAAAGAGCTAGGGACTAATACCCGGATTCCCTTGTATCTGTATCTTTCTCTCTAAAGGTCGTACCGTATATATACCTTGAAAAAGGATGATGGACCATAAGCACATATAAACAAACAAAAGTGAACTATTTTCATTCTGTGAAGTGTTAGTGCGAAAATATGATCGATTGAATGGTTATCATTTTAGTGACGGCCTTCACGAATCTGAATTACGAAATTATAATGTTTATAATCGGTCATTATCTGCTATGTTGCATTTTATCTGTTGTTGTTTTTTTTAGCTCACCTGGCTACGCCAGGGTGAGCTTTTCTGATCGATGATTGTCCATCGTCCGTCAACATTTTTATTCAAATGACATCTCCACTGAAACCTCTAGGCCAATGTTGATAAAACTATGCAGGAATGTTCCTTGCATGAAGCTCTACCAAAATTGTTCAAAGAATTGCATTCCATGCAGAACTCTGGTCGCTATGGCAATAAATAGGAAAAACTTGGTCACTTAGTTTTGCATAGGCTTATATAGGAAAAACTTTAAAAATCTTCTTTGTCTGAAACCACAAGGCCTGGAGCTTAGATATTTAGCATGTAGCATTGTCTAATGGACCTCTACCAAGATTGTTCAAATTATGACCCCCGGGTCAAAATTGACCCCGCGCGGGTGGGCCCTTAGTTTTTGCATAGGCATACACTCAACAACTTTTCTAAGTATACACCACAATTATATGTAATATCAAAACCATTTATAAAAATACGCTCATGAAAATTGGTCAACGAATTATTAGATTCATTCTTCTAATATTCACTATAAAGTTGATAAGAATGAATGGCAAATTAATTGAGTTTTCATCACCGCACACCTTAATGTGAAATTCACAAAACCGTAAATTACGGTAATTATCAATTTGTTCCAAATTATTTAGAAAAGTTCAGTTTTTGTTACAAAAACGGTTTTTAATACCAATTCCAGATACATTATATCCTGCCTTGATAAAACATTTCCTCCAAACACTTGATTTGATGATGGATTTGATCTTTCTAACCTTACTGGAATGTCCTTTCCCATGCATTTATCCAACAAACCTTGTTAATTGATTCCATACAGTGCTGTTTTTTCTCCAAATTTAAATTTTTACACACCAAACTGACCATGAGTGATCAATTTGAAGTACCGAATTCTTATACACGGTTACGTCGAAGCGAAAAATGAGTTGAAAATGAAGTCAGGGTACTCATATTCTATCAAATCTTCATCCGGTTGAAATGCAGTTGAGGATTAAAATCAGTTAAAACTGTCAAAATTCCGTTTTACACTTTACATCTGCATAAGAACATCTTCTTAAAGGATTTGAATGAGCAAACATTGCCACAAGTCTGCTAATTTTATATTAGTGAGTCAAACACGGGTGTCTGTTTTACGCGCACATTGATCACAGTCTGGTAATTTTGACGTTTTTGTGACTTTTGAATATTTGGGTTACTGTGTTTACAGCGCTGCAGATCATAGTGTTTGGTACCTATCTTTATAACTCTGATGGAATGTTAAATATCTATCTTTGATCTTAGGATTTTAAAATATTCATCAACACAACTTATTAAATAAACTACAAGACTTCTTTTAGGTGTATACTTAGAAAAGTGGTTGAGTGTAAGTTCACAAAAAGGCCTTTAGAACACGTTGTGTCGAATGCCTTTTGAGTCTTTATACTTGCCATATACAGATTACTCCCATTCTCAGATTGGTAACGTATGTCTTCTTGGAGATTTAAAGAGGCTGTCACATAACCAATATGTTTTGTACGCATTTTGCTGCTTTGAGTGAAATTCACTTAAATTTGGGTCGTTTTCTACGGAAGCACAGAGGTGACATGTGGGAATTTTTTTTATATTATCACGTGGCCACGCGATAATAAAAAAAGAAAAAACGAAAAACTAAATGCTATCGCGTGGCCACGCGATAATAAAAAAAGAAAAAACGAAAAACTAAAGTTATCACGTGGCCACGTGATAATAAAAAAATTAAAATTAAATTTGGGTCGTTTTCTACGGAAGCACAGAGGTGACATGTGGGAATTTTTTTTATATTATCACGTGGCCACGTGATAATAAAAAAAGAAAAAACGAAAAACTAAAGTTATCGCGTGGCCACGTGATAATAAAAAAAGAAAAAACGAAAAACTAAACGTTATCACGTGGCCACGTGATAATAAAAAAAGAAAAAACGAAAAACTAAACGCTATCACGTGGCCACGTGATAATAAAAAAAGAAAAAACGAAAAACTAAACGTTATCACGTGGCCACGTGATAATAAAAAAAGAAAAAACGAAAAACAAAACGCGATAACTTTTAGTTTTTCGTTTTTTCTTTTTTTATTATCACGTGGCCACGTGATAACGTTTAGTTTTTCGTTTTTTCTTTTTTTATTATCACGTGGCCACGTGATAACTTTAGTTTTTCGTTTTTTCTTTTTTTATTATCGCGTAGCCACGCGATAACTTTAGTTTTTCGTTTTTTCTTTTTTTATTTTCGCGTGGCCACGCGATAACGTTTAGTTTTTCGTTTTTTCTTTTTTTATTATCACGTGGCCACGCGATAACGTTTAGTTTTTCGTTTTTTCTTTTTTTATTATCACGTGGCCACGTGATAACTTTAGTTTTTCGTTTTTTCTTTTTTTATTATCGCGTGGCCACGTGATAGCGTTTAGTTTTTCGTTTTTTCTTTTTTTATTATCACGTGGCCACGTGATAATATAAAAAAATTCCCACATGTCACCTCTGTGCTTCCGTAGTTTTCTCTTGTTAGAATGTAAAACTTTTTCAAACCACCTAAGGCTTGCAGATACAGGGTAACAAGGTTTTTGGTTGGGGTCGCTTCAGATTTTGCCATTGCATTTATATTATACAATTATAGACTAACTTTGAGGTCATTATATAGTTTTGATGACCTGTGAAACGTTATTTTGACCGAAGACGAAGTCCAAGGTCAATATCATTCTTTTACAGGTCCGTAAAACTTTATATTGACCGAAACATTAATCTAAAATCATTGTATCGTATACTTCATAAAAAGTAGTGAAAATTACACAAACATTTTACAGAAATGACGTCTTGAAATCCATGCAGGTCTACACATCATTTTCCAGGTCTACAAATACGTTTGCAGACCCGTCACGTGAGCGCTATCGGCCAATCAGGAATAAATATTTATAACAGGTATACGATATTATTCATTTAAAGACTAATCTTTCAGTCAATACATAGTTTTGCGGACCTGTTAATAGTGATATTGACCTAAGACGAAGGATGAAACATTACCCTACACGTGAGCATAATCCTCCAAAAATAATTAAGTATTTATGACAGGTATACGATTTTATACAATTTTAGACTAATTTTGAGGTCAATATATATTTTTGCGGACCTGTTAAAAGTGAAATTGACCGAGGACGAAGTCCGAGGTCAATATCATTCTTTTATAGGTCCTCAAAACTATACACTTTACTGATATTAGAAACGCAAAGATTTCCCCTGTTTAACATTTTTATTTGAATGACGCTATTGTTTTTATTTCTATTTAAGTCATTTTTGCGATGAATTATTGAAACTTATACAAGAATTCAATTTTATTTTTTTTGTTGTGTATGAAATTTGAATAGATTTGAAACATGATAACACTGTTAAAATAAATGTTTTGCTACTTTTGCGTTTCTAAACCGGTTGAGTGTATATTGACCGTTTCATTAGTCTAAATCTATTATATTGTATACCTCATAAAAGATAGTGAAAATTACACAAAAATGTTACGGAAATGACATCTTGCAATCCGTGCAGGTCTACACATCATTTTCCAGGTCTAGACATATATGTACTTTTGCAGACCCGACACCTGAGCGCTATCGGCCAATTAGGATTAAGTATTTGTGACAGGTATAAGATATTAAAATGTATTGACACGACTAACCTTGGCACTAGAGCAGTCCATTTAAAAGTATAAAAACACATATGACGTAGAAATCAAACTGCAGATCGATCGAAATATCGAATTTCACCTTGGCGTGCAATTATCCGAAAATAAGCTTAACCGATCAATATCTGCAAGTGGTTTTCCACAAAATTCAGAAAAAGGCTTTTTTTTCACATCAGTTTCACTTGGTTGCCGAAGAGCTTTGAAAAGGTGAGTATTTGTTACGTTCTTTATTATTGTCTATCAACCTTGCAAATTTAAAGGATAAAGTTGTGGAACAAAAGAAATGTCTAAACCGAAAGTAAAATACAAAATGTAGTTTATCCGCTTAAATCGAAAGTCAAGTTTAGATCTGAATGGCAGAAAACACAAAATTATTATGTAAAAAAACCTTAATTGTCTGTAGACTGTTTTTTACAAATTATTTTCTGTAGAATAAAGCATATGTTATTAAATTCATACTAATTAAATATAATATTAAAGCGATCATTCAAAATTAAAATATTAACTACAGTAACTATGTAATCGTAATATATAGTAAAAAAACACCACCATGCGCAATTTAAATGGCTGTAGTGAACAGTCAAGTACGGCTTGGTATGGCTTTCATTTTAGATTTTGATTACGAGACCAGTATAGCACGCTTCCCTTGTAGCAAACCCAAAGATGTTAAGAGCAATGAGATTAATTAAGATATGATGTGATTATGTGCATGTAACAGGTTCGAGTGAATAATAAAACGTGGATTGGGATTCAATGTATTGGAGGGGGAACAGTTGCGTGACCACTGGCAGAGCTGGAGAGAATGGTTGTAATCGATTGACCAAATTTTAACTTTAGATTGTTTCATAGAATGTTAACTCGCATTTTATCAATACTGGCATAAGTTTTCTTAACCTATTTGAAATTTCGAATATATATGAAACAATTATGACTACAACATTTCTATATGTGTGCAGAAATATCTGTTTTTGTATATTTATTTTTAAATAGTTTCAATAGGTGCTAATTACATTAACTTAATACATTTATGGGTACAAATAAATAGATAAGTACTTATGATAAATAGAAACGCTGCGCTAACTCAAGTTAGAATTTTAGTTTACGCAGCAATGTGCTAACTCAAGTTAGCATTAAAATACTTCTACTTCAGTGACATACTCCCGCTGTAGAAATGGTTTTACATTATGTACACATAATACTACTGTAGCTGCTATTGCTCGTGTTGTTGTGCTGTATTTACACACAAATGAAGTTGAAAAGGTCTATATACATAGTATTGCTATTGCTTCGTGTGGTTTACAAACCATACTACGTTCTTATTAAGTTTATCGTCTTCTTAATGCCTGTTGCAATCACGCACCCCCCAAATATAGTATTTATCTACCGACTCCTTTGTTTAAAAGTGGTCAATAAATAACTTTTAGACCGCTCATAAGGTCTATAATGATTTATAGACCTGTCCTGTATTGTTTTCAATTCAATAGAAAGAAAATAGTGCAGTAAAATATGAAGCATCAGGATGAAAAGCACGCACGTTTTTCTCTCTAAATCGTGCAAAGTGTGATAGAATTACTATTTACCAATTTTTATCAAAGATAACATTTTAGATATAAACAAAAAGATTGAAGGTCCATTACTAAGCGAAAGTGAGGTGGCATTTTTTTCATAGCCAGTACATAGACTTAGGCAAGACACTAAATAATAAAGATTGGCAGCTCAAAATTAACAGAAAGTGTTTGGAACTCAAAGAAATGTATGTGTATTATGTTGAAATTTTAGTGAATCGACAGAATGACCACCCAGGTCTTTTAAACTTTCTTCATAATTCATAGAAAAATAATTGTACATTTACTGTGATTTATTTAGAGTTTCTACATACCAACTTTTTTTTCCAATAAAATGAAATAGTTTCTGTGCGTTTTAAAAGATATTCAAATTTTCACTTTCGTTAGTATTGGACCATTTTGAATGTAAATTTACTTGTAGCTCTTATACATGTTTGTAATTACCAAGAAAAGTACTGGCAGTACATGTGTATATTGTTTGAAAAAAAAACATTTCTAACATTACCTTTTATCAAATGATCATGCTATAAATGTAGCGCAGTATTTTCATCAATGATTTTTGCAAAACATAAACACTTACTGAAAACGCTTTTTCGTATGAAGATATGAATTACATGAGTAGCTCTAAATGTTTTGGACCAAATATATAAGAACTATCATTATGCTATCCGTAATTTCATTATTCTATATATGATTAATTCAAATACATGTATATGATTATGGGACTTTAGCAACGCTCTACTAGACTGAACTTACTGTGACTGCGATATTTTCTGTAATTGTAAGAAAATATTCTAGTTGTGTTTTGAGCTTTTAGGTAATATAGGCCCTGACCATTACGATTACAGATAACAGGTAAGTTTTCCTAAATGTTCATGTAAGCAATATTATATCGTAACTATTAAAAGTGTTTTCGGAAAAATGAACTTGTAATGCAGTGCTTGACATTTGGACTCATTATGTTTAGAGCAATTTTTTTGCTTACAGCATATGACCAGTTTGTCCAAGTACATATTTGTCGTCATTTCAAGAACTAATAAACACATGTAACTTAGCATACCTTTCTGTTATAAATAATTAAGCAAATATGGTCATCCGGATCGAGGTTATCTTGATACATTTTCATGAACGTCCCTTAATCCGGGTTCTTGAGTGCACCTTTCAGGTTTTATATGTTATAAGCGTATTGTTTACTACATTTTCAACTTTAGGGTGTATTATTATGCAAATGACATGTAAACAGAGGTATGTCTGTGGCACAAATATAACATTATCTTATTTGTAACGTTCAATTTTTCAGATTCATAAACTATGAGCGACTCTGATATTGTGACGGCCATACTAGCATGGTTCGATGCGATTATATCATCATGTGGTGCTTTCTTGGTGGAAGGAGCTATGATATTGATACTAGGCTTCTGTAGTTTAGTCTTTTTAATAGTTCCACCGATTCTTCTGCATATCATTGCCATTATTGTGTCCAGTTGGATGAGTAACCAAAACTGTGACACTGGACTACTGTGGACATCATGCAGTGGTATGATAAAAGATGAAGAATCTCTTGGTTTGTATAAAACGTTTGCTATATTGAATTGATATGTTAGCGTTGTGCATATTTGTCTTGTATATAGACTAAATATTTTCATGAAACTTGGGTTAAATGTCCATCTCCTCGAGATTATTTGCAGCATTCATTTTGCAAACTTAAAGGTTACCCGTGGGAATCAAAGGTAACGTCTCGACTTTATGTTATGCGTCGGGCGAAATAGATGTATTTCATATGTATATTTATGCTTTGTAAAGGTCTGAGATTTGATAATAATTCACACATTCCAAAGTCGTGAAATATACTTCCATATTGCATTCCTAAGTGTGTGTGCACAGTTTTATTACAGACAACGTATTGACATTTTATTTTCTTTCAGAGTCTTTGTTTGTTATTTGTTTACTAGGGTTAGGGTGGAGTATTACATTATTGATCATGGCGTCATCTATTGTTCTTTGCTATGGTTGCAAAGTCTTGATTCAGTGTCGTTCAAATAATATCGGTGAAAGTGCTGGGAGATTTGCTTGCTGTTTTGTCACATCAGGTAATTATTTTGTATTGTTAAGGACTTGTTACAGAATCTTCCAAAACAAAGCTTCGAAAATATGTGTCTTTTAAATATCTAAAATACTTAAGGATTTCCTAGAATGAGAGATATTGAATTGAAAACAAACACACTGATAATACAATGTCATATACCTGTCTACACTCATTCAGATGCAACATTTTTTCTGCATAATGACTGTTGTCTGTCTATGAAGAAGATCTGAAAGAGTCCCCATACCGAGTCTACTACACATTGATTAAATAAAAAGGTATGGTTTACGTTGGATTTTAGCTCAAGCTGTTAGGATCGACGCATGACCGTTGTCTGTCCTTCGTCCTACGCCGTCCAATATTGCTTCAAATGTCCCCTGTTCCGTAACCAATACATGGAATTTCATAAAACTTGGCAAGAAGTATCCTGGTATTGATATCTCTTACATTTGTTCAAATTGTTCCTGAGGGCCACCAAGTCTAACATGATAGAGGTAACGGAGGAAAGATAACAAGACGGTTCCGCTACAAACGTACATTTAAAATACCATTTGTCCAACTTCAAAGTCACTCTCTGCTTTATGAATGAATATTAAGTTTTCAATGATATCTTGAAACACAGATGGATAATTTCATGTATTAAAGCCGACAAACGCAATAAGTGAATGAAATAATTGCGTAAAACAAATTAATGATTCGTTCACATTGATGTGTTGTTTTTGTAGTCGACATATATCAATGTAATAAAAGTATTTTTAGTGACATTGCATGAGTTCGCTTTCTTTCATTGTCAGCCTATCGACTGGTTAGTCTACTCTTACAACGCGGTCGGTCGGTTAACTATTATAACGTATGTTGTTTATGGAGCAGAGGCCTTCATTCTCAAAGGATTTCAATGAGCATTGACATTTATGCACAATAAAAAAGAGTTTTGGATGTACTGGACACAATGTTAAAAGTATTAATCAGGGTGTTATAGAAGTTATTAACTGTTCTATTGTATCAATTTCTAATAGCATACTGTTAGGTAGTTTGTGGGGAATCTCCTCTTTCAGCTTTTAAAGGATTGCATTAAATATCATAAAATCAATAGTAGATTTGCAAGGCACACTGTTTGTGAATATTCATCAAGGTGTTGCAGAATTATGTTCCTTTGAACTTAAACGGTCCGCTTTAACGCGGACGTTTAATAACTTAGTATACAAGGTATTTTCTTGAACAGACTCCTCCTTCAGTTTTCAAAGAATTGCGATGATTATTGGTACGTATAATCAGAATGAGTAGTATATGTGCAAGATACACTTTTGATTACATCCATTAATTTAATAAAGCACACTCCTCCTTCAGTTTTCCAATCATTATGAATAATATACGTAGATGTGCAAAAAGCGATGTTTGTGTGCATCCATAAAGGTCTTGAGCGAATTCCTCTCTCAGTTTTGAAATAAATGCAGTGAATATTTGTAACCATTATCGCAATGATTAGAAGAGTTGAAAGAAAGAGTTTTGGTCCTTCAAACTCAGACATTTCTGTAATTTAGATTTCGTGATAAGTAGTTGTTGGAGTAAACTCGTCCTCTAGTTTTTATCTCAACGCCAAGGCGGAGGGGATATGGTTATGGGCTCCGTCTGTGCGTCCGTGTGTAAGTGCGTCTGAGTTTTGTCCGGAGCATCACTATGAAAGTATTCTAGGGAATTTATTTAAATCGTACATACCAACAGAGAACATTGAGGGAAAGTGCAGTGTACATGAATCTTAACTCCCTATATTACCTTTTCTTGTCCGGGTCATAACGCCTTAAGTACTAATCAGAATTGATTAAAATTTCATACACTCACAGAAGAAATTAAGTCGCAGTGCAGTATTAAAGAACCTTAACCGTACCTTAATCTATTTTTGAGTTATCTCCCCTTAATGATTGTTCATATAACACTTTTCTCCGGTGCATACCTATGAAAGATTTCAAGGAAATTTATTTAAACTTTACACACAGACAAAAGCCATTGAGTGTAGTGTACAAGGACCTTAACTCTAGCTTGTCCTATAATTATGACCCTTTCAAAGAAGTGGGGATATATTGAAAACTTACACGTTTATCCGCAATTCCTTTGTTCGTACAGACATATTGATAGTTACTCGATCTATGTGTTCGTCTCTTGTGTATGATGTTTTTCAAACCGTAAAAACACAGGTCATAATTTGGATTGAATTCATTGATTCTCTCAGCGGTAGATGCGTGATATTACAAACAATCTCATTATGCATTCTGTGTCACTGAAGAATTGTGATTTTCCGGTTTTATTAACAGAAGTTCTATGTATACACTTTTTATATCAGAAATAAGAAAGTGCGTTCAACCATTTATTTGTTACTATTAACCTTTATCTTATTACATTGTTTAAAAGAAAGAGGAAAAGAATGTATATGTAAGAAATAAATGAAGTAAATGATATTGTGTTTTGATTCTTAGAGTCATGAAGATGAATGAAAATAGTATAAAAACTTACAGAAATAAGTGGATTTCCAAAAGATTCACACAATTTAGTTATTACTGTAATAATGTCCTTCCGTCTGAAAGTACAAATAAGTGCTAATATTTTTCGTTAATATGTGATGGTTAATGTCAAGAGTAATAGATCTTTAAGGAAAAAGTGTAACAAACTTATAACTTACTTTTTCAGGATTTTTAAACGTGTATGCATGCCAGAAGATGTCGTCAAACTGCGTAGCTGATTGCAGGTTAGGCGTCTCATACTATTTTTTGTGGTCATCCGGATGGATAATGGTACTTCTGATTGTTATATTAATACTTTGTTACCTATTCATCAAGAGGAAAAACATCCGATCACAAAGATCCACTCTATCAAGATATACACCATTGAAATAACATTCAATTTGGCTTTGTGAAGAACTTGTTACTTGTACTTCTGTAAATCATATTTCTTTTCAGTCAAATGTGTCTAGTATAAAGTGCGCAAACTTACATTAGTAGATCTCTTTTGTCTACAGAGCGCGGTAAATGAAATAACCAATTACATGTATTTCACATTTCAATTACGTTTAATCTCTCCACAGTTAAATATTCAGCAGTATAGTTAGACATATGATAGGACGATATTATGGTGTTAAGTTGAGGATCGAACTTGTTTTCATTGCAGGAGATTTGTAGTAGACCTATACATTAGTGATAATGATAAAGTGTGGTATCTACTCTAAAACTAAGACATAAGTTCATTTTTGCCAAAGCCTGTTCTAACATCTTACATAGAAGGAAAAGAGTGTTGCGTAGTTCATATTTTGATAGTAGCATTGAGCCGTTAGAAACATGTTGTACAATGTAAAGTTTTCCTGTCATTTCTATTATTTATAGATATATTTTAGAAAATTGAGTGTTGTTTATGTCTTTTAATAATCTAGTACTAGTTATTGCAATATTAAGTGAAAAGTTGATGTAGTGCGATCGTACCTTTACTACGTACATTGTACATGTAGCTTACAGTGGCTGATACGTTTACACAGTTGATCTATAGATTGTTCTGTGTCCAAGTAATTACGACGCACTTTTATCTGTAAAACTAAAATACGAATGTAATTGTGACTGTTACAGTAAATGTTTATGACAGTTTTATGGTGTATTGTATAATTAGTTTTGAAACAGTTTTAAGAATAGTATTAGGCAACAAGTGTCTCATATTTCTTTTATAGAAGATTTGCATGATTATTTTAAATGTACTTGTATAATATGACCGTCGACGTGCGATTTTGTCCCTTCGGACGTTCAACGGAATCACCGTGAAAAACTACGGGAAAGTTAATGAAATAATTCTTACTGTCATTCACGATGATTATTTGTAAATAAACCATATTATGCAGGAAAAATGGATCAGTTTCAGGTAAAACACTTTCTTGAACACTATAACTTTAATTTTTAAGCCATAAAACTACGAAATTATGATCAGAAAAGGGATAAATTGATTCTAGTGATACATTCGTCTGCACTCCTGCTCTGCCGTTTAAAGACTGCACACATAACAGTCGGTCGCTTTAATTTCTTTTAAAGATAACTGAATAGGTTTTGTGAACACTAGAAACGTGTCTTTTGATTTCGACATTAAAATGAGAATAATAGTCATTTTGTAGAATATATCTTTGTTGACAGTTGTTTGTTTACAAAACCCAAGCAACTTACCGGTTGTCTTCCCTTGTCTGTTGTCTCCCTTTTAATATGTTTTATCTACTACAATAGCATACAATTATATGGATCAATGCGCTGGTGTAGTGAGTACGTCCTCGCCTACGGTGCGAGATGACATGAGGTCGAAACTCGGACGCTACTTTCATTTTTTTATAATCTACCGGCAGAAATGTTTCACTTTTTTGTTTCATCTCATGCTCTGTTCCATTTCATACTTTTTTTTAATTCCACGAATGCTCTATTATAAACTGATTATTAAACAATTTATGCAAAGTAGCAATTATTACGTTTTCACACTTGATCAAACTTAAAATTATATTTGCAATATACCAAAATAAATAAATCAACGTAATAAATAAATTGATCAATGTTTTTATTCCCAGGAACTTGATACTATGTTTGAAGAATTTGGCTTCTCAACACAAGATTCCCCGAACATTCCCACCTGTGAGGATCTTGATGATTCAGAAGGTTGGAATGATTTCACTGATCTGGAACTACAACAGGGAATGGTTACACGGGTGGATAGAATATGCGGATATGTGGATAGGGCCGACGAGAGTGAGGGAAATGAAATAGCGCCAGATTCTGATTGTGACACATTGCATAATGATGAGTCGGTAGTGTGTACATGTAAGATAAATTGTTTGAAGCAGTTCAGAAGTGCAGACATAGAAAAACACATTCTGTCACTAAGAGAAATGCAAAAAGATTAAAAAGAGATGTATATAATGGGAACGTTGCAAAGAATCAGTGGGGATGAAACCAGGAAAGGCAAGAGCAAACGTATCCGGTACAGGTTTACCCATAGTGGAAATATTGTGTGTAAGACAGTGTTTTGCTTCATCAATGACATTGGAAAGAGAACTTTAAAATCTTTAAAAGTACATATGTCTGTTAATGGAGCTGTTCCAAGAGTGCATGGTAACACCGGCAAGAAACCACACAACGCACTTCGCTATGAAGATGTAAAATATTGTGTGGACTGTTTAGTGTCATATGCGGACCTCTACGGTCTACCAATGCCGGCTGCTCCAAGAGGAAGGGATGAAGAGGCACCAATACTTCTACCTTCTAGAATCACGAAAGGAGAGTTACATAAAGAGTACATTAAGTACATTTACTAGCTGTATTGTTAAACATTATACTATGTGGACCTGTGACGAAGTTTGTAAAGCCCTTTCCTTTTTATTGAACAACATTTATATAAGGTTTGGGAATGCAGTTTTCAGACAAGTAATCGGTATTCCCATGGGAACAAATTGTGCACCCCTTGTCGCAGATTTGTTTTTATATTGTTATTAAAGAGACTTTATGTTGAGTCTTTCTCCAGATACGCAGGCAGACATTATCACTGCTTTTAATAATACATCACGCTATCTGGATGATATTCTTAATATGGATAATCCGTTTTTTGGTCAATTGGTGGACACTATTTATCCCCGGGAACTCCAGTTAATTAAAACTAACAATTTGGATACTGGTGCTTCATTTTTAGATTTACATCTCTCTATTTATAACAATATTATACATACCAAAATTTATGATAAGAGGGATGATTTTAATTTTAGTATTGTAAATTTCCCCCATTTGGATGGGGATGTACCTCATGCTACATCTTATGGGGTATACATTTCTCAGTTAATTCGGTTTGCCGGAGCGTGTAGTCATGTTGAGGATTTCAATGAACGTAATCAATATATTACAAATAAACTTCTTCAACAGGGCTACCGTTATTACAAATTGCGTAAATATTTTGCTAAATTTTACTATCGTAATTCTGATTTGGTTTTGAAATTCAATAGTAATCTAAAGACTCTTCTGCGAGAAGGTATTTCAAAACCCGATTTTTATGGGGATGTGGTTTACAAACTTCGTAAGATTTTGGGTCATAGCAATTTTCCAACTGTATTTGCTAAAATTATAAAACGTTTTGTTAAAAGAGGTTACGACCCAACTGTTTTGAGACACACCGCATGTTTGGTGTTCAACCCGTTTACAGTTGGACGCTATACTTCCCTCTTTGATTGTGTCTGACGGAAGAGGGGGAGGACTCTGTGATGGGCAGTTTTTAAATCCCACTGGGACGAAACTGTTTTGATTTCTGTCCTCTGGCCTGTTTCGTCGGGTCCTTAAGGGTGTTTCTCTTGGTGCTCTGCCTTCTGCAAAGGCATTGAGTACATAAGTTTTTTGGTTCTCAAGGTTTGCTTTTTATATATTTATACACGAGCATATTTTTTGTGTTTTACATACCATGCCTTTTGTTTCCATTGCGTGTGTTAGAGATTCACCTAGCAGGGATTACTTTTATTTACACTGTCCTGTGACTTTGGAACATGGTGGGGGTAAGAGTGAGGTTGGGTGCGCACCATAAACCGGTTTAAGCTCCCCAGTGGTGTTTTTGCCACTGACCGTTCCAAGGCGGTGCCCCACTGTGTTCCTTTAATTGTTCGTTTTGTCCTCGTGTGTTTGCTTTGTATGCTAGTGTGTGTTGGTAGTGTATGTGTGTGTGTGTGTACATTATTGTGTGTGTGTGTGTTGTGTGTGTGTGTGTGTGTGCGTGTGCGTGTGCGTGTGCGTGTGCGTGTGTGTTGGTGGTGTGCACTTCTGGGTGCTGTGGGGCTCGTTTTGGGGAGGCTGCGTTTTTGGTACGTGGCATTCCCTGTTTGATATTATTTTTGTTTTTGTGGTGGTGTAGTTATTAAGTCCCTGGGTTTAACGTCATTTAAAGATGTTTGGAGGCACTGCTTACCTCACATTAAGATAATGTCACCGTAGGAAGATGTATGCAGCAAATGCCAGATCACACGCGGCTACCACCGAAAGCGACAAGCTCGAAGTAACAGCTCTGAGAGATCATATACAGGTAACTCAATTATGTACATTGCCACCGAATGCAGATTGCTGTCTATTCTATATGAAATACCCGGCTTGGTACATGTATTTAACAAGTTAAACGTGTATATGATACACCTACACTGAACTGAACAGGTGCCACCTTGGTGCAGTGATAGCGCGTTCACACCAGGATCGGTGAATCTAAAATTGCCCAAGTAGTTTTAGTGTCCTAATGCAAGACACAGATAAATCTCGCGAGTGATTACTATAATTTGTAGGAACTGGTTTCGCACGCGGTAGTAATTAAATTAGTATAAACTAATTGCCGCGAAAATGGTAACTTTTATTACTCTATAGCCTGAGTAACTACACTTACGTTCTTAATTGTTGAATTAAGCTGGGTTTTTTCATGAAATGTAAATCAGACTTTCAAATGCTTTGTGATTTTATAATAATAATAATAATAATAATAATAATAATAATAATAATAATAATAATAATAAATCCTTATTTTACGAAGGTAATTCAACATGTGATATCAAACACTTGTTGAAAAACTTATTTTCAAGGACGCCTTCAAACATTGATGAAAAATTACATTATGAAAGACAGCAGTGACAAACTGCATGAAGTGTATTAAGACGGGCACATAATTAACACATGTACATGTATATTCAATATATATACATGTATGTATGAAAAAGAAAACATTCAAACAATATCAAGAACTGTTTTCACTGTCATACAAATGAATCATTAAATTCTTTTTAAAACTGTATAAAGATGAAGACGTTTTGATATTAAGTGGTAAATCATTCCAAACTGACGTGCTAGTATTGTATTTATCACCCGTGACAGTTCACAACATTACTGGAGATTTACTGTGACACCGCTGTAAATGTTTTTTTATGTCAAATGCTCGCTTTGCTTATACTGTACCCTTTCATAGTTGTATTCAATTTTAGGCTGCACAGAAAGAGCGTGAGCAGTACAAAACAAGTGTGCTCGAGGCTGTAAAAGAAATGCACGGCCATGAGCGCCCTGATGGTCCCGTTCTGCCACTCAGTACGGGATTTCGGAAGGTTTATACGTTTGATTACAGCCAGGCTGTAGCTCTCCCTCAGTACAGTCAACAAATGGGACCTCTGTACTTTATTTCGAGGCGTAAAATTCAATCTTTGGGGTTCGTGTTGATTCCGTTTCCCACCAGTACAATTATTTGATTGACGAGGATCAAACAATAGGTTTGTGTTATTACAGTGCAAATATATGAAAAAACATAAATCCTGTATAGGTTCACCGAAATCATAAAAAAACTGCAAGTTATGCTTAGACTTCGGTTGAATTTCATCATATTTAGCAAATCATCCTTAAATTAAAAATTTCAGTAATCAGCCGACAAGGTACAAATAGAGAAAAAAAAGGTTGGTAAAGAATAACACCTGACATTTAAATAATAAATAAAACTTTAAGGCGTCTGTAAATTTTCAGTAACCGACATTGTTCTCATGTTTCATTTACAGGTAAGGACGGAACGGGTACACACGGACCAAATGCTGTTTTGAGTATGTTGCACTAGTCTTTATACAGATATGGGTTTGGTGAAAAGGCATGTGTTCTGCATGCAGACAACTGCGCCGGTATGTTTAAAAATCAAGGTTTATCTGTTTGTGTACTAGAGTGTGCCTTAAAGTCGATTACTGCAATGTGCCTTTCATATACGGAACTAGTAAAATATAGTCGGTTTGTTTAAACCCTATGCCATAGTCCTATAACTATTGGGGCATGGCATTTTTATCGCGTACGGATGTGTTAGTGTCGGTATTAGTTACTGCATGTATTGCTTGTATTTTATTACAGCTCAAAATAAAAACCGTTATGTAATTGCCTATCTGTGTTGGAGGATTCACCAAGGATTACATACAGATATAACACTTCAGATGCAGGTTCCCGGACACACAAAGTAAGTTACAGTTATAAATAGAATGTTAAATGTCACTTCTAACGAATGTGTTGTTGTTTGTATTTGTGGAGCCGCCTCGGTGCAGTAGTTGCGCGTTCGGCTCGAGATTTGAGAGTCACGGGTTCGATCCCCACTATTAGTGTCATTTGGTAATACACAAATAATACCACATATTGCTTCCTCTCTCTCTCTCTCTCTCTCTCTCTCTCTCTCTCTCTCTCTCTTTTCTCTCTGTCTCTCTGTTATCTAGGTTGATTCCATCTGGATCTGGAGTGAGTATCGAGAGCGATTAATATAACTTTTTTTTAGTCATAAATCATTTGTGATAAAATTATACAGTATCATCGTTTACGGCTACTACAAATACGATATTGTTTAATTCCATGAAATGTGCTTAGTTGATGCAGGATTCCGGCACATTAAGAGGCTCTTTCGGCGCAGCGATTGTGACAGCCTTGCATATCTTGCTGATGTGGTACAAAAATCAGCATACAGCAACACACCTGTATTATTCAATGCAGCGGATGCAGAACAAAAATAGACCTGGTTTGTACGTTTTATGATATGCTTAAAGGCAAACTGATTTAACACTTTTTTATTTGCGTAAGCGTCTCGCATGGGATTATCTTGAGTTTGCTAGTTTTCCAGTTAACGTATTCTATATCCCTAGTTTTCTAGTCTACATGTCTTTTTTAATTCAAATTAAAATTTTACTGTTTTAATCCGGATACTACATTATACATGACACACGAGAAATAGAATATAAAAAAAAAAGAATCTCTTTCTGAAAAAAAGAAACCCATTGAAGTTTGATCTTTAGGTACGACTTGAAGTCCTTCTTGCCACAGACTTTTTTGCCATTAAAGGGGATCCGAAAGTACCATGTTTTTCGTTTCACAGACCAAGACAAACGAGCAGTGTACGTACGTGAAAAGTCTGGTGATACGGAAGTACGTATTGAGATTATGCAACGCGGTGCTAACGTGAACTTTGGCATTTATCCAGAGATGATACGCCCGGCCGGTCTTACTAAGGCCCGACAAGAGTATCTGTATAAGAGTGTGCGCCGATATGTAAGACCAGAGTTTCTCAGGAGATGTTATGCCCAGCGCTTCCAGAGGAGTGATATCAACATTGTTGACAGATTTATTGCTCTCAGTTGTAATCTTTAGCATAGTTTATTCACAAACTGTATTATTAAAAACTTCATGGAAAACACATTGATGCTAAAGTTCTTATTGACGTCATGCATTTTGCAGGCAGTTTATGTGTTATTATTATAAACCGGCAAAAATTCTTGGTTTTAAATTTTGAAACAGAACAAGTGACGCAATATTCTCTTATTGGATAGTTATAATCAGTTTTCCTATCGGTTACATTGTTATTACGTTCAAGGGATATATAAGTTACTTGTGTATAGAAAACAGTTAATAAGAGTTAAATACAACTCCAAATTGTCATTAACATTTATGTATTTTGACGTCACGTACGTGACGTTCATTTTAACGCCGACGTTACTTTATAACGTTTGTCTATTTACAAGATTGTTTGTAACTTTATGAAAAATTTGAATATTTGGGCGCAATAAAAAGTAATGAAATGCCTTAGATATTTTTCTTTATGATTATGTCAAAATCTAAAAATCGCCCAAAAATGTCCGAAGGTACAAAATCGCACGTCGACGGTCATATGTGTTGTGCAAAGTGAAACTATAATAACATTATCTTATCGTATCCTACTTATGTTATCATATGCCACAGCTCGACAATCTTCACGCTTTGAATACCAGGGTTTTAAGTGTTACAGTACTTTTCGCAACTATTAAGAAATGGCGAATGGCGAAAATGTTACACACCAAAATACATCCATTTTTATAATAATTAGACACCTTTCAAACCTATCCACGTTAAATATGTTGATTTACACTGATATAGCAAAGTAACTGCTTTTGCTAAACTATTGTTGAAAAGACAACGTGAAACACTATTTTGTCACCTTAATTCAAATCTACTCAGTATAAGTACTGTTCTAAAGTAATGACACTGTCTGTTTGACAGTTGGCTTATA
>JAFMSR010000017.1:18677013-18790013 GCA_022818135.1 Saxidomus purpurata
TATCCTTGGTATTGATGTGCATTCATGGTGTATAAACTTGTGTATACATCTAATTATCTGTATATTATATGCATCATGTTTGTTTTAACCATGTTTGTACATCTGTGATATACTAAAAATCTATTCCCTATTTGTCCCACCAAGATAGTTAATTTATCATAAGTAAAAATTTGATACACATACTTAGGAAAGATATAAACATAAGACCTATTGTATTATAGTTGTGAATGCAATAATAGCCCTCACGTGCAGGGCCAAAAGCTCCGGGAGGACGAATAATACATTTTTTCTCTATACAAAAGTGTGACAATATATAGTAACATAATTATGTATTATGAGTATATAATAAGCGATTTGTTGGTAGCTGTATTTTCTAGTTAAAACCCGAGTCAAACTGTCAGAAGTTGCCAACTACCACAGTGTGAGAAAAATAGTAGTAGGCCAGGACAGTGCGCTCCACTGTTTTAGTGCTTGCCAATAAAACAAAACTTTGACAGTTAAGGGCACACAAGACTTTAACTAGGAATTTCTAAGTACAAATCAAGAAACATTTTCACAGAGTTACCTTCTCTTGGTTACAGATAGGTCTCATGATGGTGCATAAGTACTCCAACTTTCAAAGTAATATCTCAAATGGTTAAGTCAACAAGTGGACAAGAATGAAAATTTTAACTGAGTTTCTAAGTCAAAAAGGGCCATAATTCAAATAAAATCCTTGACAGAATTACCTTCTCCTGCCTATGTTTGGGGATCATGATGGTAAACAAGTTTTCCAACTTGCAAATTAATATCTCAAACAGTTTAGTCAAAAAGACTGGTACAAAAAACTTAACCAAGATTCGAAGTCGATAAAAGGCCTTAATTTTTAAAACAAATCCCTGACAGAGTTACCTTCTCTTGCCTACAGATGGGGGTAATGATGAGAAACAAGCATTCAAAGTTTCAAAGCAATATCTCAAAGGGTTAAGGCAATAAGTGGATTTTACCCATATTCAATGTATTTTCTAAGTCAAAAGGGGCATAATTCTTTCAAAACTCTTGACAGAGTTATGTACTCTTGTCTGGTGATGAAGGTCATGGTGGTAAACAAGTATGGTAAGTTTCAAAGCAATACCTCTAATGGTTTTGAAATAAAGTGAGTGTGGTACGAAAAACTTGACCAAGCTCAATACACTTTCTAAGTCCAAAAGGGCCATTATTCTGTCAAAAACATTAACAGAGTTATGTACTCTTGTCTGTTCATGGATGTTATGATGGTAAACAAGTATGGTAAGTTTCAAAACTATACCTCTAACACTTTTGAAATAAAGTGGGATGGTACGAAAAACTAAACCAAGGTGTGACACCAACGCCGACGCCGGGGCGAGTAGGCTAGCTCCCCTTTTCTTCGAAAAGTCGGGCTGAAAATGTGCAACCCAACCTTGACTCAAACCCATGGCCCTTCACTACAGGATTGAAAGAGCAAATGCTCTCCAAACTAAGCTAAGTGTCATGAAAACTGTCCTATTAAATAAAGCCTTTTAGAAAAAAAATCTCAATAAAACATTCTACTCCAGTTGACCGTTGGAAAATTATCAACTACTGGTAAAAAGCGAGCTTGATTTCAATAAAATTTGGAAGATTTTATCACATTTATAGGTACAATATTTAGCACTCATAACATCTGACAAAACTTTAAATGTAAGCCTGGACAGTTTTGAAAGGTTTAGACTCATTTTTTTTTTTACTTTACCCATATTAGGTTTCAGGTACTTTACTTAAAATCATACATACTTATAATTGAACTAAACATTATATCTAACATTCTGTTTGTGCTTTCAGGAATCATGGGTTTGTGTCTCACCATGCTTTCACTGAGATTTACAACTCCTTGTTTGCTGCAAGTTTGAATGGGCAGGCCTACAAAGATTGGATGAAATCAGAGGATTGCAATGGAAAATATGGTATAAAATATAAACTATATTGTTAAGGGAGGGATGTGGGGGATACAGTACCTTTCAGGAAACATACACCTTGTATCTTTTTTTATAGCTTGCACTACCTGGTGAATCTATCAAATTGCCCCAGTTGTCATTTTTTGTCTAAGAAGAATAGGTATATTGTGGATGTAAGAATAATGCCCAAACTTATGAAACAAAAATTGAGAATTGTATGTATAAGAACTGAGGTAAAAAAATTTAAAAAACTCCGGCAGTAGGTGGGGGAGGTTTCAGAGAAAAATTTTGTAATTGTGAACCAAAAATGGTTGATAATTTAATTTTCAGATAAGGGGAGTTCATGGGGGGTTAGCAGGAAACATCATGACTGTGTTCTCATTAAAGCAATCATATGTGAATAAATACTAAGAAAGGACAAATGTATAGCCATTGTTGATTTGATACAAATCATTTTTAGCTCGACTATTCGGAGAATATGGAGAGCTATTACAGTCACTTGTGCGTCGGCGTCGGCGTTGCTTGTTTGGTTAAAGTTTTGCCTGCTAAGTACTATCATGCACATATCTCAGTAACCACTTATGATATTGACTTGAAACTTTGTTCATGTCTTTAGGGGTGTCATACAATCAAGGCAGATATCTCTTGAAAATATTTAGTACAAATTATGGCCCTTGTTTGACTTTGAATATTTGGTTAAAGTTTTGCCTGCTAGGTACTATCATGCACATATCTCAGTAACCACTTATGATATTGACTTGAAACTTCGTTAATGTCTCTAGGGGTGTCACACAGTCAAGTCAGATAACTCTTCTATAAATTTAGTACAAATTATGGCCCTTGTTTGACTTTGAAAATTTGGTTAAAGTTTTGCCTGCTAGGTACTATCATGCACATATCTCAGTAACCACTTATGATATTGACTTGAAACTTTTTTAATGTCTTAAGAGGTGTCACACAGTCAAGACAGATAACTCTTGTTTAAATTTAGTGTGAATATTGCCCTTGTTTGACTTTGAAAATTTGGTTAAAGTTTTGCCTGCTAGGTACTATCACAGTAACCACTTATGGTAGTTATTCAAACCTTGCAATAGTGTTCAGGGTAAATTTAGTATCAAACAATTAATTTACCAAAAATTTTGACTTTTTTTATGATTCAACTTTCCTAGTTTATACTTAATAGTTAGCAGAATTTTGTTTTGCTATTATACTGATAAAAGTTTTGTTTTATTAGCAAACACCCACAATAGTTGAGCGTGCTGTCTTATGGACAGCTCTTGTTTATTTGACTGTGTGCAGAATCAAACTATATGGACGACTTTTGGATAAATCATTATTCAGTTAATGCATGTAGCCAGTTTACCTGACAAATGATGATGAAAGTGTTTATTATGATGAAACTATATCAACCCACACCTCCATTATGACTTACAATTACAAAGAACAATTGGTTCACTTATTTTTTCTTTTTAATAAGTGGGATTTGACATCACAGCCCAGAGCCAAGCTTCCTTACAATTTAATGTAGTACACCCCTCATAAAAAACTCAATTTGAAACTCTTCAATTTTAATGAGCTAGCCTAGGTTGTTAAGCATTGGACTGAAGATCTCTTGAGGTTTTTGGGGGCGTAGGTATGAATCCAGCCGGAACCAAAAATTCTACTTTTTACTTTTTCTCCTTTTTTTTCACTATTTTGCAGTTTTCTTCATATGTTTATATTGTTTTAAGACAAAAAAGAAATTCAATATTTTTTTACTAATTAGTATTAGCTTATTTGAAGATTTTATTACCTGTAGACACATCTAAAATTGTAGATGTCGATTTTCAAAATCAAATTATTTTAAAAAGAGACGGTAAAACATTGAATTTTTGCCATGCTGTTCCCAAAATGTTATAGATGATTTTTAATATACAAAAAGTCATGCCCCATTTCTAGAAAATGTCGAACATGGCCAAAAAAGTACATGAAAATTGTAATACTATCTGATTATTTCATAAAAGTTTTATAAAACTTGTTGATTATATAGTAAATGGTGTGTAATTTCTGAAAGAAAACATAGTTCTTGTTACTCTGATACCAAATCTGTACCAAAGTTTTGAATAATAAATGAAATACATGTATTTTCTTATCTCTTGTGTGATGTCTTTTTATAGATAATTTCAAAATTGGGGTAGGGTTATTCAAATTCCTATAACTTTTTTTTTCATGGTAAAATTCTTATAAATTTGTTTATAAATCCAGGAAATGATACAGATTAAGAAAATATTAAGCCTATAATGATTTGAATAGGTGCCCATTAGGGGTCTTCTACCTTAAAGTGACATTATGCTCATCTTACTGCACATAGTATATTTTTGGTGACAGTTTTATAAAAGTAATTTTCGGTTGCTGTGCATTTAAATGTGTTAAACTAATGATAATGCCGCATTAATATTTGAAGTTGGTGCTTTAGAAATTAAAAAAATGGACTAATGAAATAATAATTCCTTCCTTGGCAGTGATCTCCCTTGTGTTATTTGTGTTGTTCAGCAGTGGAAGGGAAGCAACTCCGCATGCATTTGTTTATTTCTTAAATTGACTCTCCCAGTCAAAATAGGAAAAGTAATATTTGGAAAGTTATTATTTCGTACTGGTAGCAGGAAAAGTTTGTTGCATTGGGTTAAAAGTTATTATTTCCTCTATCCTTTCCACACACACCTATTTCAGCTGGAATTTTACTTTTAAAAAATGTGCATAATGTCACTTTAATTGAGTGTATAACTAGTAAAATGTAACATAACCAAATGTATATCACACTTTCACTCGTATTTCAGGTGAAATTCATCAGCCACACTTGTTGAGCAGGAAAAAAAGTTTGAATTTCTACATTAATGGTGAACTACTAAATGAAATTAATGAACGAACCGATGATGACCTGGAGATAGGAAAAGATGAGACAAGGGAAGACTTGCTGACCAAAATTGATTGTCTTAGAAGAGAAGAACTTTATGCACATGACACATGTACTCAGACTTGTAAAGACAAAGGTTAGCAAAAATTATCAACCAATTAGAATGAAATCTCAATCAATAAATGTATTCTGACCCAAGCAGCAGGTAGAAAAGGAATTTCTTAATTTACTCATTAGTTGTACTTGCAGTCCAGTTACTTTAATGTTAAACTCATTACATGAATAAAGGAAATCTATTCTTTGACAAATGGATATATAGATCATGACTGATCAACTTGGCTCAACAAATATTACTTCCAAAAATGTATCTGTGAATTGAACACCATGCAGTTACTTTTAAAGGGATTGTTTGAGCATGAATGTAAACCATTCAATTTCAGGCTGTGAAACACTTCGTGTGATTGATGCATGTTGGAAGGTGTGTATGCCCCATTGTATGTATGCAGTAGAAATGGAGGTGAAAGGAATGCCACTTCTCAATTTCCCAAATGTGTGTACAAAAGAGCCACAATCCAATTCTGTATTTTGCCAAGATCACCATAAATTTCTGGAGGATAATGGTATACCAACTGTTAAAGCGGAATATTTGAAATACATTGGTTGCAAAGGTAGGTCAATTGTTTACGCATTTGCATGGTTAAGAGTTGAACACTCGATAAGTTAGAAGTGGACATTGAGTTAATGGTCAAGGCCATGGTAACCCAAATTTAAAAAATATTTTGTGCTCAATGTCACAAGATTTATCATCTAAAGTCTTCAATCATTCGATGATTTGCCTTACTCAGCAAATTCAGCATTACTGTATTTAGGGTCAATGGGTGAAGGTCTCGGTGATCTCAGTCTGTTTGCTTTTTCCATAAGAGGGTTCACAAAACTTATTAAACAATCCACTAGACTGTGACAGGCCCTTTCTGGCCTCTTGCTTGGCACAATTTTTTTTCAACAACTTCAGAGATTGCATAGTCTAGTTGTTATTAATAATCTCTCCTGAAAGTCCAATGCATACATGAAGGCTGTTCAGAATACGGCCAGTGCTTGACCAATATCAGTTTGATCTCTGTCAACATGCCTTCCTTATGGGAGATAAAGGACTGGTCTTAAACCGTTAACCAGTACATAGATAACAGTTCATAATCTGTTTCTCTCTTAAACACCTATAAGGATACTTGTTCATCAAAAGCAACAAACAGAGCCCAGTATCAAAGCATGTGCTAAAGGTTAATACTTTCTAGTAAACTTGGATCAAATCTACCTTTTTTCCAAAAGTGGAATGGCTTTTAAGTCTAGTGATATCAGTTCTGTTTTTTTCAGGTATATTACAAAGTCAAATTGAAAGTGACAGTTTAAAATCAAACCTATTTGCGAAATTATTCTGTCATTGAGCACTCCCAATATTATTATATTTCAGAAAAACCTTCAAGCTCAACTGATATTGAACAGGTAGATACAACGACAGTACAGCTTTCACGGCAGTTTAGAGGTCAAGACAATTCATTGATTGGATGCAATGCAGCTGAATACCAAGGTAACAATGGGGCATCATGTGCACCAGAGTAAATGACTTACGATATATAATGGGGTTAATGTGGTTTAAATGTTTTCGTGTATCTTCATATGAATAGTAGTATCATTTTTTGGTACAATGATGCCACTTTTAAAGCTACTAGAAATACTTCAGATATTAAAAAATCATTTTTTGTAAACAACATTATCATTTATTCATGAGTAACAGTAAAATAAAGGCAAATAAATTTATTGAAACTCTCTTTCACAAGTTCATATAGATTCAGGTGTGAAAGTATGTTAATTTTTCTCTGTTCTTTTACTCTTTCAGTGTCATGATAACACTTTTCAATATTTTTATCAATACTTTTAATAACCTGTTTATTCATCACCTGTTTAAAAATTGATTATACAATGGTTTATGCCCTAAATGAAATTAGCACAGCCCTGTTTTTCTTACTTATATTAATTTGCTTTCTTTCAAATATTGTACCAATTCTTAAATACATCTTAAAACAAGAGCTGTCAGTAGGTCAGCGCGCTCGACTTTTTTAGTGCTTGCCAATAAAACAACACTTTGACAGTTAAGGGCACACAAGTCTTGAACTAGGAATATCTAAGTACAAATCAAGAAACATTTTCACAGAGTTACCTTCTCTTGCTTACAGATAGGTCTCATGATGGTACATAAGTACTCCAACTTTCAAAGTAATATCTCAAATGGTTAAGTCAACAAGTGGACAAGAATGAATATTTAAACCGAATTTCTAATTCAAAAAGGGCCATAATTCAAATAAAATCCTTGACAGAATTACCTTCTCCTGCCCATGTTTTGGGATCATGATGGTAAACAAGTATTCCAACTTTCAAAGTAATATCTTGAACAGTTTAGTCCAAAAGTGGACTGGTACGAAAAACTTCACCAAGATTCTAAGTCGATAAAAGGCCTTAATTTTTTAAACAAATCCCTCCCAGAGTTACCTTCTCTTGTCTACAGATGGGGGTAATGATGTAAACATGCATTCAAAGTTTCAAAGCAATATCTCAAAGGGTTAAGGCAATAAGTGGATTTTACCCATATTCAATGTATTTTCTAAGTAAAAAAGGGGCATAATTCTGTCAAAAACCTTGACAGAGTTATGTACTCTTGTCTGTTGATGTAGGTCATGATGGTAAACAAGTATGGTTAGTTTCAAAGCAATACCTCCAATGGTTTTGAAATAAAGTGAGGTGGTACAAAAAACTTAACCAAGCTCAATACAATTTCTAAGTCAAAAAAGGGCCATATTCTGTCAAAAACCTTGACAGAGTAATGTACTCTTGTCTGTAGATGGAGGTTATGATGGTAAACAAGTATGGTAAGTTTCAAAGCCTTACCTCTAATACTCTAATACTTTTGAAATAAAGTGGGGTGGTACAAAAAACTTAACCAAGGTGTGACACCAACGCCGACGCCGGGGCGAGTAAGATAGCTCCCCTTTTCATATAAAAGTCGAGCTAAAAATGAGTCATTAATTAGTAAACTATTTTAAAATTATCATCTAAAGTCATGATTGATGTGTAATTAAGCTGTATTTAGTCTAGGTCTGTGTCCGTAGAAGTAAACGAGTTGTGAAAACAAAACTCACACTGTACTTGCCATTTCTATTGATCACTATTTGGTTTCCTTTTCAAACTAATTTTGACATTTTTCAAAATGTTTATTAAATTTTACTTGATAGATTCTTTCTTTGTTTATATAATAAACATTTTTACAGTTATCTGCATAAAATGTGCTGTCGAAGCTCCCACACCATGCCGTTCCTTTGTTTTATTTCTATATTTAGATATAAGAAAGCATTCACTTACTTTACTTAATAATGAGATACACATTTTTGATATTTTGTTGCAATGCTGAAAGCCAAATTTAATTCATTTCTGTAATCATTTATGCACATTCCTGAAACAGTATTCTAACACGATCAGCAACTTTTCGTATATATATATATTATACAGAGGGAAAGAAACTATACACTATTTTACGATAAAATACATACCAAGTGGGGTGAATCTCGCAACCGGCCAATTGCATTCCTCACTTGTAATTAAGTTACTTTGGAATGTTGCATCGCGTCAAACATAGTAAACTTTGTTGTATTTTCAAAGATAATTTCTTGATAGAATTCAAATACTGAATGCTTCTCTGCATTTTACCGCTGAATAGATTACAGCCAGTCGTTCGGATGCTCCGCACTTGTGATTTAATTACAACGCATCCAAATTCCTGAGTGTATTTTATTAAATGATTAATACATACACAAAAAATGTCCTACGCTTTCGTTAACGGAACCAAACTGACCCTTCAGTTGCCAATTGACATGGCGCCAATGGTGCTATAAACCCACCCCCTTGTTGTTGTCGGATTATCTGTAACAAAAGAAACCTTTTCCACATGCGTTTATTTGTCGTAGGTAAAGTCGAATTTTGATAGGTAGTCACTTGATTGACACCTTGCGTCTGGTCAATTGATAACAGTAACTTTGTGCTCTTCAATCTGAATGTTATAAAGGAAAAGGGAAGAAAAAGGCGTAGAAGTCTACTGCTAGTCTTGCTTCAATCAAGAACAATATATGTGTATAAAAATAAAGTGAGGTAATTTACAATTCTGGCTGAAGTATTCTTGTAATGGGCTTTTCTTGTTTAGTGGTAAAGGTCACAGATTGTGAGATACCACTTCCGTTGTATTTGTCACATTTGATGGACAGCTCTAGATGTATATCTAACAGTACTTTTGGAAGGCAGACAGACATGAGAAGGAAGACCTCTACACCAAATGATGTACATGTTCTTCCCATTAAGCTTGTGTTGACCCCCTGAAAATGAGCCATCACTTCACATTTCAGGTACAGCAGACATGATTAGTAAAATTGAACCAAGCATGTGGAAAGCGGACAGCATGTGTAACAAAGACACTGGTCAAAAAGGTCGACTTAGACAACGCAGTCGGGGTCACTTTATTTGCGTAACAGGGGGAGGACACATACAGTACTTTGCACCTATTTTCAAGTAAGAATGTGATGCTATTTAGGTAACAAACTTCATAAAATATAATTATACCTTAGGCCATCTATTAACTTTCACAGCTAACATAATTATGCTACAGATAAATATATTTGAAAAAAACTAATATTATCCCATTAAAGTATTTTTAACTTTTAACTTTAATAAAAAGTTTCAGTCATTTGGTCCATTACTGGAAAGCACCAGCACAGGCTATTTGGGATAGGCCGTTTGTCTGCAAAGTAAAAATCATGAAAGAGAAGTTTGTCTCTGTGTAAGAAGATGTTTTTGTCTGCCTTTAAAAGTGAGTTTGTGAAGGGTCTGCAGGTTTTTTTCTATGTGTGTATGCATTCAAAGTCTGCAGATTAGAGCCCCACATGAGTCACAAACTTACCTACGCATATGACAATAGTCCTGGTTTTCAGACTCAAGAGTGACTCGATAATATAAATTTTCTTCTTAATCGACACAAGATGAATAAGTATTAACTTATTGACAAATTTCTGTTTCAGGTCTGAAAGCCCAAGCCAGATATATATGCTTGTCCTGCGGGTAATGATAATGGAATTCAGTACAGTTCCTGAAAATGAGGTAGAGGCTGCAATGGAACAGTATGTACTTGCATATGATAACATGTGCCAACTAAATTCACTGCGTGCAGCAAAAGAGTGTTTACCTTTTCCCTCTCCATATGACAGGATGTGGGAAAGAATTAAAAAAAATCATTGACAGATTACACCTAAAGAACCATAAGGATTCTAAGTGTCACGAGATATATAATCCAAATCAGATTCCAGAAAACCACAATACAATGATAGCCGAACAGACATTTTCCTGGTTATCACGTTTCAAGAAGAATGTGAACAGCATGAGCCAGTCTCACCATTTGTTTTATGTCCACAGAAACATCAAACGTCGAAACAGTTATACTGAGAGATGCCGGTTGGATGGAAAAACTCCAGTTTTGCCGGGGATTAATGGAAAGCTCAGTGCAAAGTCATAGAACATGATAACAAAGTTGGTTGATACCAAGATAAACAATGACATAGGAAACCTCTCAACAAATGTGAATAAACCAGACAGTCTAATTTTTCCAACAAAGACATACTGTGAGCTTTTGTTATAGTTTTATAATCTCTCCATAAAATCAAAGTTTTTGTTAAAGTGCAAGTTATCAAAGATGTAAGAATTATACATTTTGACTTTTGAACAACACAAGAGGTTCCATGGTTTCTTCTGTGGAGCAAAGGTGAAATCATTGTAAATATTGATATGATTCCTTAAATTTGCATAAAATGAGACTTCCATGTTCTTGCATACCCCCCGGGGAAAGTATTGGCGGATCCCAGCACGAGGAGGGAAGAGATCAGCCTATACTTTCCCTAGGGAAAGTACATCTCGGGCTTACTTGACAGCACCAAACTACTTTCGTGTATTCAACTCGTACCTGGAACCATTTATTTCCGAGATACGTTTCACGGCGGTTTACATGTGAAAGATTAGAATGTTTTTCGTAAATGTAAACTAAGGTCTCATAAGAAAGCACACACTTCAATATTTTTCAAGTTAATGTAACAGGAATTTCATTTTTAGGAATGGTTCGAATTTTCAGGATACGCAATAACGGTTCAAATTACGAAAATTGTTGGTAACGAATATCCATGAAGTTTTGAAGAGAGAGTTGATTGCGAAAAGAAATGGTGCTTTTTATGGTTTCACAAGCAAGAGTATCAAATTTTAGAAATGTATAGCAACAGAATCTATTCACATTTCAAAGAACATACCTGTAATCATACTTTTTTCAAAACAAAAAATGGCGGTAAATGACGTCACAGTTTCTCTTGATAAATGACGTCACTGTGTAAACAAAACAAGTTAATTGAGTCAATGTTGATGGTATAGTCGCATTAATCAAGTAAACTGGACGTGAGTAAGGAGAATTTCTGTTTAGGATTTAATTGATTATTTTTTATTCACAACGTAAATCAAGTATAGTTTTGGGTGCGATCAAGCACTATGTTTTTAGCTCTAGATACATAAACAGTGGTAAATTCACGTGTGAACCTACCAAATTTCCTACGCAAAGGGGTTCCACGCGGGGAATTATATTTAATCAACATGAAGTTTTGATTTACCGCGCAACAAATTAGGGCCTATTTAAAGCGGTTTCCTCGTAGAATCTGCAATAACATCAAATAAAGTATGCAAGAAAAAGGATCTTACATGGTCTACTGTGGAGGACTGGGTTGTTCCGACCCTCGGGAAAGCGGAGGGAAGTCGGAACCTCGCCATGTAAGATCCTCATAATGTTTAAGGATGCAAAGATATGTATTTGAAATGGGGAACTAACAAACAAAAGTAGCATTTTGCAAATTCTTGAGGACAATTTTGTTTTTATTTGACAATTATAATTATGGAGGAAATGGTGATGTGATTTTTGAATTTGCATATTTTGACTTTTACTATTTACCACAAACACCTTCTATTCACTGCAATTTTCACAAGTATAAATAACATGAAATTGCTTTGCATCACAGTAGGAGGTCTCATCCACAAATTCAAGCTAACATATTTGCTCGTATGGATGTACCTTTATAAAATTTGCTTCAAATCAAATGCATCACAGTAATAGGAGCCCATGCCAGAGGAATTTACATGTTCAAACTGTGATATACATTTTTTTTGTCTGGCATTATCTTCATTTTAAGATTAGCTGCTTATCTACTTATATTTAATTATTTCAGTTTAGACAATAGAAGTGCTAACAAGCTAATGATAATTTCTTTGATCCTCATAAGTATGAATAATTACTGCTAATAGATGTAACTAATTATATGTAATCAATATTTAATTGCATATCACAAAGTCTTTGTACAATTTTTTTAATAAATTATTCCCAAGTAATTCAGAATGAAAGCAAATGAAATTTATCTCAAGTTGCATAATTACGAAATCCAAAAATGATCAGGAAATAAACTCAGTGACAACATTTTAGCTCATGTCAATTATTCCACTTTCTTCCAAATGCCAAACATTAGATGAAGACATAAAGACCTCCATTTTAAATAATCTAGAATATGACATTGCAGACAAAATTCAATTTTCTATCTCTGCATGTATACTTCTGAATCTGATTTTTTTTCTCAGGAAGTATTTTTTTAGCTTGTTTACAGCAAATAAGGATAATGTTTCAATTGTACTTGCATAAGAATATATCATTGATCAACCCCAGTAACTCACCCTTAATGTAATTTGTCTTAAAGTAGAATTTGAACAGGAAATGCCACCCTCCTTATTGCCTGAGAAATGAATTTTGTACTAACTACTGTTTCATGAGTATGATGATGATAATAAAACAGTCAGGTCAGCTACTGTTTGAACTTCAATATTAATTTTAGATCAAGTAGCAATTAGAATACAGGCGCTGACATGCACATTCTTAAATTTTTAGCAATACACAATGTGGAACCCACAATGTCATGATCCTATTGTTTGGAGGAATTCAGTTAAGGTGTCAACAGTTTCCAATTATGAGAGGTGATAGTTTCCAATTAATAAAAGATGGTCTTGTCTGTACTGTTTGACAAGTCTGGGGCTCCATCTTGACCACAATTGCAACCAAGTAAAATATGAAGCCATATGACACAGGTGCACCAATGTCATATGAAATGACAAATAACATACCATATACATGCTTAGAGTAAACCTTGGTTAGTGTACTTTTACATCATTGACATGATACTTCTTGTAAAAACATATCAAGTTAACACATCATGATTTATGAAAATGATATTGTTTAAAGATATCTGAGTAATTCCATCCCTACCCAAACCTAATCTCAGGATTGGGTAGACATCATGTGTCAAAATTAAAGTACATCTGGTACATCACCAAGTAGTAGTCAATGGGCATACTAATTATAGCTCTGCATCCTGAATGGGGACTTAAGCATCATCAGTGTAAAAACAAGTCATGCTTTTAAAATTAAATCATGTACACAATTGATGTGTGTTCACATTTTTTTCCCAATTTTTAGCTCGCCTATTAGAAGAAAAGGGAGGGTATTGCACTCGCCCCAGCGTCGGCGTCTGCTTTGGTTTAAGTTTTTTAAAAAGTCAAATATCTTGAATACTATCAAAGGTGTATGTTTACCATCAACATCTACACCTGAGGAAACAATTCCCATAAATCCGTTTTGATTTTTGACAGATTTATGCCCCTTTTTAACTTAGAATTTTTGGTTAAAGTTTTTTATAAATTCAAATATCTTGAATACTATCAAAGGTATTGACTTGAAACTTAAACTATATGTTTACCAGCAACATCTACATCTGAGGAAACAATCCCCATGACTCTGTTTTGATTTTTGACAGATTTATGCCCCCTTTTTAACATAGAATTTTTGGTTAAAGTTTTTTATAAATTCAAATATCTTGAATACCGTCAAAGGTATTGACTTGAAACTCAAAGTATGTGTCTACCATGAATATATACACCTGAGGAAACAAACCGCCTAACTCTTTTTGATTTTTGACAGATTTATGCCCCTTTTTTACTTAGAATTTTTGGTAAAAGATTTTATAAATTCAAATATTTTGAATTCTTTCAAAGGTATTGAATTGAAACTCAAATTATGTGTCCACCATTATTATCTTAACTTGAGGAAACAATCCCCATAACTCTGTTTTGATTTTTGTAAGATTTAACTTAGAATTTTTAGTTAAATATTTTTATAGAGTCAAATATCTTGAATACTATCAAACCTATTGACTTGAAACTTAAAAGGTATGTTTACTATCAACATATTCACCAATGTGTTTAATTTTTGACATATTTATGCCTCTTTTTAACTTAGAATTTTGTCACTGTTTTTACCAGACTATTATACGGAAATACTCGAAATGGCTTACTTTTGAAATGTCATAGAATAGTTATGCAGCATGCAGTTGTCATGCTTTTTCAATTTCATACACATCAATTTTGAAACGTTACAAAGTTATTCATGGTCAAATATACAAGGTCATGTATTTCTTTGAAATTATCCCCCCCACTCCTCCCCCCAGTTGGCTTACAGAATCCAGGGTAACGCTTTGCACGTAATGTACATTTACAAAGGTCTTTGAACAAGTTTCATATCTTTTACCTGAATTCTTATAGACATTTCACAATACACCTGTTCTTAGACAAAAAAACCTATTTTACTGACAAGCTTTTGAATAGTCGAGCGTGCTGTCATGAGACAGCTCTTGTTTAAATACCCAACAATACATCAATACTGCTCAGTGCACATCCATTGTATGAGGTTGGCTGTTCCAAAATTATTTTTTAAAAAATATCTTGGTTATGAAAAGTGGCCCAAACTTCACCAATACAGATGTCTTAACAGTTGAAAATATATTCATTTGTACCTAAATTAGTCCTTACTTTGCTTAATATATAGTGGAGAACTTTTTTCAATAGGGCTAAAAAACAAGAAAGGCTGACTGCAACTATTTTACAAGAACTTGAAGAAAAAATGACTTGAATCAAAAATAAGTAAATGTCAACTTTGTTTAAATGTGACTAGAAGAACATGCTTCTATCATTAACTTACCAGTAAAATTAATTTTCAATATCAGAAAATCAGTGTGATCCTGGACTAGCAATTTGTTGGGACTTTCTTAGACCAATTTCAGTAAATTGACAATGAGCTATGAATTGGTTTACATACTTTGAGGTTTCTTTTAGTTACAATTATTATGTCCATTTTAATCCTGAATTGTAAATGGCATCTTTTTAGAAGGAAAATCTGACATATTGCTGCAAATGTGAACATATTCAGTTGAAAACTTGAGTTCAACAAAAGCAAAAATAAGTTCTATTTTAAAATTTCAAAAACAAAAGTATTTTTAAAGTTTTCGAAAATCTTGGTTATTTCCCAAAAGTCTTACAGAAAGAGGCTGTAAATAGATTGTATATGGAAATAAATAAAGTTGATAGAATTTCAAATCAACTGATGTGCAACGTATATTTCTGGTTGTTGACAATTTTGTATAAAGCAAAAGTAGGACAAAAAGACAACCCAGGTCAATCTAAGGGAATACAAAAGCATTCACTCTTTATTCTGCAACAGAATTTAAACAGGGAAATAATCCACAGCTATTGTAGAAGCTAGTTTCAAACTGTATTTCCCTGTTACAATTCGAGCAAATTCAAGTTGGTCTAAGTAATGGACCCTAAATTTTAGACTATTACCCCCATTTGGTTTTAAGGTGAATTGTGTCTTGTAAATACTGTATCATAAGGTTATTTCTATGATACTATTATGTAAATATGTTTTTGCATCTTCATAGTTTTATTATTGAATCTGTGTCAAATTAAAAATATATTATACTTATAATGATGAATACTTTTTTGTATTGCATAATGATAGATCCTAACGAGTACCCAATAGTTCATGCTCTACTGGTATTTGCATAAATAAGGGCGGAGCCTAATGTGGAACCAATCATCCATGCTCTGTTATTGTATTTGCATTAATTTGGGTGGAGCCAAATGCAGAATCAAATTAAGTCATGCATAATAACTAGTATAAGTATCAGATAGCACAAAAAATTTTACTGATTTCTCAGAATTAGGCTATAAAAGGATAATACATGGTACTATTTTAGAGTGTTTGTTAAGTGAAATTGTGATAGTGATTATTTTGTGAATTTATGTGTGATTTGTGATAGTGCATTTTGTGTAAGCACTTACATTATGGAATTACCCGAACATTTTAGAGTGCATGAAAGACAATATCAGGTGAAAATCAAGAAAACATGGGTAGCAAAAACAAATTTCACATTGACATTACATGCAGAACTTCAGCATCCACAGGATACTATGTATCTAGCTCACGTCACACGTAATGATGGAGTGTCTGGGTAAGCAAAACATTGTTTTTATTATCATTTATATAAACTACACATGGATTGATGCCATCTGAATATGGAAACAGTGTCTGCAGTAATCTTGAATTCAAATGGAAGAATCATGGTTGCATGAAAAAAGATTGTTTTAGACAAAATGAGGTATGACTATGTCACTCATTTGATAAAGTCTGATAAAAGGAATAAGATCTTGTTAATGAATAAAACGGAGAGCAAGTATATTATTATGTATTTAGTGTTTTAACAATTTGTTTATACATAAAGACTGACCTTACTTAGAGTCAAAAACTATTGTAGGCTTTAATAGCTTGTTTCTGCAATTTTTGTAAAGCATATCTCATACATCCAGTATAATAAAGTACCAATTAAGATATGTAATGATTAAAGATTACAAAAACAATGAAAAAATTCCTATTATATAAATATAATGTAAAATGAGTACATTAGATTTGGCGTCAGTGTTTGGCAAAGGTTGATTTTCAAACTGTGTTAAATGCTTTCATAAGGATACATCTTTGTTACATTTATGCACAATTTGTCAGGTTTGTTCAGCCATTTTAATTACGTCAGTGGCAATAAACACATGGTCTCCCCTCCAACACCACCCTCCCACCGAGACTAAAGCTCCTTTTGCTCAATAAAAAGGCTGGTGTCCCATCATTTTCAAATTAGTTTTCGATAAAGTGATGAAATTTTTATTAATAAAAAAACTTTGACAAATGGCTAAAAATTTTACAATTCTTTTTTACAAGAACTTTTTTTATTCAGTTTGAAATCATTTTGATATCTCAAATCGTGTAGTTTCGTGAAATAGGATCAATTGCTTAGATTTTAGATTTTGGTAGACATACAAACATGGAAAGGAATAACAGAAATCGTAAATTTGAGTTCAACAAATTTCATTTTAACTGTAGTTTAGCCTGAAATCAGTTTAAATTATTTTGTACTTTTTATAAACATGTAAGGCAAAAGTTATGTTGAATCAATGTTATACTATAATTTTCGATAACGTTGTATAACTATTATCATGAAAGAATACAAAAACCATTAAAAATATTGCAAAATGTGTGTAGAATGGTTTGTTATATAGATTGGAAAAAGCTTGATATTATAATTGCTTCTTGGTAATATTTTTTGAACACTAAAAGTTATAAGTCAGCCACAGCCACTCATGAAAATATCACTTATGATGCCATATGGATAAAATTATAGACCCCTACAGATTTTTACTTCTTATGTACCATCAGGACACCTATCTGTAAGCAAGAGAAGATAACTTTGTGAAAATGTTTCTTGATTTGTACTTAGAAATTCCTAAGACTTGTGTAAACTGGCACTGTCACGACTTAACTAATTAAAGCTTTGTAAATCTACAACTTTGCTGTAAAATTTAGGGATACCAAACATATATGATATCTTTTGATGTAAAATCTTGCTACTTGTGTCCCTTATTAATACAGATCCTTTTGCCTTTAACTGTCAAACTTTTATTTGCAAGCAGTCTGGAGCCCTGGCCCCGATTTCACGAAATTACTTAATTAATTGCTCAGCTGAGTACATTATTTCAAAGTTAAATTGTCGCTAAAAATAAGGATATTTCTTGTTGTCATTTTTAACGATAGTCTATTTTTTAATGAAATTAACATGTTGAAAGAAAGAAATGTTGTATAATACTAAATGCAAGTCAGATATAGTGAAAAATTCATTTGAGTACTTAAGTTTTAAGAATTTACTTATATAAATTACTTGCTATAAAACATTTCCTGCACAAATATTCCTATACTTCATTATAACTTGATAATGAAAAACATTCTTCTTTATTTAAAAAAACAAGCACTGTAGTCTATTTTAAGCTTTAACTGGATTTTTGTACCATACTATGATTGTATATGATATGTTTATTTGTAAATGTTCTCTTGATTGGGCTATAGGTCACACATTACAAATATGGTAGCATAATTATGTTGTTATTGGCTTGTGGGTTTTGGCAAATAAAATGTTTGAGTTTGAGTTTGTTTACAATATTTGTACCCTCAATAAGGCTCTGTAGAAGGCGAAGTCCTTAAATAAAAGGGTCAAACTGCTAAACCTTCTCTGATTGACTGGTTACATTACACTTCACTGTCTTTCTATAGGAATTTCTAAGAACAATAAAAAAACACTTTACAGAGTCATCTTATCTGGCTTTCATTTCGGTGTTCTAAAGTTGACAGGTACAACTATTGAAATAAAAAAGGTCTTCATTACAAAAAAATGACATTATGACAATACCTTGTCTACAGATTGCGGTATGGACCCAAACAAGCAATTTGAAGTTCTAAAGGAGTCTCTGAATGGGTGCAGTCTATATATGGATTTAACCCATATTCAGCATTTATACCTTGTTAAAAAGGGGCACAATTTCAGCAAAAGCTTATTAAGTTATCTGCTCTTGTTAGTGGAAAGAACTAATGATGATAGATATGTATGGTAAATTTCAAAGCTGTGAATATCTGTAATGGTTAGGAAATAATAAGTGGTAACAAAAACTAAATGAAGCTCAATGTACTTAAGTCTATAAAGGACCAGAAATCTGATGATGATGTTGACAGCGTTATGTACTGTAAAACTAACAAGAGCTGTCAGTAGGACAGCACTCTTCACTTTTTAGTGCTTGCCAATAAAACAAAACTTAAGTTGAGGGCCCACAAGACTGTAAATGCATTTTTAAGTACAAATCAAGAAACATTTTCACATAGTTATCTTCTCTTGCTCCAGATAGATCTCATTATGGTACATAAGTACCCCAACTTTTAAAAGTAATATCTCAAATGGTTTAGTCAACAAGTGGACAAGAATGAAAATTTTAAATGAGTTTCTAAGTCAAAAAGGGCCATAATTCTAAGTTTGGGAATCATGGTGGAAAGGAAATATTCCAACTTTCAAATTAATATTTCAAACAGTTTAGTTATAAAGTGGACCAAGATTTTAAGTCAATAAAGAGCCTTAAATGTCCAATACTAAGGAAAGCGAAAATCAAATATATTTTAAAAAGCTCATAAGTTATTTTTAATAAAATATGAAACTAAGTATGTAGAAATTTTATTTTTCTATGCGTTATGAAGAAAGCTAAAAAGACCTGGGTAATCATTTTGTCAATTCACTGAGATTTCAACATAAAACACATACTTTTCTTCAGGTCCCAAACTCTATTTTTTAAATTTTAACATGCCAATCTCCATTATTCAGTGTAAGGTTGCATAAGGTATAACAAAATAACCTCCAAAAAATAATTAATAGAAACTATGGAAGTACATGTATTTTATCTTATCCTAAAACTTTAAGCCGATGTTTTAAAGTACTATATTAAAGACAATTTACATAATTCAAATTCATATCTTTGTTGATATTTCACAACCACACAGCATCGCCAGTTAAAACTCCACAGTTTCATTTAAACACATTTTGTGATGGTAAGGAGAGATAAACTTCTGTGTAAGAAGTCTTTTAGCCTTATTCACTTTAATAAATCTTTTGTAAAGGTAAATGGCCAACACTTATTTTTATGGCCTATAAATACCTTGAGACTTAAGTAGGCTACACAAAGTATATAGTGCTCTTCCAATTTTCATCTGTTTGCACCATTCAAATTTATGAATGGACGTGATGTCAATGAAATATGAAAGTTTTTTTTTATTATTGATTGCTTATCTAAATATAGAGTGCATATTGATAGCTTTCCTCGAAACGATGCTAAGTAACATGTAAACAAGTATGCCTGTTTATCTTTTTAAAAGAATAACTGGCTCAGAGATTGGAGTGAGGTACATACTTTTTAAAGTTCATATTTCTAGTTGCTCTATAAATGAACATGACTGCCCAACAGCATAAGCTGATCTACTTTGCAGGAGAAAGGGGAAGCCTATAAATGGGGCAAACACCAAGTTGTTTTCAAAAATGCCTACTAAAAGAAATGTCACATGATCGTGACACCTTGTGGAAAAAAAACATCAATGGAAAAATGGCCCATTTTTACACAAATTAATAATCAATTAAGAGGTATTTCTGTATTAAATTGCATCAATCCATTAACTGAACAACAACTCAACATACATTAATGAATGGTTAATGGTACAGAACGATGGTATATTTTAAACTGCTGATTTCATCGATAATTACTGGAATCGAGAGCTGAAACATTTAGGTTAACTGATTATACTTCCAAAGATTCTATTATTTATAACAAGGAAGATATTTGTTTGGCATCAGTTATAGGCTGGGTTGGGTAATGCAAAAACTTATGCTTATGCATTGCTAATGCATTAGCTTTTTTTCAATTAATGCAAATAATGCAGACATTTTTGCATATTAGATTTAATGCTAATTCAATGCATTGGATTTCTACAATTTGCTTATGCATTAGCATTATTTTCTGCATTCGCTGTTGTCACAGGCTGGACCAGTTAAAGGTTTTATAGTCGGTTCACCTGTGTACCTGTGCATGAATCACTTCTATGTGCCAAAAGAAGCTTTCAAACAAGAATACGAAATTTCAAGCACAATTGTTTGCAATGCACAAAGGCTATATTGGGAAGACACTTCCAACCTAAGTTCCTGTTAGGCGTCTATTTCAATTGCTGGCAAAATATTAAGGCCTGATCTTTGCTGCCTGCGTGACACTTATTGTTAAAAAGTGTAACAATAGTAAATTTTGAGATAGAAAAATGAACTGTTAAAAGTGATCAAACAAGAGACATTTACTTGATAGTGTTGTATCATATTTTTTTCAAGTTTTCTAGCTTCCTGTATCTTGTTTATTCTACAAATATGTTTAACTCTGAGTACTGAATTTAAGTTTTAAATTGCGTGAGTCAATGCTAATGATTTACTTTTACACCATGCGAATGCTTTAATTTCGGAATAATAAGTAATGCAAATATTCATTTAATGCTGAAATTTGAGCAAGTAATGCTAATGCAATGTAACAGATATGGAAGTTAATGATCCCAACCCTGGTTTTTTGGTATGTCCTTTTAAATCTGAGAAATTACAAAGACACCGAAACAAGTCTATTCTTGACGTCAAATCATGCATTATTATATGAACTTCTAAGAAAGAATTTCTACTATGGATTTGTAACATCCCAATCTGCAAAATCAAATCAAATTACATTAAAGAATTATTTTGATTGTAGAAAAGACATTATAACTTAATGAAAATGTGTTTACCCCAAAAATTCCTGAGAATTTGTTGTCTGAAAGTAGTTACTGTAATGCACTTTACCAATTTAGAGACGCAAAGATTTCTCATGTTAAACATTTTTATTTGAATGACGCTATTGTTTTTATTGTCATTTTTTGCAATAATTCATTTTTATATTGTTTTTTTTGTGTATGTGAATAAATTTGAAACAAGCAACCACTGTAAAAATAAATATTTTGCCACTTTAAGGTTTCTTAAACGGTTGAGTGCATTCAAATTTCGAATTAATTATCAAGTTCTTAGTAACTGTTAGTTGAAGAAAAATATCACCTCTATGCTCAGGCACAAATGGGACAGTGACGTGCTACTCATACTTGTACTTGTACTCGTACTTCCTTGAGCACTGATTTTAAAGTACACAGCAGTACTCAGTAATCATATTGAATCATGAGTAAAAGTACTCGCACTAATTACTCAAGGGTAAGTTACAGTACATGGAAAACAACAGTTATCTTTTGTGTATATCGAGCCATAACTTGCGTATAATATACATGCGCTCATCGTGTATTTTGTCAATTGTATATCGTGTATCTTATCAGATCATTCATCGTGCAACATGAAACATATTATACACGATATATGAAACACATTTTAGTATTCAGACCTTTCCAGTGAAGCAATGGAAATGCTCATGATGATAATTGATTCAACAACCTGTGACTTAATACTTTGCAGTGGAATTTATAAGCGACTGTTTTACAACTTATGAAAATGTATGCAAATTTATCATTTAATATTTTTTCTACTGACAATATGCATTATGAATTGTTATTTTTGTGACCCATAATTGCCACATAATTATATAAGGTTTTATCATCTTCATCTTTTGAATAGTTCTTTTATAAATTTACATTGAGTAATCATAAATTTCAAGGTAATAGATTTTGTAAAAAAAAAATTATAATTTGCAGTAATGGGTATTTTGCACTTGGTGATGTGTACAAGTCAAAGGATTTTGCCACTGCACTAAACCGCTCAACAGCGCATGGTGGTCTTACATGTTTCCTGTCGAATCAAGAGCTGGCACAACTAATCACATACTTGATAGACAGTATGAAAGAGAGACTTCCTACATACAGAAAAGAACTTGTTAAAGTTGCTGGGATTCAGGAGGGTACATTCATAGATGTGCTGAATCCGCAGGAATATGTTGATCTAAGAACAGGTCAATTGGTGAGTTAACAAATCCAATTCATTCACTGCAGCTTAAATAAGCTTTGCCTACAAGTCCTGTATTGCAGGAGAAATAGTTTTACAAGAGTGGGGACAAATCTGTATGATTTACGAGTCAGAATAGATCTAATTTGATACGGCTATTATAACTGAAAATCCCATGCAACATGTAAGTTAAGGAAATAACATTGTGATGAATACGTTGAATGAGATTTTTAATGGAGAACAGTGCAATTTAGAAAAAGTGCATGGCTTAGAGGCTTTAGATTTGCTTTGGGATTTGTCACAGGAGGACAACTTGTAGCCGAAATGCAGAAATTACCAGCATGTAAATCGATTTTCGCAGTAAAAATATGTCTCATGCAAAATAAGTCAAAACTAATCAAAATCAACGAACTGTATTAAAGACGAGACAAAGTGCTTAAATTACAAACATGCTGTGCATCACTTCAATGCACTAATTTAGAGAGATTGATGTAATGGATATATTAAGTTAATTATATACAAATTGGAACAAGATTGTCATTCCGTTTAGTATCTCAGATTTGTGTGCTTTTATGTTTTTATAGGGGGCTTTGCAAGAAACAAGTTTTGTATGGATCACAAAACTTACCCTCCGCCCAGAACTTGAGAGACGAATCCAACAGCCAACTAGTATGAAGCCATTGGCCGAATTTTTCGACTTGGCCATGAGGTTCTTGGGTATCACATTTGCACCAGCGATGATGGCCTGGTCTTCCATGTTTTGTCTCAATTTATATGAGCAAACGATTTCAATGCTAAGACACTTCAACCTGCCTGTCCTTTATGGAGACCCGATGGCCGGAAAAACTCTTATTGCCACTTGTGCGGCATGGATGAATGGGTGCCCAAAGACGGCAATTGCATCCAGGTAAGAATTTTTTTTCAATCTTACATGAGATCTCAGTTCTGGAAATGGTATGCACCAAATAATAAAAAATTGAAAAGCATACTGTGCAAATTTCTATACCTCAGCAGAAATTGTGGCTAAGTCATTGTTGATTGCCGCCATAATGTCAGTTGTGAACTGTGTTAAATGCTTTCAGACGAATACATTTTTGCACAATATGTCGTTTTAATTTCACTGAGCTATCTTTATTACACACATGGCCTTCCTTCCACCACCAACCTCTCCCCTGAGACAACTGCTCATTTCCTCAACAAGGCTGGTGATCCGTCAAATTTAGATCAAATTCCATTGCTTGAAAAATTGAAGCTGTACTGATCTTCTTTAACACATTTTGAATCATGTGTTGTTTAAGAAAATATTCATTAATGAATTCCATCGAATAATTTTAATAATGTCCTAGTGATTTCCTTTGGATGACATTAATGCTGACACAATTGCTTAGAAATTTGAGACTCACACTTTATGATAACAACCCTCTTTTTCCTTTTTTCAGGTGTACCCTTCCATTTGTCACCTATATGGTAACAAACAGCACCCATCCTTTTGTTTGGGATGACCCAACAACTGCAGAGGAAGTGTGTCAGCTGGCAGTTGATTTGGGGAACTCTGCCTGTCGCGGCAAAGCCACAGAAGAGGCAAAACCACCAAGGACGGGCTGCCTTGTTACAGCAAACTTCAATATGGGAGAGATGTTAAAGTAAGTTACAAGTATTGGCTAAGCATTTGAACATTTTATCTATGTATTTGGAGTTGACATCAAGCTTTGTGGAAGGCAATTTGATGAAAATACTTCTAATGAGTAAGCTAAACATGACTTCAGTGGATTACATCTTACTCAGAAATAGTGTGGTACTGAATCAATTATTTCTACTTAATGACTTCAATTTTTTAATGTATGCATTTAATCAAAGGATAAAACAAGAGCTGTCTCTCAGAAATGCCCCCGAAAGAGGTGTGTTTGTTATGTGCTGAACATTTGTGCCATGTTATTTTTAAATCAGTCAATGCATGACAAAAACAGCCAGGATACAAATGTATGCACTATGAACTGGATTCCTTTACCTAAAAGTGTGACCTTGACCTTGTTGTGTTCATTTCAACAAATTTTGAGCCTATTTTTATGATGAGCTTTTCTACATTCATGAAGAATACAGCATGTAACAACTTTTACACTGTTACAGCAAATATCATACATATCATTGCTGAAAATCTATTGAATTTATTTGAGAAAATCAGTGCAAGAATGGACATGACTGTATGGATTTATTTGTTACAGGTACTTCAGTAGGATCCTGCTCATTACAGTGCCAGCAAATCATGCAGAGAAGGAAGTTGGCTCAGCAAGGGTTCTAGAGGAAAAGGCACACCAAGCTTCTGCTGCTCTTCCATTAGTCCTTAGAGAGCTACAGAGTATCAACACAGCTGAGGTGTCACAGGAGGTTGACGAAGTAAAACAGCATTTAAACTGTGATATTAGAATACTTGAAGCCATTGCACTTCAGTTGATTGCCACCAAAAAGGTAATTGTATTGTTTCATCTGTATTATGCACATCAAATTATTTAAAATCATCTTTATGAAAAGTGAGAATCTTCAACAATGAAAAGACTTCATTTTCATTAGTGAGGTATATAATTATCTCTTTTAAGAGAAAATCCGCACTTCTCCATAGGTAACTGATACAATGACATAAAAATAATTTAAGACATGCATTAGGCTTTATGAACAAGATACATCACAATATAAAAATTATAATGGTGTGCATTAACTTGTTAATTGTAAAACAAATTGATCGCATGTTGAAATTAGCATTAAAAACTGAGCTCATGAACCAATAAAAAAATAATGCACAGTGAACAAATCAGGGTCCAATACTGATACCAGCCGCCATACAGTTCACATAATGATTTGTTAACAAACTTTATATTTGTTTGCATGAAGGTAATTACTGATTTCTTTCTCATTTTACAGATCCTCAAGTTGTGCGATAGAGAACACATGTATAATGATGTTCAAGGTTACATGCAAACTATTTTGGTGCCGGCATACAAGACCCTGCTGATGCAACATGTCAGGGAACCGGCACCGATTCCTGATGAGCCAACAGTTGACTGTTTCATAGATGTAGAGGTAAGAAACCAACTGTTAACCACTTTCTATTAGCCTGTAGGAAACAAACACCCACAATGCTAAAGACTTCATATTTAGTTATCATGACTATTTCTGGTATAACTCACACAAGATTAAGCAGCTCAATGATATATTTTCTGAAAACTTTTTAGTGATATTTCAGTAATATTTATGCAAAGTTTTTATCAGCATAACTTTACCAATTAAATATAACAACAAAAAACACATTGTTTATCATATTCATTAATCTACTGATGTTGAGATGAACTTTTTTTTATATTCTGGAACAAACAAGCTGAGGGTAACATTGACTTTACAACTCTTGTTAAAACTTAACTTTATAACACATTTAACTTAACATTAACGTTAAAGAAATTAATGCAGTACTTAATTCCCTTTTTTCAGAAAGTTAACTGCAATACTGCCAAGGTTGTCAAAGGTGGCACAGTCTTGGCAGTTCTGATGGATGTTGTCTCATCCCGGAGAAGGGCTGCATGCATAAATGCGGAATTCAACAAGTCAACCAAAATTAGTGGTAAAGTGAAGAAAATGGCCCATATTCCAAAAACAGCGTTTAGTGAAGAGGAATGGGCAGGTACACTACTAATAAATATTTCTTGGCCAATTCCTTTTAACGGCTGCCTTGTACAGTCGGCAATGTAACTGTGAGTGAGCAAATATACAAACTGTGGAATATAACAGAAGAACATACTGTTCTAGAAATAGCATTGAGAAATGTTATCTGGCCAGCATGAAGTTTGCATAAAACAAAGTTCTTTTTTCATTTGTACAAAACAGACCAAGAAATTGGAAACTCAATGGAATTAATGGTTAGATTTCAGACTTGTAAATTGCTGTAATATTAAATTACTGCATCATCAGTAATGGTTCAATCATCAGAACCACTAAAGGAAGTTTCTTATAGGTGTATAACAGTTACCATTTCTTATCAGAAGCAATCATATGTAAAATGCATGCATATACAGAACTTTTATTACAACTGAAAAAAGAAGGCAAACTGAAATGTTTACATAAATCCTTATTGTAGATTATTATAGTAATAAGATGTTTATTTCATTTCTCTTCAGAATTGACAAAAAGACTAACAGTTCAAAACGCTACCACAGCTGAAGGCATAGCCGCACAAAACCCCATCCTACCTGCAACACAGGGTCCAACAGTGATACCAGCCCTAAGCACCACACCACACACAGTCAACACACCACGAAAAGCCAACAGACCACAAACAGTCACTACACCACGAAAAGACACCACACCACCAAGGGACACCACACCAACAACAGACAACACACCACGAAAAGTCACCACACCAACAACAGACACCACACCACCAACGGACTCCACACCAACAACAGACACCACACCACTAAAAGTCACCACACCAACAACAGACACCACACTACCAATGGACACCACACCAACAACAGACACCACACCACGAAAAGTCACCACACCAACAACAGACACCACACCACCAACGGACACCACACCAACAACAGACACCACACCAACAACAGGCACCACACATCCTACTGCAACAATTTCTGGCAGAAGAATAATGAAACAAAAAAAGAAGAAAACTGGTAAGTTACGACAGAAAAATATGGATAATTTGAATTGATTAGTGCATTGATTAGTAAATATCTATTGAATCATCTTTGATCTTGAATATGTAGATCCTCAAACACTATCGGGCATTTAAATCAGAATAATACCAATTTCATATTATCAGACTTCTTCTGTTTGTCAACCATCATTTTGTGTCCATGTAATGATTTTTTAACAGGCTGCTATTCAATTCACAAATTATGCTTGAATATTATGCTTGGTTGGTGAATAATAAGATCTAGTGTAAAAGGAAAAAAACTTGTACTTTACAAGCTCATTTTTATTGACCTGATGTGTAAATCACTGTTATGTTCCAAAATTTACTGCAACAGCTATCTGAAGTTGGCAGTGCAAAAGACAAAGCCTTGTATCATTTATCAATTGAATTTTTCAAAGATAAATTAATTAAATACTGACTATTCTTTCTCTTGTAGCAATAATTCTGCCACAACCAGAAGCATCGGAGGTGTGCGAGAAATGTAAGAAGGTGGGGAATCCATTGGACAAGTGGGTAGAATGCGAAAAATGTTTATTATGGTTTCATGCAAGATGTAAGAAAGTGAACATAAGAGAATTCTCCAAAATTAAAAAAGGGGTGCTTTCTTGGACATGCTGTTGAAAGTGTTGGGTTTTTATCCATAATTTTATGCAAAATTTATACTGCTTAAAAAGTGAACATTGCCAAAGTTTTAACAAAAGTAAATGAATATACATTACAGCTTGACACTCATTGAATCATGAAATGAGTGAATACTTTTTTGACTCAGACTATCCCAGTCAAAAACTATTTCAATTGTCGTCTTTCATTTAGGGAAATAACCTGGCATAAAAGATTGTTACATGTTTTCGAAGCATCTTCTGTAGGTAGAATTGTTCTTGACCATATCCTTATAAGGGTAATATAACTTGTCATCAATGTATAAAACTACAATTTTAAGTCGGCTTAGTGACAGTTAGTTATTTTAAGTCTTCACATCACAGATGCTTTTACATGTAATTTGAATTAATTATTTACTCCTTTTTCTTAGTGTGAGATTCTTACAGTATCGTACATATTTTACTATTGCATCAATTAAAGTATATTTTTCTTTTGAGTAAATGCTACACAACTCTCTTTAGACACTTACATTTTACACAAAAATTGTTTTATGTAGATATTTGTCTCAGGTCTTAGATTGACTGTTCTTTGCAATCTTTTGGATAAGTTAAGGTAATCATTGCTAATCAGTTCATCCTTGACCTGATCTTAGTAGGCTTATTTTTTATTTTTAAGGCATTTTGTTTTCATTTAAGAAGTGCAGTTTTCCTTTTCAGTATTTTACCTTAAACCTTTTAAGGCATAATTATATTAGTCTTGGATTAGCAATGGTTATCTAACTTTTAGTTGTATAATATGTTGTAGTTATTGTGATATTTGTTGTGCAAATAGAATATGAAGGCTCATTTAATTCTTCCTCAGAATGGCCATTTATGTGTTAATATATGTTGGTTTGTGTATGTATGTTTTACATGTATAAATGTGATGGATGAGACATTAATAAATGTAAATAATGATTTGTTCAGCCGCTAAATTTCCAACTGTGTGTACCTGTGTGTATGAAACATGATTAATGATTTGTGTACTTATCTATAGATGTGTGTTAATTTATTTTAATTTGTGCATGGAAGCCAAATATGTCACTTATTAAAGCTGATTGTTTCAGATTTTGGTAAAAAAATGAAGTTCTTCATACTGTAAATAACGTATTTTAGAACATATGGTGATATAAAAAAGGCTCCAGTATAAATTCATGTCACGTTTATCTCTAAATTTCGAAAAATACTCTACCAAATTCAAAAGCTTTACAGACGCTTTTGAAATTTCAAAATAAACATAGTATACAGGGACCGTGTAATCGATCTCTTCAATCACTTTCTGCAAATTCCTACTTAGATTTTTGGTTATTTTTTTATACATTTTGTGTTTGTTAATTAATAAAGATATGTGGTGAAATGGTAAAAGTGGCTTCCTTATCATTATTTTAACATTCTTGGGACACTTTGTTGACTTAATTTAGATAACCTCTGGTACCCTTAGGTAACCAGGTAACCTTGTTTAGGAATAAAGACCCTCATTTATCAGAAATATTTAAATAACAAAATATTAACCCATAATGACTCAGAGTAACCTGTGGTAACCTCCGGTACCCTTAGGTAACCAAGTAACCTCGTTTAGGAATAAAGACCCTCATTTATTAAATTTATTTGAATAACAAAATAGTAACCCTGAATGACTTGGAGTAACCTGAGGTAACCTCTGGTACCCTAAGGTAACCAGGTGACCCACTTCTAGAAAAAAGGCCTTCATTTATTAGATTTATTTCAAGAAAGACAAAGTAACCCATAATGACTCAGAGTAACCTGTGGTAACCTCCGGTACCCCTAGGTAACCAGGTAACCTTGTTTAGGAATAAAGACCCTCATTTATCAGAATTATTTGAATAACAAAAAAGTAACCCATAATGACACAGAGTAACCTGAGGTAACCTCTGGTACCCTTAGGTAACCAGGTAACCTTGTTTAGGAATAAAGACCCTCATTTATCAGAAATATTTGAATAACAAAATAGTAACCCTGAATGACTTGGAGTAACCTGAGGTAACCTCTGGTACCCTTAGGTAACCAGGTAACCCACTTCTAGAAAAAAGGCCTTCATTTATTAGATTTATTTCAAGAAAGACAAAGTAACCCATAATGACTCAGAGTAACCTGTGGTAACCTCCGGTACCCTTAGGTAACCAGGTAACCTTGTTTAGGAATAAAGACCCTCATTTATTAAATTTATTTGAATAACAGAATAGTAACCCTGAATGACTCGGAGTAACCTGAGGTAACCTCTGGTACCCTTAGGTAACCAGGTAACCCACTTCTAGAAAAAAGGCCTTCATTTATTAGATTTATTTCAAGAAAGACAAAGTAACCCATAATGAGCCAGAGTAACCTGTGGTAACCTCCGGTACCCTTAGGTAACCAGGTAACCTTGTTTAGGAATAAAGACCCTCATTTATCAGAATTATTTGAATAACAAAAAAGTAACCCTGAATGACTTGGAGTAACCTGAGGTAACCTCTGGTACCCTTAGGTAACCAGGTAACCCACTTCTAGAAAAAAGGCCTTCATTTATTAGATTTATTTCAAGAAAGACAAAGTAAACCATAATGACGCAGAGTAACCTGTGGTAACCTCCGGTACCCTTAGGTAACCAGGTAACCTTGTTTAGGAATAAAGACCCTCATTTATCAGAATTATTTGAATAACAAAAAAGTAACCCATAATGACACAGAGTAACCTGAGGTAACCTCTGGTACCCTTAGGTAACCAGGTAACCTTGTTTAGGAATAAAGACCCTCATTTATCCGAAATATTTAAATAACAAAATAGTAACCCTGAATGACTTGGAGTAACCTGAGGTAACCTCTGGTACCCTTAGGTAACCAGGTAACCCACTTCTAGAAAAAAGGCCTTCATTTATTAGATTTATTTCAAGAAAGACAAAGTAACCCATAATGACTCAGAGTAACCTGTGGTAACCTCTAGTACCCTAAGGTAACCAGGTAACCTTGTTTAGGAATACAGACCCTCATTTATCAGAAATATTTAAATAACAAAATAGTAACCCTGAATGACACAGAGTAACCTGAGGTAACCTCTGGTACCCTTAGGTAACCAGGTAACCCACTTCAAGAAAAAAGGCCTTCATTTATTAGATTTATTTCAAGAAAGACAAAGTATCCCATAATGACTCAGAGTAACCTGAGGTAACCTCTGGTACCCTTAGGTAACCAGGTAACCTTGTTTTGGAATAAAGACCCTCATTTATCAGAATTATTTGAATAACAAAAAAGTAACCCATAATGACTAAGAGTAACATGCGGTAACCTCTGGTACCCTTAGGTAACCAGGTAACCTTGTTTAGGAATAAAGACCCTCATTTATCAGAAATATTTAAATAGCAAAATAGTAACCCTGAATGACTTGGAGTAACCTGAGGTAACCTGTGGTACCCTTAGGTAACCAGGTAACCCACTTCTAGAAAAAAGGCCTTCATTTATTAGATTTATTTCAAGAAAGACAAAGTAACCCATAATGACTCAGAGTAACCTGTGGTAACCTCCGGTACCCTTAGGTAACCAGGTAACCTTGTTTAGGAATAAAGACCCTCATTTATTTAATTTATTTGAATAACAAAATAGTAACCCTAAATGACTTGGAGTAACCTGAGGTAACCTCTGGTACCCTTAGGTAACCAGGTAACCCACTTCTAGAAAAAAGGCCATCATTTATTAGATTTATTTCAAGAAAGACAAAGTAACCCATAATGATCAGAGTAACCTGTGGTAACCTCCGGTACCCTTAGGTAACCAGGTAACCTTGTTTTGGAATAAAGACCCCCATTTATTTAATTTAGTTGAATAACAAAATAGTAACCCTGAATGACTTGGAGTAACCTGAGGTAACCTCTGGTACCCTTAGGTAACCAGGTAACCCACTTCTAGAAAAAAGGCCTTCATTTATTAGATTTATTTCAAGAAAGACAAAGTAACCCATAATGACTCAGAGTAACCTGTGGTAACCTCTAGTACCCTTAGGTAACCAGGTAACCTTGTTTAGGAATAAAGACCCTCATTTATCAGAAATATTTAAATAACAAAATAGTAACCCTGAATGATATGGATTAACCTGTGGTAACCTCCGGTACCCTTAGGTAACCAGGTAACCTTGTTAAGGAATAAAGACCCTCATTTATCAGAATTATTTGATTAACAAAAAAGTAACCCATAATGACCCAGAGTAACATGCGGTAACCTCTGGTACCCTTAGGTAACCAGGTAACCTTGTTAAGGAATAAAGACCCTCATTTATCAGAATTATTTGAATAACAAAAAAGTAACCCATAATGACACAGAGTAACCTGAGGTAACCTCTGGTACCCTTAGGTAACCAGGTAACCTTGTTTAGGAATAAAGACCCTCATTTATCCGAAATATTTAAATAACAAAATAGTAACCCTGAATGACTTGGAGTAACCTGAGGTAACCTCTGGTACCCTTAAGTAACCAGGTAACCCACTTCTAGAAAAAAGACCCTCATTATTAGATTTATTTCAAGAAAGACAAAGTAACCAATAGTGACCCAGAGTAACCTTAGGTAACCTGTGGTACCCTTAGGTAACCAGGTAACCCTGTTTTGGAATAAAGACCCTCATTTATCAGAAATATTTAAATAACAAAATAGTAACCCTAAATGACATAGAGTAACCTGAGGTAACCTTAAGTACCCTTAGGTAACCAGGTAACCCACTTCTAGAATAAAGGCCTTCATTTATTAGATTTATTTCAAGAAAGACAAAGTAACCCATAGTGACACAGAGTAACCTTAGGTAACCTCTGGTACCCTTAGGTAACCAGGTAACCCTGTTTTAGAATAAAGACTACCATTTTTCTATATTTATATAATGAACATAAGAACTTGAATTACAATGTAGCTTTAAAATAGGTAACCTGGTAACTTCTAGTAACCAAAGGTATTGAATGGTTACTTACGGACACATATGTGCAGAAGTGCACATTTTGTGCCCTATCTACACGAAAAACCCAGTTGCATTGGTAATTTCCCCATTGAATGCCATACAGAAGGATCAGTGCAAAATCCTCAAACAACACAACATTTCATGTTGCCGTTTAGATATTCAGGCCAATGTAGAGACAGGGACATTTAATGATGATTATGATGACTATAGTGACACTGAGGACTCGTACACCTGTCAGTTAGATGTTAGCTTGGAACAGGTTAAACAAGGCAAATTTGAAATTGTTCTGTGCCATCCGGAGGCACTGTTAAACACCAAGAAAGGAAGACAGCTTCTTCAGAGTGAATTACAACAACACATCGTTGCTGTTGTGATTGATGAGTGCCACATTATTGAAAAATGGTAATTTAGCACAACAAAATAATTTCAGTTTTTCATTATTTCTTTACTGAATGGGGCATAATGTCCATATCAGAATTTGAAAAAAAGACATGATAGAAGTATGGATGAGCATGTAAACTATGCACATGTTGGTTATCGTAGGAGTTGAACATATTTTTGTCATTTTAACAGACAGGTTGGTGACTTTTAAAACCATTGTTCCTGTGTTTAGAACCAGTACTGTACACCTTTCCTCAGTAAGAACTTTCTCACATAAAGATATATGCTTGTTAACGGGGCTCAAACCCATCACCATTAATCTTTTACTAATTTATTTTTTTCTCAATTGCGAAACAAGTTCTTACAACTTAGATTAATTGCTATCGAGACTCATTCCAGATGGAATCAACCGCGAAGAGAGGCAATGAGGAATTATTTGTGTCTTGCCTAAGGACACTACCGAAATGACTATGGTAGGGATCGAACTCAGGACCCTTCGTTCCTGAAGCAAACGCGCTACCACTGCGCCACGCCGGCTCAATCTTTGAGAGGTTACAGTGATTTCAAGTCAGTGGCTCTAACCACTTGGCCATGGCAGTTGTGCACCTCAGGGCCTACATAATAAACAAGACACAAGAAACTTTATTTGTAGTCGGGTGTTACAAGAACATACTGAATATTAGCTAATAGCTATTAACTGACATACACATCCTAGTTTCGTGTAAAATTTCCTTGATCACAGTCTACTACTGCTTATTTTCTGAGTTTATTTATGAATTTCAGTTTATTTCTGTAGCTGATGTCTCTTATTTCGCCCTTGTAGTTCAGAAGTAGAATACTTCCTGTTCATACTGGAAGAGACCTGGGTTCAAATCCCAGCAGGGGCTTTATTTGGAGACTAATGTCTTGAGACCAAACTGAAATTCTGTGTCTTCTTTTAAGATAGTTTATAGCTTGTATGTAGTCAATCCAAGAATTGCATACACATGTATATACTTAAAGAGGCACTCCCTAAAACTCATGAAAACTAAAATGACATCAAAAACACGTAATAGAAAATTTTATAATATTATTATGTATCCCCAATGTATATATTAAATACTCTTAGAGCAGGTTGGCATACAGACCAAAGAGAATCAGTCTCAGTTCTGAGCAAGTCTCAAAAGTGTATTTATGTTGTGAAATGATCATCGTGCCAAGTTACAATGAACTTTAAAATTCTTCAATGAATACTACAGTTAAAGCCTGGAGAGGAACAATGCCTACAGACTGTAAATGTGGTGAACATTTGTGCAGTTATTTTAAAAATCTTCCAATGCAAGCTGATTCTTATCACTCCTCTGCATGTATACCCCATACAACTTGTTGTGTGGGTGTATAATTACTACTACATAACTGAAATACAGTGATGAAACTGGGTTTGCACTAAACAAAAGCATTTATTTCAATGACTTATTAAGAAATGCTAAATATTCATTCCTTCCTAATTGCAGGGGAGAAGAATTTAGAACAGCATTTAAGGAGCTGAAAAATTTGAAGGCATTCTTTCCAGATACACCATTTCTGGCTTTGAGTGGAACATTGACAGTCAAACAAAAGCAGGAACTCCCAAAGCAACTTGGCTTATGTAATTTTTCAATCATAGAAAGCAGTCCAGACAAACCAAACCTATTCCTAGAAAAGTTTAAGAAAGGAAGTTCTTCAGATGTGGAGGAAGTTTATGAAAAAGTAACACATGAAATTTGTGATAAATTGTATGAAGATAAAGAAAGGTTTCCTGTAACACTGCTATTTATTCCTGTACATTATATGAGCATAGCTTTAATGTATTTGAATAGTTTATTTAAACCAAAGAGCATTGATGATGCTCTTTATAGTGCAGTTTGTGCAGGGCAAGATCAATACATTATTGACAAAACGATGGATGAATTGAAAAAGGAAAATCCACAAATCAGACTTGTGCTAACCACATCAATATTAGGAATGGGATTTGATCCCAAGAATGTAACCAGAGTTGTACATGCTTGCCCTCCAAGAAATATTGCTCAATACTTTCAAGAGATTGGTAGAGCAGGTCGTTGTGGCCAGCCTTCAAAGGCTACTTTGCATTACAATGCCAGAAACATCGCCAGAAATCTTCCTGGGATAAATGAAGATATAATTTTGTACTGTACAAATGATACCTCTTGCCTAAGAAACCAACTTCTGTCTGTATTTGGTTATGAAAAGGACAAAAGTATTGCGGGCTGCAAATGTTGTTCCTTCTGCAAGACATCATGTACATGTGAAGAGTGTTTGTTACTTCATTTGAAATTATAAAGCAACACTCCGAAACTGAATTCAAACAACAACAGTTCAGTGTTTGCTAATACATGTATTTAACAAATATAATTACATTTATATCATTCTTTTATGTAATATGTTACATACAAACATACATGTACATCAAAGTATCATAATATGATCAACTGCAAGTACCAAGTATTAAGTGACAGTGTTTTATACTGGTAGACTGTGGGTTTTTTAAATGATGGATAGCAGTTTTTTTTAATTACTTTTGAGTAATCATTTTAAGAGCATAATTATATAGCATGAACTGTACCTTTTTTAACATGTATGACAACGTTTACAATGAACTTTCTCTCAGCAAAAGGCACTGAAATGATTTTTCATTTTAATTCAAGTTATTTTTTAATTCTGGTCTTTACAGATTTTTATGAAACAATATCGTTCTTAACTAGAAATGTGTCCATAGGACACGGATGCCCCCACACGCCACTGTTCTGTCAATCTCATGACTCTAGGTCAAATATTTTTTGGACTACATGTGCCACAAGTTGAAAACTAAAAATCAACAAAGGGCCATAATTCTGTTAAATTTGGTCGCAGCAAAAATTCCTTCCTTTACTACCATCTACACATTAAGGTTGTTCATCCCTGGAAGTTTAAGCAAAATCTGCCATCCGGTTTAAGAGGAGTTGCATTCACAAAATTTCTACATAGTATATAATGAAAAAATCAACAAAGGGCCATAATTCTGTTAAATTTGGTTGCAGCAAAAATTCCTTCCTTTACTGCCATCTACACATTAAGGTTGTTCATCCCTGGAAGTTTAAGCAAAATCTGCCATCCAGTTTAAGAGGAGTTGCATTCACAAAATTTCTACATAGTATATAGTGAAAAAATCAACAAAGGGCCATAATTCTGTAAAATTTGGTCGCAGCGAAATTCTTTCCTTTACTACCATCTACACCTTAACGTTGTTCATCCCTGTAAGTTTAAGCAAAATCTGCCATCCGGTTTAAGAGGAGTTGCGTCCACAAAATTTCTACATAGTATATAGTGAAAAAATCAACAAAGGGCCATAATTCTGTTAAATTTGGTCACAGCAAAAATTCCTTCCTTTACTACCATCTACACATTAAGGTTGTTCATCCCTATAAGTTTAAGCAAAATCTGCCATCCGGTTTAAGAGGAGTTGCGTTCACAAAATTTCTACATAGTATCTAGTGAAAAAATCAACAAAGGGCCATAATTCTGTTAAATTTGGTCGCAGCAAAAATTCCTTCCTTTACTACCATCTACACATTAAGGTTGTTCATCCCTGTAAGTTTAAGCAAAATCTGCCATCCGGTTTAAGAGGAGTTGCGTTCACAAGATTTCGGGACGTACGGACGGACGGACTGACGGATTGACGGACGGACGGACGGACAAGTGCAACGCTATATGCTCCCACATTGTGGGGGCATAAAAATGTATTAAATTAACATTTTTTTATAACTATTCCTCAATACTTAATACTTGGTACAGTTTAACATATTAACAATGATAGAATAAAATTCACTGAATATTGACAAGAGTGTCATTTGTACAGTTCAAAACTAGGTGTAGTTTGAAATTTGATTGTCCCTCAAAGTGGAATCTTGTAAATTCTGAGGTTGCATAATATGAGTAGTAAGTCAAATTGAAATTTTCAATAAGTTTAGAAAATTAGTTCATATTTGCATAAGTGTATTCTTTGCAAAAGAAATAATTGAGTGTATGTGATATTAATCAGACAAAGTCCTTGAAGTGTTTTCAACCTTTGCACAAATTACTAGAATCATTTTAGGAAATGTATTATAGAAGACTTTTTCATCACTGTTTCATAGTTCAATTCTTATCATTAGAATGTGTTTGTTCTGTTGCTAAATATCATTACATTTTGTGCATATATTAACTACATAATCTCTTAAACATTATTATATGCAAACACTGCTATAAAAAAAAACGTTTTAGAAAAATAACATACAGCATTGAAAAATGCTACAATCATGTAAATGCAAAGACTTGACTGATACATTCTTTTGGATACAGTTGCTCACTCATAAATGTTGATGGAACAAATTAACATTGTTCTAAACTGTCTTAAGTTAACATTACTTTATAACAAATCCTAAAATGGAAAATATTCTAGTAAGAACTCATGTAAAGTTTTTATTTATCTTTAAATAATAAGCTATGGTCTTTGAAATCTCAACAAAAACATTTTGATGGATTTCAAGAGAGTGTCATATTGTTTTTCACATGTGCAATTAATTTAAATGTTGTCTGTTATGTTTTGTATTTGCTGATTATTGTTTTGGTGAGATACATTTTTTTGGTGAAGGAGCAGCTTTAAATAACAATCATATTTACCTCTGAAACATGATGATATTCCTTTAATAAAAGTTATGCCATTTATTTATAGTTTTTATACCTCTCAAAGCATTTACACATAAAATGAACTTTTCAGCTTTCAAAAGTGGTGCTACTAATATCTTATTGTTTATTTCAGTCTCATCATTGTACATTACATGATAATATCACATTGTATATTAAATCATATACTAAGTATCACATTTATTTTACATTAGTACATGTACAATGCCACTCATATTTGAGTTATAAGAGACTATGAGAAAATAGTCATTATACGTTTCAAAATCAGATCAATATTCTATTTTACATGTGTACAGATAAAAACCTAAAACTCCCTTGCTAATCTTTATATTACAATCTAGAAAAACTTAAGACACTGAAAAGGAATACTGTGCAAATGCATTATTCAACAAGAGCTGTCCATAAGACAGCAAGCTCCACTATTGTGGGTGTTTGCTAATAAAACAAAACTTTTATCAGTATAATAGCAAAACAAAATTCTGCTAACTATTAAGTATAAACTAGGAAAGTTGAATCATAAAAGAAGTCAAAATCTATCACTACATATTTAATTTTTGGTAAATTAATTGTTTGATACAAAATGAACCCCTCAACACTATTGCTAAGTTTGATATAACTACCATAATTGGTTACTGAGATATGTGCATGATAGTAACTTGCATGCAAAACTTTAACCAAATTTTCAATGTCAAACAAGGGCCATAATTTGCACTAAATTTATACAAGAGTTATCTATCTTGACTGTGTGACACCGCTAAGACATTATCAAAGTTTCAAGTCAATATCATAAGTGGTTACTGAGATATGTGCATGATAGTACCTAGCAGGCAAAACTTTAACCAAATTTTCAAAATCAAACAAGGGCCATAATTTGTATCAAATTTATGCAAGAGTTATCTGACTTGACTGTGTGACACCCCTTAAGACATAAACAAAGTTCAAGTCAATATCATTAGTGGTTACTGAGATATGCACATGATAGTACCTAGCAGGTAAAACTTTAACCGAATTTACAAAGTCAAACAAGGGCCATAATTTGTACTAAATTTATACAAGAGTTATCTGACTTGACTGTGTGACACCCCTAGAGACATTAACAAAGTTTCAAGTCAATATCATAAGTGGTTACTGAAACATGTGCATGATAGTACCTAGCAGGCAAAACTTTAACCAAATTTTCAAAGTCAAACAAGGGCCATAATTTGTACTAAATTTATACAAGAGTTTTCTGACTTGATTGTATGACACCCCTAAAGACATGAACAAATAAGCAACGCCTAAAAGTCTCTTAAAACAGTAATACTACAATAACGTAAGCTGTCCAAAGAACAAATCTCATTACTCTACTCTGGACAGAATTTATACAAGAATAGGACTTATTGCCCCATACTGAAGCACCATTATAAATTACTGGCCAAACAGTGGTTTCATACAATTTACTAAAAACATTATGTGACATTCCACCAATACTCTTTGACTTAGCTATTAAAATGCCCAGTGCTCTACCAGCACTTAGTGAAACAGACTTAGCATGTGTAGTTTGAGCAACAGATGGAGGTCGAAAATGTACAACATTACTCTTAAACAATTCCTAGAATTATTTATATATCATTATCATTTGCATCTTCCTCAACAACTACATGTAGCCCTCTAGTGAGTCTCGTAATAATCTGGTTCAGTCTTTCTTTCATTAATTGAGCTTGGTCAACACTGACTGGAACAGAGTTAATGTTTGTGAAACCTGGACACTTTCTGCCTGGTGTGTGGTGGAAAGGTCTTATTTTTCTTAATGTTTTTAAAACTAATTTTTGATCTGATTCATTCAAGGGTTTACTATGGTGTCCACTTTTTGGTTTAATGTGAAAGCTTTCGTCCAATTTTGAGCAAATATCTGATATTGTGTCTGCTGCACCTGTGACCCTTCTGATAGCTTTTTCACTTTTATTAGCACCTAGAGATTTAATCAAAGCTTTTTGGTTACAAACAGAGTGTTCCTGTGTCAGATCACTTTCAACATTCTGACCTCTTCCTCCTTTGACATTGACATAAGACCCTTCAAGAACACGAATCTTATCTAAATGAGATAATAGGAACTTACATTTGAGCAAATAGTCCACATTTTCAACTAAATATTTACTTAGTTTTGAATGTGAATAGAAAAAAGGCAATGAGTACTGGCAATTAAGAATTGTCCTGTTTAAGTCACCTTCTTTTGCTGTGTCATGCAGTTCACTGATATGTAGATACCAATGGCACAATTGTACAGAGTAGTTGTATAACTCATCGGGTTCAGACTTCACCACATACGTGGTTTTGGCAGTTCCTGTGTTGTTTGGCATCTTGATTCTTGCTGGGTTGTCCACCATTCCATATCGGTAATGAACCATAAATTCCCTTACAAGTTTCATTAATTGAACCTTTTGATCTTCCTCAGACTTTTGTGATAGATCGTTCACCAAGTTGTGATGGGGTTGACTATCTAAGGAATCCATCTGTAGAAATTCTATAAACTGTTCAACCAGCATACATTCACCAACCAACATAAGCAATTCAAAATGTGGTTGAAAACGACCTTTAACTTTTCCATTGACATCAGTCCGATGAAGAATGGTTTTGAAGTGATTTAGGGTGCCAGGGCTAAGCTCTGCTTTAAACAATTTCTTGTAGCATTTCTGTAAATAAAGAGAAATAGTCTATCCTGTTTTCATAACACACTGACATAATTTGCACATATAAATTTGTGGCAGTCAATTACAAACAGAGCTTTAGAAACAAAAAATAAACCAATCTTACAATTAATGTGTCATTTTACAGTAGATGAGTAGTAGCATTTCTAGACCAGAAACTAGTAGAGACTAGAGAACAGTAAAACAATCTCATTATACACATATCTCAAGCCTTCCAACTGTCTGTTCTGAGATTTTGCTACAACACTTTGACAGTTGGTCCGATTACATTATTGTCAAAAATGATTTGAGAAACTTTAAGTAGAAAACAATCTAATTTACTCTAAAATGTTGTCTGAATTAAGCCTGCTGAAACAGGACAATAATTTTTCAACTCAACAGCAGATAAACATGCATGTAAGTCATATATTTCTTAAATTCATATTTTGTGTCATTATAAGTCATATAACAGACCTATTTTTGTAATATATTCCCATAAGAATGTCTTCAACATTGCAGCAAATACTGAATATAAGTAAAACCAACCTCAAGGAAGTCTTGCTTAGAATGCCACATCTCACATACAATAGGATGCAAGTCATCATATCGTTTTTCTGGTGTCACAGATAAAGTTCTCAAATTTTTAGCTTCTTGAAGACGCACCCTTGTCAACTGGTCCCCTCCAACAGGCACACCATACTTTCTAAGCAAGTCAGTATTACCTAAAATAAGTTCAGAAGAGTTTGTTAACATGGATTCTAACATGACTCACGATTTTGTCTCTATACACAAAGAGTAGGAAAATAATGTAATATCAAACCATAAGCAATGCAGAAATGAAGACACAGAATTTCAGTTCGGTCTCGAAATGTGTCAGTCTCAAAATAAAGCCCCAACTGGGACTTGAACCCAGGTATCTTCCAGTATGAACAGGAAGTATTCTACTTCTGAACTACATGGGCAAAAAAGATAAAAACGACATAAATAAGAGATATCAGCTACAGAATGCTGTAAACATGACGGTAGTATCCTTATGGCAAGACACAAATTATTCCACATTGCCTCTCTTGTGTTGGAAAAACTTGTGAGTTGGTACATGTGTGTGTGCAAATCTGTGTTGGAGAGATTAACATATTTTACCGAATGCACGAGTATAAAGGCTAATTAGCTCCTCTTCATAGCTGTCCATGATAGCCAAACAGTCTTCATGCTTGGACTCATTCTTCATCATGATCTGTAGTGGATATACAACAGACTTGCTGGACATTTTCTGGCTGAATTCATGTGGCAAATGATCAGGTACCAGCTTTCTGAACTGCTCAAAAGCAGGGACTTTACAAAGGATTCTAGCCAGTAGCACACTGTACGCTTCTAAGAACTTTGCCTTTTCAATTTCAGTCATGATGAAACTTTCACATGTCAATTTTGTTATGTCAATATTTGGGACAGAAGTACTCATATCAATAGTAGCAACTCTGCTGAATATGATGTTACTGGTGAACATGTGCAGGTCTCTGTTTCTTCTCTCTTTACTTAGGTGAGATGTCTTGACATATATATCCAAGTTGTCTCCTGCAATCATATAAATATAAAGTTTATATATTGCTCATTTACATGTACTTACAACTTTATGATAATGAAAGTCATATGTTGAACTTGCAAACCAAAATAAAATACAATGGACATTATTGTGAGAGGTTACATTAAATTCAAAGAGCACAGCAGGGAGCGGTGGTGTAGAGGTTAAGGTGTAGGCCGCTCATCATGGAGGTTGCGAGTTCGAGCCCAACTGGGGTCACGACTGTACTTCCTCATAATACACCAGTACTGGTTTCTCTAGGAACTGGACTCGAGTGACTCTATATGCTACAAGCTTTCTTCACAATCGAGCTAAAATAAATTAGTATTAACTAAAGAGCACAGCACATTTAGGAAAAACATACAAACTTTTATTTCCATACAGAAACCACCTTGCTTGTTTGTAGCGTGTTTGCCAGTTATGGTAAAGCTTTAAGAGTCATTACTTTGAACAGCAATCTTTATGCAAAATCCAAGACTTTCAAATTATTTCTGTGTTTTGAAAGCCTTAAACTTATGATATGGATGAATTTGTGTAATTGATAGATGAAATACACTTTTACAACTTAGGAACTGAATTAATTTTTATGTGCACAAATTTAAACTCACTGACTGTCAGACATGCCTGTCTGTGTGTCTGTCATGTTTCCATGGGCTTTAAAAAAAGGCAGTATTTGCTTGTCACATAATTTTAGTACTTTCTTGTCTTTCAATCATACTATGAATATATTAAGTCTTACCAGTTATTTTAATCAGTGGGTTTTGTTTCAACTTGTCAGTAATGAGTTTTTCAGACACTGTCTGAATGCTGTCCTGGAGGTTCACTCTAGCAGTCCATGATAGCATAAGTCCAAGGTGGTTGAACCTTGTTTGTGCCTGAAATTTCCAAGAATCAAAATAAAGCTAATTGTAAATTCGAAATTTATTATTTGTAAATGCTCATAATTACAGGTTCATACTGATGTTGAGTAAGAATATGTATCATGTTTGCCTAGATAAACATATGAATACAAAATCAGTGTGTTAATCAGATTGAATTGTGTATATAATTTATATAGTATTGCTTTTTAAAAGAGTCAAAGCTATAAAAGACAGTAAAAGACAGTAAAAAGTTATACCACCCTGATGAGCTTTTCATTCATTGTAAATCTATCTAACTTACTTATATGTTTGTTTTCTCAGCATGGATATGACCAAGACTCTCCAGAACAGGTGAATGGGAGGGTTTTGATATTGAAACTGGAAGAAAACCAAAACAATGAACAGCATTAAGCAAAATTGTGTTTAACAGAAGCAATCTAAAATATAAACTGTAACTAAAAAATCAAAAGTTCAGTAACAAACTTGCCAGATTACCTTCCAATTTATTTATGTATATTGAAGAAGTTTAGCATATTTGTTTTAATACTAAATGTACATGCATTTGTATTTTTACATCTAAATAATACTTCATTTCAGTTTTGACAAAAGTTTTATTTTGACAAAAAAAAAGAAACAAACTGCTCTATATTCATGTCAATTATTCTGACATAATGGTATTATGACCTGGCATGTTTTGCATGAAATTTGTATTTTGTAAATGTATGACAACAACTTCATAATATCATTATTATTACCAATTCAGAAAAGTATAATTTCCCCCAATTATTGTTTTATTAATAGAGTATTTACCATCTGTCTATATATCTATCATATTCACAAATTTGAGATATATAGACCCTTCAAGTAAACAACATATTCTATAAAATTTAATGGAGGTTTCATTGAAATGAATTGATATTTAGAATGCTATTGTCATACTGTAACAGATTGATAACATTCATGAACAGTTGAACAGTTGAATTCAAACGAAGCATCATGCATTGCCTATACTTACTCTCTCATCTAAGCCACCCCTAATAGCAATGACACTTGTCAATCTATGATATGCAGACAAGTTGTCATACTTGTGCTTCATAAGAATGCTGTATGCTGAAGCAAGGACTGGAATAATGGAGGCTTTCACCTGCTCGTTAGCTGGTACTGTGACAGATAGCATTACCTTCAGCAGAAACGGGACCCTAAAATATGCCATATTTCATGTATTGTATTTGTAATAATCAAAACATATGTTTTTCATGAAAGCTATTATAAGGATGTATAGGGTATGTTTAATTAAATTAAGAAAATTTTAAAATAAGTAGTACCTGCTACAAACCATTCCAAACATATTACTGAATTAAACGCTTTTGATTAATTTTATGCTTTAATAAACAATGCAGTAAGTCAAACACAACATTTACAGGCTGTAGGGATTGTTCATCTCCAGGCTTTAACTCTGTGTATGCAATTCTTGGATTTAATACATACAAGCTATAAACTCTCTTAAATGGAGACACAGAATTTCAGTTTGGTCTCAAGACATTAGTCTCCAAATAAAGCCCCTGCTGGGATTTGAACCCAGGTCTCTTCCAGTATGAACAGGAAGTATTCTACTTCTGAACTACAGGGGCGAAATAAGAGACATAACAAATTTTGTCAATGAAATGGTTTACCTCTGAATCATCTCATCAATGATTTCATCAAGAAAATGGGATACATTGTCTTCCAGCTTGTTAATGTCCCTGTATTTAAATAACACAGATCCAAAAACAGCTGTTCTGGAGGTTATTATATTATTAACCTTAACTTCATCTATAACAGAAACATTCTTCTTTGGAGACTCAAGTCTCAACTGTTTTCTGGATTTTGAAATTGGTACACATGACTGACTATTGGTGGACTTTGGTGTCAATGGAGATAGGGCGCATCTCTTTACCCTTACTGACCCTCCTGCAACGTATTTTACAGCAGATGTTCTAAGCTGAACGATAAAATTATATGTCTGTGTGATCTTAGTGTAACAGTTTCTGCAAACGCATGTATAATCTAAATCAGATAACGTTGACAATAACAATTCATCATCTAACAATATTCTTAACTTGCTACAAAACCCATCTGACTTTGCTTTCCTACTCCTCAATTTATAACATCTAGAATTGCTTACGCAACATACAAAACATGTTACTTCGGTTGTTTTCAACGGTGTGGAAGCCATTTTGAAGTACCATATCACGTGAAAAGTAAAAAGTCACGTGATGCCGAAAGTAGTCCGAGCCTATGACAGAGTGAATGTAATGATAGCCGATAGTGTAGAGAGTGAAATCACTACTGTAAACAAGCAGTCAAGTAATATTTTCTGACATAAAAACTTCAATAAAATTATCATTTTCATGCTATTTTAGGTCTTCTCTTCCAATAAATGCCCTTTATCCTATATCTTTCATTCAAAAAATTATAAATATCCAGCATCAAACACAAGCACTATTTTACCTATAACTGCTTCCGTACAGCAAATAACTGTGGTCTGATGCGGAAAAGATAAATCTCGAGGTTTGAGGGAAGAAATTTTCCCGATGACTGAGACAGACACGCCTTCTGAGTTTCACTCCGCCTTGAAAGACTAAATATCATTGAATGAATGGTTAAGCTCCGCCTTGAAAGACTAAATATCATTGAATGGATGGTTAAGCTCCGCTTTGAAACTCTAAATATCAATGAATGAGGGATTTTAAATTGTCTTGATATAAGATTAAGGAATGTGAAATAATATAAATGTAATAAAAAGAATAGGCAAACAGTACAACAGTACCATCGATTATACAATTTTCGTTTTTATAAATATATTTAATGTTATGAAATCGTGAATATTAATCGCCTGTTTGCTTTCTCGTGTCCCAATGACTGAGGGAGATAAAAGTAAACTATGTTTGAATCCTAAGTACTGATATTTGTTGATCATTTCATGTGTTGTAAAAGTGCGTAATGAAATTCATAACAGCATGTCACATAACTTTATTTCAATTTCATTTTTCCGAGAGATTATTAAGTGTTTTCTGCTGTCCCAAGGACTGAGGGAGAATAAATTAAAATATGTTTGAGTACTAACTACTTATATTTGTTCATCATTTCATGGGTTGTAAAAGTATATTATTAATAGTATAACAGCATGCCACATAACTTTATTTCCATTTCAGTTTTCAGAAAGATGATAAAGTGTCTTCTCGTGTCCCAAGGACTGAGGGAGAAAAAAGTAAAATATGTTTGAATACTAACTTCTTGTATTTTTTCAACATTTCCGCAGGTTCTCTAAGCGGTTGTCATAGGCAACGCGCTATTTTTCTATTGGTTCCGATTGCTGGAAATAACCAGTGATGCAGCAGCACTTTACCTTTACAATCCGAAGCTCCGCTCCTTCTCGCTAACCTTTCATTGTAATGGGCAACCCCGTGGTTCATGATTGGTACAAGAGGCAAAGCGTGTAAAGATCGGATCCCCTTTACATAACTACAAGAGGGAGAATAAATTAAAATAATTATGTTTGAATACTCAGTCTATAGACATTCTACTCCAGAAATACTGGTTTCCAGTATTCTTTGATCTGTCTCTCAATTACTTGATAATTGGTTGACTGTGGTCAGCACAGCAGTGGGTAAATGATGCCAGCAAAAAAGCAGGAGATTAATTGCCCAGAAACTGATCTGATCTGATCTGGACATTTGTTTCAAGTAACATGTGCAAGAATTCTGTTATATTTTCAAGTAGAACCAAAGTTTTCATTAATAAGTTTGAGTCGCAAAGTCATTTTGTATGAAAACCTGGCAGAAAAAGGTTCATAATAGTAGTAGTAGTAGTAATAATAATAATAATAATAATAATAATAATAATAATAATAATAATAATAATAATAATAATAATAATTCTTTATTTACTGAAGGTAAACACATAAGACATGCAAAACAGTAACTTATTTTCAATGTGGCCTTCAAAAAGAAGAAACAATCCAGAAAAAAATGGCATTCTGAAACAAAACAAAAATAAACCGGACAAACACTCATCTTTTAACTAATGATGGATGCATTTATACAGTGGCAATATTCCTAATCAGTCACACGTGTTTCAGTAAAACAGTTAAAAATAATAGTAAAATGTTTTTCAAAAAGCAGCATTCATTATATATCCGGCAGCAAAATTACATTTATACAAGTTAAATTTTTTATTTTGAAGTTGCAATAGGAATTTCTTATAGTTCCTTTTAAAAGATATGACTGTTGTACAGTTTCTTATTTAGGTGGGTATCTTTTTCCAGACTTCATTGCTGCTGTAGCTAAATGTACGTGGTTTCAATTAAATGAGTTTATTTCGTTCTGAAGAACGGAGTCTGTAAGTAATATTACTTGAAAATGTTATCAATTATGACATATAAGCTGCTTTTTACATTTAAAAATAAGCAAGCCCATAATTATGATATGCACATCTGTGTTCAAATGTAAGCCAGTCTAATTCACGAAACATATCCAAGGAACACGTTAAACCCGGCTTACTCAAGATAATCCTCGCAGCTCTTTTTTTTAATCTTTAGAATTTTGTTTACATCTGATTCCGAGCTTATCTTATATACTGGGGAAGTAGTTTTAAGTTTTGTTAAATTGTTAACAGTGTAACCTTCACTAACGGTCACCTCCCACCAACAGCCACTTCCTTACAACAGCCGATTTGAATTATCCCCGTTGGTTTTTCTATATGTTTTACCTCCCATCAACAGCCACCTCCTAACTCCGGCCAACGGCCACTATTATTCATCCCGAATTGACAGAAAACCTCTTAAACGGCCTAGGAACACAATAACCGCATGTCAAACAACAAAAAAGTGTATCATATTTTTACCGCAAAATAATCCCTCTGAGCAACAGTCACCTCCGGACAACAGCCAATTTCTAGTCATCCGGCTGTTGTAGGGAGGTTGAACTGTATTTAAAGTCCCAGGATCACATTTACAAGTAGCTCTCATTTTGTCAAGATAAAAACAGGTCAAATAAAAGAATCTTAACATGCCAAAAATGTAAGTGAACAATACTGATTTCAAATATATTTAGGCGCTAGATACAGTTTTAGGAGTTTTAACAGTGTTACTTATAAGATACATAAATCATACATGTACATCCAATTTTGATGTACAGATTTTTTGTAAACTACTATTTGATGTAGCATTTATTAGAAATTTTGCAATGCATCATGATGTAGGTAAATCATGCCTACTGGTACTATATTTCAAATGAAAGAAAACAGATAAGAGTAATTTTGAAATGAAAGACAGTTTTCTCTGTCAAACGGGAAACTGGAAAGGGAAAACTTTTGAGGTCAAAATAGTATCATCCCCTGTCAAAAGCGGAGGGTTTTGGGCATTAAACTATATATTGATAGTGTGTAGATATTTACGAGTTTTCTATAATCTTTAGCTAATAAATCTCTAAGATATGTTCATTTCCATCAGTAGCTTTGTTAAATATTTTATACATGCTTACATCATTATCTTTTTAAAGCATTAAAACATGCTTTAGCAATTAATTAGCTATATTCTCTAATTAACAGTGTCACTGTAAGTACAACAATGTATTTCACTAAATACATCATTCTATATTATAACTGTTATACCTTACACTGAACACACCTGATTTGCTAAACTTATTATGCATTGTATAATTCATATATAAAGTTTGCAAACATAATGTTGTATCCTACATCCATTGTAATGTTTTGTTATGCGAATGAATCTTTACGCTTTAGGCTGTGGTACAACATGCATAGTACATTAGGTAGTATCAAACATATTTGACTTCATTCTCCCTCAGTCATTGGGACAGGAGAAAACACTTAATCGTCTTTTTTACATACTTCAATGGCTTAAAGTATTTGGACATTTATTCATGATTATAATGATGTACTTTTACACAACATGATATGAAGAACAAGTATAAGTAGTAAGTATACAAACATATTTGACATCATTCTCCCTCAGTCCTTGGGACAGGAAAAACACGTAATCGTCAATTTTACAAACATAAATATCAATAAAATATTATGATATGCTGTAATGATTATAAGAATTTACTTTTACACAACATGATATGAAGAACAAAATTATAAGTAGTTAGTATTCAGACATATTTGACATTATTCTCCCTCAGTCCTTGGGACAGGAAAAAACACGTAATCGTCAATTTTACAAACATTAATATCAATAAAATTTTATGATATGATGTTATGATTATAAGAATGTACTTTTACACAACATGATATGAAGAACAAGTATAAGTAGTTAGTATGCAAACATATTTGATTTCATTCTCCCTCAGTCCTTGGGACAGGAAAAAACACGTAATCGTCAATTTTACAAACATAAATATCAATAAAATATTATGATATGCTGTAATGATTATAAGAATTTACTTTTACACAACATGATATGAAGAACAAAATTATAAGTAGTTAGTATTCAGACATATTTGACATTATTCTCCCTCAGTCATTGGGACAGGAAAAAAACACGTAATCGTCAATTTTACAAACCTTAATATCAATAAAATTTTATGATATGATGTAATGATTATAAGACTGTACTTTTACACAACATGATATGAAGAACAAGTATAAGTAGTTAGTATGCAAACATATTTGACTTCATTCTCCCTCAGTCATTGGGACAGGCGAAAACACTTAATCGTCTTTTTTACATACTTCAATGGCTTAAAGTATTTGGACATTTATTTATGATTATAATGATGTACTTTTACACAACATGATATGAAGAACAAGTATAAGTAGTTAGTATTCAAACATATTTGACATCATTCTCCCTCAGTCCTTGGGACAGAAAAAGCACGTAATCGTCAATTTTGCAAACATAAATATCAATTAAATATTTTAAAATGATGTAATGATTATAAGAATGTACTTTTACACAACATGATATGAAGAACAAGTAGTTAGTATGCAAACATATTTGACATTATTCACCCTCAGTCCTTGGGACATGAAAAAACACGTAATCGTCAATTTTACAAACATAAATATCAATAAAATATTATGATGTGCTATTATGATTATAAGAATGTACTTTTACACAACATGATATGAAGAACAAGTATAAGTAGTTAGTATGCAAACATATTTGACTTCATTCTCCCTCAGTCATTGGGACAGGAGAAAACACTTAATCGTCTTTTTTACATACTTCAATAGCTGAAAGTATTTGGACATTTATTTATGATTATAATGATGTACTTTTACACAACATGATATGAAGAACAAGTATAAGTAGTTAGTATACAAACATATTTGACATCATTCTCCCTCAGTCCTTGGGACAGGAAAAAACACGTAATCGTCAATTTTACAAACATAAATAGCACAAAAATAATATGAAAAGCTGTAATGATTATAATGATGTACTTTTACACAACATGATATGGAGAACAAGTATAAGTAGTGAGTATGCAAACATATTTGACTTCATTCTCCCTCAGTCCTTGAGACAGGAGAAACACGGAATCGCCTTTTTCACATACTTCAATGGCATTAAAGTATTTGTACATTTATTTATGAATATAATGATGTACTTTTACACAACATGATATGAAGAACAAGTATAAGTAGTTAGTATACAAACATATTTGACATCATTCTCCCTCAGTCCTTGGGACAGGAAAATACACGTAATCGTCAATTTTACAAACATAAATATCAATAAAATATTATGATATGCTGTAATGATTATAAGAATTTACTTTTACACAACATGATATGAAGAACATGTATAAGTAGTTAGTATTCAGACATATTTGACATTATTCTCCCTCAGTCCTTGGGACAGGAAAAAACACGTTATCGTCAATTTTACAAACATAAATACATTGTATCAATAAAATATTATGATATGCTGTAATGATTATAAGAATGTACTTTTACACAACATGATATGAAGAACAAGTATAAGTAGTTAGTATGCAAACATATTTGATTTCATTCTCCCTCAGTCCTTGGGACAGGAAAAAAACACGTAGTCGTCAATTTTACAAACATAAATATCAATAAAATATTACGAAATGCTGTTATGATTATAAGACTGTAATTTTACACAACATGATATGAAGAACAAGTATAAGTAGTTAGTATGCAAACATATTTGACTTCATTCTCCCTCAGTCATTGGGACAGGAGAAAACACTTGATCGTCGTTTTTACATACTTCAAAGGCTTAAAGTATTTGGACATTTATTTATGATTATAATGATGTACTTTTAAACAACATGATATGAAGAACAAGTATAAGTAGTAAGTATACAAACATATTTGACATTATTCTCCCTCAGTCCTTGGGACAGGAAAAACACGTAATCGTCAATTTTACAAACATAAATATCAATAAAATATTATAATATGCTGTTATGATTATAAGAATGTACTTTTACACAACATGATATGAAGAACAAGTATAAGTAGTTAGTATGCAAACATATTTGACTTCATTTTCCCTCAGTCATTGGGACAGGAAAAAACACGTAATCGTCAATTTTACAAACATAAATAGAACAAAAATAATATGAAAAGCTGTAATGATTATAATGATGTACTTTTACACAACATGATATGGAGAACAAGTATAAGTAGTGAGTATGCAAACATATTTGACTTCATTCTCCCTCAGTCATTGGGACAGGAGAAAACACGGAATCGCCTTTTTTACATACTTCAATGGCATAAAAGTATTTGTACATTTATTTATGAATATAATGATGTACTTTTACACAACATGATATGAAGAACAAGTATAAGTAGTTAGTATACAAACATATTTGACATCATTCTCCCTCAGTCCTTGGGACAGGAAAAAACACGTAATCGTCAATTTTACAAACATGAATATCAATAAAATATTATGATATGCTGTAATGATTATAAGAATTTACTTTTACACAACATGATATGAAGAACAAGTATAAGTAGTTAGTATTCAGACATATTTGACATTATTCTCCCTCAGTCCTTGGGACAGGAAAAAACACGTTATCGTCAATTTTACAAACATAAATATCAATAAAATATTATGATATGCTGTAATGATTATAAGAATGTACTTTTACACAACATAATATGAGGAACAAGTATAAGTAGTTAGTATTCAAACATATTTGACTTCATTCTCCCTCAGTCCTTGGGACAGGAAAAAACACGTTATCGTCAATTTTACAAACATAAATATCAATAAAATATTATAATATGCTGTAATGATTCTAAGAATGTACTTTTTACACAACATGTTATGAAAAACAAGTATAAGTAGTTAGTATGCAAACACATTTGACTTCATTCTCCCTCAGTCCTTGGGACAGGGGAAAACACTTAATCGTCTTTTTACATACTTCAATGGCATTAAAGTATTTGGACATTTATTTAGGATTTTAATGATGTACTTTTACACAACATGATATGAAGAACAAGTATCAGTAGAATCTAGTTAGTATGCAAACATATTTGACATCATTCTCCCTCAGTCCTTGGGACAGGAAAAAAAACCTTAATCGTCAATTTTACAGACATAAATATCAATAAAATATTATGATATGCTGTACAGTAATGATTATAAGAATGTACTTTAACACAAAATTAGACCACTTTTTATTTCCCAATGGTGGCCTTTATAGACAGGTTTGACTGTAGTTAGTATGCAAATATATGATACTGTATTTTCCCTCAGTCCTTGGGACAGAATAAAACGTATTTTTCCATCAGTGTTTGGGACAGGAAAACATATTATCATCTTTCAACAGACTGATATGGCAACAATGCAATGTACTTTTAAACCACATAAAATGATGTAAAAGTTGAAGCATTTACTATGAAAACTCATTATACATGATTTTTTATGGGACAGCAGAAAAAAATTCATCATCTTTTAAAAGATGGTAAATTTCTTGTTATCTCATTTTAAACAGCATCCCCTCTTTTAAAAGTATCAGTATAATTTAAGCTCACCCAGTACTTAGGACCAGAAAGCAACTTTTTCATTTTCGTGAAAACACATTTATCTTCTCAAATTACTATTATTGTACAATAAAGTAATATGTAATGGGATAATAATTGCAATGAATCACAGGACCGATATTTCCCTCACTCATTGGAATTTAGCTTCTCATTTAAATATTCATTACTTGGGCGGTACGCTCTCAGTCATCGGGATCGATTTTTCTCATTTTTTCTCTCAAGCCTTGGGATTTAGCCATACCCGGTCTGATGCCATGTCTGCTAAAAAGAGGAAAATCGAAGACTTTTTCTCCAAAATATCGAAATCTAGTAAGTGGTTAAAGAATGTATTGGTACTCGTTTCTGTTGAATTGGATTTTGTATCTGTTCATTCGGTGTTTTTTCCCTTAGTACATAACGGCACCGTACAATTGTTATGATTTTCATTGTTTTTTTCAACCTCAAGTAGCAAAAATAATCATTACAGTTAATAAAACATGATGATTTAAGTGATGATGATGATGATGAGTGGTAGCCTAACAAATAAAAGTAAAAATGCTGATTTTTAAGTCATTTTTTTACCTTGATATAAGGACAAATTACCCCTAATTTATAGCCTAGAATGCAGGAAATTGCGCCTATGTTTTAAAAATTTTCCGGCGGGGCATGCCCCCGGACCCCCCTAGAAAGCCTATTACTTTTCTATTTGAGCCTATTCAACAAAATCTTATTGAGAACACTGGACTAAGAATCATTAACAAATCTTTTCAAGGATCTAGACTCCTCGTTTCATTTAGTTTTCTTTCCTCAAGAGGGTGTCCGCGTACTGGTCAAATCGTTTGAATTCTAAAGGCCGTGACTGTACCTCGTACAGAGCTAGACTGCGCATGCGCAGTGCGTTGTTTACACGCACAACTTTCTGTAAATTTTAGAGCAAAGACTTATCTGAATATATATGAAGACCAGATGATCTGAATGTCGACAGATTTGACACAACAAGTATGTTGCCGGAAAAAGTGTCCGCCTACTGTTCTTGTCTGTCTAGAGGAATTCCCGTCGAATACCAGTGGTTTCACCCCCTAGTCGTTTCACCCCTAGTCATTTCACCTCCCAAAACCCTAGATGATTCACCCCCCAAAATAAATATGATCTTTTTTATTGTTTTAATTAAAAATGAATCCTGTTGAATACTTAAATCAATCAAATAAAATATCGTATTTGCATATCTTGATGTTAATGTGAAGGTTTTCTATTTGGTTTATAAGTTTTATACTTAACAAAATGAGGTCATCTGTTATACTAAGTTTTCATAATCTAATAGTTAACATTTAATTATTGACGTTAAAAGACACTGTCATGTGATGTATTTAAATCAAATATTTGAAGTACCATTTAGAAATTTAGCTTTCTTTATTTTTGCAGTATTTTATTCAGGTGCCAAAGTGAGTATTTCTCATCAGCTAGTAAATAGTTTGTTATATACAACAAGTTTATTGCATAAATATATATAGCATAACATGACTGTATATTTTTCTTCAAAGTGATATACTGATTAGATATGTGGTTATATTTGATTATTCTGTGATTGAAAAACACCTATCAGGCAAACAAATCAATCAATATAACAATAGAGTACCTTTCACACATACTTAATCAGTATATTACAATAGGGGGTGAAATGACTAGGAGGTGAAATGACTAGGGGTGAAACGACTAGGGGTGAAACCACTTGATACCTTCCCGTCCCCCAAGTCATTTCCTCCACTAGACTCCCCCCCCAACACGTTTCCTCTCAAGACTCCCCTCTAGACGTTTCCTCCCAAGACTCCCCCCCCCTGCAATTTTCAATTCACTCAAATTATAGTGATTTATTATGTATTTAAGGTAACCAGTTAACGTGACACCACCACACGGATCTAAACCTGAGAATACCTTGTTCCCTTCCATTGTAAACTTGCAATAGTTGTAGATATTTTTTCACGAATATAGCTTATGATGAAGGTACATTAGTTTGGCAGCTGTAAAGTTTGATACTAAGCTGTTGGTGTAATTTTTAAGAATGAGGAAATACAGATGGAGAAAAAAATTAACAGCAAGCATAACATAATAATTTTCTGTATTTGCAGCATGATACTAGCACAGCATCAGAACAAACATCAGAATGGGAAAGGAAAAGATTCAAATCAACATTGTCGTGATTGGTCACATCGACTCTGGAAAGTCCACCTCCACTGGTCATATGATCTACAAATGTGGTGGCATTGATAAGAGAGCCATGGAGAAATTCGAGAAGGAAGCTGCTGAGGTTAACAATTTATTATTTCAGCATTTAAGGATGGCTTAGTCATTCAGAATCAGATTGGCGATTGCAACTGCTGCAAAGCCTGAAATTTGGGAGTGAATTGTAACAGTTTTAAGAGATGCTACAATATTAAAAATGGTTACCGTAGTGATCTAGCATGTCATGTATATCTGAACATAGAACTGGATGCTGGATGAATCTTCAGTAATACAAGAGAAGAATGAGTAACTGTTATTTTGGTCATAAGAACAGCATGTACATTCATGATTATTGTGTTCAGTGATAATGCCTGTATTTTCCTCAACAGATGGGCAAGGGCTCCTTCAAGTATGCTTGGGTATTGCACAAACTGAAGGCAGAAAGAGAACGTGGTATCACCATTGATATCGCTCTGTGGAAGTTTGAGACAACCAAGTACTACGTTACCATCATTGATGCCCCTGGCCATCGTGATTTCATCAAGAACATGAAGACAGGTATGTCTTGGTTGCAAACAAAAGCCGTATATTGAGTGTTTGGTGCTGGTTAATGAATTTCAGTTTACAGGCTTCGTACCTGGTGCTTGAAAAGTAGTGCAACACTGATAAAAAGGGTGTGTTCAGATGCTCTTTATTTAAATATAATGAACATTTTCAATACTGACTTCTGGACATTTCTTAACTCCCATTAAACTGTTGGTGCCTTTTAGAAGGACCCATGTGTGTTTTGTTACTAAATCCAAGAAATATGCTCATTAACTATTTAACATTAAATGCAAAAGTCTTCAAAAAGGGCATAGCAGGATGCCAGAGAAAGGCAGTGACTGGGAAACCCATGCGCCATTTGCGCATAAAATGAAAAAATTCCATCAAATGCACCCTGTGTCACATACTAAAAAAATCGAAATATTTTGAGTACAAAACGTGTATCGATCAGGCGCTTTACCGTATACTTTGCCATAAATACAAGCGTTTATATGACCGTTATCAATTACGGGTCATACCGATGATAGCCTCTTTAAAGGATGGTGGACCCAATAAGCACAATTACAAACAAACAAAAACCGTTATCAATTAAGCGCTTCTTTGACGAAATAAAGCGTTTTATCGAGAAAATGTTTCCGAAACGGAAACTAACCCCTATTACTGGCCAAATCTCGCTAAAAATTTACATAAAAGACGTTGACACCAACGATCTGGGTACACCACAAACGCTACAAGCCTCAATTAACATATCTGTAGACAAAACAAGTGTAACGAAGCTCAGCTGGAAAATACCAGCGAGGTGAATGCAATTGCTCCAATCTTCGTCCACTTACGAATCTAACAAAGACTAAGAGGGAAACTAAGAGTAAGACAATTTACAAGCAACGTAAGGTGCATGACACTTGGTTTAAAATATGGCCCTTGGGTGCCTTCTCTGTAAAACGTTTGTGGACTCTGGAAAGCACAATGTTTTTGTATATGGGTGCAAAGTTTTCACACATGTTTTACAGAACAATAAAATTGCCATCAACACCAAAAGTCGTTTTCAACAGAACATCTTGAATTCAGACAATGAAAACGGAATAAAATTCTTCTAGTAAGTTCTACAATTCATTCTGCAGAACCCAATTCCGACAGCAATCCATCTTCCCTCGCACCATTAGAGATTGGAATAAGCTGCCTGCAGATATCATGTCAGCTGGGTCAGTTGACTCTTTCAGAGCTCAACAGTTCCAAACACTTTATCTAACTTCATCTTGTTTTTATCCTCCTCTGTTAATATTCTCAATTTTATTTCTATTTTACCTCTTCTTGTGCACCCTGGCAATAAATTGTCAACCAGTTGAAGGTGGCCATTAACTTTGAAGAAGAAGACAATGCACCCTCACTTTCGTACAGCCAGGGCCATATTTTAGACCATGTGTCTTGCACATTTATTAATGTGTGGCTTGTAAATTGTCTTACTCTTAGTGTCACATACATTTTCTTAAATGTCACATAAAAATTTCAAATGTCACATAACTTTTCACACATTCGTGACATTTGTCACATAGAAAAAAATCCTTTCCCAGTCACTGGAAAGGAGCAGAGTGCACAAGAACAGGGGTAGGGTGCTGCACCTTTCTATTTTGTTCTAGCTGGAACACTGATTTATGCAACTGATGATTGATGTCAAGTGCATATAATTTTATGAATTGAGAAATAACAGTAAATTTATTTCACAACAGTCTTGTATTTTTTCAGCCCTGATCTGATGGTATCATACTTCAAGAATAGAATATTTTATTTCCAATTCATTGACCCTCTCGGGTATACTTCTACGCAGCAGGCATCTGTGTGTGGCTTATATCACAGACTGAATAATCTTGCACAAGTTTAGAGGTCACTGGTGTGAAATTTTTTATTATTACATGTACTAGGCCTAAAAAAAGTATGTTTCCTATAACCATACCAACAGAAAAGATTTTATGACCCTGAAAAAAATTAGCATCAAGAAAATTTCTATTTTTATGGAATTTGGTGTTGCCTGTAATCAAAAAGGTTTTTTATGCCCCCCCGAAGGGTGGCATATTAAAATCGCACCGTCTGTCCGTCCGTCCGTCTGTCTGTGCGTCCCCACTTACAAATTCGTGTCCGGACTGTAACTCTGTCATGCATTGAAGGATTTTAAAATAACTTGGCACACATGTCTAGCACATCAAGACGACATGTCGCATGCAAGACCCACATCCCTACCTCCAGGGTGAAGGTCACACTTGGAGTATGAAGGTTATGGAATCCTCTATATATGCACACATTCGTGTCCGGACTGTAACTTTGTCATGCATTGAAGGATTTTAAAATAACTAGGCACACATGTCTAGCACATCAAGACGACATGTCGCATGCAAGACCCACGTCCCTAGCTCAAAGGTCAAGGTCACACTTAGAGTTTGAGGGTAATGGATTCCTCTATATATGCATATATGCACACATTCGTGTCCGGACTGTAACTTTGTCATGCATTGAAGGATTTTAAAATAACTTGGCACAAATGTCTAGCACATCAAGACGACGTGTTGTGTGCAAGACCCACGTCCCTAGCTCAAAGGTCAAGGTCACACTTAGAGTTTGAAGGTAATGGAATCCTGTATATATGCATATATGCACACATTCGTGTCCGGACTGTAACTTTGTCATGCCTTGAAGGATTTTAAAATAATTTGGCACAAAGGTCTAGCACATCAAGACGACGTGTCGCGTGCAAGACCCACATCCCTACCACAAAGGTCAAGGTCACACTTAGAGTTTATAGGTAATGGAATCCTGTATATATGCATACATTTGTGTCCGGACTATAACTTTATTATGCTTTGAAGGATTTTAAAATAACTTGGCACAAATGTCTAGCACATCAAGCGGATGTGTCGCGTGCAAGACCCAGGTCCCTACTTCAAAGGTCAAGGTCACACTTAGTGTTTAAAGTAATGGAATACTGTATGCATGATAACTCTGTCATGCATGGAAGGATTTTAAAATTAAATAGCACATTTATTGAGCACATGGAGAGGACACAGACTGTGAGGCACCTCTTTCGGGGGCATTCGTCACTTGTGAGGGACAGCTCTTGTTTTTAATGGTTTCTTCCATTAATATTACATCAAAGACCTAGTAAAAACTGAATACTGTTACGGGTTCCCATCAAATTACAAAATCACATTTAAAAAAAATTCCCTACCTACTGACCCATCTTTTTTTCAGCATGTTGCAGGAAATAGACATAAATATTTTTAGGCCCTATAATTATTTTACATAAAATTCAACTGGAACCAACATAAATTTTCAAGATCCTCTCAAAATTACTTCCTATTACACCAGTTTGTTTTTCCCAAATGTTCAGGTACCTCACAGGCTGACTGTGCCGTGTTGATTGTGGCTGCTGGTACAGGAGAATTTGAAGCTGGTATCTCTAAGAATGGTCAGACCAGAGAGCACGCTTTGCTGGCTTTCACCTTGGGGGTGAAACAGATGATTGTTGGTGTCAACAAGATGGACAACACCGAGCCTCCGTACTCCGAGGTAAACCGGTCATTCAATCCTATTTTAATTTGTTGGTAATTTTGTGTAAAAGTTGCAAAATTGTTGCCATATGATGTGTACATTAAAGTGACTAATGCGACATGAATGAAAGGTGCTCGATGTGTAACTGTTAATGCTGGTGTATATTGACATGTAATATTTCCAAAAACATTCAAGTGTGTAATGGAAATATGATGCAATAATGAGTATGTAGGTGGTATAGTACTAGAGTGGTAACTGCTGGGACACAGAACTTCAGAAGCGCTTTTGAATGTTTCCTACCCATCTAGATATGAATTTGTTAGAAACCCAGAGGTAGTCTTGCGTGTATCGGTGCTGTTCACCGAGCATGACGTAAAAGAGCTAGGGTCTGGTACCCGAGTTCCCATGTATCTGCATCTGTCTCTCTTCAATCTGTGCCAGTCGGGAGTCTTGGCAATTTCATCCTTGGAGATATTTCAAGGTAGGCCGGGACTGTTGAACAGTAGAAGGAAAATTAGTATTTTCAGAGAACTTTTGAAGTTGACACATTTTATGTAGACCGGAATTGCAGTTGAAACTGGTGAAAGCTGTGAAGATTGGTGCATACAGAATATGCGGTGATGCTGTATAGCAGAGCAGTCTTTGAGAACAATTTGATGCAGGCATTAAATCTAGAAATGTTTTCAGAAAAGGTTTGGAGAAATCACTAGTGAAGTCTCTGCCTACATCAAGACGATTGGTTACAATCCGAAAAATGTACCTTTTGTACCAATTTCTGGATGGCATGGTGACAACATGATTGAACCATCAGAAAAGATGAGCTGGTACAAAGGATGGTCTGTTGAAAGAAAGGAAGGAAATGCTAGCGGAAATACTCTTTTTGAGGCTCTTGATGCCATTCTTCCACCCTCGAGACCTACAGATAAGGCCCTTCGTCTGCCACTCCAGGATGTGTACAAGATTGGAGGTAATTTTCAATTTTGTTTGATGTTGATTAGAGGAAGTTTAAGCTTAATTAGGAAACAGTGTTCCCATTCACGTTAATATGTATGTGAATCGCGCACAAAATTTAGTATTTTTAGCTTGCCTGATTTTTTGGAGAGAAAAAACTGAGCTATTGTCGTCACTTGATTGTCAGCGTTGGTAAAGTTTTGCATTGAGGTCACTTGCATGGAAACTATCAAAGCTATCACTTTGAAACTTTGAAAGCTTGTTCATCTGATACCCTTTTTCACATTGTATGCTGCAGATGCAGAGTGCAACCTGTTTTTTTGGGGTAAAAAGCATGGATTTTGAGAATTGGACATAGCTTCATTTTTGTGTCGCCCTTTCGGAGAAAAGGCGATACATAGGGATCGCCATCCGTCACATAAACTTAACTGTGGCTATAACTTTGCCATTTCTTAAGATTTCTTCATGAAACTTTACAATTGAATTGCTTATGATAAAACGGTCTGTCGCCAAATTTTGTAGGTCAAGGTCACATTTGTAAGAGTTATGCCCCTTTTTAGCTCGATAATTCGAAGAATAAGGAGGCTATTGCACTCGCCTCGGCGTCTGCGTTGGTTAAAGTTTTTTATAAAGTCAAATATCTTGAATATTATCAAAAGTATTAACTTGAAACTCAAAATATATCTTGACCATCAACATCTACACTTGAGGAAACAATCCCCATAACTCTGTTTTGATTTTTGACAGATTTATGCCCCTTTTTAACTTAGAACTTTTGGTTAAAGTTTTTTATAAAGTCAAATATCTTGAATACTATCAAAGGTATTGACTTGAAACTCAAAATATATCTTAACCATCAACATCTACACCTGTGGAAACAATCCCCTTAACTCTGTTTTGATTTTTAACAGATTTATGCCCCTTTTTAACTTAGAACTTTTGGTTAAAGTTTTTTATAAAGTCAAATATCTTGAATAATATCAAAGGTATTGACTTGAAACTCAAAATATATCTTTACCATCAACATCTACACCTCTTTTGGGGGCATTTGTCACTTGTGAGGGACAGCTCTTGTTGCAATGTGAACATAATGCAACAAAACTTATTGTATTTATGTATATATTTAATTGGATTGTGTTTTGGGGCTCTTTGGGTCAATGTCACTGCTTATAAAAAAAGGAAAACTAATATATTCGATTGATCTTTAGTAACAGTTGATGTAATGTAACCTACTTTAATGGGGTTGTGCTTTGGGGCTCCTAGGATCAAGGTCACTGTAACTTAAAATAAAAAATTGGTAATGTATTCAAAATCTTCAGTTACAATTGACATAATGTAACTAAATTATTAAGTGTGTAATACATTAGCCTGGTCACCAGGCCCTGAAATATCCCTTTTACTAATTAATATTTCACTGTTTTGTTCTAGAGTCAGTCCACTATCCAGCGCCGATTTCAGAGCCTGGTAAAAGGCGATTCAAAACACCTCAGTTATCTGAGGTGTCTTCAATCAATGCCAAATCTTGACCGTTCTCTCCCAGCAGGTGATTAAATTTTATTGCCTGGTGTTTATGATACAGCAGATAAAATCTCTTATGGTAACTAGTGGTCAGGCCTAAATTAAAAAATTGTTTGTTTGGCCTTTACCGACCCTAAATTTTACAGGTGGGTCGGTAGGTAGGAAAAATATTCTATTTTTTTCTAGAAAATGAGATCTATCAGGTAAATTAAAAGAAAATACTTGGGACAAATATTTGACATATTTCATTAACCATTACATTGTAAACCTATCTATCCTCCAATTATATCAATAGAAAAAGGTTGTAAAGTATTTAATTTGCTCTTTAATATAGTGTAGTACTGTATCTCATGTTTCTTGCAGTCTGACATTCAATGCTTTTATATGCTTTATCTTTAAATATACTATGCACCTAATATGATATATTAACACACATTGTAGAAAGAGTAAAACTGCTTCAAAAGCATGATTGTGATCTAGATGTTGTAATTGTGTTTTGCTTTATGTATTCACCTTTTGACTATTAACATTCCTCTGTAGCATGCTCACTTGCTTGTAACATAGCTAGAAGGGTGGTGGTTTGGTACACAGCCATATTAGTCATTAACCAGGCAACCCTAGTACCAAGTGGACCTGGGGGTTCAAGTGATGCACAAACTGATACACGTACAGTACGGTACTGAATCCGACTTTTTCAAACGGTCACTACCAATTTCGTCGATGTCGTCGAGTAAATCTATTAACAAGTCGTTCCAACTATCAACGACACTGACTGAGCTTATTTTATTTTTTAGTATCGACTTTTTGTCTCCATCTTTGACAAAAATACAGCTAAAACAAAACGTTAATGTTGATACTTTTGGACATTTCAAGATTTCCGACACGCTGGTGATAAAGGCCGTAACTTTTTGAGCTAAGGGCAGTAATGTTCTAAACTGTACCGTTTTAATGACGTAAGCGAATTGAGTGTAAACAATATTTTTGGCGGCATTATTCAAAATTTTATTTGTTGCGATAAGACAATAAGTAAAAATTGCAACACAACGCTCTGTATATAGATCTACCATTAATGGAATTTCAAAGATAATGGTGGAGACGACGACTGCCTTAGACGGCATTTACAAATGTCTTGAAGAGGTTTTTGTAGAATCAATAGTTTTGAAGTCAAGACGACCACAACTTTTGTATGTGGGTCGTCTTGTAAAAATTTTGGAAAACTCGGTAATTGAAAAATTATTTTACTATCATATAGGAGTTCCAAGATGGCCCCTGTACATTACTGCCACTGCAAAAAGTAAACGCTAAGGATAAAGCTATGCAATATCAATGTTGACTATCCCTGTTTCTCGTATTCTCGGGGTTTCTCATATTCTCGTTTTTTACATTAAAGGTGTCAAATTGGCAACTCTTTGTTTTCATTTACAGAGAAATGATACAAAACATGCACATAAAAAGTTTCAAGTGATTTTATAACATTTTTACAATGCATTAACGGCCTGTGTGTCTTGAAATGTGTTCCGTTGTCTAGGAGTACAATGTCGATAGTTTGGCCACATATGGATCAGACCTTGAATAATATTGGAACAAATTAATTTGACTACAGTATTAAAATTACAACGTCGCTGTAACGTTCTGGACCAACAGTATTTGTTTCAATTGAGGGAGGAAACTTAGTTGTTTATTCGAAAGCGGCATCGTAGACTGAGTTCTCGATGTGGCTGACCAGCGTCTCATTTCCATCTCTATTCAAATGAAGCGAAGCCCGTCTCTACTTATAAGCATTCTGTTTGCTCCTGAATAGAGAAAAGAAAATATCATTAGCATTAACAAATTGTTGGACATCTAGTCTATACACCATTGCAAAGCTGTTATGCGCTATTTAATAATATATTATATTGAAGTCATGGTAATACTTCATCTTAATTTTATTTTAACAAAATCAGAGTAATAGACGATCAGAAGAGAGTACATGAGTCCGTACATTTTGAATGTGAATAACAGAGAGACGGTTAATGGGAGACGGACATATCATTTTTAGCTCGACTATTCGAAGAATAAGGAGACTATTGCACTCGCGTCGGCGTCGGCGTCTGCATTGGTTAAAGTTTTTTATAAAGTCAAATATCTTGAATACTATCAAAGGTATTGACTTGAAACTCAAAATATATGTTTACCATCAACATCTACACCTGAGGAAACAATCCCCATAACTCTGTTTTGATTTTTGACAGATTTATGCCCCTTTTTAACTTAGAATTTTTGGTTAAAGTTTTTTATAATTTCAAATATCTTGAATACTATCAAAGGTATTGACTTGAAACTCAAAGTATGTGTCTACCATCAACATCTACACCTGAGGAAACAATTCCCATAACTCTGTTTTGATTTTTGACAGATTTATACCCCTTTTTAACTTAGAAATTTTGAGTGAAAAAATGATGGTGACAATTGTAACTGTACCATACAAAGTTGATAACACACACAAATATAAATGCATAATGTTTATTTAAACACGAGGACCATGGTGGCCCTATTTCGCTCACCCGAAAACAAGTGTACCCATGGTTAAAATTTTATTATGGCCCCCTTGATGTTGCCTAATTAGAAACAAGGAACTAAATACAACAGCTGCTGTCCCTTATAAGTGACAAATGCCCCCGAAATGAGGTGTTCCACATTTGTTGTCCTCTCCATGTGCTCAACAATTGTGCATGTAATATTAAAATCTTTCCATGCATGACGGAGTTACCATGCATACATTATTCCATTACCTTTAAACTTAAAGTGTGACATTGACCTTTGAGGTAGGGACGTTGTTTTTGCATGTGACACATCATATTGATGTGATGAACATTTGTGCCAAGTTATTTTAAATCCTTCAGCGCATGACAAAGTTACAGCCTGGACAGGAATGTGTGCATATATACAGTATTATATTGACAGACGGATGGAAGGCGCGATTTTCATAAACCCATCTTCTTAGGCATAAAAGGTCTGCCTTTGTGTTGGAGTGAGTAAAGTCAAGGACTGAAACAAATTATCTGTCACTGGTATATGGTCATGGGTTCGAGTCCAGCTTTGGACTTGACTATTTGAAAATGGGCATTGACTTATGGAGGATAAAGCTCCATTAGTGATTTCTAAACATGAACTATACTTAATGTCTAGGTAAATTGCCCATCTGTACCTAACTGAAATAAAGTTTTGCAAAAGGGTGTTAAACCAAAAGCAAACATTTTCTAAAAGGCCTACTTCTATCCAGAAAGGAGTTGTTCCATTGGCATGCATCACTTTTCGACGAAACATTCTTCTGACCAAGTTTGACAATCTACATTATGAACAATAAAGCTGCCACATGAGAGCATACTCCACTAAACCTAGAAAGACAACATCTTAATTTAGAATAGATATATAGCTATGCATACATATTTATACTGTAAAAGTTAAACAGAATTCTTTGTTCTTAAAGACTACATAATTCCTATGGAATATCTCTATACATTACATATCTTCTATATGTTTAATGGCAGTATGCTAATGTAAAGGTGACAGGTTTGAATCATACCAAGAACAAAATTTTTATGCAGTGAAACAACAATTAAAATAGGAGTTAATTATGTAACTGTTCAATCTCAGGAAGTAGTCACTATAAGTTGTATAAAGTATATACAATGTATATGTGTATAGATTTTACTAACTCTGCCATATATGTGCACAGAACACTGATGATGACTGTTTCTGCGGGGTTGTATCTTTTGAGTTGGCTGTATAGTTCCGGATCACACAAGAGATGTAGCCTTGAGTGTGATCCTCAACTATGAAGCCAACAAGAAAGATACACCCCCGATCAACCAACGATAAAAGTACATGTATTCCTTTTATTATATACCATTACCCGACGTCATGTATAAAATTAAATAAACCTTAAAGAGTGTCATTAATGGCGTAAATTAAACTCACAAAACGCGTGTTTTTCTTCAACAGTATTTTTTTCAAGCGCATACATGATCATGATCGATATAAAGAACCTAAAGAGGAAATACCGCAAAGAAAAATATAAACAAGATGGGAGGCGAATAAAAAAAATTTCTCGGATGATCTTGCAATAAAATTTTTCGAGTTTCGAGGTGGCGGGTTTTTTTCGGGTCGGTCGGTAAAGGCCAAACAAACTTAATTTTAATTTAGGCCTCAGTTGTAATTAGAACCTTAAAACTACGTCATGAAAATCTTGAATGGAAATTATGTTTTATTTTGTTCACAGACTGGCAGTGGTAAAAGCTACTTTTTGAAACATTTGTTGCATAAAGTGAGTCATTATTTATCCCCCTGCCGAAGGCGAAGGTGATATTAGAAATGGCCTCCGTCCGTCCGTCCCAATTTTGTCCGGAGCATAACTCCAAAAGTACTTGAGCGATTTTCTTCAAACTTCATACACTGACAGAGCACATTGGGAGGAAGTGCAGTGTGTAAGAACAATAACTCTACCTTGCCTACTTTTAGAGTTATTCCCCTTTATCAGATTTACTTGAAAAACTTTGTCCGAAGCATAACTCCAAAAGTACTTGAGGGATTTTCTTCAAACTTAATACACTGACATAGCACATTGGTAGGAAGTGCAGTGTGCAAGAACAATAACTCTACCAAGCCTACTTTAAGAGTTATTCCTCTTTATCAAATTTACTTTAAAAGTTTTGTCCAGAGCATAACTCCAAAAGTACTTGAGGAATTTACTTCAAACTTAATACACTGAGATAGCACATTGGTAGAAAGTGCAGTGTGCAAGAACAATAACTCTACCTTGTCTACTTTTAGAGTTATTCCCCTTTATCAGATTTACTTGTCCGAAGCATAACTCCAAAAGTACTTGAGGGATTTTCTTCAAACTTAATACACTGACATAGCACATTGGTAGGAAGTGCAGTGTGCAAGAACAATAACTCTACCTTGCCTACTTTTAGAGTTATTCCCCTTTATCAGATTTACTTTAAAAGTTTTGTTCAGAGCATAACTCCAAAAGTACTTGAGGGATTTACTTCAAACTTAATACACTGACATAGCACATTGGTAGGAAGTGCAGTGTGCAAGAACAATAACTGTACCTTGCCTACTTTTAGAGTTATTTCCCTTTATCAGATTTACTTGAAAAAAAAATTCCGGAGCGTAACTCCAAAAGTACTTGAGGGGTTTTCTTCAAACTTAATACACTGACATAGCACATTGGTAGGAAGTGCAGTGTGTAAGAACAATAACTCTACATTGCCTACTTTTAGAGTTATTCCCCTTTATCAGATTTACTTGAAAAGAAATTTCCGAAGCATAACTCCAAAAGTACTTGAGGGATTTTCTTCAAACTTAATACACTGACATAGCACATTGGTAGGAAGTGCAGTGTGCAAGAACAATAACTCTACCTTGCCTAATCTTAGTCAAATAGAAAGGTATCATACCTATACTGATAATGAACATTAATATAATTTTGCAAACCTCTTCATTGCCTTATTCTTTTTCCACTTACTTGAAAACTGTACTCAGCATGACCATAACTATACGGCTTTTTAAGGATTTCCTCTCACCAAGTAAAATGTACGAAAATACAACCTTCAGGTAACTTCTTCCCGACGGGGGGATTAACCATGTGTAACATGGCTCTTGTTTTTTATGAAGATGCACAGTAGAACACTTTTCACATGACTTAAAACTTGTGTTCATAATTATGGGTCGTTGCACAAAACATCCTGATATCATTTTGAACTGCTTCTGTTACTTTGGATATAGGTACCTTCTAACAAGCCCGGCCTGCAGGATACTTTAACCATAGTAAAACTTTCTGATTTACATAGTTACATTTAAAGACATGTACATTTTTTCAATTCTATCAAAGTTTGTGCAAAAAATGTTTCGAGTATTGACAATAAGATGCCGTGTACTGCTGAACTTGGCAATAACCTGGGGAAGTGACCCAATTTCTATACAAATCATGCAGACTCCAAAATTAATAATATCATTCTTTAAGTAGATATCTCTCATGTTTTCAAAGATATCTCCTAGTCCTAATACTAAAAGAGATATATCTAAATGCAATAGAGATATTTCTCTACCATGCAGAGATCTCAAAAGATATTTCTGAAAAAAAAAGATATCTGTTTACAATAGAGAGATATCTGTTTAAAATAGAGAGATATCATCTTACATTTAAAGAAATACCTCTGTAACTTTGAGAATAGAAACATAATTTCTATTTCTAAAAGCAGTACAAATTAAGTATATTATTAGACTTTTATTGGGGTTGTGTTCAGGGGTCAAAGCATAGCATTTTTTTCAAATTTTTTTAAAAATGGGGAAAATACAATATCTTAAGTTGTGACCAAACTTAGTGTCTAGTAATTATTTACGAAAACCTTTTGTGGGATTGTGCTTCGGGTCAAGGTCAAGGACACTGTTACTTAAAAATGGTAATAAATAAACCGTAAAGGGATAAAATCGGACAGGCGTCTGACACCCGCAGGCGGTGCTCTTATCTGTGTAACAGGCTAAGCTATTATGTTGACTGGTTTTACGTCACATATTATCCGCCACAATACCAGTGCGAAATTTTCAGACACATTCAAATATGTCAAGCAGTGTGTGACTGTGACATGTCATTGTACAATAAATACATGCTAGAATAATGGTGCAATTTCAGGTATTGGAGCAGTGCCAGTTAGTAGAGTAGAAACTGGTATTCTGAAGTCAGGCACTGTTGTGACCTTCGCACCAGCCCAGATCTCTACTGAAGTAAAGTCTGTAGAAATGCACCATGAAGCTCTCCCTGAAGCTGTGCTAGGAGACAACGTTGGTTTCAATGTCAAAAATATTTCCATTAAGGACATCAAGAGAGGAATGGTTGCAGGAGATTCAAAGAACGATCCACCAAAGGGAGCTGCACATTTCTATGCCCAGGTAAGAGAACAAGTATTGCTATATCTAGAAGTCTGGTTTTGACATTGGCCTAAAGAGTCTTGCTCTTGAGAACAATGTTATATTTTGTATCGTTAAAAATTGTGTAAATTGAACAACATCATTGCTCTGATTTTAGTAAGATTGTTAAAGAAACATTTCATTACAATTCTTTTGTAACAATTTTGCTTTTGAAAGTAGACTTTGTGTGAAAAATTGAGATGCTGAATGATGACATAATTGCTTAACACGCATACATCTGCCACGAGTGTTCTGAACATGAAGGGAAATTTATTGTGATTTCATTATACGCTTGTTGTGTGTAATTAAACTAAAAATGTGAATTTACTTTAAACTTGTGTAATTGAGCCATTTTTAAAATGGTTTGTTTCTTTACAAAACTGGATGTACAGAAATTTTTGCCAGCCGGTGTCATGTATTTGGGGAAGTCTGTAATTTGGATAAATCTACTGTTACCCGAATCATAATTGAAGTAATGTAGAAAACAATCCAGAAGACCAAATTTGTGCTACTTTAAAAATCTTCTCTGAAACCACAAGGCCTAGAGCTTAGATATTTACAATGTAGCATGTGGCATAACCTAGTAGACCTCTACCAAGATTGTTCAAATCCTTACCCCTGGATCAAAGTTGAACCTGCCCGGGGGTCTCTATGGAGGAAAATCATGAGCCCAAGGTCAAAATTGACCCTTTCTGCTATTGATAATCTTCTATTATAGCCAATGGTAGCCAGGTGAGCGATAAGGGGCCATCTTGGCCCTCTTGTTTTTGATAATCTGTCAAGTAAATGCAGTAGTCTTTTGCATGAGAAGAAGCTTGGGATTGCATTTAGGGTCCAGGTCACTGTTACTAAAAATAGAAAAAATGGTTTCCGCTCAATTACTCTAGTTAGGTGTGACCAATTGCAATGAAACTTGGTATGTAGGTAAGCATGAGACGAAGGTTGGGATTGCATTTTGGGTCACTAGGATCAAAGTCAAGGTCACAGTTACATAAAAAAAACATTTGGGTGGTAGGGAGGTCAAGGTCACAATAACTTAAAATAGATTAGTTTTAGTTTAGAAATTGTTTTAAGCAATTTTTAAGCAGGTTTTTGTGTCGCCCTTTCGGAGAAAAGGCGATACATAGGGATCGCTTTGTCCGTCCGTCCGTCCGTCCGTCCGTCACACAAACTTAACGTTGGCTATAACTTTACCATTTCTTAAGATTTCTTCATCAAACTTTACAATTGTATTGCTTATGACAATAGGGTCATGATGCCACCAAATTTTGTAGGTCAAGGTCATATTTGACAGAGTTATGCCCCTTTTTATGCCCCCGAAGGGTGGCATATTAAAATCGCACCGTCTGTCCGTCTGTCCGTCTGTCCGTCCGTCCGTCTGTCCGTCTGTCCGTCCGTCCGTGCGTCCCCACTTACAAATTTGTGTCCGGACTGTAACTTTGTCATGCATTGAAGGATTTTAGAATAACTTGGCACACATGTCTAGCACATCAAGATGACGTGTCGCGTGCAAGACCCACATCCCTACCTCAAAGGTGAAGGTCACACTTGGAGTATGAAGGTTATGGAATCCTCTATATATGCACACATTCGTGTCCGGACTGTAACTTTGTCATGCATTGAAGGATTTTAAAATAACTAGGTACACATGTCTAGCACATCAAGACGACGTGTCGCGTGCAAGACCGACGTCCCTAGCTCAAAGGTCAAGGTCATACTTAGAGCTTGAAGGTAATGGATTCCTCCATATAAGCATATATGCACACATTCGTGTCCGGACTGTAACTTGGTCATGCATTGAAGGATTTTAAAATAACTTGGCACAGATGTCAAGCACATCAAGACGACGTGTCGCGTGCAAGACCCACGTCCCTAGCTCAAAGGTCAAGGTCATACTTAGAGTTTGAAGGTAATGGATTCCTCTATATAAGCATATATGCACACATTCGTGTCCGGACTGTAACTTTGTCATGCCTTGAAGGATTTTAAAATAACTTGGCACAAATGTCTAGCACATCAAGATGACGTGTCGCGTGCAAGACCCACGTCCCTAGCTCAAAGGTCAAGGTCATACTTAGAGTTTGAAGGTAATGGATTCCTCTATATAAGCATATATGCACACATTCGTGTCCGGACTGTAACTTTGTCATGCCTTGAAGGATTTTAAAATAATTTGGCACAAATGTCTAGCACATCAAGACGACGTGTCGCGTGCATGACCCACATCCCTACCACAAAGGTCAAGGTCACACTTAGAGTTTATAGGTAATGGAATCCTGTATATATGCATACATTTGTGTCCGGACTATAACTTTATTATGCTTTGAAGGATTTTAAAATAACTGTGCACAAATGTCTAGCACATCAAGCGGATGTGTCGCGTGCAAGACCCAAGTCCCTACCTCAAAGGTCAAGGTCACACTTAGTGTTTAAAGTAATGGAATACTGTATGCATGATTACTCTGTCATGCATGGAAGGATTTTAAAATTACATAGCACATTTATTGAGCACATGGAGAGGACACAGACTGTGAGGCACCTCTTTCGGGGGCATTCGTCACTTGGGAGGGACAGCTCTTGTTGTACTTAGATTTTGTCACGAAAACTTAACGTTGGCTATAACTTTGCCATTTCTTAAGATTTCTTCATCAAACTTTACAATTGTATTGCTTATGACATAAGGGTCGTGATGCCGCCAAATTGTGTAGGTCAAAGTCATATTTGACAGAGTTATGCCCCTTTTTACACTTAGATTTTTGCTATAACTTTGCCATTTCTTAAGATTTCTTTATCAAACTTTCAAATTGTATTGCTTAAGTCAAAAGGGTTGTGATGCCACCAAATTTTGTAGGTCAAGTCATATTTGACAGAGTTATGCCCCTTTTTGTACTTAGATTTTGTTACGAAAACTTAACGTTGGCTATAACTTTGCCATTTCTTAAGGTTTCTTCATCAAACTTTGAAATTGCATTGCTTTTGACATAAGGGTCGTGATGCCGCCAAAGTTTGTCGGTCAAGGTCATATTTGACAGAGTTATGCCCCTTTATATACTTAGATTTTTGCTATAACTTTGCCATTTCTTAAGATTTCTTTATCAAACTTTCAAATTATATTGCTTATGTCAAAAGGGTTGTGATGCTGCCAAATTTTGTAGGTCAAGGTCTTATTTGACAGAGTTATGCCCCTTTTTGTACTTAGATTTTGTCACGAAAACTTAATGTTGGCTATAACTTTGCCATTTCTTTAGATTTCTTCATCAAACTTTCAAATTGTATTGCTTATGACATAAGGGTCATGATGCTGCCAAAGTTTGTTGGTCAAGGTCATATTTGACAGAGTTATGCCCCTTTTTACACTTAGATTTTGTCACAAAATTGTTGGTTATTCTGACAAAGCATAAGAGGGCGACACAAGTGTTCTACTGAACACCCATCTAGTTTTTAAAAAAACTACTTATTAGAATACGGATGTCGGGCGGATGGGCAGGCGTCAAATATTGGTTTCCGCTCAATAACTTTAGTTAGGAGTGACCAATTGCAATGAAACTTCGTGTGTAGGTAGCTTGCATGGAGACAAAGTTTGGGATTGGGTTTGGGGTCACTAGGCTCAAGGTCACTGTTACTAAAATAAAAAAATGGTTTCCCCTCAAGTTAGGAGTGACCAATTGCAATGAAACTTGGTGTGTAGGTAGCATGAGTAGAGAGGAAGCTTGGGATTGCATTTGGGGTCACTAGGGTCATGGTCAAGGTCACTGTTACTAAAAATAGCAAAACTGTTTCTGCTTAGTAACACAAGTTAGGAGTGACCAAAAAAAATTGAAAAATCGTTTCCGCTCAATAACTCGATTAGGAGTGACCAGTTGTAATGAAACTTGGTGTGAAGGTAGCTTGCGTGACGAGGAAGCTTTGGATTGCATTCGGGGTCACTAGGGTCAAGGTCACTGTTACTAAAACTACATTTTTATACCCCCGAAAGGAAGTTTAGGGGGGTATATAGGAGTCACCCGGTGGTTGGTCGGTCGGGCGGTCTGTTGCATTTTCCTTGTCCGGAGCATAACTTGAAAACTACAAGTGGGAATTCAATACAACTTCATACAATGGTCAAACTCATTGAGAGGAAGTGCAGTGCACAAGAATTATAACTCCATCTTGACTAATTACAGAGTTATTGCCCTTTGTAACTTTTCCTTGTCCGGAGTAAACTTGAAAACTACTTGTTGGATTTCAATACAACCTCATACAATGGTCAAGCACATTGAGAGGGAGTGCAGTGCACAAGAACCATAACTCCATCTTGACTAATTACAGAGTTATTGCCCTTTGTTACTTTTCCTTGTCCGGAGCATAATTCAAAAACCACTGGTTGGAATTCAATACAACCTCATACAATGGTCAAGTACATTGAGAGGAAGTGCAGTGCATAGGAACCATAACCCTATCTTGACTCATTACAGAGTTATTGCCCTTTGTTACTTTTCCTTGTCCAGAGCATAATTCGAAAACTACCAGTTGGAATTCAATACAACTTCATACAATGGTCAAGCACAATGAGAGGAAGTGCAGTGCACAGGAACCATAACTCCATCTTGACTAATTACAGAGTTATTGCCTTTTGTTACTTTTTCTTGTCCGGAGCATGACTTGAAAACTACTGGTTGGAATTCAATACAACTTCATACAATGGTCAAGCACAATGAGAGGAAGTGCAGTGCAAAAGAACAATAACTCTATCTTGACTCATTTCAGAGTTTTTGCCCTTTGTTACTTTTCCTTGTCCGGAGCATAATTCGAAAACTGGTTGGAATTCACTACAACTTCATACAATGGTCAAGCACATGGAGAGGAAGTCTAGTGTACAAGAACCATAACTCTATCTTGACAAATTACAGAGTTATTGCCAAGAACAGTATCTCATTTTAGTTTGTTAACAAGGTATTCTGTTACTACAAACTTCCTAAGTTTATAAAGCAGTCTTTCGGGGGTATTAATCACATTTAGTGATAGCTCTAGTTTTGTTTAGTTTTTAAATTGTTTTAAGCACCAAAAAAATGTTCAGGTTAAGGTCACTGTTGAAAATAATTCTTGGGTGTGATGGGGTGTCAAGGTGACTGTTTTGTTTTTCTTTTTATGCCCCCGAAGGGAGGCATATTAAAATCGCACCGTCCGTCTGTCCGTCCGTCTGTGCGTCCCCACTTACAAATTCGTGTCCGGACTGTAACTCTGTCATGCATTGAAGGATTTTAAAATAACTTGGCACACATGTCTAGCACATCAAGATGACGTGTCGCGTGCAAGACCCACATCCCTACCTCAAAGGTGAAGGTCACACTTGGAGTATGAAGGTTATGGAATCCTCTATATATGCACACATTCGTGTCTGGACTGTAACTTTGTCATGCATTGAAGGATTTTAAAAGAACTAGTCACACATGTCTAGCACATCAAGACGACGTGTCGCGTGCAAGACCCACGTCCCTAGCTCAAAGGTCAAGGTCACACTTAGAGTTTGAAGGTAATGGATTCCTCTATATATGCATATATGCACACATTCGTGTCCGGACTGTAACTTTGTCATGCATTGAAGGATTTTAAAATAACTTGGCACAAATGTCAAGCACATCAAGACAACGTGTCGCGTGCAAGACCCACGTCCCTTGCTCAAAGGTCAAGGTCACACTTAGAGTTTGAAGGTAATGGAATCCTGTATATATGCATATATGCACACATTCGTGTCCGGACTGTAACTTTGTCATGCCTTGAAGGATTTTAAAATAATTTGGCACAAATGTCTAGCACATCAAGACGACGTGTTGCGTGCAAGACCCACATCCCTACCACAAAGGTCAAGGTCACACTTAGAGTTTATAGGTAATGGAATCCTGTATATATGCATACATTTGTGTCCGGACTATAACTTTATTATGCTTTGAAGGATTTTAAAATAACTTGGCACAAATGTCTAGCACATCAAGCTGATGTGTCGCGTGCAAGACCCAAGTCCCTACTTCAAAGGTCAAGGTCACACTTAGTGAATAAAGTAATGGAATACTGTATGCATGATTACTCTGTCATGCATGGAAGGATTTTAAAATTACATAGCACATTTATTGAGCACATCCTGACACAGACTGTGAGGCACCTCTTTCGGGGGCATTCGTCACTTGTGAGGGACAGCTCTTGTTAGAATTGTTTTCAGGCGGGTCAAGGTCACTTTCAGAGAAAAGGCGATGCATAGGGATTGCTTTGTCCGTCCATCCGTCTGTCACAAAAACTTAACATTGGCTATAACTTTGTCATTTCTTAAGATTTCTTCATCAAACGTTAAAATTGTATTGCTTATGACAAAAGGGTTGTGATGCCGCCACATTTTGTAGGTCAATGTCATATTTGAGTTTATGACAAAATGGTCATGTCCTCAAATTTTGTAGGTTAAGGTCAAGTTATGCCCTTTTTTGTCACGAAAACTTAATGTTGGCTATTATTTTGCCATTTCTTAAGATTTCTTCATCAAACACTTTGTCAGAATGTCAAATAATTTCGTGACAAAGACTAAGTACAAAAGGGGCATTAATCTGTCAAATATGACCTTGACCTACAAAATTTGGCGGCTTAAAAACCCTTTTGTCATAAGTGATGTAATTAGAAAGATTGATGAAGAAATGGTAAAAATTCGCAAAGTTATAGCCAATGTTAAGTTTTTGTGACAGACCGACAGACGGAAAAAGCGATCCCTATGTATCGCCTTTTCTCAGAAAAGGTGACACAAAAACAAGAAAACCTTGAACAGAGACAATTCCAGTTAATTGGTCGTTGTGGGCTGGGCCATTCTGGACGTTCTCTTAACCGATTCTTTCTGTTTTTATACCCCCGAAATGAAGTTTGGGGGGGTATATAGGAGTCACCCGGTGGTTGGTCGGTCGGTCAGATGATCCGTTGCATTTTCCTTTTCCAGAGCATGACTTGAAAACTACTTGTTGGAATTCAGTACAACTTCATACAATGGTCAAGCACATTGAGAGGAAGTGCAGTCCACAAGAACCATAACTCTATCTTGAGGAATTACAGAGTTATTGCCCTTTGTTACTTTTCCTTGTCCAGAGCATAACTTGAAAACTACTGGTGGGAATTAAATACAACTTCATACAATGGTAAAGTACATTGAGAGGAAGTGCAGTGCACAGGAACCATAACTCTATCTTGACTCATTACAGAGTGATTGCCCTTTGTTACTTTTCCTTGTCCGGAGCATTACTTGAAAACTACTGGTTGAAATTCAATTCAACTTCATACAATGGTCTAGCACAATGAGAGGAAGTGCAGTGTACAAGAACCATAACTATCTTGACTCAATACAGAGTTATTGCCCTTTGTTACTTTTCCTTGTCAGGAGCATAACTTGTTAACTACTGGTTGGAATTCAATACAACTTCATACAATGGTCAAGTATATTGAGAGAAAAAGCAGTGCACAGGAACCATAACTCTATCTTGACTCATTACTGAGTTATTGCCCTTTGTTACTTTTCCTTGTCCGGAGCATTACTTGAAAACTACTTGTTGGAATTCAATACAACTTCATACAATGGTCTAGCACAATGAGAGGAAGTGCAGTGTACAAGAACCATAACTCTATCTTGACTCAATACAGAGTTATTGCCCTTTGTTACTTTTCCTTGTCCGGAGCATAACTTGAAAACTACTGGTTGGAATTCAATACAACTTCATACAATAGTCAAGTACATTGAGAGGAAAAGCAGTGCGCAGGAACCATAACTCTATCTTGACTCATTACAGTGTTATTGCCCTTTGTAACTTTTCCTTGTCCGGAGCATTATTTGGAAACTACTGGTTGGAATTCAATACAAGTTCATACAATGGTCTAGCGCAATGAGAGGAAGTGCAGTGTACAAGAACCATAACTATCTTGACTCATTACAGAGTTATTGCCCTTTGTTACTTTTCCTTGTCCGGAGCATTACTTGAAAACTGCTGGTTGGCATTCAATACAACTTCATACAATGGTCTTAGTGCAGTGTACAAGAACCATAACTCTATCTTGAGTATTTACAGAGTTATTTCCCTTTGTTACTTTTCCTTGTCCGCAGCATAACTTGAAAACTACTGGTTTGAATTCAATTTAACTTCATACAATGGTCGAGTACATTGAGAGGAAGTGCAGTGCACAAGAACCATAACTCTATCTTGACTCATTACAGAGTTATTGCCCATTTTTACTTTTCCTTTTCGCAGAGCCTAACTTGAAAACTACTGGTTGGAATGCAATACAACTTCATACAGTGGTCCAGCACAATGAGAGGAAGTGCAGTGTACAAGAACGATTACTCTATCTTGACTCATAACAGAGTTATTGCCAAGAACAATATCTCTATTTTAGTTTTTTTTGCAAGGTATTCTGTTACAAGAACTTCCTCAGTTTATAAAGCAGTCTTTTGGGGGTATTAATCACATTTAGTGATAGCTCTAGTTTTATTATACGCCCAAAACGAAGTTTAGGGGGGTATATAGGAGTCACCCAGTGGTTGGTCGGTCGGTTGGTCGGTCGGGCGGGCGGGCGGGCGGGTGGGCGGGCGGTCTGTTGCATTTTCCTTGTCCGGAGCATAACTTGAAAACTACTTGTTGGAATTCAATACAACTTCATACAATGATCAAGCACATTGAGAGGAAGTGCAGTGCACAAGAACTATAACTCCATCTTGACTAATTACAGAGTTATTGCCCTTTGTTACTTTTCCTTGTCCGGAGCATAACTTGAAAATTACTGGTTGGAATTCAATACAATTTCATACAATGATGAAGCACAATGAGAGGAAGTGCAGTGTACAAGAACCATAACTCTATCTAGAGTATTTTCAGAGTTATTGCCCTTTGTAATTTTTTCTTCTCCAGAGCATTACTTGAAAACTACTGGTTGGAATTCAATATAACCTCATACAATGGTCAAGTACATTGAGAGGAAGTGCAGTGCACAAGAACCATAACTCCAATTTGACTCATTACAGAGTTATTGCCCTTTGTTACTTTTCCTTGTCCGGAGCATAATTCGAAAAGTACTAGTTGGAATTCAAAATAACGTCATACAATGGTCAAGCACAATGAGAGGAAGTGCAGTGCACAGGAACATAACTCCATCTTGACTCATTACAGAGTTATTGCCCTTTGTTACTTTTCCTTGTCCGGAGCATAACTTGAAAACTACTTGTTGGAATTCAATACAACTTCATACAATGATCAAGCACATTGAGAGGAAGTGCAGTGCACAAGAACTATAACTCCATCTTGACTAATTACAGAGTTATTGCCCTTTGTTACTTTTCCTTGTCCGGAGCATAACTTGAAAACTACTAGTTGGAATTCAATACAACTTCATACAATGGTCAAGCACATTGAGAGGAAGTGCAGTGCACAAGAACTATAACTCCATCTTGACTAATTACAGAGTTATTGCCCTTTGTTACTTTTCCTTGTCCGGAGCATAACTTGAAAATTACTGGTTGGAATTCAATACAATTTCATACAATGATGAAGCACAATGAGAGGAAGTGCAGTGCACAGGAACATAACTCCATCTTGACTCATTACAGAGTTATTGCCCTTTGTTACTTTTCCTTGTCCGGAGCATTATTCGAAAACTTCTGGTTGGAATTCAATACAACTTCATAAAATAGTCAAGCACAATGACAGGAAGTGCAGTGCGAAAGAACAATAACTCTATCTTGACTAATTTCAGAGTTATTGCCCTTTGTTACTTTTACTTGTCCGGAGCATTATTCAAAAACTATTGGTTGGAATTCAATACAACTTCATACGATGGTCAAGCACAATGAGAGGAAGTGCAGTGTACAAGAACCATAACTCTATCTTGACAAATTACAGAGTTATTGCCAAGAACAATATCTCTTTTTAGTTTGTTTGCAAGGTATTCTGTTACTACGAACTTTCTCAGTTTATAAAGCAGTCTTTTGGGGGTATTAATCACATTTAGTGATAGCTCTAGTTTCTTTATAGATGCCAAACCTCATGTATAATGCTGAAAGCTACAGCCAAGTAAACATCAGCAGATTAACTGACTGTTCAGGTATATTTTTTATTGTTTACCTTTACTGGATGCCATGTAAAATTTTATATATTTAATGTTAATGTGTGCCAATAATGGCGTAAAGTCAAAAAGATAGAAGTAAATGCAAAATGTGAATCATCATGTCTATCTGGTTTATTTAGTGCGAAGAAAACATTGCATTCATTAAATTGTCTTTAAATGTGAAACAAAAAGCAAACTGAAGACAATAAACCAAACTCATTTTACCATTGTTGAATGCAGCAATGTGGATCTAGTGATCAACCTTAGAGTAGGAATATTATATGAATATGCATGTGTGTACAACCTATATGATGGACAGCTAAGATACGGCTTATTTCATCAGATACGGAATGTTGTATTTTACTACACAAAATTAATACTAAAGAAAAGTCAGATAAACATAAGTACATGAAGTAGGTATTTAATAAAAGGGAATCTGTCAATACCAGAACAGAGTAAAGGTAAATTTGATTTGAAGGACTTGACGATGTTCAACAGTTTAATATCTTTATGGTGATTGCAAGTTTGTTTTCATTACACACAGTGGATCACTGTTTGCTGGATATAGCCCCCTCCGTGAGTAATGAACAGATAGTATTCATGAGCTCTGGGCCTTAAAATTCATACAAACAAAACTTGTTACGCACAATAACTGTTGATTCTATGAAAGACCAAATAATTTTGTCTTAACCAGAATTCATGTTGTTTTTACATTACGGCTTTCTAAAGGATATACCAAGGTATATGACAAAACACTATCTTTAAAACATGCATCAGCTATTCATATTTTGATGCAGAGTGTCAGGTGTGTGTTCGACACAACTCCTATAGTGGTCTACTATTATGTAAAGTGTGCTTAAAATTTAATACTAGGTAGTTACTATAACATGTAGTACGTTGTTGCCAAGACATTTTCTTAACTAGAAAATAAACAGACAAACATATGGACATTTTGATTACTTGATGCATTCCTACGAAATTACATGATAGAGAGAAGTCACAATAACTTCATAAACTAAATTAGTTTTAAAATAGAACAACTCAAACGATATCTCATAATCTGACTATCCCAGGTACACTAAAATCTTTCACATAACTACTAGGCCTCGACACTAACTGGGTCCCGGGATCCCGAGGACCCCAGATTTTAGTGAGGGACACTAATTCTGTCAGCTGGGTGTTCCTCCTGGATCCCTAGTTTTCGCCTGCGGGAACCTTCTCTTTATTTGTCACAAGTCTCATCAATATCACTGTGTCAATCAAAAACCGACCGTTGTCTATTGGATAACATACGAAAGTTGGTGGAGCGCCATAACAAGTCTATGTGGTTTCACGGTCAGTCAAAATATTGGCCCTTTTGTTTTACCATGATCTTGAAAGTATTTACCAATATTCTATTACTGTTTAGGATTATTTACTTTTCTGGAAAGTTACGGTTATGTAATGTTTAACCACTTGGTCTATGTTTACAAAATTATATCAGTCAATTTGTTTATTAATAAATATTTTCTTCAGTGCACATACATAAAGATACAGAAGGGCGGACTCAGATGCAGTATGAAGCTATAAAGTAAGTGACAGCTTATAAATAGTCTTTTCATAAAAATGTGTGTTTATGGTCTCTTTGCCAAATCATTTAAACGGGTCTGCTTAAGGTGAGCTATTGTGGTTGCTTGATGTCAGTCATCTGTCTGTCGTCTGTCCACACTTATAACCTTTTGTATACATTGGAGGCTACCTTTACTGGATCATGTAACTTGGTCACATGAGGTCAAAACTAGGTTACAAGGCCAAATCAAAGGAAAACATTGTTAACACATTGGCGACCTAATTTGCATGAAAATTATTCAGAATGTGAAGGAAGTCACTCTTTACAGACTATCTACTGTATCTTAAAAGCGTCTCATGCACCAGGAAAATGGCAGACCAGCAGCTAAATTGACATCATTTTTTGTATAAATTGATTCACTTTTTCGGGCAATAGGGATCATAAGCACGAGTTCTGATTGTCATGACAACATCCTTAGTCACACTGAAAATGCAGATCTGCCAATCCTTCGGGAACCCTTTCCAGAAAGAAATTGTCAGCCATTCCAGAAGTTAAATTTCATTAACACCATGGCACCAGTTAATAATAACTTTAAAATTACAACTCTTGACAGGCATCTTGTTCCTTCAGACAACAAACCAGCCAGCACCAATGAATCCTCCAAAGCCCTGTTCTGATTTATCATCATAAATATATTGATAAGAATTTTAGCAAATTGTTTGTACTCCTTGATAGGTTTATTAGCTCATCTTGCACTGTGTGCCAGGATAAGATTTTCCCATTGCCCTATGTCCGTCATCCGTCGGTCGGCAGTCAACATTTTGCTTCAAACGACATCTCTTCTGAAACCACTCGGCCAATGTTGATTAAACTTGGCAGGGATGTTCTTTGCATGAAGCTTGAATTGCATTCATGCAGAACTATGATTTAATGGCAACAAAAAGGAAATTTCAAATCATGACCCCCAGGCCAAAATTGACCCAGCCTGAGGTGTTGATTGATTTTACAAAGGCTTATATAGGAAAAACTTTAAAAAATCTTCTCAAAATTTACCTCATCCAGGTCACTTGATTTTATATAGGTTTAAATTGTATAGGAAAAACTTTTAAAGTCTTCTTTTCTAAAACCACAAGGCCTGGAGCTTAGAAATATCGTAAATAGCATTGTATAGTGGACCTGTACCAAGTTTGTTAAAATCCTGCCCCTTGGGTCAGTATTGCCCCTGCCCAGGGGGTTACTTGTTTTGCATTGTCATACTGGAAAAATTAATAAATCTTATTTTCTGAAGCCACAAAGTCTAGAGCTTAGATATTTAGTGTGAAACAGTTTCTAGTGGACTTCTTCAAAGTATGTTCAAACCATTCCCCCAGGGTCAATATTTATCCTGCCCGGGGGCTGCTTGGTATAGGAAAAACTTTGAAAATCTTCTTTTCCAAAACCACAAGGCCTAGAGCTTAGATATTTGGTATGTAACATTCGCTAGTGGTCCTCTACCAACTTTGTTGAAATCATGCCCTGGGTCAAAAAAATTATGCCCTGAGGTCAAGATTTACCACGACCACAGGGGAGTGTCTCTTGTCATTTTAAAGTGTTATAGGAAAAACCTAGCTTCCAGTGAGTTTCTATAGCAACCACTGATCTCCTTTGTAACCGATGACTTTCTTAGTAACCAGTGACTTCCCCTAGCAACAAGTGATTGCCTCTTGGAACAAGTATATTCCTGAGCAAACTAGTAACTTCCCCTAGCAACCATTGACATCTTTAGCAACCATTGACTTCCTTAGCAACATTTAACTTAGTCCCCTAGCAACCAGTGACTTCCCCGAGCAACTTCTGACTCCCTATAGCAACAAGTGACTGGTATTGCACTGATACTCAGGTGAGCGATGTAGGGCCATCATGGCCCATCTTGCTACAATATCATTTTGTTGTTTCTCACAATTTTCTGACATTTTCACTGAAATTTGCCAAATAAAAGAAAATCTGTCATTGAAAATCTGGCCCGAAATAATCCCTGTTTGTGAACATGATAGAGCCATTTTTGCATTCAACCAACATGAAAATGTATCAGAAATGTTTTCTTGATAAGCAATTTCACTCAAGTGAGTGATATAGGGCAATTTTGTCCCTCTTGTTTGCTTTGAAACACATGAAAATTGTTCTTTTTGATCACTATTCTGTCAGTAATTTTTCAGTCAAAGTGATACTGTCCAAATTGAAAGATGGACAAATTCAGTCTAGAAATGTTACAGAGTCAGCTTAAAGCAATGTTGTTGTCAATAAATAGAGAATTGAAATCAAAGTGACCTCACTCTGATTGAGGGTCATGGGTTTGGGCCCTTCTACTGACCGTGCTTCTTTGTGTGAGAAAGTTTGAGAAAGTTGGCAGTTTCTTGTAGAGGATAGGGATCTAGTAGGAAAGATAGGTAAACTGAACACCTGTGGAAATAACTGAAGTATGGTTGAAATGGGCATAAAACTCATACAACAACAACAGAATTGTTTTCTGTATTTTTTGTGCAAAGGAGGTTCAATGATATCAAAGAATGCCCGGATGTGTTTATTGACGATACTTGGAAGTTGGAATTAGAAGAATACTTAAATTCAAAGAAACCTTCTGATGGGGCTCAGTCTGATGGAAAAAAAGTGAGTACGGTAGTAAAATTTTCTAAATAAATATGCCCGTTGAAAAACTCACATTATATACTAAAACCAGTTTAATATTTGCAATTTTCCATTATTAATTCAGCAAACCAGAGAAGCAGTATATCAAAGGTGTTCAAATAATTCTATTATATGCAGAATGCTGGTTGCCATGGCAATGGGAAGGAAAATAATGATCAACCCAAATCTGATGAAGACATTAGAAGGAAATTGGAAGAATACTTCAGTTTAAGGAAACCTTCTGATGGGGCTCAGTCTGATGGAAAAAAAGTGAGTAGTTAAATTTTCTAAATAAATATAATTATACCCCCGAAACGAAGTTTGAGGGGGGTATATAGTAGCGATAGAAATCGGTTGAATTTTTCACTACCGATTATCGGTTCAATCGGATGAGGTATAATCGATAACCTTCCGATTAATAATCGGTTGAACCAAAAGTAACATTCAAGCAAGGCGCTACAATCTACACCGTTACATGAAGTAGTTTCTGCCACAGTTATGGCAGGTTAACCCTTTATAATGCTGGAACAGTAAATAGGTAATGCTACATGTCACCAATCGAAGCATTGGGCCTTATAAGAGATTTTTAAAGGGAATATTCAAAGGTTTTCTTATAGAAACCTGTGTAAAATCAAGAGACCCCAAGGCCTGAGGTCATGTTTTCAACAATGTTGGCCTTCTGGTAAGGCCAGAAACTGGTAGAAGAGTAGAAGATGTTTTTGAAATAAATTGTTAACAAAGAAGTGATGGCCGAGTATGCTTTTATCTCCCTTGGGTATGGTATAAAACTTTTACTGCGACGTCACGGACCGGATATGTGTAATCGATTATTATCGCCCTTCATTTTACTAACCGATCGTCGGCGACTAGCGACAATCCGAACATCACTAGTATATAGGAGTCACGCAGTGGTCGGTCGGTCAGGTGGGCGGGCGGTCGGTCAGGTGGTCTGTTGCATTTTCCTTGTCTGGAGCATAACTTGAAAACTACTAGTTGGAATTCAATACAACTTCATACAATGGTCAAGCACATTGAGAGGAAGTGCAGTGCACAAGAACCATAACTCCATCTTTACTCATTACTGAGTTATTGCCCTTTGTTACTTTTCCTTGTCTTGAGCATAACTTGAAAACTGCTTGGTGGGAATTCAATACAACTTCATACAATGGTCTAGCACAATGAGAGGAAGTGCAGTGTACAAGAACCATAACTCTATCTTGAGTAATTACAGAGTTATTGCCCTTTGTTACTTTTCCTTGTCCCGAGCATAACTTGAAAACTACTGGTGGGAATTCAATACAACTTCATACAATGGTCAATTACATTGAGAGGAAGTGCAGTGCAGAGGAACCATAACTATATCTTGACTCATAACAGAGTTATTGCCCTTTGTTATTTTTTCCTTTTCGCAGAGCATAACTTGAAAACTACTGGATGGAATTCAATACAACTTCATACAATGGTCTAGCTTAATGAGAGGAAGTGCAGTATACAAGAACCATAACTCTATCTTGAGTAATTACAGAGTAATTGCCCTTTGTTACTTTTAATGTCCGGAGCATAACTTGAAAACTACTGGTGGGAATTCAATACAAATTCATACAATGGTCAAGTACATTGAGAGGAAGTGCAGTGCCGAGGAACCATAACTATATCTTGACTCATTACAGAGTTATTGCCCTTTGTTACTTTCCCTTGTCTGAAGCATTACTTGAAAACTACTGGTTGGAATTCAATACATTTTCATACAATGGTCTAGCACAATGAGAGGAAGTGCAATGTACAAGAACCAGAACTCTATCTTGAGTAATTAAAGAGTTATTGCCCTTTGTTACTTTTCCTTGTCAGGAGCATTACTTGAAAACTACTGGATGGAATTCAATACAACCTCATACAATGGTCAAGTACATTGAAAGAAAGTGTAGTGCACAGGAATCGTAACTCTATCTTGACTCATAACAGAGTTATTGCCAAGAATAATATTTCTATTTTAGTTTTTTTGCAAGGTATTCTGTTGCTACGAACTTCCTCAGTTTATAAAGCATTCTTTCGGGGGTATTAATCACATTTAGTGATAGCTCTAGTTTATATAGTTATCAGTGTATGTAAACACACATATACACATATACCAAACGTATTAAGTTCTTTTTATTTCCTCAACACAAATGAATGTTTTTATTTACATTCATATCCATAATATCAATTTACAGTTGCAGCAAGCAGTGTTTTTTTATTATTTTTAAACAGCTCACAATCTTACACCTCCCTTCTTTCCCAGCTTTCTTCTGAACTTGTTCTCACCTCCTGATAATCAGACAGTCCCTTCTCTTTTATTCTGGTTTTTAAGCCTTCCTCTTTTCTTAGTTGTAAGCTTCTTTTGCTAATTTTGCTCTAATTTTCTTCATTTCAGTTCGTAGATCAGTTAAAATACTTTGTTTGTTTTCCCTTAGCACTGGGGCTAGTGCCTTTGAGTAGATCAACTCCCTGTCTTCATAGGGTAAAAACCTCACTACAACAGGTTTTGGCCCTTCACCTTCATATGGATTTCTGTGGCTCTTTATGAATGACATTGTTTCAACACTTTCTTTATCAATTTCTAGCTACTTTAGTCTTTGAGAAAGGTTCTCATTTTTATGCCCCCAAAGGGTGGCATATTAAAATCCCACCGTTCGTCTGTGCGTCGGCCCTTACATTTTTTCGTGCCGGGCTGTAACTTCGTCATGCATTGAAGGATTTAAAGATAACTTGGCACAAATGTTCAACACATCAAGACGATGTGTTGCATGCAATACCCATCTCCCTAGCTCAGAGGTCAAGGTCACACTTAGATTTTGAAAGTAACTGAATCCTGTATATATGCACACATTCCTGTCCGGACTGTAACTTTGTCGTGCATTAAAGGATTTTAAAATAACCTGGCACAAATGTTCAGCACATCAAGACGACGTGTCACATGCAAGACCCATGCCCATACCTCAAAGGTCAAGGTCACATTAAGGGTTTGAAAGTAATAGAATCCTGTATATATGCACACATTCGTGTCCTGACTGTAACTTTGTCATGTATTGATTGATTTTAAAATAACTTGGCACAGATGTTTAGCACATCAAGATGACGTGTCATGTGCAAGACCCATATCCCTACCTCAAAGGTCAAGGTCACACTTGGTGTTTTTAGGATATGGAATCCTGTATATATATACATTCATTCTTGTCCGGACTGTAACTTTGTCATGCATTGATTGAATATAAGATGACTTGGCACAAATGTTCAGCACATCAAGACGATGTGTCACATGCAAGACCCACATCCCTACCTCAAAGGTCAAGGTCACACTTTGAGTTTAACGGTAATGGAGTTCTGTATGCATTGTAACTCTGTCATGCATCGAAGGATTTTAAAATTACATGGCACAATTGTTGAGCACATGATGAGGACACAGACTGTTTCGGGGTTGTCCTCTCTGTCACTCTATAAAATCATCTCACCATTGACAGTTCAGTTTTTTAGCTCACCTGGCACAAAGTGCCAGAGTGAGCTATTAGGATCACTCACCATCCGTCGTACGTCGTCCTTCCGTCCACCATTTCCTTCAAACGACATCTCCTCTGAAACCACTGTACCACTGTTGATGAGACTGTAGGGATGTTCCTTGCATGAAGCTTTATCAAAGTTGTTCAAAGAATTCCAATCCATGCAGAACTCTGGCTGTTATGGCAACAAATAGGAAAAACTTAAAAAATCTTCTTCTCTGAAAGCAAAAACCTAGAGCTTAGATATTTAGCATGTGGCATTTTCTAGTGGACCTCTACCAAGATTATTCAAATTATGACCCCCGGGTCAAAATTGACCCTGCCCGGGGAGTCACTTGGTTTTACATAGGCTTATATAGGAAAAACTTAAAAAATCTTCTTCTCTGGAACCACAAGGCATAGAGCTTAGATATTTAGCATGTGGCATTGGCTAGTGGACCTCTACCAAGATTGTTCAAATTTTGACCCCTGGGTCAAAATTATCCCCGCCAGGGGGGTCACATAGTTTTACATAGGCTTATATAGGAAAAACTTGAAATATTTTCTTCTCTGAAACTACAGGGCTTAGAGATTAGATATTTGGCATGTAGAAATGCCTAGTGGACCTCTACTAAGATTGCTCAAATCATGATCCCCTGGTCAAAATTAACCTCCACGGGAGTGGGGGAGGTCACTTGATTTCATATAGGCTTATATAGGGAAAACTTTGAACAACCACAAGGCCATCAGGCAGAGAATAGAGATTTGGAATTTTACTTAGCATTGTGTTGTAGACCTTTACGAATTATTTCCTGAATCATGTCAGGTGAGCGATATAGGGCCATGTTGGCCCTCTTGTTTATACATGTTGTTTAGTAAGATTAATGTTTTGTCAACACACTAAAACATACTTAAGGTCATACAAGTTCAGTGTACTTGCAAAATTTCACTTTTTTCCTGATGCCCTTTGTTATGCATTCATGGCTGTGCTTGAACTATAAAATTCTTTATGACTGCAGTTTTAAGAAAATAATAATCCCCTTGGAGATGACAGACCTCTGAAACAGACAAACCAATACACTTTCCTGAATTCTAGTTGTTCTTTTTTACCTTGTTTCCATTTGTTTAATGTATGTAATATGTTTCTGTCTAAATGTTGTAAGTGTATTTGTACATAGAACAATAAAATAGTATTAAACTAAACTAAAAGAAACTAAACATTTGGCAGGGGATATAAATTCACTGAATTTGCTTGTTCAATGTATGTTTTGCCCAATGTTAAATTTATAATTCTGAATATTGCAGACAGCAGCCAAAACTTGCAGAAGCAGCGGACTTGGAAACACACAAGTACTCCAGGGTGATGATACTTCAGTACAGCCAGTAAATCCCAGCCAAAGTAGCTTAGATCTGTATTTAGTAGACCTGGACAACATTCCAAATTATTTTAAAGAACTCGGATCTTTGCCAGTTCGTTCCTATTTCTTGGGATTCTATGGCGGAAAGAGCAAGTGGAAGCCACCGATGAATAATGGCATCTTCAAAAAGATGATAGAGAAAAGGATGTTCATGTTGAATGAAAGATGTGGTACAACCAAAAATGCTGCTGATTTTGCCTTAGTTCTGAAAGTATGTATAAAGAGGATTTGTTTTTATAAGAAATAATAAATATCTCTTATGTATTTTTATGTCTCCAAATTGTAGGGGAATATTTGATCTGGTACTGTCTGTCTGAAACTTTGTAGAACTGATAAGTACCATGTGTAGTTTTGCATATCATCAGGATTTTCTGCTCCATTGATTTTAGCTCACCTGAGCATGAAGTGCTTATGCTGAGCTTTTAGGATGTCCGAGCTAAGATATTTGGCATCTGGCATTGCCTAGTAGACCTCTACCTAAATTGTTCAAATCATGACCCCAGGGTCAAAATTTACCCCACAGACCCCACTCCCTGGGGTCATTTGATATGAAATTACCATGCTCATAATTTATTAAAGGAAAAACTTTAAAAATCTCTGAAACCGCAGTGACCTGAACTTTGACAATATTTTCCACTAATCTTTTTTGGGCTCTTGTACACAGGCGTTGATAGGAGAAATCTGGTAAAATCTTCTTTGAAACCAGAGAGACAGAGTTTAGATATTAAACATGTAGCAGTGCCTAGTTGACCTCTACCAAGATTGTTCAAATCAAGACCCCACCCCGGATCAAAATTGCCATTATATAGGAAAAAAACTTTTTAAAATCTTCTCTGAACCCAAAAGGCCTAGAGGTTAGATATTTTGCATGTAGGATTGTTGAGTGGACCACGCCTGCCAAATGGGGGTTCCCTTTTCTGTTTATAAAATTATAGGAAATATCTAGCTTCCAGTGTGGTCAGAATGACACCCTTGATAAAATCTAGGCCAAGTTGAATATTTGTAATCTCTTGTTAAAAACTAGGTCATCAGGTCAAATCATAGAGAAACCTTGTGTGTGCAATACAGGTTGCATTTGTCATTGGATCTTTGTGAAAATTTATGAGTATGATTGTAGTGATGAAATTTAGGTCAAGTTTGAATATGGGTCATCTAAGGTCAAAAACTAGGTCACTGTCGAATCATAGAAAAATCTTGTGCATGCAATAGAGGCTTCATTTTTCTCTAAATTTTCTCTTCATTAAACATGGTCAGAATGACTGCCCTGATCTAGGTCGAGGTTGAATATGGGTCATCTAGCATTAAAAACAAGGTCACAAGATCAAATCATAGTAAAACCATGTGTATGCAATAGAGATGCATACAATAGAGATTGCATTTTTCATTGGATCTTCATGAAACCTGGTCAGAATGACTGCCTTGATGAAACTTATGTCAAGTTTGAATATGGGTCATGTGAGGTTAAAATGTTTAGGTCACCTGGTCAAATCATAGAAAAACCTTGTGTATATAATGGAGTTTGCATTTTTCATCGTAACTTCATAAAATTTGGCCAGAATGACTGTCTTGATAAAATCTAGGTATAATTAAATTTTAATATGGGTCATCTCTGGTTAAAAACAAGATCTATTCATAGAAAACCATTTTGTATGCAATAGAGTTGACATTTACCACTCAATCAAAATGGAAATTGTTCAGATTGTTTTTTCAATGATTTCAAAGAAAATTTTGAATCTGGGACACCTGTGGCATGGTCATATCAATGAAAACCTTGTTGACATTAATTTTATTACCCAGTCATCATCTGAAATTGGTCAGAATGCTTCAGTGAGTTCCAGATCAAGTTTGAATCTCGGTCATCTAGGGTCAAAAACTGGGTCCCACAGTCAAATGAAAGTAAAACTTTGTTAACACTCTATCTAGGTCTCGGGTGAGCGATACAGGGCCATCTTGGCCCTCTTTTTCTCCAAAACCCCTTGCTATATTTTCATAAAACTTTGCAGAAAGCATCAATATGATGATTAGTTGCCCATATTATACTTTTGGGTGACTAGCTTAAAGGTCAAGCATAACTTGAAAACTACTGGTTGAAATTCAATACAACCTCATACAATGGTCAAGTACATTGAGAGGAAGTGCAGTGCACAGGAACCATAACTCTATCTTGACTCATTACAGAGTTATTGCCCTTTGTTACTTTTCCTTGTCCGGAGCATAATTCAAAAACTACTGGTTGGAATTCAATACAACTTCATACAATGGTCAAGCACATTGAGAGGAAGTGCAGTGCACAGGAACCATAACTCCATCTTGACTAATTTCAGAGTTATTGCCCTTTGTTACTTTTCCTTGTTCGGAGCATTATTCGAAAACTACTAGTAGGAATTCAATACAACTTCATACAATGGTCAAGTACAATAAGAGGAAGTGCAGTGAAAAAGAACAATAACACTATTTTGACTCATTTCATAGTTATTGCCCTTTATTTTTCCTTGTCCGGAGCATAATTCGAAAACTATTGGTTGGAATTCAATACCACTTCATACAATGGTCAAGCACATTAAGAGGAAGTTTAGTTCACAGGAACCATAACTCTATCTTGAAAAATTACAGAGTTTTTGCCAAGAACAATATCTTTTTTTAGTTTGTTTGCAAGGTATTCTGTTACTACAAACTTCCTCAGTTTATGAAGCAGTCTTTTGGGGGTATTAATCACATTTAGTGATAGCTCTAGTTGATTTTAACATGACTCACGATTTTGTCTCTATATACAAAGAGTAGAAAAATAAGGTTCAATTATGCCATAAATAATGCATGGGTCGTCGGTATGCCATAGAATGAAGTTATATTGTGTCATATGACGTTAAATAGATATCTGTGTAGAAAATAATGCTTTGCATATAACTTTCGTACTAGTGTTTGAATCGAAATGATATCCTTTTCAGCTTTGTTTTTGTGTAATAAACAACTCTAAGACTTGTCTTTCTGATGCACAGATATTAACCACTTGGGGCCTCCGGCCTTGAAAAGTTCCGACTTTGTAGCATGTTGGCACAATAAGACATAGCATTGCATTAACTCTACTGTATTCTTTTTCAGGTGGGTATGATGCATAAGGAACTTCCATTAAACATTGCTTTTAAGATAGTTTCCATGGACAAGGGATTCTGTGAGGTTGAACGCCTGATGCAACATTCAGGGCGTCAAGTAGAGGTCGTCAATCCATCCACACAAAACCACTAGAAAGTCTTTGAACAAGATCACCCATGCGCCCTTGTGATCAGCGCACTGATATTTGATACTCTGACCATGTTGTCACTTTTTGATAAGCAAGCATTATTAGTTTGATCTGAATGAAATATTTTATGAATATTTGCAGAAAACATTTCAAATCATGGTGGTTTTAAAGCTGAAAAAAAAAAAGGAAGAAAAATTATTTTAAAAATTTGGGTTTGACCGGGATTTGAACTCCACTCGTAAAATTAGGCGGTCATCAGCTTACCCACGTCATTTTAATGTGTGTCAAGATAGGGCAAGTTAAAGGTGATTTTCTTACATTGTGTAAGGGAGTATAGCCTGCCATGATTTTGGTTAGATTTTTGTTTGTATGCTCATTATTCCTTTGTTTTATGATTTATGTTTGTTCCCCTTGATGCATGTAAGATAAGATTGATGCTGACTTGACTGCTTCATGATTTATGCTTGCTTTCATGTGCTTTATGATTTATGCTTGTTTGTACAATTTGTCATGTTCGCTACTATGTTCTTTTGCTTTTCAAAGTCTTATTTTCCTTTTTATGGCAGTTTTTAGATCTACATGTTGATCAAGATCAGCAGCTTTCCCACAATTTGTAATAATTTTATTATAAAGGGAGACAACCTAACTGATCATAAATTTCTCAACGTTCACTTGGTATTTGATTTTAATATGAGAATAAAAGCAAATATACACAAACTTGTTTAATACACAGGTTTTTTACATTTTATTGCAAACATTCATAGAAAATTTCATTTTACTAAAATAATTAATTAATGTAGAATAAGAATGTTAAAGTAGTTACCCTGAAAATTAAAACTCCTGTTGTCAAGACGAAAGTTTTAGATTTAGTATTTTGTATGTCCATCATTTGCAATTACTACTCGGCACCTTGACCTCATTGAAACCACATATCTGTGCATGTTATTCTGTGGGATATTGTCTCACATCTGACGAAATTCACGCCCGAGTTCACTGGTATAACATTGTTGGGGATTCCTCTAAAGAAAGTCCCACACATTTTCTTCTGTTTGCATCCATAAATAAAACATTAGCCTAGTCAGCTCTATTAAGCCTTTGGTTCCGTCTCGCTCATGCTAACCGAGCTGATTTGTGCCTTGTGGTAAGGGTATGAATTTACTGTGGACGACGGGCTCAAATACCAACGGTCAGGAGGTGGTTGCGCACCGTCTGGGCTTATTGTCCGGTTGTGCGTACCGACTGTCCGCATTTTCGTTGACGTAGTCATAGTAAAACGGTTTCGTAGATGTAATAGAACCATATACCTAGTATCTTGGTGCCGAGTTGTTACTCTCGTCTTGGCGATGTCAGCCACACTTCCGAACGGTTCTAAATTTCTTTCCACAGCTGCCGGGCACTAGAATGTCGTCTATTGAACAGCCGCGCAACCTGAAATAATAACTAGGTGTCAATGTTGAACAAATAAATTATATTTTGGAATCGAGGTACCAGCTCCAATCATGCCGACGGCTCTGGCCCGCTCTTAAGTGGTAATTCTTGCCACATTTTTTGTTTTTCGAGTTGGACATTCTACGTGTATTGTACTGAAATAATACTTAATACTAAATTCACAATACACGTTATCCTCGTGCCAAAAGTCGTAAATCGTAGTCATCGTCTCGCGCGGTCAACCGTGACAGTAAAATATCAGTTTCTTTGTAAAAGTCAATAGAGTACTATGTATAACTCATTTCACTTGCATTATTAACCTTTATAGGTTACATGTACATAAGGATAAATTAGAACAGTAATGATTTTTCTTACTCATGTTGATCCTTTGGAAAAGAAAATCAAATGACTGAAAGTGCTGGAGGATCGATTGTGTCTGAATAACACAGTCTGCACACGCATACACGTGTAAATATCAGGACAACACAGATTGTACACATCACATGTGTAAATATCAGGACAACCCTTGCACGAGTAAAGTTATAAACTGGAGACACAACTGTCCACACATTTTGACCTTTAACCATTTGTGTAAACTTTACTTTTGAGATAGGAACCCATGTGCTTACATTTTGCATTCAGTGACTATGTTCAACTACCCTATGAAGTATTAAGCTGTGAATGGTAACTGAGAAATGGATTTTGACAAAACTGAACTGAAAATTCATAGTTTTGATGTCATTCAAAAGTTATGGGGTATGCCATAGGGTTGATTGTATTGTGCCAATTGATTGATTCGGATTTAACGTCGCACTCAACAGCTAAGGTCATATTGCAACGTCCAGCTTTCATGGAGGAGGAACACCCTGGGTGCCAATTCTGGCATTATTTCAGTTTCAGTCACGAGCGGGCACCTGGGTAGAACCTAGATAGCTCCCAGACATAAAAGAATTCGACCCAAGTAGGGCACGAACCTACAGCAGTGAGGGACAAGTAAACATCAGTCAGTGACCTTAACCACTCGGCCACAGATGCCATTGTATGATGCCAAGCAATTGTCTGAAGTTTCAAGGCTTTAATGGTTACCGAGAAAGTGAATTTAAGGAAAGCTTAACCAGAATCAAGACAACAGTGCCGACTGACGTCAAGAATGTTATGGCTCTTCTGTTTTTCAAAGAAAAGTTAAAAATCGATAAATCAATATTTTGTTATAAATTGATTCAGTATATACCTATTGTAGAACAAGTACTTGCAACTTACATTAAATATCCCCTTGAGTGCTTCCAAAATACTGCGAACTGCGAATTTGGTGTGAAGACAGGCGAAAGTAAGAAAACATGCACAGACGTCTTGTCGGAGTGGAATAATCGGAAAGGAAAAGGAAGTTTCAAGCCCCTGAAAGCTAGTAATGTGACTTGGCGTAAAGGCCATTATACCAAGAACTCGAAAGATGTAGAGGATGAGAAACAAAATCAAATACTAAAGAACAAATTTACTCCTCTAAATAAAAAACAAAATGAAGAAGTGAAAAATCAAGTGAACATGAGAAAAACAATATACAATCTCCTGAAAGATGATATTAAAGACTCTTGTTTTGCATTAGTCCAAGAGAAAAGAAGACTAGAACGTCCAAAAGTGGTAACTCCACCATCATTTAAAGACATTGCTGAAAATGTGAGGAAAAACAGTACTAGTGAGACCAATCGCAAAGATGATTTCATTGAAAAAATAAAATTGACAGATGAGGAATGTTCTGATTTGAAAGAAATGACAGTAGATCAGTCTAGCTGTGAAGCTTGGATAGAACAACGAAAGGGACGTGTTACTGCAAGCAATTTCAAAGCCGTGAGTACTCGGGTGGACTCTTTACGAAAGAAAGAAAATGAAGACCCTTCAAAACTGGTTGAAAAACTGATGGGCATAACAAACAGAAGACCAAATAAGGCTATGAAACATGGTATTTCCATGGAACCTCATGCAAAGAAGTCGTATGTTAAACTTATGAAAAAGAAACACAAGAATTTCAAAGCATATGACTCGGGACTTTCAGTATTCCTAGATAAACCATGGCTTGCAGCTAGTACTGATTTAGAAGTTGAATGCTTATGTTGTGGGAAGGGACTATGTGAAGTGAAGTGCCCAGAAAGTGTTAAAGATAAAATACCTACACAAGAAAATGTTTCATATCTGATTGAATTAAATGGACAGCTAACTCTTGACAAAAAACATTCTTACTATCACCAAGTTCAGGGCCAGATGAAAATACTTGGAAGACAGTACTGTGATTTATTTGTGTATACATATCACGGCAGCCAGTTAGTCAGAGTCACATTTGATAGTGAATTTTGGGATGAACTAGAAGAGAAATTGACATGGTTCTGGACATCTTACTTATTGCCAGAATTACTTGAAGGAAATGACAACAAAGAAAATAAGCAGTTAGAAGATAACAACATAGTCAGAGATACCGACACTCCATCTAAGACGATGTTCAGTCCAGTAGATCCCCAAATTGAAAACAGAGTGAAACGCACTTTACAACTATCAGTGTCTAAAGAATCGAACAAGTCTCGAGTCCCATCAACAAAAAGGCGCAAGGTTCAACAAAAAATGCCAGTATATCTGTGTGGTACATGTGGATGTGATTGTGTGGATGAACCCCGGTCTGAGGCTGACCAATCTGTAAATTGTGATATTTGTGGTGTATGGGTCCACTACATATGTGCTGGTGTAACAGATCAAACCTTGGAGAATGTAGATAAATGGTCGTGTTCTAAATGCAAATAATGTGATAAAATGTGCAAAAACTGATAAGTCACCTTTGAACATGAAGTTGAATTACATGTTGATGTCTTCATGTATATTGACTTGTTTATACTTGCAGTGTAGAACCAGTATATATGAACATCTCTACAATATGAATTTGTTTACAATAGAAAACAATCCATTGTTTGATGTCCTGTAACATTACCCATAAATATGTTCATTTATTATATATATCAGTTGACAATCTGTTATATGTTTTCATGTACATTGACTAGTTTATACTTGCAGTGTAGACCCCATTTTAGTATGCACTTCTCTTCAACATGGATATGATTATAATAGAAAACAATCCATTGTTTCAGGTCCAGACACATTACATGTAAACATGTTATTATTGTTATATATCAGTTGAAAATCTTTTACATATTTTCATAATCATGTCTATATCACTAGTCTATATGATAATGTAGACCATTATGAAGTTAATGAACATTGAATTGATTGATGTTACAAATGAACGGTACATTTTGTAAATGTGTAACATTTATTCCGCAGGTGAAGGGTCAAGTTGTATGCTATATGTCCATGTCCGTGATATATTTATAAACATTTAATTTATACTTGTGTTGTATGCATTGAATCATGATTGTTACCTGTTTCTTAGTAATTTATGAATTAAATTTAAAAGTTAACACGTATCAGTATTTTACTTCTTGCATCAATTTAACTTAAAAAGAACTCTTGAGTGGTCAAGAGAACTCCTGTGATCATCTTTTGTCTGTCCAGTGTCTTGTTTTAGTTTTTTCACAGTATTATATCCAAAAGTCTGAGATGTTTTCGCACACCGCTTTGAGCCACGCCTTGGGAAAACCTGCGTGTTACTCTGTTTATACATGTATGATATTGAAAACAAATTTTGAGCACTCGAGATCAAAGTTGAATGTAATGTGTATGGTCACATGGTCTTGGATACAATATATACAAAATGTGTACATGTAAACAACCAAACTAAATAACAATTTGCTTATTTTGAGAAATCTTTATTCAATTCACCCTGATAACACATAAATTTATTCTTTTTCAAAAAGATACACTAAAACTAAAGAAACTAAAGAAATCATCTCATGACAATTGGATAATTGTTCAAGAGTGTTGTCTATCATCAAAATAATTGTTTAATCAGTTGATATGGAGTGCACTTTAATGTCATTAACATTGACGGGCTTTAATACTTGTAAATAGGTTCCCTCAAGTTACAGAGAGCGGCACAAACATTCAATATCTCGTCAATATGTCCAATCAAAGAGATGGGAAGTTCATTTGCCAAAATACGAAATGTTTTTAGGCGTCTGATAACTTGTTCAATCAAGATCCTATGATTTGCAATGCGCTTAGTTTTTGCAACACATGCACTTGACATTTGTGAGTAACCGCGTTTCCCTGGTGGAACATACAGACTTATGTTTCTGTCTGCACATTCATCCGATATGTTAAACCCCTTGTCAGCCATCAGCATACTGTTCATTGGCATGGAGTCTAAATACTCTGAGTGTAATGTCAACGCTTTATCCGAAATCCTACCAAGATAGGCTGAACTTACAAACACAATGGAACTGTTAGGAGCACAGGCAATTAATACCTTGAGCGTATTATGATGTTTGTAATTACTCCATGTAGCGGTTTGCAAATAAAGGTCTTTCGGGGTTTCAATAAAAATTTCAGTGCAGTCTATTATTGAGTGCAAGTCTGGCAGCGTCCGAAATCTCTCCGGCTTAGAACCGATCAAGGCCTCTTCATCTGGTACATACACCAACGATTTTAAAACAGAACACGAAGCTCTTAACCAGGAGAAAAAAATTCTTGAGCACAATGTCTCTGAAATGTCAAAGCGTTTAGCTAAATCCTTATTTAGAAGTCCCAATCTCAATTTCATCAACATCATAAGGAATTCACTTTTAGATGACATTTTCCGTGCAGGTCCAAACCTTGAATTTGTCTTAAATTTTCTGATGTTTTTCAGTATTGACACTACTCCTGTCCATCTTCTGTTAACATAAGGTGCAATTAAAGAATGCATTTTTTCAAAGATTGATTTCTTGGACATTCCTGTATAGAAATTTACATCATTGTCAGTTTTTAAGACCTTCTCTGTATACACAGTGTTTTTCAATTTTGTGTTTGCTTCCTTCAGGGTCATGATTTCTAATTTAAGCTTATTAATAGTATCGTTCTGTTCTTTAATCATTCTACAGAGTCCAACAAACATTGCAAGGACTGTTAAAATCCATGGGAATTGAATAGGTGTTCTTGTGACTGTGTCAATCTCTGGGTCACAGGCATGGATTGGTGTAGCAAACAGCAACTCTGGCTCAGGAGTGGCAACTTTAACTTTTATCTTACGCAAAACTTTGTGTGGTCTGGTAGATTCAAACTGAGTCATACGTTTTACCCTCTTATCTGCTCCATCATAACCCATGTTAAGTGTTGGGAGAGTGTTCTGAAGGGTCGGTTTTTTGTCAACAAAGTGTTTAGAGCACACTCTGCTGTCTTTAGAAGGAGACCACAACTTGGTACCTTCTCGTCGTCCAACTAGCTGCTTCCACTTTTCCCTGGCCTCGATATTATTTTTTCTGGTTGGAAATGCGAACAATCTGAAAAAAAGTTATTATATCATTTGAAAAACATGGTTATTATATCAAACTATGACAATGAGTTGTCTGGATAATAATATTCACTGATTTACAAAACAAGTAGTCTGCAGTTTCCAAGTTCTGCAGGCAGATTAACAGATTAAAGATTACCCATCTATCAGTCTATAAAGGTTACATGTACTGACGGCATGTTAATTTTTCTTATTTTGAAAAATGAAAAATACTTTATAGTATACATGTATAAAAAGATTCAAACACTGCACTGATTTTGTGCTACACATTTAAAACTTGTCAGTGTTAAATTGTCCTTTTAGAAGTTAAAAATTAGACAGTCTTATACCTGAACATTTGATTATTATAGATATTTAGTCTTTGTCGCCCTGGCAAATCATACAAACCATCGGACCATGTGCTTATAAAACTTTGTTCATGCTCAAACTCAATTTGAAACCGAAAGTAATATTGATACTGAAAGTGAAAACAAAATAATTTTGTTTCAAAATTACATTTAAACCTACCTAAAAGGTGGTTCACAGGAGCACATCTTATCCTTATGCAGGCATCCACATTTTTCGCACAACTGGGACTTCCATTTCTTTAACCAATACGATCCGTTTGAACATTTGTTGACAGAGCATGTAAACGCCATGATTTCCTTTGTTTTTACTCGAAATTTCAAGAACGACAACTCTTGTATGATTTCCGGTTTTGCGCATGCGCATTGCGGAACTGTCAATCGGTGTATATGGTGTCACACCGGTATTGTTTTGCTTCCGGGTCGTAGGGTGCTAAATTAGTCCCAAGTGAAAATTTCATTTTTGAGATTTCATGTGCATTTGTGATGAGAAAACATTACCCTTCTGTAAATCTGCCATGGATTGCCATCATTTTCCACTGATTTTCATGGAAATCCGTGGCATTTGGTGAAAAAAATGATGAAAATGGATGGAAAGACATGGAAAACGGTGGCATTTTCTAAATTGCCACCGTTTTCCATTGATTGGTGTAAAAAATGCCACCATCTGCCATGGAATAGTAGTGGCAATCGATGTAAATTTGGACTTAGTTTTTTTAAGGGGTGGAAAACGGTGTAAATTACAGACTGCAGTACAAATTATAAGCTAAATCTCTGGACTTAGAAATTTTGCAGAGTGGCAAACGGTGGAAAACACTTAGACTTTTTCTAATGCAGTACAAATTATAAGCTAAATTGCTGGACTTAGAAATTTTGCAGAGTGGCAAACGATGGAAAACACTTTGACTATATTTTGACCTAGACATTTCAGACACAAAGCAGTTTTGATGAGTTTCTTTCTTTAAGCCAAATATTACATAACAATCAGAAATAACAGGTCAGTGCATATACAATGCAACTAAGATATATGTCCGAATAAGATATGGTACAGAACTATTCAATTTGATTTTTTCATAGTTAAATTTTAAATATGAGACTGCAATCAAATTAAATCTATAATTTTTCCTGTTCTGTTTATCATATTTTGGAATTTCACTTTGTTGTGGACTTAGTTGTATTTAAACCTGTGTTAAAGACCACCTCCAAACAAAGACCACCCTGCAATTAAAGATCAGTTGGGGGAAAACCATGCACTATTCAATATAATGTGGACACTGTCTTATATCCTGTGAATAAAGACCACCTATCAACAGATATCACTTGAGCTCCTTCCCAGAGAGTGGTCTTTGTTTATAGCTTTGACTGTAAACAATTTCAAAACTTACATTAAATCAGAGTGAAATCTTAAAATGCTATATATAACATGACAATGCTTCAGTATAACATTTGGAAAATTTTGTACTGCTAACTTAAAAAAATCTTTTCTGTTTATATTATCAATCATTATATAACCCTAAGTATTTTGTGCTATATTTAGTAGGGATTTTCATACTTAGTTTGAGAGTCTAAATGTGCATGTACATGCACTTGTTTAAAATTATGCCTATTGTTCAAATTTCATGAATTTACCTGTTGTTAAAAAAAAACTTACTTTAAACTATAATGGAGAGGAAAAGCATGAACACATAATTATGTGTCTATAAGTCAATTCTTTTTCCATTTGTTTTATTATCAACTGAGTACTGTAACTGACCTTCATATTCGGAGGCAAGGTAATTAATCTCTGTGGGGTCATTCAGGGAACTTGATCATAAAAATAGATAGCATGCAAAGATAACACTCAACATCATTCTTTACAATCACCACCTGGAACCTCAGTATCAATTTACAGGAAGCAGGATTTATCAGCCAGATCTCTACAGGAAGCGGTGATTTTGATTTGTTGATTTGAATGTTAGAGAGTGTCTGAACAAGTGTTTGTAAGAAATATTTACACGTGGAAGGAATACTTTTGTGAACTTTGTACTGAACAGGACAGTATCATTTGTATAAAAATAATTATTAATCTAAATATAAAATGATGGTTTAAATCACTTGTGTGAACTGAGGATTTGAAAAATCACCTTATGCAAACAGGAGTGGCTGTGCAGCAGAGGTATACATTTTGAATATTTGATTCATGTATAATGTATATTTTCTAGAGTAGCAATTATTGAAGCTTTTAAGTAAAATGTTTTCATTAAATGAAACCATAATAGACATGATAGAGATATAATATAATACATTGTAATATTGCAATTTAAATAAATGCATAGACATTTTTTTGGTAACTTGGATAATAAACAAAACCCAGAATCTTTAAAATAATAATTATGAAACTTTTAATTGCAAGTAAACTTCATGACATTTTCACTCCCAGGTGGAATTCTCTTAACCTTATGTATGGTTTTCTTCAGACCAGGTTAATTTTCACCATGCAGGAATGGCTAGAATACTGGTAGGCCAAAACCTGGAGATGAAAGCAAACCAGTCTTGGATCAAGACAGGCTTGTAGTATTAACTTATGAGGTATGTACATCACCTAATTTGAGTGTAAACATTGATAACTACAATTTTTCATTAGTTACAAAATAGTTGCCTCATTTCACTGTGTTACCTAACACAATACAGGCCTCGACAGTGTGAACTGAATTCTTAGATGTTAATTGATATTTTCAGTAATTCTGAATATTTGTTACTGACTTACTGTATCCCAATATAAGTGCTAATGATACAACAAAGTACAACGGCTTGTTATAAATGATAAGGGCCTGCAAATTTAAATTAAAGTTGAACTTTCACAAAGCCACAAGAATAGATACCAGTTACTTGTTTGTTTGCAGTATGCATAATTTGCTTTGTAGAAACAAGTTTTTAATTATTTTTCAGAACATGTGGTGTTCAGCTGGGGGAAGAAAACCACAGATTGTGTAAAGGAACAATGGTCAGGAATGTGCGACGACAGTGTCAGAAACCTAATAAGACACAAAAAATTGAGACATTTACAAAGACATTGCTTGCAGTTTATGTAAATTTTGTAAAAAGGTTTCATAACTTTCTTGTTTCTCAATAAATTTCAATTCATTTTGAATATTTTTTTTTTTAATTTTAGTAAAAATTACAGAATTCAAAGAGCATGAAGATGGTGGCATTTGGTGGAAATCGACGGTAAATTTTCCACCAATTTCCCCGGTTTTAGGTGGCAAATTTGCTATTAAAATCGATGGAAAATGTTTCAATACTCCACCGATAGTGGCACTTGGTGGAAAACAGTGGCATTTTTGCCAAGAATTTTCACTGAGGTTATTGATGGAAAACAGTGGCAAACAGTGGCAAAATCAGTGGCATTCGATGGAAAGTGTTTCAATACTCCACCGATGGTGGCACTTGGTGGAAAACAGTGGCATTTTTTCCAACGATTTTCACTAGATTATAGATGGAAAACAGTGGCAAACAGCGGCAAAATTGCAGTGGCATTCGATGGAAAGTGTTTCAATACTCCACCGATGGTGGCACTTGGTGGAAAACAATGGCATTTCTGCCACTGATTTTCACTCAAGCTATTGATGGAAAACAGTGGCAAAATAACAGTGGCATTCGATGGAAAGTGTTTCAATACTCCACCGATAGTGGCACTTGGTGAAAAACAGTGGAAAATAGTGAAAATTGATAGACCTTCTCATTGCCTTGCTGTTTTTTCATTGTTTTACACCGTTTTCCAACAAAATTTGCTTGTTTCAATACTCCACCGTTTTCCACTGTCTAAATTGGTGGCAATCCATGGCAGATTTACAGAAGGGTAGCTGCAGTCCAGATTTTGCATGATGATTTTAATTCAGACTGTCTATTAAGAACTTACAGTGTTTAAATTGTTTTTTATAGGATTACTTCTTCAGAGTGGATGAACACAGAAGTAGAGGTCATCCGAGTCATTCGGCTGGAGTGTACTGGAAAACTACACAGTGACTGGTTGTGTATTGAAATAGCGAGAAACTTGTGCGTTATAATTAGTGTTTTTTGTGAGTGTTTGGGAAGGACAGTAGGTGTATTTTATAGAAGGACAATCAGAAAATCTTTAGAAGTGCCAGTATGACCAAGGGAGACAATGGAATATAGACATTTTCACTCTATTTTTAATGTAGCAAAATGACTGTGGTGTGACACCTAGATGTGTGAAAGTGAAAGTAGAAAATCAGGACCTGTGATATCATTATTGCTTCAATTGAGCTGAAATTTGAAACACAGATTGCTAATGGAGACAGAAATATGATGAAGTCAAAAAAAATTGAATAGTAAGTAAAACTTAAAATTAATTTTAATTTAAATTTTAAAATATTTAAATTTAGACATATGAGCCTGTGTAATGTACACACAGCTCCCATAATGCATGTGACCAGTCTAGAAAATACCCTTCCTGTCTGAATTTGTCGTCTGCACACAAAAAGTTCATTTGCAGCAGAATATATTTGCTTAAAACTTGATGAAATTTAATTAAAAGTTTGAAATTTATTTAAAAATGGAAGAGTTTTACCAGAAATGTGAAGAGAAGTTGAAATTTTATTCTGAAAGGCATGAGAAAAGTGAATGTGTGGTTTGGACCGGTCCATGCAGTAAAGGTTATGGCCAGTTCAGGTACCGGGACCCAAGAGATCCCTTTGGAGCCGGGCACCGAACAAGAGGTGCACACCGGATGGCACTGATGGTAGCAGTGCACGACTTGGATGTTTCATCTAGAAAACAAGCAAGCCATTTGTGCAATAATAAATTGTGTGTAAATGTTGTTCATCTGAATTTTGAAGATAACTATACCAATAACAACAGAAAAATTTGTTTTGATAGTGGTCACTGCAGTGGACATGTTGACACAGAAGGTCAGAAACAGCCGGACTGCATTGTTGATTTGGGATGAGGAGCTGTGAATCTCACCTGTTTAAGACAACGGTAAGTATAACAGCTTTTATTTCTTTATATGTATAGCCTGGTAGTGCAGCAAATGCTTATTCTGCCAGTGGTAGGACTTTTTTACTGTTTGCATTTTTAAGTTACTCTGTTTCGGCTAGCTTCAAGCCATCATCAGTAGTGCTGCTATGCACTAGACAGAGCTTTTTTATCATCGGTAAGTACATGGCTACTGTGTCTTATCATTCTTCTGCTCTGCTCTGCTCTGCTCTGCTCTGCTCTGCTCTGCTCTTTGCCACAGGATGTTATTTGAGTTTTCGGGCATAGGTATGTATGCAGTCATCTAATTGACCCTTTTGATAGTCTTCTTCCACATCACCATTTTCTCTTAACATGCGATGTCTTAGCTCCATATCTGCTCTAAGTGCTCGACGCCGGTTACGATACTTTGATGTAACTTTGTAGTGTTTGTGGTAAGCAGCCTTTTTTGATATAAGCCTAAGACGCCGCTGTGCTGATTTGGAGAGAAATGTCTTGCTTACGCATTGTAGCTTCTTCTTCACTGAGGTGTCCACACCATTATTTGAACGTAGTACTTGTGACGAGACGCGGCCCTTGAATGTCTGGGAAAAGCTGACATTTTTGGGTAGTGTAGCAACTGTACTTCTGTTGAATCCCTCACACTTTTGTGTGGATGTTCCTGAGCTAACCTTGTAAATTGCCGCCTCACTTAGTCGCACATTCAGTATGTCTTCCATTAATCCTTTGTCATTTTCATTCATCTTCAGGTGATTCAGTTTTGCTGGACCAATGACATAAGATTTGTACCACCAACATCCAGAACCTTCACCAGAGCAGACAAGAGATTTAGCTGGACAGAAACTACAGTTTCCTGCATAACACTCAATTGTAGCAGCCCGTATGTCTGGTAAGTCCTTTATCATTTTTGTGATGTCACCTTTACCCCTACGCTTCATTTCTTCTATAACAGCATTACACCTGTGTTTCACATCCTTCGCAAGGTCAGTCTGTGCCTTCCGTCGCTCTTGTTTTTTTTGGAAGTGGAAACATCTCTGGACTGAATTGTGTACGACCCAGCTTCCTCTCTTGTGTTGAGGCCAGGTGATTTGGGTCTGCTTGTCTTTGCACGGTCCAGCCATTTCCCTGCTCATTGTAAAATTTCTGCATTCCAAGGTGAGCTTTTGTGTCCCCATCAGTTGTGACAGTTCTAACAATGATATCTTCCCCTGCAAAGTTCTTGACAAATCCTGTACCCATGTTTGCCTCAGAATGAGGCTCAAGGTAAGGTTTATCAGCTGTGCATTCATGATCATCTGAAGGACACTGGATGTCAATCCCTTTATTTCTAAGTCTTGCTCCTTTCCAACAAAGCTTGTTTTCTGTGACAACATCTATAATAAACTTCTTTGGGGTGTGGTTTTCTATTGCCACAGCATACGCTTGAGAAGAACTTTGCCCAGGCTTGTAGGATGACTTCATCCATCCCCGGTTGTATCTTGCATCCATTGAAATATCAATCTGTCTGGGATCTGTAGCTCCTGACTCTGAATTGTGCTGTATCACCCGTTGCCTCTTTTCAGTCATGTCCTCTTTATTTAACTGAGTAATCTTTTCACTGACCTCCTTTGTCAGTACCTGCAGATGGCTTGCAGTAGGAAATGGTAGGTCTAGTATTGTGAAAAGAGTTTCAGCCCTTGATATACCCATCGGGGTGTCCATTATTGCCACAGCCAGATTGGTGTTAATGGCTGCTCTCTTCGGACCATACTTTGAGTTCTTCATCTCGGCATATGTCTTCAATTCACTTGATAAATAGCCGCAAGATTTGCATTTAAATGTCAGTTTGCTGCCAAGTCCGAATTTAACTTCATTGTAGAAACTTAAACGCATTAATCTGCATTTGGCTTTAGAGTGCTCCTGGCTTAATGTGTTAGTTATATTCAGTAGATTGTCCATGTTTACTACACGGTTGCCTTTGAAGTCATTTTTCTCTTTCTCTAGGTATCTTTGCCGAAGGTTGTATTTGCCTGTGGATGCTGCCTCCAAGTTGGCTCCTGAGAAAGACACTGGTGCTGTAGACCTGTTGCTATCTTGCGGTGCTTCTGAAGGTACACTTTCATGTCTCATTTTAGCATATATGTTACCAGACTTGAAAAAAATGCCTGCCGCCTTGCGCTTTCTATATCCCTTCACCATTTTTTCACTTTGAAACTGCTTTGTCACAAATGAACTTTTAAAGTCTGTATGTGTGTGAATGATAATACAATTGTAACCCCTTTGTGCTAAAACTCTGGCATTGTCTTTCATTGGCTAATACTGATGGTTGTAAAATAGCACATTAATCTCTATAGATGACAGACTGATTCTTCCTTCAGTAGGTGGTGTTTGTTTATAGTCCTTTGCTAATTACTGTTTGCATTGCTGATTATCTTTTAATGGCATGATAAGCACATTGTACTTTGTTAAGACATATTACAGCTTAGTTGTCCAGTTTAAAAGACTTTTTTTCAGAAAAAAACCAGAAATTTCAGTCTTAAAACATGAAATTGACCCCAAAAAGGCATCTTTTTTACATTAAATTCCATATTTGGGCATTTTAAATTTAATTAAATCAGTAAAGAATGGATTCATAAGAAACAACAAAGTCTGAGAAACATTTCAGTGTTTATTTCATCAAAATCCATTGAATACTTACCAAATAGCTGCAGTTTGAAATTGATATGTAGGCGCTGCTCGGAAATGCTGTCCGAGAGGGAATATCTTGCAAAAAGGATGTCTTTTAAAAATGAAATTTTCTTAAAGTAGATCATGATCAGGCAAAAAATTTAGTGTGGATTTTTGTCGTAGTACATCAAAGAAACTGCAAGAACAGATATGTCTGCTAAACTCTAGTTGAGGGTGACATATAGGTGTCACACCGGTATTGTTTTGCTTCCGGGTCGTAGGGTGCTAAATTAGTCCCAAGTGAAAATTTCATTTTTGAGATTTCATGTGCATTTGTGATGAGAAAACATTAGCTGCAGTCCAGATTTTGCATGATGATTTTAATTCAGACTGTCTATTAAGAACTTACAGTGTTTAAATTGTTTTTTATAGGATTACTTCTTCAGAGTGGATGAACACAGAAGTAGAGGTCATCCGAGTCATTCGGCTGGAGTGTACTGGAAAACTACACAGTGACTGGTTGTGTATTGAAATAGCGAGAAACTTGTGCGTTATAATTAGTGTTTTTTGTGAGTGTTTGGGAAGGACAGTAGGTGTATTTTATAGAAGGACAATCAGAAAATCTTTAGAAGTGCCAGTATGACCAAGGGAGACAATGGAATATAGACATTTTCACTCTATTTTTAATGTAGCAAAATGACTGTGGTGTGACACCATATACCGGGTCTATTGACATGACGCGAAAGTATCGATCGCACCCCTAGTCATTACCAGCCTTTCTACCCAAACTGTTTTAAATTTTCATAACTTGTCTTAAACAACAACTGGATGTTTAAATAGCAGGCTATAATCTTTCATAAACAAATACTAGACTCTAGTAGTATTTCGTAACAAGTAATAATGATGATGAATAAGATGATGATGATGATAATTATGATACATGTACTATAAAATTAATGTATCTATGAATATACCTGCCAAAATTTAGTGTAGCAAAAGAATCATGGTAAAGTTTGAAAGTTTTAGTTACAATACAATAAATTCTAATTGTATTTATATTGAGTTAATATCTATTCTGTGTAAATGACAGCATGATCCAGAGAAATGAATCTGATTTTCTCTTTAGGTTATCGCATTTCTGTCTACATTTAAAAATCGTAGTTAAGACATGTAGATCTATGTGATTTCTTACAGTTATTCGTACCCAGATACCAACCGACTTCGGCAAAATGCGGACATTTCGTACAATTTTCGAACCACGTATTTACATAAACTACAACAATTACAACGTGTTTAAAGCATAAAAATATGTTGTCATATTTCAAAAAGACATCTACAAGTGCCTCTGTAGAGTTAATTTGCTGATAAATTTCAGTTTTATATCTAAGCGCATAAAGGCGTATTTTGGACTAGTTTTTCGGCATATCTTTAAGACACTAAATGACAACTAGTCAGGCCGAGCACTTATGATGATAGAGGCGTTGGCAAGTTACAAAAAAATCGTTTTTTTATGGTGAATTCCGAGTTATGTAATTTAAAATTCAAGAGTACCTAGTGGTTCGATAACGTATTACGATGTTCCGATAGTTTATGTTCACGAACACAATATCGGATAAAAGACATAACATTATTCGGCATGACTAGTTGTCTTCTAGTGTCTCCGGTCTAACTATCAAAACCGCGTAGGAAAATAGTTCTATACAGAACAGATACCTCGTTGACTTTTAGTTACAAATTAGGAGAAAAACAACAATATAATATTATGCTATTCTGAAATGTTTTGATATCATTTAGATATGTTACTATATAATTTTTAAAACAGAAACAGTTTAATTCGAAACAACTGAATATATGGAACTACTTGTTTGTATGTAGGCAGTGGCTAGAGTTACGGTACCGTAACTCTAGCCTCTGAGTCTAGAGTTACGGAAGTTCCGTATCTCTAGCAAAACCCTAAGAGGAAAGGCTAGAGTTACGGAAGTTTATAAAGGTATGTATATTGCTTTAATATATGCATGATAATGTATTGTAAACTTAAATATTTTACCACTATTCGTGAATAAACTGATCTGTTATATGTACGACAATTTCACAGGCGCCATTTTGGCTATAATTTAATGTGTTGTTAATATCGGAACTATCATTGTCATGTTGTATATTCTTGCACATATTTACGTGTTCTGTTTACAAAGAACGTTAATTAAACAATAGTAAGATAAAGAAAAGAAAAATATTAGAATTCTAATTAAATACAAAAACAACACATTTTACTTAACTTTTATCATGCTTTGCACAACATGTGATATAATGGAACGCTCAAGTAAAGACGAAGATAACAACGATATTTCCGATATTTATGTATTACCAAAATGGCGGCTATGAAGTCGCTGCATTTGCCGACAGATCGGTTTATTCACTATTACAGGTGAAATATTTAAGTTTACAATACATTATCATGCATATTTAAAGCAACATACATATACCTTTATAAACTTCCGTAACTCTAGCCTTTCTTCTTAGGGTTTTGCTACAGATACGGAACTTCCGTAACTCTAGACTCGGGGGCTAGAGTTACGGTACCGTAACTCTAGCCACTGCCTTGTATGTAAAGCGTTCTAGGACTATCCTATCTGCTTCAATTTTCATTTACACTTAGACTAGTTTTGCTTCGACCCCTCGTTATACTCTGTTAACATTGGGTCGATTGAAAATCCAATCGATCCAAAAAGGGGAAGCCAAAAAAAATTTTTTTGAGTGGTGTGAGCCTTGAACCCCAGTCCGCGTGGGTGGCAAAACACGATTTTAACCACTCGGTTATTCCAGACAACTTCTTTGTACATGAAACACTACTGTCATATCGATTTTATATTACGCCTCATTGAAATAATTTGGGCACCAAATGTTGCAGCTTTGTGTACATGTGTAATTTAGCCATATTTTGGGTGAGGAAAGTATGTATGTTTTAATGTCAAATATGAACATTCAATCGCAATTTCAGATCCTCCAGTCGAAAAGATGGTTGTCGAGGCTCGTTCCTGTGATACCTTAGAATTTTAATCAGAGAAATCAATTCAAAAATCAGAGGGTGTTTATTGCATACGTAAGTTGTTACGCAGTCATAACACTCTCTAGCATAGCGAAGGGAATTTGTTCAACATTTATAGCACTTTCTTTACTACTGACGATATAAAAGTGAAACATTTATACCCCTTTCATTTTTCTAATTTTACAAAATCTTGTTCAAAACATATAAGTTAGACTAATTTCTGCGAGAAAAGTGATCGGAGAAACCATTTATTTGTTTATACAGGCATTATCTGCTTGGTATGAATTGTGGACAGTTGAATATGTGTTTTTACTGTACCTTAATACTGATTAAAGCAGGTAACTGTCTCCTTCAAATCAAACGTTATTACGGGCTATCACTTTCTGTACGATATCATAGCAATCATATCAGATACCAGAACTAAAGTTCAAAGAATTGCAAATATTTACCATAGTTGTCGGAACTCCTACTCCTATACCCTATTCAGAGGAATCCACATACACATGTATTATTTTTGTTTCTGTGGGAATTGCGTTTTAGTAGATTTGTTATATACACAGGTGGTTAACTCTCTCCACCACCGTAAAAAGTGTTGAAAGAAAAACTGTGGGGTGCGCACTTTCGTGGTGGTGGGGTTCTACAAAATAAAGTAGAAATGTGAGTAAGAGTTTTGTAATTTTCCCTGAACAATCCGGCGGGTAGTTACAGCAAATTTTCAAATAAATGATGTCGTGGAATTGAGTACGAGGTGGTGAGGATTTGAATGTGGCAGGGTGGAGCTTTCATGCTGTGATCTCTTGACACGTCAAATGCGTCCGTGTGACAGAGATGAAATAATTTTATTCACACATAATATATACCTTTACTGTTAATGAACATTGCTCGACGCTGACAATTGAGTTGACGTAGCGTGCCCTTGTTAAAAGATAGAATTCTGCATTTGCTTTCTTTTTTAATTTAGGTTGGATAATACAATAAAATAATTTCCTGTATTAAATGTTTTATGATGTTAGCAGATGTCCATAACGGAGGCATAAATGCACATCACTTATTTTACAGGTTTCATGAAAAATTTTGCGAAAGTGATAGAAGATTTCATAATAACCGAGAAACTAAAATGAAACCAGATAAAACGATCAATAGCGTGTAAAATAAGTGTAAAATAAGACAAAACGAAAATATTAAAGGAATTAATTTACCACCTATAAATGATATCTCTTTACAAGCAAGAATTAATCAATATGTTGACGATACTCAACTATTTGCAGAAAATAAAAGTTCACTTCCACATATTTTTTTAGATATATCCTTGTACGAAAAAGCCACAGGTGCCAAACTTATAAAGAAAAAACGAAGGGATTATTCATCGGGAAAAGTACAAATGTAAAACCGACATTTAATGAAATAGGATGGACTAAAGACTATGTAAAAACCCTTGGCATATGTCACGGATATAATGTTAAAAATGATAAGTATTGGAAAAACAGAATCAAAAAATTTTAATCTTGCCTCCAAGTTTGGAAATCACGGAATCTCTCAATCACTGGCAATATTATTGTCGCAAAAGCATTCATTTTCTCTGCGATAAATTTTGAAATTGAAACAAAAAGCATAAACGATAAATTCTGCAAAGAAATTGATGATTTAGTTTTGAGTTTTATCTGGAACGGAAAAGGGTCTCTAGTTTCTGCTGAAAATATGAAAAAAATAGAGAAAGAGGCGGATAAAGAATCGGGCATTGTCTCGGCTCATATAATCATAATGTTGTATAACATAATTCAAGAAGATGTACAAATATGGAATGCAATTGGAAAACATGGGCTCAAAACAATTGATTCAGGATTTAATCAAAACTATCTTTTAGATACCTTTTCTAGTCTTGAAAGAGTAACATTGAGGAGAACAATATCGGATTTGTATATTAAAACTCTTAATTGTTGGAACATTTTTGTAAAGTCTTTCAAATCAAAGTCTAAACAGGAAGTCTTATCTTCGAGTCTCTTTGGTTATCACGTCATACTTTATAGACGCAAACCGTTAATGTTTAAACCGTTTCTATTAAGCAACATTACACAAGCCAGAGACATTTGGGACGAACAGTCCGGAAGTGTCATAAATGTAAACATTCTGTTAACTGAAGTACGGGTCAGAACAAACTGGGTACAGAATTGGTTGATTTTAAAAGAAAGCATCCCTCAAGAATATATCGGAATATTACGAGATCAACAGAATAGACAGTCAACAGGTCGAATGCATATTTCATTATACACGCTCTTTGAAGCTGCGCATAAAATTCTAAAACCAGATAGCCTTCGTATCAAGCAGATCAATTTGCAGTTACTATCAGAATGCACTTTAAAAACATCAACAACAGAAGAGAAATGATCAATAAAACTTATCATAAATAATACTTTCTGCTGGAATAAAACCTGGTTAAATGTACATTCAGCACATTGTTCAATGAAAGCAAAATAATTTCAGTGGAAAATAATTCATAATGTAGTAAATACAGAGCACAAATTAAATTTAATGAAGTTATCTGATGGTATATGTAACCTATGTAAAGTAGAGAGAGAAACAGTATGTCACTTGTTCACGGAATGCAGGGAAATAACACCTTTCTGGGCTTTAACAGTTTCTTTAATTACAAATCTAACAAAAATGCATAACGAAAAAGAAATACAGTTAACTTCAGTAGAAAAAAATGTTTGGAGTATATAGCCACAGTCTATACAAAAGTATAAACACACTTGTTTTTGAAACAAAATGTCATATTTGGAAATATAGGAATGATACGAAATTTTCAGTTCAAAGTGTGTCAAATAGGATACATTTAAATATCTTAAAGCTTAATATCAAGCAAATTTTTAATTTCCACGGCCGGTGTACACCATACAAAAACGCTACGAATGAGATGTGGTAACTAATCTTTCGGTATATGTATGTGTTACATCTTAACCACAAATCTGCTCTTAATTTTTATTTTTCTCAAGGGTTCACGATTATGATGTTTGGTTTCGAAACAAGGACATGATGCATTTTTAGTTTCTTACTTGTGTTTGGTATTTTTGCTCTTTTGTTAACATTTTCAAATACTGTTCTTATTTTTCTTGTCAAAATGACCGAAAAAATGCTTTAATAACAATGATAAAACTGAACAATAAGCATGCAATCTCTTCTGTTCTTGTAATGTATGAAATGTGTACAGGTACAGATGTCACATTTTGTAAAGAATTAACTATTTTTATATACTCCTAAATGTATAAACTTTACTATAATATAAATATAAGATACATTCTTAGTACAAATTACATGTTTTTTAATATAAGATTTATGAACCACACAGTTGTGGTACCGTACATGTGATTGTAACACAATACATGAACATGCTTTATATTTTTCGTTGTGAACAATTCCTTTTCAGGAATGTAGTTTATACAAAAAAAACTGTAAATGAAGTCTTTTCGAAGGCTACAGCGCTTGTTTGTACTGCTTTTATTTTATCTACATAAATAGATAAAACGATCATGAAAATCTTTCTGGTTTCATGATATCTTGGGTAACCTAGAATATATTCGCGAAACTTTTCAAGTAATCCTAACGTGACATTACGTGTGATGTCCTACTAAAAGTAATAAAAGAAAGGAAATGCAGCATTTTACCTTTAAAAGAGTATCAATAGGTATTATAGGTATATGTTT